>OX438820.1:2400000-3056563 GCA_949316475.1 Hypomecis punctinalis
TTGTGGTTGTGAAAAATGTACAGTTTTCAGATTTATTCCTATATGAGTACTCTGAGACAATGCTTCTCGCCAAATTTCATAGTTCTATGTCAACGGGAAGTACCCTGTAGGTTTTGATTTTTGTGAGAAGAGAAGTTTTTCTTTTACACAACTGCAAGAGACCATAGATATACGTATACAGTTTAAATTTCAACTCGATATCTTTACGCGTTCCCGAGATAATGAGTCTTGACATACACACAGACGGACAACAAAGTGATCCTATAAGAGTTCCGTTTGAGGTACGGAACCCTAAAAACGGGATTTGAGATAATGAGCTTTTTTAAACTTTAAATTACGTTTTTTTTAAATAACTTCTTTATAGTGGAACACGCTATTTGGTATCATTTTAAAAATAATGATAGGTATCTCCTATACAGCCATTTTATATTTAAATCTATATTTTTTATACATAGTGAATAATATAAAACCTAGTGTTTTTATTTTTCAAAGATACTCCATTTTAACTATTGCTCCGTATTAGCGGATAGTTAGTATTAAAATAGTTTAATTCGGTACACACTTTTTAATATGGCTCAGCCACCCTTCGTGGCAGGTCGTAAGCCTTCGTCCTACCGTGGACTATTAAAAAGACTGGTACAGTATAAACCCAAGGTGGTTCCATTTAAATTTTATCAAAATCGGTTCAGCCACTTTAGATAAATTAACAATAATGTACATGGATGTCACCAACGAGAATGTAGTACGATGTCACATCGATTCGTGCAAACTATTCGAATTCTTTAAAATGTAATGATAGCTTTAACCTTGGAAGAGTTATCCTCGGGAATAGAATTCTACGCGCGCACCTCTCTGTCATGGTATGAGAACTATAATTCTTACACGTTTATAAAAACCACTTACCAATCGATATTTCAACAGTCATCTGATTGAATCCGCTGCGCGAAGTGCTCATTGAAAAAATGCCAGCTTGTGCAGTTAGAACGTGTGAAAATAAATCTAATACCTCTACAAAAAGATGGTGTAACGTTTCACTTGTAAGTATTTTTTTGTTTCATTGAAGCTTATTTTTATATAAAAACTTAAAATAGTTCACTCGGACCGGCATCGAATAGTATATCGATTCAGTAATGGAGTCTCCGGCAAAGATCGAGAATCATATCCTCCCATGTTTATGCAACATTCAGCCATATTTCCATACCTTACAATCTATTATTGTCTAACAATGACCCAGACAGAGTGCGAGAATCGTTTTTTGGCGTCACAGATACAACAATAAGCACACAAACATATATTATATTGAACTCACTTTGAAGTTCTTTTAAATGTTTTAAAAGAACTTCATTTGCACATGCTAAAACAGGTTTATAATTATTTTAACAACGTGTTTGTCTTTGTAGGGAACCCTCGATGTGCGAGCCTGACTCGCACTTGTCAATGTCCGGTTTTTTTTTTTTGAGTTACAGTGTCAACATGGTGTCAACACAGTGTGTTGTCATAACATGGCAGCGGACGTATGTGAGGTTGCCTCACGATGTTCTCCTTCACTAAAAAGCCAGAAAGTAGTGTGAAATTCCGTACATACAAAGCCGTAGTGGTCTAGAGGTAGTGACGCCCGCCTTACAATCGTGAGGTCGTGGGTTCAAATCCCGGTCCCGTACAAATAAATCCTCGGGTATTCCGAATGGAATTTTTCAAATATTTTTTTCTGATCTAGCAGGGTCACTAACCACTGAGCCACTGAAGCAGTCGGCTATCTGTATTGGCTGGAGCAAGCAGCTTGTAGCTAACTTCATATTATATTATTCACCGACTTGTATGATTCCGCCTATACAGAGTTTTAGTTTGTGTAAATATCAATCACATTATCATCACTATGAACAACTTATACTAGTATGCGGCCCAACCTGGAATCTGAAAAACATTGTCACAATCCAAGCAATGGTTCTAGTGGGTTTGATCCCCACCCAGGGCAAGTATTTATGCGATGAACATAAGTGTTGGCTCTGTGTCTGGGTGTTATTTAGTTACTATCTTTATAAGTATGTATTTAAAAATAAGTATATGTAGTATATCAGTCTCTGGCAGCCATATCACAAGCTTTGCTTAGTTTGGGGTCAGAGGCCATGTGTAAGATGTCCCAAAAATATTTATTTTATTTACTTATGTAATGGATTAATATTTATTTTTTGAGTGGATTTCAGGATTCGTATAACCCGCGCCACACAAGTTGGCGGTTGGGAAGTAGACAGTAACAAGGAGAAATATAGGTATGGCAGGACCCAGAGAGACGAGACGCCGGGGCACACCCGCCCGCTAACCTCATGCCTCCCGCGCGCTCCCTACGCCCGTGCTCACCACTAAGACACGCGTCGACGGAATTGTGCACACATGCGCAATAATTAGCGAATCACGGCGAAGTGTCATCTGCAGCTAACTTCTCATCCGCCGACTTGTGTGGCGCTTAATGTACACGAAACTCAGATGATACTAAATACCAGGTTTTTCAAATTCAGCAAGTAACATAATAGCATTCAAAACAAATTCATTTAATAATTTAATTTATACATTTACAATAACGTAATTTTATTATACATGTATAGTTGTATACCCACATAAGCATGTAAATAACAGAATAATAAAATAATACAATAGGCATGTGACATAATAATGGGGCATAAACGGAATGGAATTTCTTTAATCTCAAGTTTCAAATAGACATTTCAATCCTACTAATATGTAGGTATTGTATTATAAACGCGAAAGTTTGTGAGTATTTGTATGGATGTTTGTTACTCTTTCACAAACAAACGGCTGAACTGATTTTGATGAAATTTGGTATGAAGGTAGCTTAGAACTTGGATTAACACATAGGTTACTTTTTATCTCGGGTTAACGCGTGTAACGCTGCTGGGCGCAGCTAGTATTTTATACCTAGAAATTAGGCGTCCTACAGAATATACTGTTTTATAAGTGACAAACTATGTTATACTTGTGCGAAACTAATTACGTCTTCATTATATCGATGGAAGTCTGAACCCAATCATGCACATTTGAATCGACACAATCTCGAAATATTATTTCAACCTTCTTTTGGAATTCAAATGAGTTTTTTTGTGTCTCTTAAGACCAAAAGCAGTAGCTAATTTATGATCACAAATATCACATTGAAATGCTTTCACTCCAGTGTGAGTCAGTATATGGGTTTTCAAATGATTTGCCTGTGTTGCTTTGTAATCGCACATTTCACATTCAAATGGCTTTACTCCAGTGTGAATTAGTTTGTGCTGTTTTAAGTACCTTGCCTGTGCTGCTGTAAATTCACACATATCACATTTGTATGCCCTAACCCCAGTGTGAATAAGTATGTGTTGTTTCAAGTGACTTTTATACGCAGCTCTATAATCACACATGTCACATTCATAAGGTTTTACCGCTTTTACCCCCATGTGAGCTAACATGTGTTTTTTCACGTCATATGCAAATGCTGATTTATAATCACACATACTACATTGAAATGCCTTTATCCCAGTGTGAGTCGGTATGTGTCGTTTTAAAGTAAGTGCCAGTTTAGCTTTATATTCACACATGTTACACTTATATGCCTTTAATCCAGTATGAGTCAGCATGTGTCGTTTTAGAGCAGTTGCCATTGTTGCTTTATAACAACACATGTTACATTTGTATGGCTTATATCTCGTATGTTTCCGGATGTGAAGCTGCAATATAGAAATATGAGCTGATGTATAATCACACGTGGGACACTTCTGTAATTTCTGTTTAGTTCCCCGAGTTCCTCTTCCAGTACTAGTATTGGCCGTCGTGGAGTCATTTTGATAGTTGGAGTCACTCATTGCCTCTAGCGCAGTGTTCCTGTCCTCTGTATCCATTAGTTCAGCTTGTGTTGTGTATTCACAGTACGGCAGTATGATTTGTACTCATGCCTATCTGGAACAGAGCTGCCATCTGTCTCTAACAGCCTGCTATAATGATATGTAACTATGCTGAGTTGTAACAAGCATTACACTATAATCTGATAGCATGTTGGGTTTAGTAAATGAATTTTCGCCTTCCATACAACACAAAATTTCGGTAATTACACCTGAAACAAATCACAAACAATATTTGAGTCTTGTTTTTGCATGAGATCTACAACTTTACTATCTCCACCTCTCGTTACTACAGTAACTATCTCCCTAACATCAAACAACTTAATAAGTCTCGGGAATCAGCAACCAAATATAAACCAAGTTTAAACTTTTATCCTTAGTACATTTAGGTAACGTCACATCTAGCATCATTCATATTTATAACTTACTTACTTTTTAATATGTTAACGAGTTACTCATTATTTTTTTCTATTAATTTGTTGTAATATTTTCACAGCGATTTATTGTTTTGATTTGAGCATTTATTTCACAGAACAATATTACTAGGAGAAGAACGATTGGTTCATACATTACGAACGCTTACACGGCTCACTAGCGCTTCAAACCATTAGCAACCAAACTAACGGTAACCGCGGGAAAATTTGAAACACTAGGCGCAACAATTCAAAACGTTTAGTATCTTTCCGTATTCACGAAAACCCCAGAACAAATAACTTTTATTGTGGAATTTTTGGAAATCAGAAAACTCGTTTCCAAGTGAAAGTTGCAATGTAGAAAACACTACAATAAATTATCTATCACATTGTCTTATTTATTCAACTGAATCAAGGAACAATAAATGTTAAATAATAACAAATCGGAAACTTCCAAAAATTCCACAACTAAAGTTATTTGTTCTAGAGTTTTCGCAATTAAAGCATTACCAACTCTTGTATATCTCGTGGTACACCATTAATAAAACACATTTAGTAAGAATTTTTTAAAATTTTTATTTTTCTTGCTAGAGATTGCTTGGAAGCTTCATCAATAAACCCTCTATTTGTTGTTATGCAAAATCTTTTAATGCAAATAATAATTACAGTGTTTATTATTTTTTTTATATTCATATCATCATGCATTTCACATCCTTTCAGGCAGTTTGTTGGTATTGTTTCGCATAATTTTGATAGTTTCAAATTAATATTTATTTCATGACTTTTTTTCGCTAAAAATTCATTTATTGATGTAGCAGCATTTTCAACAAATTTGACTAACTCAGATTGTACGTATTTCAAACTGCATTTTTCGCTGCTATATTCCTTAAATGATGTGAAGATATGACATACCTCAGTGTTCGGGTCAGTTAGAAAAAGTTTCTTGCACAGTACGCAATTTAAGTCTAATGCTCTCACAATAAACCCACATACATACGCACACGCTTGCATTTCACCCGAACACTGAGGTGTGTTATCTAGCTCCGGGGGCTCAAGGTCCGTCAGAACTTATGGGTGAAATTATTTGTTTTCCGGTTACTGGTTCTTTTTGAGTTAAATTACTTAACATGTTGTTTTCGTCATCTGCACAGGTTCGGTTTTTGTTATAAGCACCCGCTTGCATTTCGCCCGAACACTGAGGTATATCAAGGTCACTACCCACCGGAAAAGGAGCATCATCATCAGAGTTTGTGGTTGAAATTATTTGTTTTCCGGTTTCAGGTTCTTGTGTTAAGAATGTTTTAAAGTTGCTCAGCATGCTGTTTTGATCATCCGCACAATTTCGGTTTCTATTGTTGTTAATCAAATTCGTTATAATGCTAGTTTTTAGCGCTGCTACAAACTGCACTGGTGTGGGATTCGGATTTGATCCACAATTATTCCTAATGCATCCAAAGCAATTTTCTAGAGGGTCTTGATTTAGCCTTCGCGGCGATAAAGTTTTTACATTGTACTTTTTTAAATTTTTATATATTCTTTCTATAGCATTTAGAGTCCTCAGCCAGCCATCTTGTGAAGGTGGCCTGGCTCTGGCCCCTAAAAATTTCATTTCTTTGAAAAATGATTTCATTTTCCCAAATATTTCGGAATGGAGGCTGCTTGAGGACATGTTGGTCAGTAATGGTTTTCCTCTCTTTCTGTCTGGCGTGTCACCATTGACAGCGTCAAATAACTGATCCATTTTGGCTACCACCGTGGCTGTGGACGCAGCATTTTGCGGTAACTCATCTGAAAGCGAAAAATGAAAACTATACATAGTTTCGGGTTTGTCATAATTATAATACACAGTGCAAAGTAATCTATGAAAATAAAATAGAAACAATAAAATTAAAGCAATTTATTTGCAAGTTTTATTATTATTTTATCTAAGTTTTACATTATTTTATTCGCCATTCTGCTTACGGGATGAAAAGAAGTCCAAAAATCAAAGAACATTAAAATCAGTCCAGCCGTTCTCCAGTTATAAGTGGTGTAACCTATACAACGTTGTTTTGTGTAGATAATTATAAAATAGTAGCGGCCCGTCCCGGCCTCGCAAGAATTAATAAATATTCTCGTATATTGAATTAATAAAATAAATAGCCTATGCTAATCAGGGATAATGTAGCATAACAATACTGAAATTTTTTTTGTTTATTTGTGTATTTATTGTTATTTATTTATTTATTTACAATAAATATAGCTTGACAGACTTACATTCAATACGCTACATTTATAGAGTCGAAATACTATACCATAAACATACAAATTTTTCCTCTTTATAATATTAATGTAGAAATGTAGATCATCATCATCATGTAGATACCATAAATCATTATTATACTTACTTTGAGCAACTTTGGCATATATTCCAGCAGCAACTGAGTGGCTTAGGACTTGAGCAGCCAACCGGACTTTCATTTTTTGTTTTCCGTTCGGTTGAAGATGTTGTTGTGTCAATGCCGGTGCAAATACAAAGTTTGGATTGTTTTTTTCCAAATTATACAGTTCCACAATATGTGACCATTTTGCAATTCCTTGAAAAAAATGTCAATAATGAATAAGCAAAATTTTACAACAAATTATTTTCATGTATCATGAATACATGGTCTTTAATAGATAATAATTTTTAAAATCACTGCTAGCCACATTGCATTACATTACACACTACATTAAGACAGCTATTCTTTAATATTTTTTCACAGTAGAGGTGAAAAGTTGTATAGGTACATGAGATGTGTCTTTCATTTCCAATGTATATTTTTGATTCCCTCACAACATTTAGGATTCCAAGTTCAAATCAACCAATGAACCCGTGACTCATCAATTGAATCTTTTGTCAGCTTGTGTATCAAATTCGGTACGCATCGCTTTTTGGTTGACAAATAACAAAATGATGTTTACCTGTGCATTTCTGGTTGTTTATTTGTATGTCTTCTGTAAATTCAATATCATGTTTCATGAAATTGTTTCTGAAACATTTTAATAAGTGCGGTGCGTCTAGAACAGTGGCGATTTCATGTCCTTCATAGTCGAAGTAAGGTTGTTCAGTCGATGAACCCAATGTGTTTAACGCACGTAAATTGACGCCATCACAGTCACAGACAGTCCCAATCACTTCTAGGCCAGCCTCAAAACAAGCACCCAGTACCTGGAAAATATAATTTTAGTTTATTAATGAATTGCAACTGTGTACTTATTATTTATTGTTTCGTTTGTTTTAATATTTCAAGACCAAAATTTCCCAAATCGGTTCAGCCGTTTACGAGTTTTAGCGTAACAACCACGACACATATTAATTTATATATTATTATATACTAGATTTTACCCGCGGCTTCGCCTGCATTATGTTAGGAAACAATTAAAATATGATTCCGAAAATAATATCCATTTATTTATTTGGGTTTACAATAATTGCCTTATAATTCCTAAGTATGGACCGTGGTGCCTTATAATACCTAAGTATACCTAAGCCGTGGTGGCTTAGAGGTAGTGACAATCGCCTTACAATACGTTTGTTTATGGTGATTGATGGTAACGGAATAAAGGTAACTATTGCAATATACTCCTATAAACTATGTTGTACGATTTTTTTTGCTCAGCATAAACGTGCAAATTTTGCGATTTAGAAACGCGTGAGCAAGCCACGTAGAGCTGACCGTGGGAAAAACATGGCGTGCCCAAATGTAAGCCTGCTACCTTTAAGGTTTGACCCTGGGATTTGTTAATAGTCATTGAAAATGCTACTTTTAATGGGAACTGCAGGCGTTTAAAATTGAATGGTAAGTTAGTGGGTATGATGGGGATGCGTGGAATAATAACGTTGACACCCTTGGCTTCTCCAGTTAAGATAGTGGCCTTTACAGTATGTCTTCCGAGTTCGGTAACTCGCAACCGAGTACCATTGCATAATCTCGGCGCGTCCAAGTTGCGCATTAACAAAACGGGTACACCTACTTTTAATTTTAACTTATGTGATGGCACCCCGGATAACTCCAAAGAGTTTAAGAACTCCACGGGATAGCTCGTACTATCATCGGATGACATGACTGTGTCGATGGAGTTATACACTGATGTTTCGCTGGTTATTTCGTTCAAAATTTTGTTATTTATCTTTGCAACTGTCTCATTTTTCGGGGTTAGTATGGTTCTTTCACACAACCAATTTTCGTCCAGTATATGTTGTTGTAGATTCGGAAAAACTTGATTGATGAGTTCGTCTTCCGACTCCACAACATGACAAAATTGCTGTGTGAAAAGAACCATTCCATCTTGGTCGGTGTCGAGGCGGCCTTCACCAATTTCTATGAGTTTTTGAGAATATGCTCCTGACTCTACATCGCCGAATAAATGGACTCGCATGTTAGTAGTAAGTGAAAGCTTTTCAACTTTGGTCCACAGATATGATGCTTTCAGACATGCGTTAATTTCGTCTGCCGCAGTGCCTCTCTCGATTACCGGTAAAGTCTGTCTAAAATCCCCTGCCAATAACACTACCACACCACCCATTAACTTTTTATTGCTTTGAATGTCTTGTAAACAGCGGTCGAGGGCCTCGATGGCGCGTTTGTGTGACATAGTGCACTCGTCCCAAACAATCAGCTTACATTTTTGCAACAGGGCACCGCGAGCACTACTCTTACTGATGTTGCACGTTGGGGTTTCGTCACTTGCCAGATTAAGAGGTAATTTAAAAACCGAATGTGCCGTTCGTCCACCTCTCAGTAATGTCGCAGCGATCCCAGAGGATGCCACTGCTAACGCAACATTACGATCTTTACGTATTTTTGCTAAAAGCAAATTTAGCAAAAAAGTTTTGCCTGTACCTCCCGGGGCATCAAGAAAAAAAAGCCCGCCTTCACCAAGCTCAACTCGTTGTAATAGCTTGTTATAAATGACTTTTTGCTCGGGTAGCAGGCGTGGCTCTGTTTCACTGACTTGAGCCTCTAACAAAGCGGTATCGTAGCTTAGTTCTTTGATTAAATCTGTCGATAGCTCTCCTCGACGCTGTGGTGTGGGCATACCGAAATCGGACAATTTCTTTCCGGAAATCGTTATTATTTTGTCCTCTATAAGTACCAGTGCTTCATTCAAACATAGATCATTGTTGACTTGATCCATACTTTCAAATCTATGCAAGATATCCTCCGATAACGCAGCTTTATACTTATCCCATAGTTGAAGAGGATTGGATAAACCGCAAGTGCATATCAATATTGCAAATAGTTCTCTTATTTGCGAAGGACAGCGACACAGCACGGCCTCTTCCATTGTAGCATCCCAGTGGTTGTCATCTTCCAACAACCCCAACTTCTCACACGCTTGTCGAAAAGTTTCAAGTTCTTGGCCGTCAACTGTTTTTAGATCCAAGAAGTTAGTGGGGCCCTGTACTACATTCAGCAGCAACCGCAAACAGTAACATTCGAAGTTAGTAACATGCACTGTGTAAATGCGCCCAAGAGCATCTCCTGCCTTCACACCTGGCCAGCCGTCGACAGGTGTTCCTTGTAAACGACGTTTCCATTCTTTCGACGACACGTTCCATGTATAGTAGCGGGGTACGTCAACATAAAGTAATGTTTTTGCAAATGCATCATTTTGGCATAGCAGAAAAAATGCAGTTAGCGTCGTCTTAGGTGGTGCGGCCATTCTCTCTCTAAAATTGTTTTCAGTGAAGTAAATCCGTTGACCATTGGGCAGATGAACCGCAAGGTGAGTGACTGTTGGGTGTCTCTCATGCAGAGGCAGACCCAAGATCCGCCACGCTGCTTCGTTACTGCTAACATATCGACCAGCTCGAAACGTTTGCACCTCATCTCTCGGGTCAATATTAACATTCCCTTGCTGTCGAATGTTAAAAATAGCCTGGTCGCTGCCTTTGTTTATATATTTACAAATATATTTTATTGCCTGTACCGTATTGCAGAACTCTACATTTATATGACAATTAAAAGTTTTAGAGAGAAGAGGAGAATATGGGACAATCCAGCTATTGTCAACCAATACCTCCTGTGTTCCACCTCGGGTTTTCAGAGTTATCGTACGGCCGCCATCTCTTGGTGCTCTACGCCTGTACAGAGGATAGCCTTTGTCGTTAGTTTGAGTATCTTTTGAAAGCGCCCTTGGATACTTTTTGGTGCATTTCCCTTCCTTCATGCATGGTGATGACGGATTTGGTGCACCACAGGGACCGTGAATCATATTTTTGGTTACAATATCGTAGAGTTTTCGATCACTTTCTGGGTTTGGTATCTCTGCACTTATGACTTCGTCAATTTGGTTCGGGCGTAATTTTTCCGTCAACCACAGCAGTAAGTGCACGTGAGGCAGACCTCTTTTTTGCCACTCGATTGAATACATGAAGCACTTCGTGTCTCCAAATATTTTACCTTTTGTTAGCAGAGCAACCAATTTTTGTACTTTTATTTTAAACAATCTGGCTGTTAAGTCATGTCTGTCCGTTGAATTTTGACCTGAAATGAGCTCTTTAGTAATTTCTGGCCAAGCGGGATTACATGTCATTGTAATAAACAGATCAGGCCTTCCGTAGCTACGCACGTATGTGAACGCATCCTGCGTGTACTCATGAAGATATCTCGGGCTATTTACAAATGACGATGGGAGTATAACCATTTGACCCAAATTGTTTGGATCTAAATCCGCATCATTCCTGATCGCGTCTTGTAAATGTATATAGTTTTCTGCTCGCAGTTTTGTTTGATTTAAGGCAATGAACCTTAAGCGCTCACTCTCCACTTTGACATACATGTCCACCAAAAATTGAAGAAGAAGAAGTCTACATCGAAGCAATAAATTAAAATTGTTGCGACGTATCATCATATGATACGCATAAAAGTCTTTGCACGACACTTTTTTGTTCGGTATGGGTTGTTTTGTAACTGAGTTTGTCTGAGGAATATCAAAACTGTACCCCTCTTGTCCTTTCCAAAAAATTATTGGGTACTCGAGAGAATCATAAAATCTATGAGTGTCCGGAACTCTAGTGAGCCGGCCATCGTGCGCCTGAATAACAATATCCCGAGACGCAGTTTGTTCACTACTAACTACTACGACAGCTATTTCGTTTGTGGTCGGGGTATTGAATCGTCGTTCGTGTTCACCACGGGGTATACGATCTGGGTGTATCACAACCTTGTAATTATCGCTAGTCACTCTATCTTTAGCCATTTTAAATTCATGCACTAAAACGTTGTGATCATGTAGAACTTTTTGTATTTTTTGAACTGTGTTTCTTTCTACACCTGGTACGTATTCAGAACGCCTATCAACTTGTGCTTCCTCATCACCCATGAAATAAACTTGCAAAAATTTTGGTTGCGTATTAGTAGCAGGAAGCAAAGAGCCAATTGTGTGGTGAACTTGCCCTTGGATTGTAAAATTCGGGCAAAATCCTGGCATCGACACAATGTTATCAGCGCCAAAAGATGTCATATGGAAGCATGTATTGTATTTCCTTATGTTTTTTAGAAAACGGCGAGACTCATCTGTTTCATTTGAAAAAAGTTCTTTAAGAGGTTCTACAGGCTCGTCTATTGAAGGAAGAACTACTTTTCCTCCAGAACAACACATGCCTGCAGCTTCTTCTTTCCATTTAAGAGCACCGCAAAATCTGCATTCTTTATTCATTGCTTCTATTTTTATAAGCTTGTGGCTTTCGTAATCAAGAGTCTCGTCGTACTCAAATGCAGCTTTATCGAATACCCCCCACGCGTTTCTTGTAAATATTAGTCGTCGCTGTTGTGCTCTTTCAGCAACAGCGCGTCTGCGAGCTTCAGCAGCTTCAACGGTTTCTGTAGCTCTTTGGGATGCCATGTAAGTCGCCTGCTGAAGACGTCGAGCTTCAGACTGTTCGGGTGTCTCAGCAGCCCGTTGAGATGCTAGATACTCAGCATGCTGTCGACGTCGACCCTGGGACTGTTCTGGTGTCTCATCAGCCCGTTGAGATGCTAGATACTCAGCATGCTGTCGACGTCGACCCTGGGACTGTTCTGGTGTCTCATCAGCCCGTTGAGATGCTAGATACTCAGCATGCTGTCGACGTCGATCCTGGGACTGTTCTGGTGTCTCATCAGACCGTTGAGATGCTAGATACTCAGCATGCTGTCGACGTCGATCCTGGGACTGTTCTGGTGTCTCATCAGACCGTTGAGATGCTAGATACTCAGCATGCTGTCGACGTCGATCCTGGGACTGTTCTGGTGTCTCATCAGACCGTTGTGATGCTAGATACTCAGCATGCTGTCGACGTCGATCCTGGGACTGTTCTGGTGTCTCATCAGCCCGTTGAGATGCTAGATACTCAGCATGCTGTCGACGTCGATCCTGGGACTGTTCTGGTGTCTCATCAGCCCGTTGAGATGCTAGATACTCAGCATGCTGTCGACGTCGATCCTGGGACTGTTCTGGTGTCTCATCAGACCGTTGAGATGCTAGATACTCAGCATGCTGTCGACGTCGATCCTGGGACTGTTCTGGTGTCTCATCAGCCCGTTGAGATGCTAGATACTCAGCATGCTGTCGACGTCGATCCTGGGACTGTTCTGGTGTCTCATCAGACCGTTGAGATGCTAGATACTCAGCATGCTGTCGACGTCGATCCTGGGACTGTTCTGGTGTCTCATCAGCCCGTTGAGATGCTAGATACTCAGCATGCTGTCGACGTCGATCCTGGGACTGTTCTGGTGTCTCATCAGACCGTTGAGACGCTAGATACTCAGCATTCTGTCGCCGCCGATCTTGGGACTGTTCTGGTGTCTCATCAGCTCGTTGAGATGCCAAATATTCAGCATGCTGTCGACGCCGAGCTTGGGACTGCTCTGGTGTCTCGGCAACTCTGTGAGCTGCCTCACGCTCTGCCTGTTCAAGTCTTCGCAGTTCGGCTTGTGGAAACGTCTCGTTAAGTCTAGCTACTTTCATAGTTCGAGCTTTATTAGAGCTTTGGGAAAGATTAGACTTACGCTTTCGCGGCATAATTAATTCTTAGTACGTGCTTTTTCTACACTTCCAAAACATACAGTACGGTACTAAAAAATACAATACATGCCTATTCTAATTTGATAATTAGAAAACAAAGTTGACATTGACAGAACAGATGTCAATGACGTCTGCCTTCACGCGTGTGCCCGCGTTCGAGTCGCGCAGTAGTATTGTTTTTGGTTTTTTTTTTTGGCGGGAACGCGGAAAAGTTATGTCGTCACATTGTATTATTTTGTTAAACTTATGTTTTTATCAGTGATAATAAGTGAAAAATTGTGGTATTTCGTTGATTATGAGCTGATTTACGTGCATGAGTTTAGGCAAGTGATATAATGTGACTTATCATGGTTATTCCGTGTTGTTACCAAAACTCCATAGACGCCTCTAGTAAAGTCTCCACTGCTTTACTGAGGTATGACATGGACTATGTTTGGATTTGACCGCGACTTTATTGTACTATGACGTGACTACGACAGTGACTATTTTGATAAAATATTATTAAAACTTAATACTTGACACTGGCAAATGCACAATAATGCGACGCCAAAACTAAGAAGAAGAATAAGAAGGGTCGCGCAGACGCACAAAGATGACATTGACACAACAGAAGTCAATAACGTCTGCCTTCACGCGTTTTTTTTTCACTAAAATCCATTCAATCACAGCATTCAGTAGTTTTTACGTGAAAGAGAAACAAACATCCATCCATCCATTTATCCTCACAAACTCACAAACTTTCGCATTTATAATATTAGTAGGATTTTTACCCGCGGCTTCGCCCGCATGATGTTTTGTTTTTTGTGCTATCCCATGGGAACCTTTTATTTACCCGGGATAAAAAGTAGACTATGTCACTTTCCGTCTTTCAAACCCGAGGCCCTCCCTTACCAACCTTAAAGCCGGAAACAAACTATCGGACGCGGCTGACGGACGCGACTGACAGCCGCGACTTAGCAATGTGCACAGTCTTAAGACATCCGGTGTGCCAGATCGCTCTCGGACGTCCGAAGAAGTCCGCGACTTTGTCCGATAGTGTGCACGGCTCAGTGTACTTTCATAGTCTAGGTCGCGGCTGTCAGTCGCGTTCGTAAGCCGCGTCCGATAGTATGTCTCGAGCTTTATAAAGGAGGTGGAATATAAAAAAAAAGTATTTGACGGTTGTTCGATTCGACAGTTGTTTTTTTTTTTACATTTCTTATAGCGCACTCTAGAATAGCTCGCAGGTAATTTTTCCTACTTAACACTTATCGTTATATTATGGAACATTTACGCAATATCATTATAATTTATAGCCTATGTGTTATTCTGATATTTAAGCTATATTATTGCAAAGTTTCATCTCAATCCGTGCAGTAGTTTTTGCGTGAAAGAGTAACAAACATCCATACATCCATCCATCCATCCATCCATCCATCCATCCATCCATCCATCCTCACAAACTTTCGCATTTATAATATTAGTAGGATAGGTCATAGGTCTCTCCTATAGATTTCCAATATGACCAATCTTGCAAGCGGCTTGCATCCGTGACCCTGCAGTCACAATGAAACAAGTGGAGCTCCTTAGTATCTCAAATATTTGTCGCGGATATACAGTCTGTTTTCGCGAAACCCAATCAACGCGCAGCTTAGCTAACTTCACATCTGCAGTCTTATATGATTTGGTCTATATTAGATATTTCAAGAGTCATATCCAAGAACACTGTGTACTGGTTGGGGGGTATGTAAAGAATAAATAAACAAAACTTACCTCTTTTATAAGGGCTGACAGTCTATCAGCTGTAACATTAGCACCTGAAAAATAAAAGGCTATTGGCTGCTTCCATTTTTTTCGAACTCCAATTGCCATAAAAGTTAAGGCTTTACTCGCAATTTCCGAGGTTCTTCCTTGGCCAGCGTGGTCTTGGTAACCATCGAGTTGGTCCTGTTTTGTATTTAAAGATATGTTTTTCCTTATACTCATTTTGTCAAAAGCCAACATGCACAAATTATCTTGAGCTGTCCTGTTTTTTGTGATGTCTTTAATAGTGTCTATTATTTGACTGTTTATGCCACACTTCATGGGAATTTTGTTGAGAAGTGCCTTTAAAGAACTGACACTAGGCAAGCAAAATAGTCGCCTAAGTAAACGGTAGCATGAGCTCGACTTTTTATACAAGCTCAAAGCTAAAACTTTGTCGTCTAATGTCCACCTTCGACCTGATAATTTCCTCGAGGTGTTTTTCAGTTGGCTTTGCAGCATTAAATAAAAAGGACTTGTCATTTGTGTCTGCATCATTTCATTTACAGCCTCATCGGAATGTAATGCGTCTAAAATGTTCCTTTTAGGTTTCTTGAAACTCTTAAGCCTCCTGCGTAATCTTAGGATTTCTGTTACATTTCTTCTGCATCGTTTATACATTTTTTGTTTTCTAGGTGTTAAGTCAGCTAATGACTTAGCACCTATTTCTTCTAAAATGCCTTTGCGTGGTTCCTGTAAAAAAGTAACACTGTGTTTATATAATTAGGTTTAATCCTTTTTGTCCCCTTTGGAGTAGAATCCTACTAATATTATAAACGCGAAAGTTTGTGAGGATGGATGGATGGATGGATGGATAGATGTATGGATGTTTGTTACTCTTTCACGCAAAAACTACTGAACGGATTGAGATGAAACTTTGCAATAATATAGCTTATATATCAGAATAACACATAGGCTATAAATTATAATGATATTGCTTGAAAAATA
Organism: Hypomecis punctinalis; assembly: GCA_949316475.1. NCBI lineage: Eukaryota > Metazoa > Arthropoda > Insecta > Lepidoptera > Geometridae > Hypomecis > Hypomecis punctinalis. The sequence continues at coordinate 2,416,067 of OX438820.1, forward strand.
TCATGCGGGCGAAGCCGCGGGTAAAAACTAGTTTACAATAATTCAACAACAACATTAACTAAGAATTTATGCAGATAATTTTTAGGTATCTAAGTCTACTACTCTAGACCATGTCTCTGCTTAAGATCAGGCAGAATGTGGTCAAATGCAAACCTATCTAGAATGTGGTCAAACATAAACCTATCAAGAATTAAACATAATATAATTTTATAGTAAATCTTTGTTCCTCACTTTCCATTGTGTTTTTTTTGTTTGGCTTGCTTTTATAGAAAAGTTTTTTAGTTGTGAGATAATAATGAGTAAGTTTATTTTTAGGTAGTTTTCTAAGATAAGAATTTCCCATGGAGCTGGATTCGGCGATTGACCTCTTTTTTTGAAGAAAGATGACGCTTACTTGGTCAATCAACAACAAACAACATAGATGTATGTAGCATTGTTTTTAGTCCTACAGTATTAAAAACTTTTATTTACCTTGATTAATTTAGGACCTTGAAGATTGCTTTCAATCAAAGGTTCTGTTTCTACAGGACACTGAGACGTGCTTGGTCTACCTTCTGGAGTCATCTGAAATAAGTTAAATTTTGCTTAAAATATGCATTGAAATATTAAATTACATTACACTTGCCTTGGCTCACACAGTCATAATGCCTTTTCAAAAATGTATAGTTATAATATGAAATGATATTAATATAAGTACTCACTTGAGTGTCTTGTAAGTTCATCATGTTTCTCATTCCCGAGAATTTGGCAACAAAACTTACAAGAACACCCCTATTTTATTCTAAGACAAATGTATACTACAAATTGCCTAGTCAAGTTTCTAAAACCAAAAAGCAGTTTAAGCAGTGTGTTGTCTCCGAGATCTAAGTCATGTCAATGGAAGGAGAACTGCCTGAATTTCCATGAGATATTATTGTGAGACAAACACATTGTTTACATCCTTAGTCATCCTTAGTAAAAGAGAGTCAAAGAGTTAATAAATCTGTCGTTGCTGGTACAGGAAGAGGAATAACAGGGTACTTGACTGGTATTGAATTAAATTAGTATTAGGATTAGTTTTATTACTTTCTTTGTTGCGCTATTTGAAACCAGTCCTTCAAATAGAAGTCCAATGACTCCCTCCATCTCCTTCTGGGCCATCCATGAGGTTGAGGCCTTATAACTTGAACTTAATAATTTTTAAGATTAGTTACCTTGTACAACTTTGAGCCTTGAGGATTGTTCTCTACGTTGGGTTCTTTTGTAGATTTAGAACATTGAAATTCTTGAACTTCCAGGTCCAACTGAAATGTAAGCAATATTTGAATTTGAATATTATGTCATGGCCTGGCCAGATTAGATCAAACTCGTAGTTACTCGAACAGTAGACCTCGTTCTAACTTTCCCTTTTATCAAAATTATACCCAGCAACAATATTGCACAAGAATAATATTTTCAAATACAGTATATACTAAAGTATAGTATATACAAGTATAGTTGAATTTTACTGTGCATCTCTTTAACAGAAACTTCATAACCCTTTATCTCGACACGCTCTTGACCAATTTAGTTCATATTCATTTTATTTGTACCTAGTTGAAATGTTCAAAATTAAAGGACATAGCAAATGCACCTATGTTATTAACCATTTGATTCAAATTGTTACAAATATTTGTTCAAGGTTTTTTTCTCACGTGCTACTCGGTCACAATAGATACTATAAAACTCTATATCTGTACAATAACATTTTGTTGCAAATAAGATAAATCAAAAATCTGTTATAGGAACAAAAACGTGAAACTAAGTGTTTCACGTTTTTGTTCCTATAACAATAATGTAATTATTATTAGGTAATTATCTAATTACCTAATAATAATTAAACCAACTTTTACCATTGTATTGTCATTGGATCTTGAAAAATCTACAAAGTGGGTCAAAACCAAATTAAGTTCAAAGGAGTCTGTTGCAAACAAACACACATGTTAAATTAATAAAAGTGTCTGAAAACTTTGAGTAATTTTTTACTCCCCCCGCCCCAGTATATACTGGGGCAGGTTAATTTAGACTATCTGAAAATTCCAATAAGATTCCAGATAGAACAATCTTTAAAGGAAATAGTTATCTTACAATAACATTCTATAATCTTAATATATATAAATCTCGTGTCACAATGTTTGTCCTCAATGGACTCCTAAACCACTTATAATAAAATTCACACACCATGTGCAGTTCGATCCAACTTGAGAGATAGGATAGTTTAAATCTCAAATTATAGTCGCAATTTTAATTTATTTAGCCACAGCAACGCGTGGCCGGGTCAGCTAGTATATTATAATGTTGATAATGATTTTAAGTTCAGAGCCTGTCTTAATTTAATATCAGCCTGCCCTGACTAGTCTGGCTATAGATCTTCAATAAAATCAATTGGAATCTGCTTACCCATGGCCATACTTATGCCATACCTCTCCCATGAGAAAATCCTAGAAAGAAGAAACAAATGGGGGCAGCTGGCCTAGGGCAGTCCAGTGTGCTAGTCCGCCTCTAACAAACATTGTTTTTAGTCTTACAGTATTATATTAAACTTTGAATTACCTTGACTAATTTAGGACCTCGAGGATTGTTTTCTATCAAAGGTTCTTTTTCTAAAGGATACTGAGATGTGCTCGGTCCACCTTCTGGAGTCATCTGAAATAAGTGAAATTTTAATTGAAATATGAATTTAAATCATGTTACACAAGGGCCTCGCCTTACAACACATCATAATACCGATTCAAAAATGTTAAATTATAATACGAAATGATTTATGATTATTAGAATAAGTGCTTACTTGAGTGTCTTGTAAGTTCATCACGTTTCTCATCTCTTCACGTACTTGAGTTAAAATGTTTCGTGCCTCATAAGGAATGGCGAACTTATTTAGTCGAATTTTTTCGCTAGTGGTATATGCAGTATTGTCGAAATGATTTGCACATAACACTTTGTTTTGCTTGTACAGCTTGTATAATGATTGGTCAGATGACCAGTCATCATCGGGATAGCAAAACTTTGCCCAAACTTTTGCTCTAAAACAAAAAATGTTAAGTAAATAACAAAATATAGCAAAAATATAGGTATTTCATATTAGTAATTGTAAAATGTTTGCTTACTTCAGAGGGCCATGTATGGATGGCAGAGGAAATCTATGGAAGGACAAACTAGGGTTGTCTTTTGAACTTAAGCCACACTTGGCACAAGTCACATTCCTTTTTCCTACCATGACGAGTGTCTATATCACTTTCACAAAATGATTTTCACAAAACACTAAGTAGGTATAGCGTCTATTGCGCAAAAAGACATGTTTCACTGAACATAAGCGTCAATATCGCGAGTGAATGTCTCATAATGAATGAAGCGTCCATGTCGCAATTAGTCATTTATCACGAAAAAGTGTCAATAACGCACTGGAATCTCACAATATCACAAAATATGACTAAAATTGGACTAAGTATTTTACAGCGTCTCTATCGCACTTAGTGACAAAACAAAGCGAAACGGAGTTGTTTGTGCCTCTGACTACACAAAACTGCAACTGATAGTAAATAATTAAGTATAACACGTATCAGAAGTATAATAAATGAAAATAACGAAACAAAAAACGCAACGTAAAGCCGGCAACAAAAAACACAAACAAGAAAACTTGGTCAGCCATTTTCAAGTGTTGCCATTTTAGTCAAGACGAATTATTCTACAGTTTAGTAGGCATAAAATTAACAATAAATTCTTTGTATTACTAAGATTCGGTAACTAATACAACCAAATTGTTTTTACAGGCCAATATGTTGAATAAATTGGTCACTACTACCTTTAATTTTCATCGGTGTCATCTAACTATAGTTTATAAAATATACTAGAATAGTAAGTTTCGAATAATCTGTCGTACCCCTTAGGGACCACTATTTCTATTTCATTTCTTTGTATAGCTCTATCTCTGTACTACAAATCTATCGCATGCTGGCATTGGCTAATTCAGGAGCTGACTGCCCCTGATTTATTTCATGGAGATTTATTTGTTGTGAAGAGTCCCTATATTGTACGGCACTTATTTGATGACACCAAATTCTACGGGCAGGAAAGCACGGCCCGTATTTCATGTCCCATGCCACCAATTATCAGGCTGTACAATACGTGTCGTACAATACTGGCCGTACATTATCACCTCGTGCCAATAATGTACAGCCCGTAATTTGCGACCCAATAATGTACAGCATGATAAAACGTGTCCCAAAGAAAAGGACACAAAATAACAAGCTGTACATTATTGTGTCGCAACATACGGGCTGTACATTATTGGCACGAAGAATATTTGCTCCTATGGGTTGGTTTGTCTGTAACTTCTGACAGTTCCAAATAGATAAAATATGCGCCACACAAGTTGGCGGATGAGAAATTGGCCACAGATGACACTTTGCCGTGATTCGCTAATTGTTGCGCATGTGTGCACAATGCCGATGCAGCGTGGCGTAGTGGTGAGCACGGGTGAAGGGAGCACGCGGGGGGCACCAGGTTGGCGGGCGGGTGTGCTAACGTTTCGTTTCTCTGGCTCCCGCGCATACTTTTAAAGTATCCTTAACTCGTAAAAAGAACAGGTTGTTTCTGGCGCTTCGCCGACCGCTGCCGCGGCACGCTCGCTTCGCTCGCTCGGCTCGCGCATTGTTGTCACTGTTCACCTAACATAACCTAACCAACAGAATCAAATTACCTAAGACAACTCATACCTTGCTATAAAATAACCAAGGTCCAGGGACACAAAATAACAGGTCGTACAAATCGGGCCGTGCAATACTGTGCCGGACATTATCGACACAGGCTGATAATGTACGGCATGTATTTCATAGCCCAATATTGCACAGCCTGATATTCCATGGCCAGTGACACAAATTATCATGCCGTACAATATCAGACTGTACAATATCATGTCGTGAATTACTGGGTCGTACATTATTGGCTCCCGTTGTGAAGATTTTGATTTTTGCAAGATTTTTGCAGTGTTACCACCTTAGTTTTAGTAAATGGGGCTATTGAAGAAGCTAAAATGGGCGAGATCGAGCAAAAAAGGGCTAGACGAAGCACAAAATTACCAAGACAAATGACTTGCGGTAAAAAAAACCTCTATGACACAAATTGCGAAAGTTATCGCAATGTTAGTATAACACATTTACACATAATGTTACATATTTCAGTTTCTGGTGCAATATTTCTAAGAAAATGAATAGGCAGTTAGGCAGTTATTTCCGGGCTAAATCATTAATCAACGAGTTCACCTACAGTAAAAAGTACTATATATGGCCCTATCACTCTTCATGGGTAGGCCTACATCCTGTGATTTTAATATAATTTTAGGTTTAAAGATGGATTTATGCGATGGAATGTTCAATGATTCAGAGTATATTTCGGACCGCATAATTAATTAAGTACCAAGCATTTTACTATCTGGATTGCGCACAGACGAAAGAAGGATGCACGGAATTAACCTGTCAATATTTTTTTTTGTTAGTAAAAAACCAAACGTCTTTTCTAAAAATGATATGTGCTTCAAAAATGTAGGGATATTTTGCGGTTTTCATATCACTAATGAAAATTAACCCACCAGAAACATTACAATGTTTTTTTTTTATTGTTTTTACATTACGGATTACATACATAAGAAGTGGCGGTATGATCTTAAAAGCTTTAGCTTGCCCCAAAAATGGGCGCAATAATTTAAAAAAAATCTTTTATCACTGTTGCTGTCAAGGGTGCGTTCCAAAACAGGCAATATTCACTCGGTGAAGGGTGAAATTCGCTCGATGCTGGTTCCGAAACGCAACGGTGAATTTTACTCTAGTGTTTTGGAACGCCTCCGACAGAGTGAAATTCCACCTGACAGTTGAAATAATTCACCCTGGTAAAATCAGAGTTGAATTTCACTCGGCTGTCAAAATTGACGTAACGAGAGAAGTTATAATGAAAACAAGCGGTTGAGGAAAAATAAATTGAAAATATTATAATTCCAATTCACACTAAACTAGGTGTTCTGTGACGGCAAAATATTATAAGCATTTAAGATAAAGATGAAATTAGTTATTATATAAAAGTTAATGATGTTGTTAATTAAAGACCTTTTTTGGGCATATATCCTCGATCAGCGCGCGGAATTCAAATTATCTTCAACTAGAAATTATCAGGTTGATACAGTTTTTTATAAAGACTTCACTATTTCGGATTTTATGTATATACTAAGTCAAAACTACTTATTTTTACCAAAATGACTGTACATGAGTACAGTCCGTTCACAGCAACGTGAAATAGCTTTCTCTGATACCCATAACTACTTAAAATTATCAGAAGCTTGAAATCGAATGCGGAAGGTTGTGACGGGATAAGCTTGGATATGTTAATATTGACTTTTCCGTATACAATAGATACTATTTTGGCCTTAATAAATACCTCCATTAAAACTAACGTTTTCCCAGATATTTGGAAGCATGCTATCGTTCGCCCGTTACCAAAAATTCCAAGCCCGACTGAATTAAAAGATCTAAGACCTGTAAGTATTTTGCCTTGTTTGTCAAAGATGTTAGAGAAAGCAGTTTGTACCCAGCTTACAGAGTTTCTCGAGAAAAATAAAATTTTACCAGATGTTCAGTCAGGTTTCAGAAAAGGCCGTAGTACTACTACCGCCTTACTGGACGTTACGGATAGCATTCTTTGTGCGCAAGATCATGGAATGTGTACGGTTCTCGTGTTGCTCGATTTTTCTAGAGCATTCGATTCCTTAAATATTGACCTCCTTCTGTCTAAATGTAGCTACTATGGATTTGACGTCGATGCTATTCAGTGGTTTAATAGTTTCCATTCAAGACGTTCACAATCGGTAAGGATGAGTGGACTGTCAATGGAATCTGATTCGGAGTATGTTAATAGAGGAGTACCGCAGGGTTCTATTGCCGGTCCGGTCATTTTTTCCTTGTATTCTGCAGATGTCACGCAACACATTAAATACTGCAAGTACCATATATACGCAGACGACATTCAAGTTTACATTTCTTGCAATCCATCTAACATTGACACAGCTATTAGAAATTTGAATGAGGACTTGGTAAGAATAGCTGCGTGGGCGACAGATAACTGTCTTGTACTTAATCCACTTAAAACTAAGTATTTGATTTTCGGTAGCAGGCACCAACTTGCTAAAGTACATCCTTCTGTAAATGTATCACTTATGGGTGAACTCGTCGAGAGAGTATATGAAGCTCGAAATCTTGGGCTTCTTATGGATTGTGAGCTACGTTTCGAGAAACACATTGTAAATTGCGTAAGAAGTTGCTTTTATAAATTGAAGGTGCTGTACAGAACTAGACGTTTTCTTAAAGAGGAGTTAAGAGTTCAGCTAGTGGAGTCTTTGGTGTTATCGAAGCTAAACTATATGGATCCAGTATACGGACCCAGGTTACTATCTAAGACAAAACTGCTAATACAAAGGGTACAAAATGCATGCACACGTTTTTGTTTCGATATTCCGTATAGGTCTCACGTGACCCCATATTTAAACAAGCATTGCCTCTTGAAGATGATGCATAGGCCTAAGATGCATTTAGCGTGTCTTCTGTTCGGCGTAGTAAAATACGAAACTCCGCGTTATCTATTTGACAAGTTATCGTGGAAGAAAGGTCGCAATCCTCACTCAGTACGTGCATGTCAGAAGCTGTCTTTGCTCAGAACAGAGCGTCACAGCAAAACTGTCTTTAGGGGCAGTTTCAGATATGCAGCGACAAAGTGTTGGAACAACATACCTCCACCCATTAGGAACCTGCAAAGTATACATGGTTTTAGGTGTAGTCTTAAACAATTTCTTCTTGTGCACCAAAAAAGTGAGGAAAGCCTTAGGACTGACACTAGTGTTATCTGAAAATGCAGTTATAATAAATAAAAATATCTAAGCATGGTTAGGGCGTGTAGCGTGTATACCAATATATCCGGCGAGGTTTTATATCTATATAAGTATGTAAATAATGTGTATGTAAGGTATGTAATTTGTTGTTGACTGATTTAGTATTTTATTTTTGGTTTGTTTGTTTACTTGCTGTCCGCGCATTATTTCGGGCGTAATGTCACTTGCTGGTTCCAACAGAATACCAGCGCTGGTTGCTCGCAAGCGCAACCAGCATTACGCTGAGTTGGGACCAGTTTTGTGACAGGGATTTTAGGTATAATACTGTTGTTTTTGTTTGTGTTTTATGATTTGTTTTGTTGTATATTGTTGTTATTGTACCTATTATTTTTGTTGCAAATAAATTTCTTTCTTTCTTTCTTTCTTTCTTTCATAACTGTGTCTCTCTCTAACCTGTGATTGTGTGTAATGACTAGGCAGAAACGGTGACAAATATCAGAGGCAAAACAACCGTTAACAGACTGTAATATATCTCCACATACACATCTTGACATAAAACCTAAGAAAAACTGAATTTCGCGCGCCGATCGATGCTATTGCCGGTGCTACCAGAGCTTTTGTGCGATTTAAACGTACGACAGATCGAAAAGTAACATTTTCTTAAAAAAAGGTCGATTTTCATGATAAGTACCTATTTACAGAAGAATTTTTACTGAGAATTTATATACCATTTTAAGAAATGATGACCTACATAAATAAAAACAAAAAATCAACCATTTAGAAAAAGTATCGGTAAAGAAACAAAAGGAACATTTATTGCATAAATGGTAACACTTAGGTAACTCTTTTTTCCAAGATCGTTCCAAAACATAATTCGCTCCGTGTGATTTTCACCCTTTACGGCCTAGTTCCGAAACCAAAATTCATCCGGTAAAATTCACCCGACAAACAGCTAAAGGTTTTGGAACGCACCCCAAATAAAAAGGAAATATTAAATTCAGTCAATCAGATGATGTATTCAGAGTTGCCAGACTTCGTTCTCAGTATTCTGATTTAGCAATTTTGGAGGTTTTGACGTGTTGATGTAATAATTATTTTATTTTTTAACTACATAGGCACATAATCCTGCGTCAACTCGTTTTTGGCCGTAATATTTACAAACTGAGGTGTTATTGTATATTTTTATAGAAACACACATTTTTGTATACTTAAGTATAGTAGATTATCAAAAAGAAAGAACACATATATATTTTTATATGTACTTTTTATCATTTACTACTAAAAACAAAAAGCTGAAGTTGTAGTTATCCGAGAAATTCGTGGCCAAAATGGCAAAAATATTACTCGTAATAATCCTTAATAGTGCTATTCGAATCTCGGCTGCAGGCTAAAGCTGCAAGCAGCACTTGCAGCAGCTGCACGAAGCCGGCTGTGGCTGCATAACTGACGGGTTAGTCCAGGTTTACACATAAACTAAACTACAGCTGTTTCAATATGGCCCTATACATTTTCGTACAGCGCCCCTGGCGGAAACGAGTAAGAACTAACCAAAATGTATGGTATATAAAAAAAAGACCTAGTTGTATGAATTTCTTCAAAAAGATCCCGAACACGGCTACGGCAGCATCTGCTACCGAGCCTCGGCTGCAAGTGTTGTTAACCCTTTACCGCATATCGTGGCATATTTGGAACACTAACATTTTTCGTTAAAATATTGAGCTAGCAACATCAGATTCCAAAGATTTCATGTGTAATTGTTCATTGAAATGTATCCGAACGAAAAAAGCCAACAGTTATCGTTTATGATGTCTATGGTTTTATATTTCAGTGTCAAAGTCGGCGTCGTGACCATTTTGCATGAAGCGTTCAATTGTGAAGTTAGAGTCTCCAATTTTTACGTGATTCTGTGTGAAAAAAAATTGAATTCTTGTTTTAAAAGAAAGAAAAATGGATCCTCAAAGATTTTATGGCATAAAACGTAAGTAAAATGAACTAATTCTAGCAAAAAAATACCAACAAACTTTGTTCCTAAAATGGAACTGTATGCATCAAAGTAAATTTAGCATACCCAAATATGGAACACTATGCAGTACTCTCAATAATGGGCTATGGTCGTAAATGGAACTATATTCAGTAAAGTACATTAGTGTTTATTTGATGTTTTATTGCTCTATATACATCTGTATGGTAAAATAGGTATATGACTGATGTTCATGTCGTATTTTCTTTTATTACAGGATATAAACATACAAATCTGGTTTTGGCTCCTCCTGATGATTCTAACGATGATAATTTATCAGATGATGACGATTATGAACTGCCATAAGTTGACAATTGACGAAACTGACTCTGAATTAGATTCTGAAGACATGATTGACAGTGAAGTTCTTTATTTGCAAGAATTTGAAGAAGATGTCGATGAGGCGTTGGAACAGGCACCAAATTCATAAGAATATATGTATAATAAAAATATTAAAACTACGATGTGTAAATAGTAATGTCTCTGATATAATAAAAATTTAGCAACTCACATTATTGTTCTCTTTGTACCCGACTGCCCAAAAGGAAGGTTATGCTTTTCGAGTATATTTATATATGTATGTCTAATTCTTTGTGATTCTTTAGAGCCTAAATCGGTAGACTGATTTTAATGTGCAAGTTGTTAAAGTTGGATTGGTCTGATTTTGCAAATGATTATAGGCTATACGACTTGCGTCCTGCTGTTTCGCTCGTTTATATAAGGTGTTCAAAAGTTTATCAATCAGTCTAAACAAAAGTTTTTTTTTTGTTTATATTCTTGTACATATTAGTAACAACCATGTCACATTATAAGAAAACCATGTAGCCATTTCGAAATAACAGCATAAAACTTCCTAGCAAATGTTTTTTTTATAGTTCACATTTACCTGACTGCATACTGTGCCAAATATGATTTTTACCATTTTTGCATGTTGTTCCATATATGGAACTGAGCTTATTTTCCACATTTTCTCGGGTATTTCTGATTTTTTATTTTTTTCTGCATTTTTCTAGAATACTACAAAGTGTAAGACATGCCCTAAATTAATTTGATAGGAATCTAAAAATCCATGCGGTAAAGGGTTAACCTGTTTAAACAAGGCCAACGTGCCGGCAATGTACGACGCAGCCCGTGCAACCAGCATCGGAATCATTCCCGATAGCGGATACAAGCAGCGGCTCATGTGTGTGCTACCTCCATTCGCAACCTGCATCCGCAGGCTGCAGTCGAGATCCGAACAGCTGTTTTACTTATATTCTTAACTTATAGTTTCAGTTCTTATACTATTGCTAATGAAATGGATGAATACCGAATTTTCTTTATGATTCCGTTATTCATTTTCTTTTCATATCAGTCCTAAACATTGAGCTTTTTTGACGCTACAACGTCTTATAAATCGATGAACTCCAAAAAGTAATCTGAAATTACAGACAAAATGACATGCACTAATTAAAAAGTCAATATAAATACGTATTATTGAGACAATATTGACTAAAAACACATGACATCAAGTTTTTAAAATCTAGCACCATTTTAGCACTCTAAACATAGTAAACCTGACAATCCTTAATCTTTGGTGTCCATCAATGTCTATACATAGGTACTTATAGCTTGAAAATTGTTTTCGTTTTTTCTTATTTTATGTTCATTTTTAGCCAAATTGTACATATCTGAACAGTTTTAGAAGCGTCATAAATTACATTGGTGAACATAACATTCTTAGAAACAAACTTGGGAGAAATTAGTGTGTTCGTATTTGACAGGTTCTGCTATTTATGGGCTAGCGACATCCTCTTTAAAAATATAGTAGGGGAATATAGTTCATCATATGACAACACTGATATCAAATGTCAAAATTATGATGCAAAAATTATAAGGCCATTTTGGTTATTTTTCTTACTTGAATTTTAATATATTGATTTTCAGCACAAAGGTTGTCGAAGTTCTGCAATATTATTCATGTGTGCATCATGTGTGGATTGATAAATTAATTACAGTCGGATTGCGATACCGGTCGGTACCTTGTGAAGTTTGAATACAAAAATAATCTGTGAGTTATTATTTCTTCATAAATGACGTGTTATTTCGTTTCGCTATTAAATAAGAGGAGCCTTATCAGTCTCGATACACTTATTACGTTTCTTTATCTTAGTCTGCCTTTTCTAAATTGTACCTAAAGTTTGAAAAATATCGATGTTAATGTTGGATTTAAAATGTGTTGTTTGTCTGTCAGACTGGATTTTAGTTTTGCCCTTGAGAGAGCTGGACAAACGATGTAGGTACTTATTTAATTTATTATTACAAACTGTGCATGTGATTAAGTTACGAATATTGCGTCGATTTTAGATTATTTGGTAAATGCAAATGATTCAAATATTTTTAGAACCAAACTGTATTATAGATTCAAAGACTTAGTGCTAACAATTGTATAGGGCGAATAATACAAGATGTGAAGTTTCTTGTAGCTAACTTATCCAATAAACAAGCAGCTTTATGTGACATTTGTCAACTTGTATGATTACCATGTAGCCTTCGTACACAGATAACACCGGGACTTTTAAGTATGTATTTAAAAATATGTATGTGTAGTATATCAATCTCTGGCAGCAGTATCACAAGTATTGCTTTGTTTGGGGTTAGAGAATGAGTTTTAGATGACCCCTAATACTTATTTATATAGTGCTCAAAAAGTAAAGCCACAAAACCTACTCTATAGGGTAATAAGGAAGTTTCCTTTATCATAAAAACTAAAAATAGTTATGTACATTTAAAGACGTTAGAAATATATTAGATACAGTGAAAAAATTACTTGAATATCTTAATATATGATGGAGTTATGGATGTCTAAACATGACCGCACAAATCAAAAAGACCCGTGACGGATTTAAGCGTGTGACGTCATCGGACCCAGGAGCCGCACCGTGGGTAAAGCGGGAGTAAGGAAATAAAGTGCTTCATTCTATATCGGGTATTTTTCTAAGCTCGAATATGTTCTAGGACATCATTGTACTCATCATGATCAACATTTACTATGGGACTAACCGCCCGATATTATGAATAAAAAGTCAGCATTCCTATAAATTTTATTATGAGTAAATGAACTTTATTTCTAAATGGTCTAAACATGACAAGACTTGGCGTCTGTACCTAGTGTACTGCGGTTATTACATCTGTATATATTGACTAGTAGTTTTCCAAATAGTAGACCTCACAAGTATACATTTTGGTGAAAATATTCTGGTAATCAGTTTTCAAAAATGCACAACTTGCACAGGCAAATATATTCATAATTACAATATTCTGTCCTAAAATATCATTGTATATTATGACCAACTTTTACTATGTTACTAATCCCCTGTACAGGATTATCCAAAACTTCTCAGCCTAATATTTGTTCTTATAAAGTAGTAATAAGTAATAGATTTTTTCAGGGCTTATTTTTTAGTTTCGAAAATGACAGATGTCAAGGTGACAGCTGCCATTATATGGCATATTATTATATAATTCATACTAGAGTGGCATGACAGATGTCATCCGAAATGTAGATCTCGTTGAGCTCTATCAATTTTGTGCCTAAAGTAACGGTCTTAAAACGACAGTTACGAAGATAAATTACTTTGAAGAGCTGTCATGCGAAATATAGATCTTGTTGAGTTCTATCACTTTTGTGAAGACAGCAATGGTCTAAAATCTTTAGTTATAGAAATAAACCGCATTTAAGTTTGACAGCGGTTACTTTGAGACCTAATATGTCATCCAACTCTGACACCAGGGCTAGCCACCCGGCCTATATGAACTTACTTACTTTTATCCAAGTATGGATCCTAGAATATGACATCTGTCACTTTGTTCAGTCATTTTTAGGGTTTCGTAGTAAAACGAGGAACCCTTAAAACTTTGTTATGTCCGTGTAACGGACGGACGCCGTTTATAGACCATATTAAAAACATTCCCTGAAAATTATTTTGAGCACTGTAGAATCATAAATTTTTGAGCTATAAAGAAAAATTGAATTTTTTAAACATTAGTATATTTCATACAAACAATAACACTTTATTAGACAACCACATTACATTAAAAAAAAACAAATTACAAGGACAAAACAATAGAATTTATAGGTTTCTAACTGGTGGCCTTATTGCTTTAAGCGATTTCTTCCAGGCAAACAAGAATTCATACTAAATTACGTTTTCCTATCAAGAAGTTTGATTCTATACAATTCATAGAGTATTTTGTACAGCAATCTCTGGTTTTTGAAGCATACGAGGGTCAAACTGAAAGTTCTTAGAAAATCAAAAACTGATTACATTAGCCAGTTATTAGTTTTATTATATCTTTTCAAAATATTGTCCATTCACGTCAATACACCGCTGCATGCGATGGAACCACTGGGAAAAGCACTTTGCCCACTCGTCCTTAGGGGTCTCTTCAATGGCATCGCGATACGCAGCCACCGCTTCTTCAGCATTCATAAACCGCTTTCCTTTAAGTTTTTCTTTAATTTTTGAAAATAAATAAAAATCACAAGGCGCGAGGTCGGGGCTATACGGCGGGTGACCCAGTAATTCAACGTTTGATGTCGCCAAATAGTCGATCGTTCGCTTGGCGGTGTGCGATGAGGCGTTGTCGTGGTGAAGGAGGATCCTACTGCGAGGTCGTTTCTCTCGAACTTTTTCCAAGACAAGTGGCAAACAATTGGTAGTGTACCATTCTGCAGAAACTGTTTTTTGATCCTCTAACACAATTGTCGCGAAATGACCTATCCTTCCAAAGAACGAGGCCACCATTTTTTTCCCCGCACTTCGATCTCTCTTCACTTTAGTTGGCAACTCCTCGAAAGGAAACACCCACTGAGCAGATTGTCTTTTGGTTTCAGGATCATAACAGTAAATCCAGCTTTCGTCACCTGTTAGTATGTCGAACACAGCATTTGAGTTACCTCCGTTAAATCTTTCAATCATTTTACGGCACCAATCCACACGATGGAGTTTTTGAGCCTCAGTCAAATTATGAGGTATCCACCGGGCGCAAAGCTTCCTGACCGCTAAATGTTCGTGTAGGATTTTGTGCACTTGACTCATACCGATGCCTAAGCTTGTCCGAATCTGCTGATAGGTCACTCTTTTGTCAGTCTCTATCATACGCCGCACAACACAGATGTTATCTTCAGTCGTCGCCGTAGAAGGCCGTCCCTCACGTAAATCATCAGTGAGATTAGTGCGACCACGTTTAAACTCATTAAACCAGTTGTAAACAGTCGCACGAGATGGGGCTTCATCGTGAAAGGCCAATCGTAGTCTATCATAACTTTCTTGTTGACTTAAATGACATCGAAAGTCATAAAAAATCATTGCACGAAAATTTTCTCGTGTTAAATTCATGTTGACGTGACACAGACAATTTTCAATTTGCCGCCAAATCGTAAAACAAATGACAAATGAATGAAGTATATACTCAGTAATATTGGCAAAGAGTTCTATTTTCAAATTATAGAATTATTTTTTTATTATATTGTTTATAAGTGGCCAGTTCTAAGAACTTTCAGTTTGACCCTCGTACTGAAGGGTGATGTTGATGTCAGTTTTGGACACTGCTCAGCCGATTTCAATAAAATTACAATGAGAAAACCTCTGAAATATGATCAAAAAATTAAATTAAAAGAATAATCGAAATTGGTTAATATTGGCGGAGTAATTGTGTAACATACATACAGTAAAAAAACAAACACACTGAGAACCTCCTTTTTAAGGTTCTGTACCCACAGTGTAAAAACATGACCAAGTACTAACACTGCTGTAGTCTGTCCGTCTGTCTGTCTGTCACCAGGCTGTATCTCATGAACCGTGATAGCTAGAGTGTTGAAATTTTCACAGATGATGTAGGTATTTCTGTTGCTGCTATAACAACAAATACAAAATACAGAAAAAAAAATAATGGGGGGATCATTTTTCAATAGATATTAATAACAGTGACAGGTAGATGCTTGAAATATTCACAGAATATTTAGTTAAGTATTCAGTTTAAAAATAAATGGTTAAAATAAGGCCCCCATACAAGAAACATTATTTTTTTGCTCCATATTACTAAACATTTAGTTATCCCCTATTATATATTTCTCTAAAAATAAAATACTTTAAGGGGGCTTAATGGTACTGTACCTGTGACTGTACGGAACACTTAGTGCGCGAGTCCGGCTCGCACTTGGCCGATCATTTGAAGTTTATCAGAAAGGTGTGATATAGGTGAGAAAGAGCATAGAAACAAAGATATTTCTATAGCTGTAATTGTATTAAACAATAACCCAATTTGAGATAAGAGTTGATTAGATAACTAAACAAATTTTTGTTTCAGCTCTTGAATTTCTTTCAGTAAATACCTACTCGTACTTGTTCTCAAAATGCCCAGACATAGAAACATAATTTTAAAATATTTTTTTTTGTTTTGTCTTCCAATTACCTGTATTGATGATTCAGATTCAGATTCAGATGTGTAACTTTTTCTGAGTTCATAGACTCCATTGCTCAGTTCGCAATGTCCAAGATATAATATTGTTTTGTTGAGTGTTTGTTTCTATGCTATTTAAATTTTCTTGCCATTATGGCCACGTTTTTTTGTCAAATGTATTTTTTCTGTCCGTGCTTGGTTGCCTGGAAGAAATCGCTTAAAGCGATAAGGCCGCCAATTAGAGACCTATTGTTTTGTTTATTGACCTATTTTTTTTTTTTGTTTGTTTCTATGCTATTTAAATTTTCTTGCCGTTATGGCCACGTTTTTTTGTCAAATGTATTTTTTCTGTCCGTGCTTGGTTGCCTGGAAGAAATCGCTTAAAGCGATAAGGCCGCCAATTAGAGAGTCCTCCAGATTCAACAGTCCTCCACTAACTACAAAAATCGGCTCGACAACCACCCGAATGACTTGGCTGCAGAATTAACAAAAATCAGCTACAGAAAACGCCTTAAACGCCATGATATCCAGACTCTACATGCTCGATGTTAAATAGGAGTGTCTCCTGCTGGGGAGACCCCTCACAATGCTTCAACCGCCCAACAAATCTGCTTATAGTCCTGGGACTGATTGTAGATGCAGACGCACAAAAAAAAAAAAAAAAAATTAGAGACCTATTGTTTTGTTTTTGTCCTTATAATCTGTTTTTATGTAATGTGGTTGTCTAATAAAGTGTTGTTGTTTGTTTGTTGTTGTTTGTTATGTATAATGCTAAAATTACCTCGGCTGAAATAAAGTACTAGACAGTAGTAGACAGCAATCAAAATTTGTTTGTACAAATTATTATTATATAATATACTACGGGTCTAATCGCGCACTAAAATTACGATATATAATATCTCGACCCGTCTACCCATGACCACGGTCTATGCGACTCGGCCGAAACGTCGGGATGAGAAGGTATTTATTTATCTAGTAATTTTAGTGCGCGATTAGTCCCGTAGTATATAATAATATTGTGTTCAAATCGCGAAAGTTTAAAAACAACAAAGCCTTTAGTCCAAGTTTTGCGTAGTTTACTTAAACTTTCGCGTTCGCGTGTGAATCCATACATTTTGGTTAGTTCTTCTTCGTTTCCGCCAGGGGCGCTGTACCAAAATGTATAGAGCCATACGGAAATCACTAGTTACACTGCTCGCCTATCCTACTAATATTATAAACGTGAAAGTTTGTGAGGATGAATGTATGGATGTTTGTTACTCTTTCACGCAAAAATTACTGTACGGATTGAGATGAAACTTTGCAATAATATAGCTTATATATCAGAATAACACATAGGCTATAAATTATAATGATATATTGCGTATGCGGGCGAAGCCGCGGGTAAAAACTAGTAAACAAATAAATAAATAAAATAGTTTTAATTTACGCGTAAACCTGTGCTGTGCGAGCCTTTTTAATAGTCCACTGCAGGACGTAGGCCTACCCACGAAGGTTGATTGGGCCATATCCACCACGCTGGCCCAGTGCGAATTGGTGGATTCACATACGCCATCGAATTTCTTCTACGGACATATGCAGGTTGCCTCACGATGTTTTCCTACACCGAAAAGCCAGTGGTGTGAAATTCCGTACATAAATTCCGAAGAACTCATTGGTACGGGGCGGGATTTGAATCCAGGACCTTACGATTGTAAGGTCGGTGTCATTAACACTAGACCACCACGGCTTACTTACGAAACCTGTACTAACACCTCAGAAGTAAATACAGTATTTGCCTTTTGTCGAATAGACAGAGAATACAAATCAAGCAGTTTCTGAGATCCAAATTATGCACGAACAAAATACAAGAACTGTTTGTATAGGTATAAGATTTTTACAATGCTATTTGAGTTAATGTTAAAGCTTATTGGTTGCCAAGTAAGTCATATTTTTTTTAATGTTACATCATTTCCTTTTCAGATCCATAATCCACAATGTCGCTCATACCAGAGCCACTCCTACAGAAAGAAAAGGACCAACGCAAGGATCCAACAACTTTCCTCCCAGAAGAGGAGATGTCTTATGAAATAAAGAAGAAAAAGAAAAAGAAAAAAAAGAAGCAGGAGGATCCATTTAAAGATATTGAGGAGAAAATGGCGGTAGTTAGGGAACCGGATATAACTGCTTTGGATCCTGATATTGGATCCTGCTTGGATCCAGAAGTCACTATCAAAGTAGAGAATATTGAGGTGGATCTAGATTTTAATGATGTAAGTTGCGAAATTTTAACATTTGTTTTAAGCTATTAAAGTAGACATTTTAGGGCTTTACACATGGTGCAAGGACCTTTACTGTGAACTTAAGAGAAAAGAAGATATTGCACACTGGGACCAGACTGTAGTGTGTGCAGTAGCTCAAAAAATCCTTTAAAATATGCTAAATATATGCACAGAGTAAAACAACCGCATTAAAGGCTGCCATCACGCCGCCATATTTTACTAGCAAATGAAGATTGTTATGAAAAATAATAATAAGAAAATAACTTTCCAAAACAAATAAAGCAAATAATTCAATACTGTACAAGGTAATGAACTAAGGTCGATATATTGTTGCATTATCTCATTTGAAAGAAATATATGACTTGCCAGGCTAGGATGCGCCCCACGAGTTGTTACTTTCGACATGTCAGAACGAGATAGAGTTATGGCGAATAAGTCTGTCTGTACACGTCGAAAAGAGTTCTTTTCGTAAATAGGTGTACCTATTGTACCTTTAACAATATGTACAATAAGATTTGATAAATTGAACCATCCAATAATGAAAATACATGTGTGTTTATAATTCATTGGGCATCACACATGACGTCATTCTCGAGTACTGAGTCCAAGCAGTATAGACGAGATATATTCTTCAGGATCGGGCGCGACTTGTTTAATCTCGCGAGTTCGTCGGCGTAGCTGTCTCGCTGCGCGCGGCGTATAAGCGCGCGTTCCGCTTCTTCTATAATATGTCGGAGTTCAAGGCGCGTAGCTCGGTGCCGGCATATATCTAGGAATGCCAGCAGTGTTTAAGTAGTTTTGTGTAACTTGTAGCGAACTTCACAGCCGCCATATACAAGGGTGGGTCAAAAAGTTCGCGGAATGGAGGGGTAGAGAGGGGAAGGGGTAGTTATTTTTAAAGCAGAGCTCGAGACCATTTTCCCCTTCTCTTTTCTTTAATTGCTTTTAAATTTTTTCAATAATGTAGCTTAGTATTTTCCCGTGATATTGACACCTTTATCTTTATAATCGATCAATAAAATCCCCTCGGAATCCCAAAAAACTGTAGCCATAATTTTTCCGGTCGATTGTGACACCTTAAACTTCTTAGGCGGTGCTGCTCCTTTTTTGCACCGCTGCATTGACTCCTACTTCGACTCAGGTTCATAGTGATGACCCCAAGTTTCATCTCCAGTGACAATTCGGTTCAGAAATTCATCCCTGTTTTCACTACACTGCTCCAAAAACTTGCGGGAACACTCGACGCGATGCTGTTTTTCAAGCGCTGTGAGCAATATCGGTACCCATATTGCACTGACCTTAGACATGCCAAGATGGTCATGGATAATATTCAAAATGGTCTTAGATGATACTCCAGTCATCTCTGCAATTTGTTTCTTCTTCAGGCGTGCATCTTCTAGAACTAGTTTTTCAACCTTTTCAACAATGTCTGAGGACGTTGCTTCATTTGGCCGACCTGAGCGCTGATTGTCTTCAATTGAGTCTCTGCTTTGCTTGAAAAGACTATGCCGCTTATAAATCATTGTTTTTCCAGGACAAGAGTCCCCGTAAACTGATGACATTTCTTCCATAATGCTCTGAGTCGTTTTTCCTTGTTTAGTGAGGAACTTAATCACGGCACGATACTAAATTTTCTCCATAGTTGATATTTTCTTCCCGATCGACTTGTTTATCTCAATATATATTTAGCGATATCTCAAAGGTTAATGAACCGATTGGGCTGAAACTTAGTATTTATAATTGTATTGAGTCGACAAGTAGCGACAGGTAAAAATAACTACCCCTTCTCCTCTCTACCCCTCCATTCCGCGAACTTTTTGACCCACCCTTGTAAATGGCGGCTGTGAAGTTCGCTACAAGTTACATAAAACTACTTAAACCCCGCTGAATGTAGAGGACATTTACCACTGTGTAGCGGCTCGGAACACGAGGTTCCGACGCGCCATTAATTTTGAAACGTATCTCAGTTCTTATTTCTCTATACCTGCCTTTTTGTAATAGTTCACTTCAGGACGTGGGCCTGCCAATGAGGGGTGATTGGATCATGCTGGCCCAGTGTGGGTTGGTGGATTCGCATACGCCGTCGAATTCCATCTCCGGACTTATAACGGGTGATTTTTTAAGAGCTTGAGAACTTTTTTAAACAATAAAACGCATAAAATTTGCAAAATCTCATCGGTTCTTTATTTTAAACGTTAGATTGGTACATGACATTTACTTTTTGAAGATAATTTCATTTAAATGTTGACCGCGGCTGCGTCTTAGGTGGTCCATTCGGAAAGTCCAATTTTGGGCAACTTTTTCGAGCATTTCGGCCGGAATAGCCCGAATTTCTTCGGAAATGTTGTCTTCCAAAGCTGGAATAGTTACTGGCTTATTTCTGTAGACTTTAGACTTGACGTAGCCCCACAAAAAATAGTCTAAAGGCGTCAAATCGCATGATCTTGGTGGCCAATTTACCGGTCCATTTCTTGAGATGAATTGTTCTCCGAAGTTTTCCCTCAAAATGGCCATAGAATCGCGAGCTGTGTGGCATGTAGCGCCATCTTGTTGAAACCACATGTCAACCAAGTTCAGTTCTTCCATTTTTGGCAACAAAAAGTTTGTTAGCATCGAACGATAGCGATCGCCATTCACTGTAACGTTGCGTCCAACAGCATCTTTGAAAAAATACGGTCCAATGATTCCACCAGCGTACAAACCACACCAAACAGTGCATTTTTCGGGATGCATGGGCAGTTCTTGAACGGCTTCTGGTTGCTCTTCACTCCAAATGCGGCAATTTTGCTTATTTACGTAGCCATTCAACCAGAAATGAGCCTCATCGCTGAACAAAATTTGTCGATAAAAAAGCGGATTTTCTGCCAACTTTTCTAGGGCCCATTCACTGAAAATTCGACGTTGTGGCAGATCGTTCGGCTTCAGTTCTTGCACGAGCTGTATTTTATACGGTTTTACACCAAGATCTTTGCGTAAAATCTTCCATGTGGTCGAATAACACAAACCCAATTGCTGCGAACGGCGACGAATAGACATTTCACGGTCTTCAGCAACACTCTCAGAAACAGACGCAATATTCTCTTCTGTACGCACTGTACGCATTCGTGTGGTTGGTTTAATGTCCAATAAAGTAAACTGAGTGCGAAACTTGGTCACAATCGCATTAATTGTTTGCTCACTTGGTCGATTATGTAGACCATAAATCGGGCGTAAAGCGCGAAACACATTTCGAACCGAACACTGATTTTGGTAATAAAATTCAATGATTTGCAAGCGTTGCTCGTTAGTAAGTCTATTCATGATGAAATGTCAAAGCATACTGAGCAAATAATAATGCATGAAAATCATAACCTCAAAAAATCTGAGCAAATACTAATGCATGAAAATCCTAACCTCAAAAAAATCACCCATTACAAGTTACCTCACGATGTTTTCCTTCACCGAAAAGCCAATGGTGTGAAATTTCGGACTTAAGTTCCAAAGAAACTCATTGGGCCGTACCAATGATTTGGGACTTAAACCCCCGACCTCACGATCGTAGAGTGTTACTACCACTAGAACAGCACTTATATCACTTTCACTAATTAGATAATTATTCTCATTCCAGTTTGTGAACAATGACTTTGAACCGGACCACAGTGAAGACAACCCAGCGGAACCCGAAGTAAAGATCGAAGAGCAAAACAAAGACGCCGTGCTACTAACTTTCGAAAGCGTTATCAACGACAAAATCGCGTACGGTGAAGAAAAGCCTAAAACAGAAGACAATGATACCGAAGTGACGCACAACCATTTCTGTAAAGTCTGCCATCTCGTCTTCAAAAGCCCTAGAACGTTGTTAATGCATCAGAAAAGGAAGCACAAACGATTTAGAAGATTTTTCCAACATATTTGTGATCATTGTGGCATGTCGTATGACGCTAAGAATAGTTTAATCGCTCATATTAGAAGAAAACACGGTCCCAATGCGAATGAGGACGATATGAAAGAACGTGCTTGTGATGTTTGTGCATTAGTTTTTAAAGGTTTATCCAGGTTAAGAATGCATATGCGGAGAAAGCATGGAGCGTATGAAGATTCCTTCAAACATGCCTGCGAAGACTGCGGACTTACATATGAGAAACATGCCAGTTTAATAGTTCATAGACGTAGGAAACACTGTGGAATGCCCAAGCAGAAAGTTCAGTGGTACACTTGTCCATTTTGCTCAAAATTGTTTTCTAGAAGAGAGACATACTCTCGTCATATACAAAGGAAGCATAAAGTTAGTGACGAAGAAGATGCTCCCAATCCGGAGTCTGAACGGGTTTTGATGAATACGGTTAAGAATGAAAAGTCCGGTGAAGTGACGTGTAGCTATTGTCCGTTAATGTTTTCTTCGATTATGTATTTAAAACTCCATATGAGGAGGAAACATAACGTTTTAACGGATGACTTTAGATTGAAGTGCAAGCTTTGTAATTTGTCATACGATAAAGTAGAGAGTTTGAAACGGCACGTGAGAAGAAAACATGAGCCGGGTACGTACTGTGAAGTTTGTAGTAAACAGTTTCCATCCCTTGAGGCATACTTAAAACATTCTCATAAAAAAGAGGTTAAAGAATGCAATATGTGCGGACTTATTTTTGCAACGCAAGGAGGACTGTCTAAGCATTTGAGGTGTACGCACAAAGTGCCAATGGATAATACCGTGTTTTGCAATATTTGTAATGCGGGTTTCCATGAAAAACGACAACTGAAACCGCATTTCATGAGAGTTCACTTGCAAGTTAGCTACACGTGTCAGTTTTGTAGCAAAATGTTCAAAGCAAAGGAGAGTTATAGAAGGCATTTGATGTTCAAACATCCGGAAAGTTATATCGAAGAAACTAAAACGCACCAGTGTGAAAAGTGTCCAGAATTGTTTATAGACGAATTTGAACTTTGCAAGCATATAAATATGGTTCATCGGGAAACGCCAGAAGTGATAATAAAGAAGGAAGATAAAGATGTCAAAGACTTGTTTCGGTGTACGAAATGTACGGATGAGTATATTACATGGGAAGAGTTGAGGATCCATTTTGAATCCAGTCACCATGCAAACGAAGCAACTCAGTGTCAGAAATGTGGCGAATTAATGCCCAGAAGTGAATTACCTAAACATATGAAAACGCACGAAGAAGTAGAAATGAATTGTCAGTACTGCGAATACAAAACCAAAAGTAGGGTGAGCATGACACAGCACATGCTGAGACACAAAAACGCAGTGACCATAAACTGTGATTTTAACGGATGTAGATATAAAACTTTTTACGAAGACGCAATGGCGAAACACAAAAGGCGCCATGTTGATTTAGGCGTAAAATTACAATGCGCAAGTTGTCCTTTTCAGACTATGAACAAATATATTTTGAAATATCACGAAGAAGCGCATTCGACGGGGAAAAAACGTTACGCGTGTGACCAGTGCGATTATGCGACTATTTTGCCCGCGAATTTGGTGCAACATAAGTATAAGCATTCCACGGTGAAAAGGTTCAAATGCGAAGTGTGTCCTTTTGCGACTAAGTATAACACGTCCTTGCGCTTTCATGTTAGAAAGAAACATTGTGATCTACCTACTTTAAGATAACGTTGTTTTATTATTATTACAGACTTTTGGTGTTATGAATTTTGGGTTTCATTTGATTGTTTTTGCGCAATTTTTGCACTATATTAGTGTAAAGGTTAGCCACTATAGCAGTAATGCTCTAGGCCCACTAAGGTCTACACGATGGACATATTCTAAGATAATTATCTTTATACAGAGCTATCTGCTTACCCTGTATTACTACTATATAATTATGGGACCACAGAATAGGCCCTCTATTAGGTACATCGCTGTACAGGACTAATTGCGCACTAAAATAACGAGATAAATAAATACCTCGTCATCCCGACGTTTTGACCGAGTTGCATCGATCGTGGTCACGGCACAGCCCGGACACTCCGCGATTTTCCATACAAAATCTGCTGTCTTACGCACACTACACAGTACTTACTCACAGTCAACACACATAAGCACGATCGCTACACGTGCATTTGTGTGCGAAACGTCTATGGCTGTCAGCGATCACCACGACGTGACGACATGCCGCGTGAGTGAGACAGTTGCGTATTCAATTAGCAAAAATGAATCTAAATGTAGTGCTTAAAAAGTATAACAATTACTTAATTTGGAAGCATTTTAATCAAAGTAACCGATCTACTTTATTTCAAAGAAAATATCAAGAAGAAGTTACCAAATAATGTAAAATAAGTTCCATTTACTTATCCTTAAAGCCTAAAACTTTTACTACCCCTATCGCGGAATCAAAAGCACTCCCTGGGTACTTTGTTGACAACGGTTTACAACCAATGAAATTTTTCGAGCATAGTAACATAGGTATATTTCAGTTTGTTTTACTCTAAAAGTTAGTCGTCCAACAATATTTATATTGGCTTAGCATTGTGTCCCAGGCGAGTTGGTGGCCAAATGTAGCCCCATTATGCAAAAAGAAGTATAAAATATGTACGTTGTTCAGAGATTGGTACATTCTATCTATTATAATGGGAATTAGGAATTGAGGGCGCAGCTGTGCTTTTATGTTTAACTAGTTTTTACCCGCGGCTTCGCCCGCATAATATTTTTGATTTTTGACACAATATCATTATAATTTATAGCCTATGTGTTATTCTGATATATAAGCTATATTATTGCAAAGTTTCATCTCAATCCGTTCAGTAGTTTTTGCGTGAAAGAGTAACAAACATTCATACATCCATCCATCCTCACAAACTTTCGCGTTTATAATATTAGTAGGATAAATGCATAGGTAGTTATTATTATAATGCTAAGTTGTGAGACTGTATAGTAAACAAAAACTAGAATAATTATATAGTTTTCTTGCAGCTTTTTCATACCAGTTTAATAGTTCTTCCTGGTTTCCGCCAGGGGCTCTGTACAAAAATGTATACCTAAAACCACATTATAAACTATTCGTTTTCATTTACGGATAACCTTAGAGTATTACGTTATTTATTCTCTAAGCGGATAACTTCTATAATGGCAGTAGTAAGGGATACAGTTTGGTTTTGCAGCTTTAAATCTATCATCTCCACCCTAAATTCAATTACACCGTTGGATAGCTAAAATATCAAAGAATTCATTACGCCGTGTGAGGATTGTAAAGCAGAGTGTAACGTGTAATGTAATTTACCGTGTAATGTAACACGAATTCTATGTGTGGACGTCACTACGACCATTACGGCTGTCGGTTTTTCGCGCGAACACAAAGGGGCTCGCAGTGCTCGTTTGGACGGCGTTCGTGACGGTTGTGTCGTTTGTACGTTCATGATGTGGAGTGACGAACAACTTATTAGTTTGTATCAAGAATAGCCTGTTATTTGGGATCCAAACAACCCGGATTACTTAAAAAAAAACTGAAACAAGTTTTTATATTGACCACTTACTTATATGCTGAGATTTTAATTCCACAAGTAAAGAAGATTTTCTGTTATACTATTTAGTTTTCCACCACCGACGCGTCCGACGTTTCCGGTCTTTAGTTAGAAAATAGGTACTTACATTAAAATAAAAGCCGCACCAGCTATCACGACCTTCCTATTCGGCATGTTCATGGAAACAGATTTTGAAATAGTTTCGCGTACCCAATTCGCTTTCAGTTCGTGTGCCATCCACATTCTTGACGCTAAATTACACGTAATGTTACATTACACGTTACACTAGTCTGGACCCGGCTTTAAGCGGGAGTAGAGAGGGAAGCCGTGGTGGTCTAGAGGTAGTGACACCCGCCTTACAATCGTGAGGTCGTGGGTTCAAATCCCCGGTCCCGTACCAATGAGTTCTTTGGAATTTATGTACGGAATTTCACACCACTGGCTTTTCGGTGAAGGAAAACATCGTGAGGAAACCTGCATACGTCCGTAGAAGAAATTCTATGGCGTATGTGAATCCACCAACCCGCACTGGGCCAGCGTGGTGGATATGGCCAAATCACCATTCGTGGGTAGGCCTACGTCCTGCAGTGGACTATTAAAAAGGCTGGTACAGTACAGAGAGGGAAGCCCCGCCATTTTGGGATCATTTTGCTTGCGTAAACGTATTCACGTACAGCATACGGCCGTGTTCATGACACTGGAACACCACATTTTTTTTTATCTACTACCCAAGTACTAATTGTTTGCGTATTGGTATACAATAAATAAAACACAATGATATCTGTTCTGTATTTCATGTAATTTATTTCATCACAGTCTAAACTAATAAATTCATACAAAATTAAATTAAAAATAATTATTCAGTTTATTAAGAGCCCCATTTAAAAACAATACTTATGGGCAGAATAATTTGCTTAAGGTGGTTACACACCGGTTATAACAACGCTGCGTTTCATCATGACAAAATTCTGAACATTAAAACATGTTTCTTCGGCAACAATTCACTATAGAAAATATTAAAAACACAAAATTAAATGTACTTTAAATACAACAGTAATAAATCGAACCCATTTAAATAATACTTATTCTTATTTTTATAATGGTACAATTCTTACAATATAATAAAAAAGTATACAATAAAAAGGTCCAACGTTTCGATTAGCGCGAGAAATTCCAAATTTCTTGATTTTTTCACTTCCACACTAGTTTTGCTTGTATCAAATAATCATGGCTATAATTATGAATTAGATTTCTTTAGGTTAACTATACTTGTGCACCAGTTCATGTTCAGCTTAATTATTGGTTGATGTACTTTTATACATGGACTGAGTACTACCTATCTTGTTATTTTTGTGTATGCAATTTTTATTATTCCGAAAATGTTTGCGTTTACTACATACTGCTTGATGTTGAGCAGATGTGCAGTCTAGCTTACCTAAAAGATACACCCACGTACTTTAGTGGGAAGACAGATCCAGGCAAAGCGTTGCACATTCTGGCTGTTCGTAAATTGTAAATACTATCTATTCATTGCCGCAAAGCAGTTTTCGTCAGACGTAATTTAGGTGTAAATGGCAAAAAATCAAAGAAGTTTAATTTCGCGCGCTGATGGCAACAGCAAAAACTTACACAAATATTTATTTGATTATTTAAAGAAAATGTTACCAAAGATAAAAAAAAAACGCGGGAAAACGCAGCGCACCGCGCTCGTGTGTAGAAGCCTTAACAAATGAAAAAAAAACAATGTAACGTAACAGGAACATCCAAGTTTAAGTATACTGGTCGCCTTCGCCCCTCGCTCGATGGTTTAAGTAGCCTGAAAAAAAGGAAATATTTTTTATTTAATTTTTGCTAGTGTCAGGTAGGTACACAGAAGAGAAAAAAATCTAGTTCTGTAGTTCTGTGGGTAGGTACCTAATAATAATGCCAAAAATAATTTTGATATAAGTTTGATATTTGAAATGTTTTTTTTATACATATTTAAATATTACTTCATTAAAACTAGCGTGAGGATTCATTATTAAAATTTATATGAACACCGGATACAACTCACGATTATTTCGGAACGGTCGAGCCGCTATACGTCCGACCGGTTTCAGAGTTAGTACTCCTTCATCAAGCGGCTTGGCCGTTCAAATAATCGTGAGTTGTATCCGGTGTTCATATAAATTTTAATATTTAAAAAATGTTATAAAACTATATAAATAAGCCGAATCGATCTTAATGGCGTCTCTGCACACAAGGCGAGTCGTTGTGCAATAGCAATTGCGTATGTCAGCGGCGGCAAGGGGTAAGGGGTCTTCCCTCCAAGATGAGACGAGTGGGGCAGATTCCACTCCAAAAATGAAGGAGTGGCATCTGCCCCACCAGCGGGGCGCCTTGGGCCAGAGTGGAAGTCGTCAAATATCAGCTTCTCAATGAAGGGACAGCAGGTACAAACAAAGCTGAGACATAATACAACTGTTCTTCTATGCATTATGAATAAATTAAATAAATAATTTGTCTTTAATAGAACGGCTGCGCAAAATCTACCAAAAAAAAATTACAAATAGGTATCTTGTTTGATACAGCGTACCTTTACCTCAATTAGTACTATTTTTAAATACAAAGAAAATATTTAAGACTCGCATGAATGCCTATTTTCAATAATTTATCACACAACTTTAGTTAATTTTTTAACTAAAATTATGAAAAATTACGACTACTCGACGTTAGATGGCGTAACTGGTACAAAATAATTTGCTTTAAAACCGTGAAATCAAAAAAACTACCTACTTCAAAAATGTAAGAGAATATTGCTTTTTTTCTTTAAAATAAGCAGTATTGATTCGTTTCGCTTTGATACTGAGAATACAACTATAGTCAAATAGGCAGTACTTGTAACATTCAAAGACAATAGAAAAATAGAGGGGTCATTGACATTATAAATTAAAAACCTTCAAACTGAATATTTTTTTTCATGCATAAAGCTGGAAACATACTATCGGACGCGGGTTACGGACGCGACTGACAGCCGCGACTGATAGGTATCTAGACTATGAAAGTACACTGATCCGTGCACACTATTGGACATAAGTCGCGGACGTCACCTTCGGACGTCCTTGTGTGTTCGGACGTCCGAGAGCGATCTGGCGCCCCGGATGTTTTAAGACTGTGCACATTGCTAAGTCGCGGCTGTCAGTCGCGTCCGTCAGCCGCGTCCGATAGTATGTTTTCGGCTTAAATACCTATCCATAAATTATCAAAGCTGTTCGTTACAGAAATTGAGTTTCGATGAAATTGTATGTGTGGGACAGCTGATTTTACTATCGCTAACAAGTCCAACGAATATCCGCAGCTTGTAGCTAACACCAAAACCGCCAACTTGTGTGAAGTAATGCTAGAAGAGGAAGTACATTTAGGTCTACTTAGGGAAAGTCCTAATAATTATATCCGCCTAGGTTTATCCAACACTGGCTGTGAAAAGAGTTTTTTACCGGAACGTAAATTTTATCAAAAATGTACCGAAAATCTTGATGTTCTATACAGATAACGCGAAAACAACTACCGTGAATCGTAAATGGGCCACCCATTCACGATTCTCTAAGATTGATCGTCTCGGTCGAAATTCAAATATTATTGGGTTTTTTGACATTTACAGATAAACAACTGATTTTAAGTTTACGGAAACTCATTTAGTGACCGTATATAGGAAGCATTTACGAGTTGCATACTCTTAAAAGCCAAATAAGTGGTCAGTTTATACACGAAAGTGCATCAACTGATTTTCACCTTAATTTTTAGTCAGTGAACTCTTATGCCATTATTTTGGTTTCTAGGTGTACATAATTATATACCTCGTTTAAACTATCTATTCATGGACGCTAAATAAGTTTTTCTGAATTTACAATAAGCAGTTTATCTGTAAATGCTAAAAAACCCAAAAATATCTGAATTTCGCGCGCGACTCATTATATCCACCTTAAAGCAGGACTTTTTACAGGTGAGAATTGAGTCGAAGAAATGGTCCATACCTTAGCGGGGTAGAGGAAGGTGCTAGCCTGCGAGGTGCCGAACAGGTTGTGCGCGCGGCAGGTGAACTCGCCCATGTCGCCCCAACGCAGACCAGATATCACCAGCTCGCCGGAACGAAGCACCTGAGGAAGAATAGGGGATTCACATAAGCCATCTTTATTATATAAACGTATCAGGTTGCCTTGCCTCACAATGTTTTCCTTCGCTGAAAAGCCAGCGGTGTGAAATTCCGTACATACATTCCAAAGAAGTCATTGGTACGAGACCAAGAATCAAGATATAAATTAAAGCAGAGCTTTTAGGCACGGAAACACTACGGTGTTTCAAGTTTATACCTTCACTTTATCATAACTACCAAGTTGTCTCTCTAACACATCTACTTATGTTGCTAATCTGATTAACTCAAGATATGTCCAATGCTAAAAGTTATGGGGTATGGTACCTTCATCACGGAATAATTTTAGCCTTTGTTATCCTTGTTGTCTACCGTCTATCTTGGTTATCTCTTTGTGATTTGTATCAAGTTATTGCGAGTTTATACCTTCACCTTACCATATCTTCAAAGTGGGCTTTCTCAATACATATATGTCTAATAATAGGACTTAGGAGTATACATATGCAGCGACTAACTTCGCTACATCGGGCGCCACCACGCGCGCGCCTCAAGGAACTAACGTCAGCCAATCACAAGCCGAGGGCTGCATCGCGCAAACGAAATATACAGCGATGGCCGAACCATATCAAGACCTAAGATCATACTGTCGGTTAGCTATCTCCGGGCACAAAACCTCGCCCGGTGGAGTACTCCATTGCGAGATGGACGACCAATCAAGTCCATACATACCTTCATCCTGTGATCTTTCTTGACTAGGTTGCCTCGGTTGTCGGTCCAAGTGACGCGCGGACGCGGGTGGCCTTTAGCACGGCACGGGAGCACCACGTCGTTTCCGATGGTGTCCACGTACACTTTGTACCACACCACTACTTGAGGAACTAGTGGGTACAGCTTCGACCGCTCCGATGGTTCCGTGCCGCCATCTGTGGGATAAAAATAATATTTAGCACTCCTTGTCCTGAAAGTAATATAAGTTGAGCTAGTATGCGTGGAGAAGCATTTAGTAGAAAATTTCACGTCACCCTTGACATAAACTGAATCTGTTAGTGGAGTTATCTTCGCGCGCCGAATTTCTGAAGTGAAAACTACTTCAGCGGCACTTGTACACTTTTTAGGATGGGTAAAAATGTCGCGTCAGGACACGTGACCTGATCGAACATTTGTAAAACGGAGGCAGAGTAGACCGCCGCCGCGGCGTAGGAGAGGAAGTAATATTTCCCTTCTACTGTTTTGTTTAAGCGGCGGAGGGCGCTTGCGCGAGTGGGCGTGTGTGATATTGTATTTTACTACTAAAACTGTAGTACTTTATACGTTCAAGTTTTCACTTCTGCCTGCACTCCCGGAGTGCGACCCGTTGTTTTTTTGAAGTGATAACATCTCATAAATCGATCGCTGGCACGAAAAAACATGACTCATCGTCACGATCCGCCTGAGCCGAGCGTGCAAGCAAGAGGATAGAACAAGCTATGAAGAGGCACGACTGGCTCAAGGAGTAAATATTTTCTTTGGACTGGCTTTGTGACCTGTCGGTATATGACGTTATCACGTAAAGTCCATCAACCGACTTTATAGACAACTATTTTTAGATAGTGTTTGGGTAGTTCGAACTAACCTTTGCTGTAAACTACGGTGGTAGCCCTAGCATTCTTAGTGCCCGCGGTGACGAGGCAGGAGTATTGGTCGCGGGCGGTGGAGCGCGACACGAGCAGAGTCGACGACACTCGAGCCACGGACAGCGGGTTGCTGTCTATCACCTCGTTGGATTCCATGTCGTACTGCAAAAAAGGAAAAAAATACATTGGTGCCTATTGTAAAGCAAGCCAGTATTCTTATTCTAGTGAAAATTATTGCCTGAAATTGAGTTCAATTCCCGGTAAATCAGCAAAGTAGTATATTTGCGACAAACCTTTATTGTCGTCCTTAAAGCCTAAATCCTAAGTTACATTACGAAATTAGTGACATTAAATTAATTTCACGACAATAGTTTTATCAATAATTTCACGTGTAAGCATCAAAGGACATGTCCACAAAATGTATGAAGGCTGGTATAATAATAATCAAAAATTCGAACCACAACACTAGTTACATTTCAATAAAGGTCATATTTTTCTGAGTCTATTACATCAATTAAAACCAATAAAGAGCCCTCCAATTTTTTAAAAATTAATTTTGAATTTATTAGGATAAATAAATATATTTGGGTCAATAGGTAGTTTATCTCTAGCAACCCTGATTAAGTAACCTCCAAATTGTTGAATAGAAGCATTTTTACCAATTAGACACACTTTTAAAGTGGTTTTTTGTCACATTGTACCTACTAACTGGTCACACTGGTAGGTTATAATTTTTAATTTTAGCAAATTAAGTGATGAATGTGAAAGAATCAGCTACGAATGCAAGTTAAATAAAGATATAAGCACTTTATCATTGCTAAACTAAAAAAAGTAATAAGCTGTATTGTTATTTTTCATACAATTTATTTTTCACTTTTAAAAAAAATTGGAGGGGCGAAAAAATCTCAATTAAGTATTTTTAGGAAGCCCATTAAACAAGCTTTCAAATGATGTATATATCATCTTGGTTCGATTTTTCTCTGAATAATATACCACTTGTGGACGTCACCTTTTACAATGCAGCATTAATTTCATAACACTGATTTAGTTTTATGTCCTGCGCATTTTTTGTTAAAACTAGTTTTTTTGTTACTAAAAATATTTTTTCTTTATTTTGTAGATAATTGTATTTTAAAACGTTATGCATTTCATAAATAGATTTAGATGCGGATTGCGCCATATTAAACTACAAGTACGGCCATCTATCGCCGAGTAGCAGAACTAACCTCATAAATGGGTAGGTCGTTCTTGAACCAGCGCACAGATGGCGCTGGCGCCCCCAACGCGTCGCACACCAAATGTAGGGTCTCTCCTTGTTTGTGCTCGTACAGGGGCTCGGGTCGTTGCGTTATGGTCACGAATCGCCTATTCGCTGCTTTGTTCGGTAGCCCTGAAAATAAGAGAGAGTTCATTTGAAAATAGTTCTAGAAAATGTCACTAGGTAACGCTTTTAAAAATCCATAGCTACAGTATTCCCGGGCATACTAAAATGTCCAAAATGCAGAATTCGAAAATAAAAAACCTACTGTTCCATACAAAATTGCAACTGGGAATCGAAAAAATATTAGATAGATAGATAAACTCTTTATTGATTCACATTCACACACACATAAAACAGAAAATATAGAAAAATAGAGATGCTAAAACATGTGAAGCAACCGGCGGTCTTATCACTGAAAATGATTTCTTCCAGGCAACCTTAGGATGGAGAGAGACACGTACAAAAGAAAATAAAATACGACGAGGTGTGCGAATTTAGAGGAAATTTTAAAAGTAAAACAAAATCCATTAAATAAAAAACAAGAATTATACAATAGACATAATACATACAACTGTTATAAATACAAATACATACATAAATAATAAAGTAAAATAAACTAATAAATACTTTTAACTTCTAACATACACATATAATCAATGTGTAAGTAAACTAAACAATAATAAGCAAACAAATTAATAAACAACCCAAAAAAACTAAGAACAATTTGAAGATTGCGACGGATATAATTTTTTAACTTCCTCTTTGAAAACAGTTATACTTAATGGGTAGGCTTAGGATTCAATAATTGGACTGCTTGGAATGAAAAGGATTTGCCATAACAGGTTAAGGCTAGTCCAGGTTAACACGTTAATTGAAACTACAGCTATGCTGTACCCGTTTGGCTTTATACAATTTTGTGCAGCGCCCCTTGGCGGAAATGAGGAAAAACTAACCAAAATGTAAGGAGCCATACGCGAATGCGAAAGTTTAAGTACCTAATCTACCCAAAATCTGGACTAAGGGCTCGACCTTTGTAGTAGAAAAATCCATACATCAATTCCAAAGAACTCACTGTCACGGGATTGGGACTTGAACCCACGACCTCGCAGTTCTTAGTCAATACCTAAAGCTTACACAAATATGTAAATAGTTCAACGTATCTCAGATCTAGTCTGAACCCATTGTGATGGATTTACAAAACATTTGCAAATACTTGACTCTTGACTCCTTGACTTCGTGCCCTGAAGATTAAGATCGGGATGACAATAACATATTGTGCAGAACCGGTTTCTTTGCTGATTTGTCTGAGGCTGATAGC
The DNA here is from genome assembly GCA_949316475.1 of Hypomecis punctinalis. Classification (NCBI taxonomy): domain Eukaryota; kingdom Metazoa; phylum Arthropoda; class Insecta; order Lepidoptera; family Geometridae; genus Hypomecis; species Hypomecis punctinalis. The sequence continues at coordinate 2,450,459 of OX438820.1, forward strand.
TTTTGAGGTCATGTTTTTAACAGACTTCAAAAAATAAGTTGTCAAGTGCGTGTCAAGACACGCGTATGATGGCTCCCGTAGATGATGACGATTATTATGACGAAATTAGATGGCTGAGTGCTAGAAAGACATAACTGGCTAAGAAATATATTTGTGAGGTCAATGACCTCTGAGCTATGTGCATTGTGCAAGTTTAAGAATTTCAATTTTCCTTTATACCAAATTAAAAAAGTTATAATCCCACAGTGTTCAAAATAATTTTCAGATATACATAGTTTTAATATGTAGTTTGTTTATATATTTTTAGTTTTATATCAAATTTGTAATGTATGTAAGTACCTATGTTACGCGTTTAATCCTCCAATTATTCTGAGACTCGTTCAATATATTTTTGTGTATAGATTACAGAGATAAACATTAATTAACATACAATGTGTTTGTCTGCCGGAGCCTTAAGCGGTAAAAACTGCGGTTCCATACGATTTTTTTATAGACTTTCGACAAAAAGTATGGAATACCTAGCTTACGTTTTCAGAGTTGGTCTCATAGTAAAAGTTGATCAAAATATACCATAGATGTCACCGCTTAAGGCTCCGACACCGGTAGACAAACCAGCGGCCTTAGCATACGGACCATAAAATAACACTATCGACGTGTCAGAACGTGACAGAGTTATGATGAAGCATATATCTGTCACCTTTGCACACGTCGGTAAACACTTGTCGTGGTCTTGTATGCTAAGCAAGCAGGTTTATAGTAACCTAGTATAAAATAACTAGGTTAGATAATTATAGATATCAAATAATGTTACTGGTAATCAATTAGCATCATTTTAAGGCACCTTTCTGTACATAAAACCAAACATCTATTGTTCCCCGTGGTCGAGATTTTTATTATGTGAATAGTTATTGCATTTCACTATACAGAGCTATTTGTAATCAATTAGAATTAGCATCCTTTTAAGGGCATATTCTGTACGTCAAAACCAACAAATTTTGTTTTACAACTTTCCCCAAATCTCAACAAATACAAATACAAAAAAAAAAATACAAAATTATTTATTAAGCATAATGTTTACATAAACCTTAAAAGTAACTTAGAGCTAGACTTTAAAAATGCTTAGTAGAAGGTTGCAGGTTGATGGCGGGCCCTGCACTAGGAGAATCCTGTATCGCAGGGTCCAAAACATAAGAGATTACCAAATAAAGGGGTATAGGTGCGACTTTTAAGTTTCACTATTTTGTTGGGTGATTATGCAGAATATAAAATTAAATTAAAGAGTGACAAAATAACACAAGAAACGCCACAAAACGATTGTGTGTGTGTGTGTGTGTGTGTGTGTGTGTGTGTGTGTGTGTGTGTGTGTGTTTGTTTTAAGTACCATCCGAGGACTTGCGTATGAATACACAAGGCACGACCGAGGACTTTTTCAAAGCGAGGACTTTTTCGAGAGTCCTCGGTTTGACTTGACCAAATATTCGTATTCTGCAAGCGATTTTGAGTCTTTCTGTATATTTAACACATAAAAGTGGTCTGAGCCTCGGTTTGGTCAAACTTATTCATAATCTTACACACGCATTGTGTATACACCAGGCGGCGCCACTGTCGCCTCATACACACTCCTTTACACTCCTTTCACGTTTGTTGTATTATCCGAGGACTAATGTGTTAACTTTCACACAGAAGACCTCGGTTGGGTAGCTTTTCCAAACAATGTGTATTTGAGACCTCGGTTTGCTGCATTTTCGAAACAGTGTGTATAGTAGTCCTCGTTTTGACAGTTTTCATCGTGTGTAGAACAAGAGCTATCCGCTATCATTTAAATAAGATTGTGCAGGAAAAATTTAAAAGTTGACACAATTCTAAACAAATAGCGAAAAGCTACTAGGCGCACTATAGGAGATTTTTTCCGCAGTATAGCCTAAGTACCTAGGTCTGCTTATACTTGGATTACACAATATTAACATGAGTTTTCCAGGATTAAAAGAAGCCTATGTTAGTCCAGATCATGAAAGACTTCAGAAGACTTCAGATTCCAAATTTCATGTAAATCCGTTGAGCTGTTTCAGAGTTTTGTCGTAAGAGACATACAAACTTTCACTTTTATAATATTAGTAAGATGAGGCTTTGTGACATCAGGACGAACTTATGGACAGACAGATGGACGGACACAACGATGTTATAAGTGACCCTTGTTTTACTTCGAATCCCTAAAAAAGCAGGTGAGCTTCACGATTTATAATACAGTAAAAAAATCTTTGTAAATAATCTTTGATCAAACATTATTTGGGATAATCAATACAAGCATCATTGAGATTTAGGAATCAGCCTTTAGTCTTTTCTTGATTACGATTTATCTGACTAAAACGTAAAAAATAGTATAGGACATCAGTAATATAAAATCTAAAGGCCTGGTGTTAACAGTACAAGAAAATAGAAGAAAATTACCAGTTCTTTTTTAGTTCAGTTCGTTTGCCAAATTTGAAGACTATGCCATCAACTGTTGACGGGTTCCGTCATGATGAAACGACCCTGGCTGCAGCATCAGCACAACCTGGTGTTTATCTTAGATATACTATGTATAAATCTAACGCGTTTGCCAAATTTGAAGACTATGCCATCAACTGTTGAGGGGTTCCCTCTTGAAGAAACGACCCTGGCTGCAGCATCAGCACAAACTGGTGTTTATCTTACATATACTATGTAAATCTATCGCGTTTGCCAAATTTGAAGACAGTAACATCAACCGTTGAGGGGTTCCTTCATGAAAAAACGACCCTGGCTGCAGCATCAGCACAAACTGGTGTTTATCTTACAAATACTATATAAATATAACGCGTTTACCAAATTTGAAGCTATGCCATCCACCGTTGAGGGGTTCCTTCATGAAAAAACGACCCTGGCTGCAGCATCAGCACAAGCTGGTGTTTATTTTACATACACTATGTAAATCTAACGTGTTTGCCAAATTTGAAAACTATGCCATCAACTGTTGAGGGGTTCCTTCATGAAGAAACGACCCTGGCTGCAGCATCAGCACAAACTGGTGTTTATTTTACAAATACTATGTAAATCTAACGCGTTTGCCAAATTTGAAGACTATGCCATCAACTGTTGAGGGGTTCCCTCTTGAAGAAACGACCCTGGCTGCAGCATCAGCACAAACTGGTGTTTATCTTACATATACTATGTAAATCTATCGCGTTTGCCAAATTTGAAGACAGTGACATCAACCGTTGAGGGGTTCCTTCATGAAAAAACGACCCTGGCTGCAGCATCAGCACAAACTGGTGTTTATCTTACATATACTATATAAATATAACGCGTTTGCTAAATTTGAAGCTATGCCATCAACCGTTGAGGAGTCCCTTCATGAAAAAACGACCCTGGCTGCAGCATCAGCACAAGCTGGTGTTTTTTTACATATACTATGTAAATCTAACACGTTTGCCAAATTTGAAAACTATGCCATCAACTGTTGAGGGGTTCCTTCATGAAGAAACGACCCTGGCTGCAGCATCAGCACATGCTGGTGTTTATTTTACATATACTATGTAAATCTAACGCGTTTTTTACTTTAAATTAATTTATTTTATATTAAATTAAATTATTTAAACACATGATGTACAATATAATTATAAAGAAATAAGATATATATAAAAACATAAAAATACATATTTACAAAACAAAAACGCCGTCCAGACCAGCAGCGTGTGGGAAGGTCCCCAGAACACTGGCCGCGTTACCTCGCTGAATCGCAAGGCTCAGGCTTTGAGCGAAGTACGCGCCAGCTCTAGGGTTTCCGGAGGCGAAGACCAACGTTTTGATAAAGCAATAAAAAATAAATAAGGAATCACCAAGGTACGACGGTGCCAGGGTATCCACACACGTGGCATCCCACACTAAGGCTCGCCCGAGACTCCATGGTATTAGTGTGGCTCCATCAGGACGCTTACCGTCATTCCTTGACATTCCGCTCGGTTCCAGAGTCGAAGGCACAGAAGCAGTGGAGAGTGCCCGCCTGACTAAATCATTTATTGCCCGATGGCGATAAAGTCGGCCGGCACCCTTTACACATGAAAGCCCGTGTTGTCCAAATTGGTCCACGCCTCGACCACACTGGCAATTATGAGGTTCGCACAACTTGGCTTCTAGACGCAGACCCACCCGCAATGCGTAGGGAACTGGGATCTAATACTGTGCCTATATTGTCAGACGGTAGAGCACGGAGCCAGTGACCTGATTCTGACTCCGAAACTGCTAAAAGACGTGCTCGGTCTGAATCATTCATTGCTTGATTCAAAAGGGCCGAATGGGTAAATTTTATGGTGGGTAAGTCCCACAAATTTTAAATTTTTGTATCAGTAGGCAAATTGTCACCAGAGCATGTCGCAGACCAAGCTGCCATGGCTTCCTCTTGGCAAGCAACTCGAACATCGGCTATGGGGCTGTTTAGGATCATGCCGATGAGAGTTTGCGAGCCATGAGAAGAAGCCAAGGAAGTAGGTAGCGCCACACTCAAAATGCGACGTATACCCAAACCCCCAAACGATATAGGGAGAGTAGCCTGCGCCCAGGATTTGTTATCAAAGTTCAGATTCAAAATTCTGGTGATTGTTTGTTTCAAAATAGTGTCTGCTGTATCAGTTATTGCGTGGAAATACCACACTGGGGAGCAACGCAGTAAATACATGAATTTTGGAGTAAAAAGACAAAGCCGAAGTATGTATACGTGTGGTTTAATTTGGAAAAGTAGATTTGAATTTTTAGTGAACAAATCTAGTTTTAAGGACATTACCGGCGGAATTGCTTTAACTGTACTGTACTGTACCAGCCTTTTTAATAGTCCACTGCTGATCGTAGGCCTACCCACGAAGGGTGATTGGGCTATAACCACCACGCTGGCCCAGTGCGGGTTGGTGGATTCACATACGCCATCGAATTTCTTCTACGGACGTATGCAGGTTGCTTCACGATGTTTTCCTTCATCGAAAAGCCAGTGGTGTGAAATTCCGTACATAAATTCCAAAGAACTCATTGGTACGGGACCGGGGATTTGAAACCACGACCTCACGATTGTAAGGCAGGTGTCACTACCTCTTGACCACCACGGCTATAGATCCAAATATCCTTTGCAAATATCATTTGAACAGCACCGAAAAACGTAAAGCCATTGACTCGCCCTCGCTTGGTACTTCATTTTAAAAAATGTGTGTAAGAAATATATCAAAACATTCTACTTACATGAATGCTAATACTAAAATGGTTAGGTAGGTAGATTTTCTATGTCCTCGCTTTGTACGAGTCCTACACGGAAAACTGTCCTCGGTTGGGTGAAATAAAGTCCAACACAGCGTCCGCATTTTGTATGAGATATAAGAAATATTGTGTAAAAATACGTCCTCGGAAGGGAATCGCCGGGCTTACGTAATAAGTCCTCGGTTGGCTAACACAAGGTCCTCGTAAGTGCACTGCTGATCACATCAAGTTGTGTATTTCAGGTCCTCGGTATGTTCGCCGCGATTCATGCAGAAAAATATTGAGATAGCGTTATCATAATAGGCTCATCACCTAAGATTTACTCAGCTGTCTCTTTCTATCTTATTGAAGATGGCCTACGAGGTGTTTAAACCGGTTTTTTAGAGAGTCCTCGCTTTGGTCAAAAACTAACAAGGTCCTCATAAGGGTGTCTGTACAAACAGGGGTGTGTGTGTGTGTGTGTGTGTGTGTGTGTGTGTGTGTGTGTGTGTGTGTGTTTGTTTTAAGTACCATCCGAGGACTTGCGTATGAATACACAAGGCACGACCGAGGACTTTTTCAAAGCGAGGACTTTTTCGAGAGTCCTCGGTTTGACTTGACCAAATATTCGTATTCTGCAAGCGATTTTGAGTCTTTCTGTATACTTAACACAAAAAAGTGGTCTGAGCCTCGGTTTGATCAAAATTATTCATAATCTTACACACGCATTGTGTATACACCAGGCGGCGCCACTGTCGCCTCATACACACTCCTTTACACTCCTTTCACGTTTGCTGTATTATCCGAGGACTAATGTGTTAACTTTCACACAGAAGACCTCGGTTGGGTAGCTTTTCCAAACAATGTGTATTTGAGACCTCGGTTTGCTGCATTTTCGAAACAGTGTGTATACTAGTCCTCGTTTTGACAGTTTTCATCGTGTGTAGAAGAAGAGCTATGCGCTATCATTTAAATAAGATTGTGCAGGAAAAGTTAAAAAGTTGACACAATTCTAAACAAATAGCGAAAAGCTACTAGGCGCACTACAGGAGATTTTTTTCGCAGTATGTCCTAAGTACCTAGGTCTGCTAATACTTGGATTACACAATATTATATTTGGCGCCATAAAATGTTGTATTGTCTTGGGAGCTGGTGAATTGGTGGCAGAAAGATTTCAAGTCAATAAAAAGTACAAAGAAATAAAGAATGTTGCAAACTAAATTTTCATCCCGACTTTGCGTGCGTTGTGTGGTTAACCGCTTAAATGCACAATTGTAATAGTTCTCAGTGTTCAAAATGGTTCATAAATATAGAAGTTACTAGCTGCGCCTCGCGGTTTCACCCGCGGTCAAAAAGTTAACATGAGTTTTCCAGGATTAAAAGTAGCCTATGTTAGTCCAGACGATGAAAGACCTTTATTCCAAATTTCATGTAAATCCGTTGAGCTGTTTCAGAGTATTGTGGCAAGACATATTCAAACTTTCACTTTTATAATATTAGTAAGATGAGGCTTTGTGACATCAGGACGAACTTATGGAGAGACAGATGGACGGACACAACGATGTTATAATGTCCCTTGTTTTACGTCGAAACCCTAAAAAAGCAGGTGAGCTGACATACCTTAATAAAATAAAGATCTTTAGAAAAATCAACCCTTTATTAGATATATCACGGTTTATAATACAGTATAAAAAAATCTTTGTAATAATCTTTGATCAAACATTTTTTGAAACAATCAATAGAGTCTTTTCTTGATTACGATTTATCTGACTAAAACGTAAAAAATAGTATAGGACATCAGTAGGTAATATAAAATCTAAAGGCCTGGTGTTAAAAGTAAAAGAAAACAATATGAGAAGAAAATTACCAGTTCTTTTTTAGTTCAGTCCGTTTGTCAAATTTGAAGACTATGCCATCAACTGTTGAGGGGTTCCCTCATGAAGAAACGACCCTGGCTGCAGCATCAGCACAAACTGGTAACTATCTTACATATACTATGTAAATCTAATGCGTTTGCCAAATTTGAACACTATGCCATCAACTGTTGAGGAGTTCCCTCATGCAGAAACGACCCTGGCTGCAGCATCAGCACAAACTGGTAACTATCTTACATATACTATGTAAATCTAATGCGTTTGCCAAATTTGAACACTATGCCATCAACTGTCGAGGAGTTCCCTAATGCAGAAACGACCCTGGCTGCAGCATCAGCACAAACTGGTAACTATCTTACATATACTATGTAAATCTAATGCGTTTGCCAAATTTGAACACTATACCATCAACTGTTGAGGAGTTCCCTCATGCAGAAACGACCCTGGCTGCAGCATCAGCACAAACTGGTAACTATCTTACATATACTATGTAAATCTAATGCGTTTGCCAAATTTGAACACTATGCCATCAACTGTTGAGGAGTCCCCTCATGCAGAAACGACCCTGGCTGCAGCATCAGCACAAACTGGTAACTATCTTACATATACTATGTAAATCTAATGCGTTTGCCAAATTTGAACACTATGCCATCAACTGTTGAGGAGTTCCCTCATGCAGAAACGACCCTGGCTGCAGCATCAGCACAAACTGGTAACTATCTTACATATACTATGTAAATCTAATGCGTTTGCCAAATTTGAACACTATGCCATCAACTGTTGAGGGGTTCCTTTATGAAGAAACGACCCTGGCTGCAGCATCAGCACAAACTGGCGTTTATCTTACATATACTATGTAAATCTAATGCGTTTGCCAAATTTGAACACTATGCCATCAACTGTTGAGGGGTTCCTTTATGAAGAAACGACCCTGGCTGCAGCATCAGCACAAACTGGCGTTTATCTTACATATACTATGTAAATCTAATGCGTTTGCCAAATTTGAACACTATGCCATCAACTGTTGAGGAGTTCCCTCATGCAGAAACGACCCTGGCTGCAGCATCAGCACAAACTGGTAACTATCTTACATATACTATGTAAATCTAATGCGTTTGCCAAATTTGAACACTATGCCATCAACTGTTGAGGGGTTCCTTTATGAAGAAACGACCCTGGCTGCAGCATCAGCACAAACTGGCGTTTATCTTACATATACTATGTAAATCTAATGCGTTTGCCAAATTTGAACACTATGCCATCAACTGTCGAGGAGTTCCCTCTTGCAGAAACGACCCTGGCTGCAGCATCAGCACAAACTGGTAACTATCTTACATATACTATGTAAATCTAACGCGTTTGCCAAATTTGAACACTATACCATCAACTGTTGAGGAGTTCCCTCATGAAGAAACGGCCCTGGCTGCAGCGTCAGCACAAACTGGTAACTATCTTACATATACTATGTAAATCTAATGCGTTTGCCAAATTTGAACACTATGCCATCAACTGTTGAGGAGTCCCCTCATGCAGAAACGACCCTGGCTGCAGCATCAGCACAAACTGGCGTTTATCTTACATATACTATGTAAATCTAATGCGTTTGCCAAATTTGAACACTATGCCATCAACTGTCGAGGAGTTCCCTCTTGCAGAAACGACCCTGGCTGCAGCATCAGCACAAACTGGTAACTATCTTACATATACTATGTAAATCTAACGCGTTTGCCAAATTTGAACACTATACCATCAACTGTTGAGGAGTTCCCTCATGAAGAAACGGCCCTGGCTGCAGCGTCAGCACAAACTGGTAACTATCTTACATATACTATGTAAATTTAATGCGTTTGCCAAATTTGAAGACTATGCCATCAACTGTTGAGGAGTTCCCTTATGAAGAAACGACCCTGGCTGCAACATCAGCACAAACTGGTAACTATCTTACATACACTATGTAAATCTAATACGTTTGCCAAATTTGAACACTATGCCATCAACTGTTGAGGGGTTCCTTTATGAAGAAACGACCCTTGCTGCAGCATCAGCACAAACTGGTGTTTATGTTACATAACGCACGTAAAAATGATAATTAAGGATCTTACATATCAAATAATATTAGGCCCTCTTTTGCATGTAATGTTTGCACTAGCATGATAGCACTAGCATGCTTTGATTTCTGCCGCGTACCGCACGCGGCAAACTGTTTGTGTTCGTTCGCGAAAATCCTTTGAAAAGCACAGAAAAACGTAAAGTCATTGACCCGCCCTCGCTTGGTACTTCATTTTAAAAAATGTGTGTAAGAAACATATCAAAACATTCTACTTACATGAATGCTAATACTAAAATGGTTAGGTAGGTAGATTTTCTACGTCCTCGCTTTGTACGAGTCCTACACGGAAAACTGTCCTCGGTTGGGTGAAATAAAGTCCAACACAGCGTCCGCATTTTGTATGAGATATAAGAAATATTGTGTAAAAAAAACGTCCTCGGAAGGGCATCGCCGAGCTTACGTAAGAGGTCCTCGGTTGGCTAACACAAGGTCCTCGTATGTGCACTGCTGATCACATCAAGTTGTGTATTTCAGGTCCTCGGTATGTTCGCCGCGATTCATGCAGAAAAATATTGAGATAGCGATATCCTAATAGGCTCATCACTTAAGATTTACTCAGCTGTCTCTTTCTATGTCATTCAAGATGGCCTACGAGGTGCCTAAACCTGTTTTTTAGAGAGTCCTCGCTTTGGTCAAAAACTAACAAGGTATCTGTACAAACAGGGTGTCTGTACAAACAGGGGTGTGTGTGTGTGTGTGTGTGTGTGTGTGTGTGTGTGTGTGTGTGTGTGTGTGTGTGTGTGTGTGTGTAACACCGCAATACACAAGATCTCATGAGAGTCAAGGTTTGCAGTGTTACACGTGTGTGAGTGTGAGTGTGTGTGTGTGTGTGTGTACATGCGCGCGCGTGTGAGTGTGTGCGTAGCTGGGAGCGTATGAGTTCCTGTCAGGTGGTAACTTTTAGTAATTTTTCGGTGTCGTCGTACGAAAGGTTGCTTAAGAACTTTATTAGGGCAGCTTTGCATTCTCTTGGTGTTTTAGAATATATCGAAAGTTGTTTATTGATCTTGTTGTAGATATAAGGAAATCTGAAAAATGGAAGACGTTGTGCAAAGGCAGATCTAGTTGGTGGTTCATTAGCTCGGAAGAGACGCCTTTTTGATGAGCTGGAGACAGTTTCACAGGACATTTTCCTATGAACAGCCAAACTAATCTTTATTAACAAATTTCCCAATTACAAAAAAGTGGAATCAGCATATATATATATATATATATATATATATATATATATATATATATATATATATATATATATAAATAAATAATTGTTTTAATACAATACAGTTTACAATACAGTATTATTATACATACGCGGCAGCACAGCTATCAATGTGACTGGCTAAATCTGACATAGTTTAAATTGACGCATTTTCCAAACACGTCGGAGCTATCTAGTCGTGCGTAGCGAGACGAATTACTAATCTAAGGTACTTAGGTACCAATAGGTTCAATATCAAGTATTATCTGTATTGATAATCGGGCTCGATTTGAGAGTTATTATTGGCAAAGCAGCAGTCGCCCATCAGCGCCCAGGCGGACAGTAGCAGAACTAAATACATCTGGTCGGTGCTAGTTACGATATTTATGCCTTATGGTAGAGTGAAAAAGAAAGGAACAGGACTATGCTATGGCAGAAAATCTAAAGCCACGATCATTGTCAAATGACATCCACAACACAGCACGAAACATATTTTGAAACTACTATTACTAATTAACCATACTTAACTAGACAAGTGACATTTGATGTACTCTTCAAATGTCACATTTTAACGGGGTATCAATATGGCGGCTGTTTTCAGGCGGAGCTTATTTTTCTGTCGCGAGTGAGAACCACGATTCTATAAAAAAATTACTTATAATATAATTGTGTGTAACTTACCAATAGGTTCGATATTATTATCTATATCAAGGAGTCCGATTTGAGCATCGATATTGGCGGAGCGGCAGTCGCCTAGCAGCGCCGCGGCGGTCAGAATCAGAACTAAATACATCTGGTCGGTGCTAGTCACAGTACTCATGAGATTCCACTGGTTGGGTCTGAAACAAAGATACAATTGGTTAACGAGGTTAAAAAAAACAAAATAAATAAATTGTACTGATTGTTTATGCCTGCGGCTACGCCCGCGTGATATTAAGATTTTCTGCAATCTTAAGGAACCTTTTATTTTTTTGGGATAAATGGTAAGCCTATGTCACTTTCCGTCTTTCAAAATATGTCCATGACAAAAATCAAGTCAATCCGTTGCTCCGTCGCGTTTCTGCGTGAAAGAGGAACAAACTGATTAACCAAACAAACAAATACACTTTCGTATTTATAATATTAGTAAAAAAGTAAGGATGACGCATGTAGATTCAGTTTCGGTGGGTTTTCGGATCAGTTTTAATGCGTGAACGCAGCGAGTATGAAAATATTTCGATGATTTTTATAGGGAAATTTTGGTTCAGGGAAAATGAAAGCAATTATATAAACGAATTCAATTTATTGGAATGCACAAGATTCGAATAATTTGTTCGAATCGATGTATATTATTTATGGATTATTTTTTATTGTTCAAAAACCGCTTAAACGATTTCAATATACAGGGTGTTAGGTATAACAGCATTGTCCTTTTAATGGGTTGTTCAGTATCATTTATAGATGCCTAAAACGATGTAAAAAAACGCACGGGTTATAGTAATTTAATGCTGAATTTGGATAAAATGAATCTTAGAAAAACTCAGCAAGCTGTTATCGGTATTTTACAAAAACTCTTTAATTAATTCAGATATTGATTTAATTTTCCACAGTTTTTCTGATGACGCTGTTAAGACTAACACCCTGTATTTTAAATCCACCTCTACCAAACAAATAAACAACCTTCAAAATCGACTCAAACATTTATTAATATTCACAGAATATTTCTATGTATACAGGGTTATTTCTAATCAATTAGCATCCTTTTAGGAGCTTATTCTTTACATCAAAACTAACAACTTTCGTTCTGCGACTTTTGTCAAAACTCAAAAAAAAAAATCGTTCTTCCATAGAAAAATATCGATCACCCACGACAAAATGAATGGAACAGCTGATTTTTTTTTTAATTTTGACAAAAGTCGTAGAACAAAAGTAGTTAGTTTTGATATACAGAACGAACCCCTAAAAGGATGCTAATTGATTAGAAATAACCCTGTATATACTTTATTAGTAAATAATTAAATTAAAATATAATAAATATTTAAGGGGGCTCAATCAAAGTCCTTGCTCAAAGTCGCGCACGGAACTCCGACTCGCACTTGGCCGATTATTGAAACGTTTACGGCATACGCTCAGCCATTATACTGATTCAATAATAAAGCTCCAAGCCATAGTTTAGAAGAGCGCCTACGCGCCTGAATAAATCCTTCTACGAAGTGCTACGCCGAGGGCTACGGCTACGAGAATTTGATAAGTAGCTACGTTTAAAGGTGGCCCACAATTCAGGGTTATTTCTAATTAATTAGCCTCATTTCAGAGGCTTATTCTTTACATCAACACTAACAACTTTTGATTAATTCTCGAAAAAGCAAGTTGTTGTTCCATAGAAAAATATCGTTCACCTTCGACGAAATGTATGGAACAGTGCTGACGGGGTATCACACATCTCAATCCGTTTAGTAGTTTTTGCGTGAAAGAGGAACGGACATCCATACATACAAACTTTCGCGTATATAATATATGTAGCAAGGATGCCCACTGCACTCATCACGAAAATTTTATCTTATCAAGCAGCAAGCTTGGCAGGGAAAATACGTCTTTCCACCATTATATCGTCTCGAAGAGGAAGCGAAGTATGGATTGACAATGGCAACTGACATTAAAAGTGGATAAAATGTTTTTCCCTTTGCCGTGCTACTCGTGCTGCAGGACTTTAAAATTGAAAAAACCCACTTGAAGTACGTAAATCGTAAAACACTCTTAATACATCTTATAATTACATACATCTTATTTATGAAGCCGTGGTGGTGTAGAGGTAGTGACACCCGCCTTGCAATCGTGAGGTCGTGGGTTCAAATCCCGGTCCCGTACCAATGAGTTCTTTGGAATTTATGTACGGAATTTCACACCACTGGCTTTTCGGTGAAGGAAAACATCGTGAGGCAACCTGCATATATCCGGAGAAGAATTTCAATGGCGTATGTGAATCCATCAACCCGCACTGGGCCAGCGTGGTGGATATGGCCCAATCACCCTTCGTGGGTAGGCCTAAGTCCTGCAGTGGACTATTAAAAAGGCTGATACAGTACAGTACAGAACATCTTAATACTAGCTTTTGCCCGCAGCTTTACCCGCGTGATATTTTGAGTTTCGTGCTATTGCATAGGAACCTTTTATTTTTTCGGGATAAAAAGTAGTCTCTCGTATATCACTGTCCCTCTTTCAAACTATGTCCATGCCAAAAATCAAGTCAATTCGTTGCTCTGTTGCTTCGTGAAAGAGGAACAAACCAATAAACCAACAAATACACATTCGGATTTATAATATTAGTAAGGATTTAAAAGTAACTCGGTATCAGTTATTTCTAAATAATGAGATATTATACCACACTAGCTTTAGCCCGCGGCTGCGGAGCCGCGGGCGCCCGCGTGGTATTTTGGCTTTTGTGCTATCCCACAGGAGCCTTTTATTTTTTCGGGCAAAAAAGTAGCATATGTCACTTTTCGGCTTTTGCACTATATCCATTCCAAAAATCAAGTCAATCCGTTGATCCGTTGGTTCGTGAAAGAGGAACAAACTAACAAACTTTTCGGATTTATAATATTATAGTATGATGATAATAGAGTAACTGTTGTGTACCTACAACAGTTACTTTTCCTGTAATTTTGTTTCGTGGAAAAATGATAATTAGTAAGATATACCTACCTATACGTAATGATATCTCTTGGGATTTTTACATTTCGATTCAATACTAACAAGATTTATTTTCCTGTAACTAATTCTTTGTTTTATTTTACAAAATATAACAATTATAGTTTAAAATCATACAAGCATCTATCAGCCGTGGAACGTATTGTTTAACGATAATCTAGAAAACAATAATAAATCGTTCCAATACAAATAATAAAATTGCCATATCCTTATAGGGTCATATGTATCACTGTACAAAATATCTTAACTAAGAACCGCTTGTAAATTTTATATGTTGCAATAAATGATTTGACTTTGACTCTGCTGGACATAGGCCTCTCTTATAGATATCTAATTAGCGGTTGGAAGCGGATTGTATCCACTTATCCAGCGCATCATTGTTGTACAGTTGTTTTAATTATGTAGTCGGTCCACTTAAGCGGTGTATATTCTACGCTGCGCTTGCCGGTACATGGTCTCCATTGGAGATCTTTACCAGTGTGACCAGATTAAATTAAAAACAAAATACCAGAGTACCTTAAAAATACTGAATCGGTGTATAATATTTCACTATTATCCACCCAAAGTTCCTCACTAAAATCGCAAATCCTAGGGGTGGGTCCCAGCACCAAGCCAGGTTTCACCAGAAGTACCCTCAATAAACCAAATATACTCAAAAATACCTTTGTATAAAAAATATTCAAAATATTATACTCAAAAATACCTCTTTACACATTTTTTTCTCAAAATACCTACAAAAATACTGAAAGTCTAACAGTAAAATATGCCGAAAAAGTATTAAAATAGGTGATTTTGGTCACACTGCACTTTCCGGATTCACCGACCACCCGTTTCCGAACTATGTGCCTTACTTACTGCCTTTTCAACTTGCTTTTCTGCAGATTTTCTCATTCGTGTCTCGAGCTCGCGGAGAGACTCCGAGCAATGAGCATAGGCCTCGCTAGCATTGGAATATTTTGAGCCTATTCATAAGATATTGTTTTATATTTAATTAGCCCTACTGACTTGAATTCACGTAAATTTTATAGACAAATACATTTTTTTTTCTTACATAAAATCACTCAGTTTATGATTCAATTTAACGTAATTTTACATTTCAAAAACATTTCTACAAACAAAATTAGCTGAATTAAAAAAAAATACTTAACACGTTACGTTACGTTTTGTCGATAAAGAATCAAGCCCCCTGTCTTGATATTTTTTTTTAATTTTATCACATCAATAAGCTTTAAAAGAAAAAATAAACAGCGAAATCAGTTTAATGAGAAAAAAAATCTAAAAAAAATACAGAACACAGACACATATTACATAAAAATTACAGTAGAATTGAAAACCTCCTTTTTCGAAAAATATTCGAAAATGACTGAGTAGCTGAATTCAGAATTTTCACACTCTTAGGAGCTGCTTGATAAATATTCCAAAATATTTGAGTTTTGAGTTAAAAAACATCATAACATTCAACTAAATCGAAAATTTTCTTATAAAAGTTTTTTTACTGAAAACAAAATGAGAATGAAAAATCTGCCACATAATTTAATTACTCAACACATAGTAAAATATATGTACTCCAAATTATGTAGAAGACGTGAGAAAGCTTTTTTTATTACATTTATTTATAAATCTGCCAAACAAGATATGAACTTTTTTCATCAGTATCAATTCTTTTCACGAAAAAAGATGTGTCTTATGTAAAATCAAAATCAATACATTAAAGAACCAATGTCAATATTTTTTGATAAAATCCGGATTAACCGAAAAAATTAATTAGTCATAAAAAGTGAAATAATCATTTAAAAATTAAATATTTTTGTAAACGTCACAAAGATACGTAAAATCCATTACTATCCGCCTATACCACTTTTAGGTCTCTACTGCGAGAACTTCTTGAAATTACCCTTTGTAACTAAATAATTAAGAATTAAAAAAAAGAATTCAACCTTATAAAACACCAATAAAGTAAAATTAAAACTAAACTACTAAATATTTACCTTCTAGAACCAACCACAACACTGACACAAAAAAAATACAATTAAAAATCAAAACTAGATGAAAATCACAGAGAGGCACAGCTAAATTTTGAATTTTAAATTTCGAATGTTTATTAGCACATCTAAGGCTTTAGGGACGTTCACACAGACCGCGTTCCCGGGATGAAATGACCGGGAGAAGGGAAAAGCTCCCTTATATAGCTGCGCGGGAGTCTTTCAGGATCATTTAAAATTAAAATTCGAACGATCGATTGACGTTGCTAGCGATTTCATTAGTGCGTATGTTCTATACATATTAAGATAGAGATATGCAGTATGGCGATATTTGCATCGAATTTTTATGAATTTACCGGTGATATTGTCATTTTCATCTTTGTATTAACTTAATTTCTTTTGTTGATTAATGATGGGTGTATAATTGCCTGAAATAAACGATTTTTTATTGTCGTAATTATATGTTTTATGATAAAGCTAACGACTATCCCTAGCTTAGCGCTAGGTATCATTGTGGAAATCATGGTCTTTTTCTTTTGCAATATGCATGTTTTATGAATAAACTTTCCCGTTACACACTATCTATCGATCAAAACAAAATTAAAATTAATTTCGTAGTATATAATATCTAAGTATACAGGCGAGATAACGACTCTAATTTGCGCTATTTGCTAAAGGGAAGATTTTAGGAATTTCTGAAATTTTATTTTGGAGTTGCCAGATTGGTCCCGAGTTTTTTCATTGGCATAAAATGTGAGTGATAAAACATCTTGAATTTTGTGGCAAAGTGTCAATAATATATTTTGGCGGCAAAGATGTTAAAAATCACCACTGCCTGAAATCATGAAAGTAGAGCTATGTCATACTACACAATTTAATTTATTGTATTATAGCATTTTCCGCCGTTGTGGCCTAGAGGTAGTGACACCCGCCTTGCAATCGTGAGGTCGTGGGTTCAAAACCCGGTCCAGTACCAATGAATTCTTTGGAATTTATGTACGGAATTTCACACCACTGGCTTTTCAGTGACGGAAAACATAGTGAGGCAACCTTCATACTTCCTTAGAAGAAATTCGATGGCGTATACGGATCCACCATCCTGCACTGGGCCAGCGTGGTGGATATGGCCCAATCACCCATCTTAGGTAGGCCTACGTCCTGCAGTGGACTATTAAAAGGCTGATACAGTACAGTACATACAGTAGCATTTTCCTGCGAGATATTTTGATATTTGTTTTATTCCCGAGGAATCTTTTAGTTTTCTGGGATAAATAGTCCATACCTCACGGAGAGGGCTATGCTCGCATTCTCTCTGCAAGATCGAATCAAAAATGAAGAGACGCTTAGAAGAATCATAGTACGGAGGACTGATGACGGATAGGGTCAAAAAGTTCGCGAGTGCAGACCACATACCGGCAAGCGCAGCGTAGGACGTCTTCCCACCAGTATACTGTACTGTACCAGCATTTTTTTTAATCGTCCACTGCAGGACGTAGGCCTACCCACGAAGGGTGATTGGGCCATATTCACCCCGCTGGCCCAGTGCGGGTCAGTGGATTCGCATACGCCATCGAATTTCTTCTACGGACTTACGCAGGTTGCCTCACGATGTTTTCTTTCATCCAAAGGAGAGTGGTGTAAAAGTAGTGAAATTCCGTACACAAGTTTCAAAGCACTCACTGGTACTAGACCGGGGATTTGAACTCACGACCTCAGTATTGTATGGCAGTGTTACTACCACTAGACCACTACAGTTTTTACCCACAAATACTGTACTGTACTGTATCAGCCTTTTAATATATATTTTTTTATTATTTTATTTCGAATAGGTTCGCGTTTGACTACACACTGCCTGATGTTGAGCAGATGTGAGGTCTAGGCTGTAGCACGCTTACCTAGAAGATACCTATTTACTCGGGATTCGAAGACACCCACGTTGTACTTTAACGGGAAGACAGACCCAGGCAAAGCGTTCCACATACTGGCTGTTCGTATGAGGAATGAGGATTCGAAACGCTTGGTTTAAACGCGCGAAATGTCCACCATAAAAGGTTGGCGCTTTGGTCGCGTCTGTCTAGCCGCACGAGAGAAGAAAGAGAGATTGTGCAACTAGACAAATAGTCCACTGCAGGACGTAGACCTACCCACGAAGCCACCACGCTGGCCCAGTGCGGGTTCGTTCACAGGATTCACAATTACGCCATCGAATTTCTTCTACGGACTTAGGCAGGTTGCCTCACGATGTTTTCCTTCACCGAGAAGCCACTGGTGTCAAATTCCGTACATAAATTCCGAAGAACTTATTGGGACGGGACCGGGTTTTGAATCCACGACTGTAAGGCGGGTGTCACTACCTCACTACCACCATATACAAATATAAAACCACAAAAACGATCATAAGTAAAACTGAGAACCTCAGCCTTGTTTTGAAGTTGGTTAAATAGCATACAAAGTAAAAAGAGAGGTCAACATTTTGAATTTCAATTTTCGATTCTTAGATTTGGACCAAGGTTGGATCATGAAAAATGTAACGTTTCAGAAGAAATCTTAGCAGGAAGGAAAAACAGCTTAAATTGCATTTCCCTTATACAGGGTTACCAAGAACTGATGCACTAAGCCGAAATGAGGTGATTTAGGTCATCAACTTTTACTATGGGTACAAACCGGAATTAGAGAAAAAAAAACATTTGTTTCATACCTAGAATTTGTCCATTTCAACTTGCAATTTTAAAAAATTAAAAGCAAATGAACCACTTGGCCTAAAATAGTATGTATAGATGACGATGAAAACCCTAATCTAAAAGCCTACCACCAGCGGGCACAGCTCCCAAAATGCTGGCCCCATTGCCACGTTGGATAGCAATACTGATTCTTTGAGCAAAATAGAGGGCCTAGAGGCCAGCATTTTGGTCACGTGTTGCGTCGACCAGTCGTAATGAAAGATCTTTGTAAATGTTTTTTGCTCCCGGTCCCCACGGTCCTAAAGTTTCGACCCCAAAAGGTTCAAATATGTAACCACTGCCAATGTTCGCATATTTGTTCCTTTTGAGGCCTTCTGCATATTCAGCCGCAGCGCCAGCCCTATTTTTTGACCGACGAACCACCGGAGGAGGCATACAATTCGACGCGTATATATGTATATATATTTTATGTATAACCACTCATAACTTTTTTCATAGTGGTCCGATTTTAATAATTCTTTTTTTATTGGAAAGAGTATACTTCGAAATTGGTCCCATTTAAATTTTATCAAAATCGGCTGAGCCATTTTTGATAAATCAACAATAATGTGAAAAATGCTACATCGACCTGTGCGAAATATTCGCGAATTCTGTACACGGGTGAAGTCGGTCATGCTAATTTTTGCAAAAAATAGTCTTGTTTTAGTTCAAGTGCTTTTTTTATTTTGTTTAGGTTTGTACATTTAGCGTAGTAGTTGTAATATATAGTTAAGTTTATGATATGTTATTTAAGTTTTGTGTAAATAAATAATGATACTTGCAATTTTGTATGGAACAGCTGATTTTTTTCCTCTAATTCCGGGTTGGCCCATAGTAAAAGTTATTTACAATAATGGTTGTGAATCACACTTTTTGGGCTTAGTACACGGTAAGCAGATATAACCCTTGTATAGGGTAAACATATCTAATAGAGGAAGTACCTATAATTCAATAGAAAATGTAGTTTTTTAAATATATCGTATAAAAGACGTTTGACTACATCCTGCCTGAAATTAAGCTGAAAAGTGGTCTTGATAGGTCACATTGTTTTATCACGCGAGTTGGAGGCCAAATGTACGTAATATTAATAGTCTACAGTTTAAGGCGAGGCATCGTGCCGAGAAACACGAGAACGAGTACTTTTTAATGCGCGATGTGAGAAGACGAATGATATAGATTCAAATTTAAAAAATATCATAGATAAGGCAAAATCTTGAAAACAAACCGGACAATATTTTGAAAAGGGACTGGCTATATTAAAAAAAAAACTTACAAATATCTCACCAAAAAAAAGTTTAATAATTCGAATGCTCAGAATTATCAGCGACAACACCCCGTTATTTTTTAAGAATAAAATAGCCAGGTCACTTTTCTATTTAACAGAGCGAGAAGTAATTTTTTTTTAATATGTACAATTGTACATTATAAGTAATTAATTAAAAACTGATTGCCGCCCGCCGCTCCGGCGCGATCCTGTCGAGCGCGACCGCGTCAAATTTGTCCGAGTGAAGGGGCGCAGTACTCGATTTTTCAGGAACAATAATAGTTCGTCAATGCGTCACCTTAATAGTCACTGTTGTTACTGTTGAACATAGGCCTTCCCACGAAGACAGATTGGACTCTATTCACCACGCTGGTCCAGTGAGGGTCGATCATCAACCTGGCATTTTTCTCTTACATTCCATATTGATGGGGTCGATAGTTTCATATTGATGGGGTCGATAGTTTCATATTGATGGGGTCGATAGTTTCATATTGATGGGGTCGATAGTTTCATATTTTTAGGTTTTTCTTTTTCGCGATGTTTTCCTTCAAAAACTAGCGGTGTGAAATTCCTTAGGTACTTACAAAAATTCGAAAGAACTCCTTGGTACGGGATTTGAAGTCACGACCTTGCGATTATACAGTGGAACGTTACCACTACTAGACCACGACTTCTACTACAGTACAGTAGATAATAAATAAAACATCAATTCATCTATCAACGTTTCACAAAAACTTATTTCCACGAAAACCGGGAAAACTACATAAAAGTTGCTAGCTCAAAATAAATCAGTTTGTTTAGACACTTCGGGAGAAAATCCGCATGCGCCGGTGAAAGATACGTAAATAACTACAAAGATAGGTAAATAATTATAAACATACTCAGATTATTGGATGGGAGAGTGGAAAGAAGCCGATTTATGGGAGAAGTGGGTGGGTCATGTGGCAACACTCGGGGAAATCTTTAAGCGGACGTTTGATTGGTTTCAGCTAGCTTGTAAGTATAGGTTAATATTTATTTTTGGTTCTAGCTTAATAGCTATGTGTTTGCTCTGTGTCTGGGTGTTATTTAGTTACTATGTATACAGGGTTATTCCTAATCAATTAGCAATTAGCATCTTTTAGGGGATTATTTTGCACATTAAAACTAACAACTTTTGTTCTTTTGTCAAAACTCAAACAAGATATCAGCTGTTCCATACATTTTGACGCGGGTGAAGGATATTTTTGTATAAAACAAAAAAAAAATAGTTTTGAATTTTGAGTTTCACAGTTTTTACCCATCCCAAAAAGTTCACAACGTCGCTAAAGAACTACTTTTTTGTTATTTTTTTGCAAACGATGGACAATTAGGCTGCCGCCTTACATTCCAAATTTTGACTTGCTCTACGGTGTATAGTTCGATCACCGGACCATAGAATAAGTAGTAGTTTCTACAAACTAAATAAAACCGGTTTATATCATTATCATCTCAGCTCTAGGCAAAGGAATTAATGCATTTTGTCCACTTTTAAACTGTTTTTGACCGACGAACCACCTGAGGATTTATACAATTCGACGTGTATAATTTTTTTTTATGTATAACCACGCATAACTTTTTTCATAGTGATCCGATTTCAATCATTCTTTTTTTATTGGAAAGAATATACTTCGAAATTGATCCCATTAAAATTTTATTAAAAATCGGCTGAGCCATTTTTGATAAATCAACAATAATGTGAAAAATGTTACATCGATCCGTGCGAACTATTCGCGAATTCTGAACACGGGTGAAGTCGGTCATGCTAGAATATTGGATTAGCTTAGAATATTTCTTCAGGAATGTTTATAGCTATAACTCATTAGTAACCAGGCGAAGCCAGAACGGGCAGCTAGGTTAGAAAAATAATTGAGATTTTTCAGTAACGGTTTTGTTATCTTTCATCATGTTCACTGGAATTTCTACTTTTATAACTGAAATGGAATGTAATTATGGCACCGACTCACCGCCGCAGAAAGTGCAAGGAATGCTGTTTTCAAAACATCTAGGTAGGTATGTGGGTTTGCTTCGGTCCAGTGCTGCTCACTTGCCTGATCCACGGTAACGATGTCTAACTGTATTGTGACTTGTCCTTGAAATACATGCTTACAGCGCCACGTGGCCACGCATAGCGTACCACGCACTAGGGTTGCCCGCCTTCAGTATTTTAATTTCATCTACTTACCGCCTTCGCACACGAGGCGTGGCGTATTCGTATCTTAGAAGGCACCGCTCCGTGTGCGGACTTGTTTTAACATGTACGCGCTCGTATTGCTCTCGTACTGCGCGCGTGTGTAACGATACACTTACGATACGACTACGCTACGCCTACGTGTGCGACGGCCCTTACTCTATACCTACTTGAGTTTCTTTCTAGTTCTATGACGGGTTTTGGCTCGGACACTATTTTTCACAATTGTGACTCTATAGATATTTGCTCGAAGCTAAAAACCTATAACTCTTTTTACTTTTCCATCTAACCTAGTTGTTGTAGTTTCTAAGAAAGAAACTACCTTATCCTACCGTCCCCTTTTTATTACAGGACAAGTAGAAAGACGCCTCATTACCACCCCTACACTGTCGATTTTCCTTCGATACGTACGAAGCGATTTGAATCAATATTTCTGATTCGTACCGCCATGGAAAGGAACAGTCTTCCAGCTTTGCGTTTCCTAAGAGATATAATATAAAAAGTATTATAAAGCTTTTCAAGATCAGATAATATAGAGATTAATAGGTATCTTCTAAGCTGCTTCATCTTCGATTATAACGTCGCTTACTAACAGGCGAGTTGGTAGTAAAGCGCGGACTAAACGCTTTTCATTTTACCAAATGACAAACATTTTCTAGCAAACCTTTTTAGCATGGAAACTTCGAGCAAATATCTTTAGAGTCACAATCGTGCAAAAAAGTGTCCGAGAAAAAACCCTGCCCAAGCAACGCAGTGGGCAGGCTTTTTAGATAGTCGTAAGGCGATTGCAAGCCGACTACAACGCCGCGCGATGCCTAAGTGCTCGGTTACAGGCACTAATCAGGTGAAATAACGTCGAGATTCGATAAAACAGGTCATTGTGAATTATTTAATGTCAATATCTACGAGTAAGTCGGTATGAATGACGACGCTCTGACATATTTTTACTTCTTTCTACTTAGGGACTGCGGCTCTGTCGATATTTCCTCGACGCATGGAAACTAGAATCACTAAATAAATAACACAATCTTTACAAAAAAACAAGTATTCTCGGTAAAATAATCCCTTCAGCCCTGATTACGATATATCCGCGTGATTGACATAAAAACCAAAAGATTATATAACGATTTACTGGATGATAACATGGATCAAATCTTATCCTTCATCCTCTTACGTCAATGACGTACTCAATAACTTAAGTACACTGTTTAGCTCACTATAATAAAATAAATTATTCTTCATGTTCCATATTATACTAATTATTTTTCGCAAAAAATGGCAAAACCATCTTCCACCGTGTACAAAATTCGAATATTTCGCTCGAATTGTTAACATTATTTTTGATATTTCATTGACATTTCATGTAAAATACATGGCAGTTATTTTACATAAAAGTTATAACTGCCATGTATTTTACATAAAAGTAAAAAAAAATAATTGGAATAAAAAAAAAGCTGAAAAGAAATGTTATCGATTTCTCGGATTTCTGATGATTATTTCTGTTGAGTGTTGACAATATTAATATATATAATTGTTCGTGGCTTGAATGAATGTATATTCTAACTTATTCTAGTTCTCTTCAGTTCTTTAGAAAAGTTTTCATCAAACTTCACGCTTGCTTACAGGAGAGTGTCGCAATGGAGGGCAAGCATTTAGACTTCATCATCTTTAGAAAATGAAACTAATAATTAAGCTTTTTATTCATACCAATACCAATTCCCAGTGAACATACTGTATTTTTTTTGTGTATAATTTTCGCGATTTGAACACATTATTCTTAAATACTTATTGAGTCTACCCGTGACCACAATCAATGCAACTCGGTCGAAACGTTAAGACGATGATGTATTTATTTATCTCGTGATTTTAGTGCGCGGTTAGTCCCGTATAAGAACACTGTATATTTTTAAGGCAAATAAGTATTTTCTGTATTTTTTAACCATTAATACGAGCGCTAACAGACCATTCTAGAAGGGTGTCCGTGCAACTTGATCAATCCAGAGCGATCGTTCGCTGGAACAAATCAGTTTCAATTGTGAAATGAATTTAGTTAAGATCTGACCGGTTACTTTGTAAGCTACTGGATATTAGCGGCAGTTAGCGGGTTTAAGAAGTCTTTATGGGTTCAATTCACGCGTAACTAGAGCTAGCACTTGGAAAATGTAAAAGTTGGGTGGAAAAACCTGATTATCAATGAAACATTTGCAAATAAACATGAAAAACTTAGCACAAAAGATTTAAACTCAGTTTAACCGTCCAATTTGTACTGTTAAACCTTGTCTAAAGCGTACGTAAAACTTTTGTGGTGAGATTCATTTCATATATTACATGTAGGTACCTACAGTCGAAATGAGAGAAATAAGTTGTAAGTACATACCTACGTTTTATTAATTTTCTTTTTCTATACATAAGTTAACGCCTTTACAGTCAGCCACAATTGTTTCACTCCCATATTTACAAGTTTGGGTACATAGGTATTGAATTTCTATAAACCTAATGTAGCTTTTTATCGTACGTATGATGTATGTCAGAAAAGTTGATTTTAATATCTTTTGATTTATCAGAAAAAAGGCTAGTTCTTGAGAAGAAAAAAACAATTCATTTCAAATATTTGTTGTCTCTCATTATTGACTAACTATATTATATAATCTATATGTCCATTATATTTACTTTTAACCGACTTCCAAAAAGTAGGAGGTTCTATGTTCGTCTGTATGTATTTTTTTGTGAATGTTCATCGATAACTTCGCCAGTTGTGAACCGAACAAAAAAAATATTTTTTAGTTCAAAAGAGTATATTCGCGAGGTGGTCCCATTTAAATTTCACAGCAATCGGCTGAGCCGTTTTTTAAAACTAAAAAATAATGTTAACAATTCTAGCGAAATATTCGAATTTTGTATACAGTGGAAGGCAAGGAGCATATTAACTATATGGAAGGGGGTTTTGCCATTTTTTGCGAAAAATAATTATTATAATATGGATGATGAATAATAAATTATTATTATTTATTTTATTATAGTGAGCTAAACAGTGTACTTAAGTTATTTAGTACGTCATTGACGTAACAGGACGAAGGATAAGATTTGATCCATGTTATCATCCAGTAAATCTTATATAATCTTTTGGTTTTTATGTCAATCACGTGGATATATCGTAATCAGGGCTAAAGGGATTATTTTACCGAGAATACTTGTTTTTTGTAAAGATTGTGTTATTTATTTAGTGATTCTAGTTTCCATGCGTCGAGAAAATATCGACAGAGCCGCAGTCCCTAAGTGAAAGAAGTAAAAATATGTCCGAGCGTAGTCATACATACCGACTTAGATATTGACATCAAATAATTCACAATGACCCGTTTTCTCGAATCTCGACGTTATTTCACCTGATTAGTGCCTGTAACCGAGCACTGAGGCATCGCGCGGCGTTGTAGTCGGCTTGCAATCGCCTTACGACTATCTAAAAAGCCTGCCCACTACGTTGCTTTGGCTCGGACACTTTTTTGCACGATTGTGACTTTATAGATATTAGCTCGAAGTTTCCATGCTAAAAAGGTTTGCTAGATAATGTTTGTCATTTGGTAAGTTGATAAGCATTTTCATATTTGTATTTTTTTTTTTATTATTAAGTACCTATTTTTTTATGCGAATAAGTCCTCGCCTGTTGGTAAACGACGTTATAATCGAAGATGAAGCAGCTTAGAAGATACCAATTAACTCTGATCTTGAAAAGCTTTATATTATATATCTTAGGAAACAGGAAAGCTGAAAGACTGTTCCATTCCCTGGCGGTACGAACCATAAATGATGATTCAAACCGCTTCGTACGTATCGAAGGAAAATCGACAGTGTAGGGGTGGTAATAAGGCTTCTTTCTACTTGTCCTGTAATAAAAAGGGGATGGTAGGATAAGGTAGTTTCTTTCTTAGAAAATACAGCAATTAGGTTAGATGGAAAAGTTAAAAGAGTTATAGGTTTTAAGCTTCGAACAAATATATATAGAGGCACAATCGTGCAAAAATAGTGTCCGAGCCGAAACTCGTCATAGAACTAGAAATAAACTCAAGTAGGTATAGAGTAAGGCCCGTCGCACACGTAGGCGTAGCGTAGTCGTATCGTAAGTGTATCGTTACACACGCGCGCAGTACGAGAGCAATTCGAGCGCGTACATGTTAAAACAAGTCCGCACAGTCCGCACACGGAGCGGTGCCTTCTAAGATACGAATACGCCACGCCTCGTGTGCGAAGGCGGTAAGTAGATGAAATTAAAATACTGAAGGCGGGCAACCCTTTTTTTTTTTTGACCCTGGAAAATCCTTTATGGATACCACCAAACCTGGGGAGGCCGGTGGTTATGTGGGAGTCTCCACCGCTAGTCGGTGGCATACCCACTAAAAACCTGGGGTGTTTCCGCCACTGCGCCATTATGTCGGGGCTACGGGCACGCTTCCGCACTCTTCCGCGGCCCCGACAGCAAGGCGGGCAACCCTAGCGCGTGGTACGCTATGCGTGGCCACGTGGCGTTGTAAGCATGTATTTCAAGGACAAGTCACAATACAGTTAGACATCGTTACCGTGGACCAGGCAAGTGAGCAGCACTGGACCGAAGCAAACCCACATACCTACCTAGATGTTTTGAAAACAGCATTATTTTATTAGCAGTATTATTTTACATAAAAGTAAAAAAAAAAATAATTGGAATAAAAAAAAAGCTAAAGAGAAATGTTATCGATTTCTCAGATTTCTGATTAGATATTTCTGTTGAGTGTTGACAATATTAATATATATAATTGTTCGTGGATTGAATAAACTCTAGATTTTATGACGACCTGGGTGGCTAGGCCAGGTTTCCAAACCGGGATACTTATCAGTTTCTGAGAAAAAAGCGCCTGGATCACGGTTATGGTAACGCTATCTTGCCGGACCCGTGTTTCTGGACGGAAATAAGTTTCAATCACTTTTACTTCTGAAGTATATGATCTACCAAAAAAAAAAACCGGTCAAGTGCCAGTCAGACTGGCACACCGAGGGTTCCGTACATATCCAGAAAATTTCACAAAATTGGGAAGTAAGATCTAAGAAGTAAATCTCTAAACTATAACCATCGACAAGAAAGTTTTTTTATCACTTTTCCCGTTATACATCGAAAATTACACATTGTTGAAATAATTAAAAACCTGTTTTAGTATGTGTTATTGAAGTTCTTTTTATGATTTCACTGAATTTCAATT
Organism: Hypomecis punctinalis; assembly: GCA_949316475.1. Classification (NCBI taxonomy): domain Eukaryota; kingdom Metazoa; phylum Arthropoda; class Insecta; order Lepidoptera; family Geometridae; genus Hypomecis; species Hypomecis punctinalis. Next base: position 2,477,969 of record OX438820.1, read on the forward strand.
TAGTTCTTACTCTGGGTATCTTCTTCTCTTCAGTCTCTTTAGTTCTCTTCTTTTAAATAAATAATAATATGACAATAAAATATGAGGCACCTTTTTTTACATAGACTGACATAGAGGGTAATGAAAAGTAGAGTGTACCACTCGGGCGCAATAGTAGATTGTATCATATGGGAGCAAAATAATACTTTTACAGCGAGAGCGCTTTTTTGAATCCAGAACGAAGAAAGGGATTCTTAGTAGAATCCTGAACGTAGCGAGGGATTCAAAGTACGTCGCCCGAGCCAAAAATATATTTAGCGCCCGAGTGGTACACTCTACTTTTCATCACCTCTATGAGAAAACAAAAGGGGCCTCATATTTTACTATAATATCATTATTTAATAAAACGTAGAGTATTAATTAATTGAATTGAAATTAAATGGTATCTAATAATAAAACAAATGAAAACTTATATTTACATTCTTTTCATTCGTTTTCTTGGCGGTGAACACTAACATTACAAATACTTCCAAATTCAAAAAGTGCGCGGCAAAGATCATTCCGTCGCATTTATTTGTTCCAAATTCAAAAAGTGCGCGGTCAAGATAATTCCGTCGCAGTTATAAAGTTCCTTATAGAAAACACCTCCTTTGGGCGCACTTAAAGGCGAACCAAGGCTTGGGCAACGTACTCTAGAATCCCTCACATCGCGCTGGATTAAAAAAAGCGCCCTCGCCGTAAATATATTATTTTGCTCCCATATGATACAATCTACTATTTCTGCATAATCGAGTGCTGGAATGTCCACTCGCCCCCCACAAACGCGCCAATGAGTGTTGCTCTATTTTGACCGCCATCGGGGCGGAATTCGGTGGAAAGACATTCGATCTAATAAGGTGAACACTCTGTAATGGTAAACTCAACTGGCCAACTTATACCAAACCTGAGCGAGGCGCCACTGTTGTTTAATTTAGAACAAATTAATGACGATCTGTTGGATTTTTTTTAGTTCAACCGTTTGACTGAGTTGAAGATATTTTGGCAGCGTTGCGTATTGTACGTCAGAGCTTTGCTGTTACCCTGGTACTTTTTATCCAACTGTTTAGGAATAAAGGTACTGTTTTTCTGTGTTTGTTTCTTTGTAACTATATTTAATTGCTGAACATAATTTTATAATATTATTTTCTTAGAATAATTTGCAAACGAAAAGTTCGGTAGAAAGACATTCGATGTAAAAAGGTGAACACACTGAAATGGTAAACTGAACTGACCAACTTAATATATCCGAACTAAGCGTGGCGCCACTGTCGTTAGAACCAGGTTGGAAAATGATTAGTTCAACCGTTTGACCGAGTTGAAGATATTTTGGCAGCGTTGCGTTCTGTACATCAGACCTTTGCTGTTACCCTAGTACTTTTTAACCGACTTCCAGAAAGGAGGAGGTTCTATGTTCGTTTGTATATAATAATATATTTTCTTGTGTATGTTCATCAATATTTATCCGACTGCTTGGGAATAAATAACCCGGTCAATTTAGACATTCGAAGTTACATAAAGTCCCAACAAGCTGAATTTCTGTGAAATTGTTCAAAACATAACTATAAACAATGTCTAGAAGTTCCCCATCATTCCCCTGTAAGGAAAAAAATTTATTCAAGGTCAAAGGTCAAAAAATGAGTTTTTCGCGATTTTCAGCAAAACGGTAAGTTTTATCATAAAAGTACCTCAGACAAAAATTGTAGATCATAAAATTATCTATAAAAAATGTATCAATACTTTTTTTCTTACGAGCCACCGTTTCTGAGATATAACGATTCAAAAAGTTATAAAAGTTGTTATCGTCATAATATGCACACGTTTCCACGCCACCTATGGCGGTAGTGTACTTAGCGCGTTTTTAGGGTTCCGTACCTCAAAAGGAAAAAACGGAACCCTTATAGGATCACTTTGTTGTCCGTCTGTCCGTCTGTCCGTCTGTCCGTCTGTCCGTGTGTCCGTCTGTCCGTCTGTCCGTCTGTCCGTCTGTCCGTCTGTCCGTCTGTCCGTCTGTCCGTCTGTCCGTCTGTCCGTCTGCCCGTCTGTCAAGGGAATCAAAACCTACAAAGTAATAATAAAGAGTCCAAGTTTTAAAGGGAATTAATCGTAAGTATCTTGTACTTATCATATGAAAGAACTTTATTAGCACGAGAATAAAACAAGTTTTAATTCTTTTTACGACATCTGACTTTCCATTTATAATGAAAATTGTAAAAAATAATCATTAATTTTGACCTTTTGATGCGTTTTAAAGGACTAACGCCATGTAGTATACTTTCGCGTTAACAATCGATGACCAGCTTCGCCCTAAGGTTCCAACTAAACTTAGTTCCCGATTTTCAGGATTTGTAGGGAACCCTCGGTGAGCGAGCCTGACTCGCACTTGTCCGGTTTTTTTTAACGTGGTTTCCCCAGTAGACCTACTCCACGGGTCAGTTGTGATCCTGTTTAATGTAAAACTATTGCATAATAACGGAAATTTTCAAAGATTGGGAAAGATAAAAGCGATGTAAATTAAAAAAAAGTGTTGAAGTTTATTCGTCTTATTCGTAAGTTTCAAATTCTTGTTCTTCTTCTTGTTCTTCTTCTTGATGTATATACGTGGCGTACTCATGCATATTATGACGATAACAACTTTTATAACTTTTTGAATCGTTATATCTCAGAAACGGTGGCTCGTAAGAAAAAAAGTTTTGATACATTTTTTATAGATAATTTTATGATCTACAATTTTTGTCTGAGATACTTTCATGATAAAACTTTCCGTTTTGCTGAAAATCGCGAAAAACTCATTTTTTTGACCTTTGACCTTGAATAACAATTTTTCCTTACAGGGGAATGATGGGGAACTTCTAGACATTGTTCATAGTTATGTTTTGAACAATTTCACTGAAATTCAGCTTGTTGGGACTTTATGTAACTTCACTCTCATTTTTTGGTCTAAATTGACCGGGTTAAAAGGTACTGTGTTTCTGTGTTTGTTTGTTATGTTAGAGCCAATAGTTTGAATTTATTTACGTATTTAAACCTATTTTAAATTGCTGTACGTAATACTATAATTATTTTCTTAGAATATTTTGTTATAATTTGAAAAATAGTGTTTGTAATTTAATTTTGAAATGATAAGATGAACGCACTGAAATGGTAAACTGAACTGCCCGTGGCGCGTTCATTTATTAGAACAAATTAACAAGGTATTCAATGGTCAATGGATAGTTTTGTTTCGGAGTTAGAAATCTTTTTCCTAAATTATTAAACAATACTATTTTTTTATTAATGTTTCCATACCTTGGCTCAGACGATACGTTAAATTCTAGGTCCCGGTTGTATTAACCGTTTAGCTATGCCATATGCCTTCAGGGAGATTAGGAACTCTGACACCAGGGCTAGCTACCCTTATCTAGGACATACAAAATACTGTAAAAGTTTTCCATTTGCCAATTTAATCCATCTTTGCCCAAAAACGCCACGTGAGAGAAACCCACGTTTTATGTTAAGTAAAAATATATGTCATTGTATGTTACTCGCTCCTGAACTTTCGCATGTATAATATCGTCGCGATTTTATCATACAATGCGTAGTTTTGGCCAGTTGGTATTAGACACGTGCGTATCCAGGTGTGCGAACTCGTGGGTATTGGTTACTTAAAATGGTTCAGCCTAGATCACATAGATCTTTTTAATTTTTATACAGGCTAAATTTCACGTTTTACAGGGTGTATTTCTAGAATGGAAATAATATTCTAGATTGTTTGGTTCTCTGCCTTTTCGCAAAAATTGTTTGAACAATTTTCACTTGTCAACTAACGCTTCGCGGAATTTTATTTCGCCGAATAATCATTTCCCAACTTATTATACAATTTTGTTTTATTTCCTAACCTCACGATAGCCAATTGTACGTTTGGTCTGCTTTTTATTATGACACTTTTCAAAATGCCAACTTGAAAGTAGCAGATTTTTTTAGTTAGCATAATATTTATTTAGTTGTTTATACTTTATTGTTTCCCAAATGTTGTATCAACTAAGATTTCGTTTGGTAAGTTTCGCAAAGCGATTCGCTTCTGACACTTCGTCTTTTTTTTCTTCGTCATGTCATATAAATTCACTATATTTTTTTGTTTTACACCTAATCTGCAAAGGCGATAAGGCACCTATAAGCCGGCCGCCGCCAACTTTAAGGTTTTTTTGAAATTCTTAAATGAATAATGTTCTTATAAATTAGTTTATTTTTATCATTGTAACAACTGATATACTGAAGAAACGTTATTCGTATAATAGTTGTTTGAAGTAGTGAAAGATTTGACAAATGTCCCAAACGTTTTGTGTCAATTCGGCTTCCCAATAATTCTACCGAATATAACGTTGGCATCCAAAAATTTGGTAATCGTTAGTTGTCAAGGTGAAACATAGGCGAAACATTGGTTGGCAAATGATTCGGCCAAACAATTTTCCGCAAATAGGCAGGATACCTTCTAGAATATAGTTGGACTTGGGTACTATTATGACGAACGACTCCAAGTTACTTAAATTATCACTACTTGTTCTCCGAACAGTAGACCTCGCGGCACAACTTCGGAGAGTGCGCTCAGGAGTTGCACAATCTGGTCCCACCTGCCCCTTTCTTCTATCGTACGGCTAGACAGACGCGACCAAAGCGTTTTAATCCTCATTCCTCATACGAACAGCCAGAATGTGAAACAAAAAAAGCTATTCCGAGCAAAGAGTTTCTAAACTTTTCACAAAATGTAAGTAACTGCTCTGCTGTTTACTTGGTTTCGAGGTTGGTCTCGTAAAAGGATCAAGCCGCGACTGGGCCAGAGTGATGGAAGTGGCCCAATCGCCTTTCAAGGATAAGAATACGCTCAAAAGTATTATTCTTCTCTTATCGGATAGTTCATTCATTGGGAAAACCAGCGCGTAATTATTTTATCTTTTAATTACTTAATGTTGAATTTGGAATTTCGTTTGCAATTTTATCAACATATTATAGAATAGACTAAGCCGTAGTGGTCTAGTATAATAATAATAATAATAAAATCGCAGGGGCGGCTTTGTGGCGAGCCGTCGGTGAGTGGCGACACCGCGAACCCTGATTCCCTGGGGCTAAATGAGACCCCTGACTCCTCTCTTGCCTTAACTGGCCGGTTTGGAATGGAAACCGCAAGAGCTAAGAACCCAAGCTCCAGGGTGGAAGTGTTAAAGGGCATAACGCCGCTAGTAGCTCTTAGTGAACGCGCAGCACACCTCTCGACACCCTAAGCCGTCCACACCAATGTTGCCCCTCCGGCGCCAAAATACGGTAGCTATTATGAGGGGCCCATTTAGTAGATGGCAAGTCACCACCCGCCTGAATATTTGAAAATGAGGCATTATTTGGTGGGTGCCGTACCTCATTCCATAATCCAGTTTTGTATAACACCCAGAAGTTCACCACAATAACCCATTATTTTTTCAATTCATTACTAACAATAGGCTCCTTGTACCTTCACCCCTACAACATAGCTAAATGATGTTTAAAAAGGGCCTCTCAGTGTTGGCTTCGGCTCCACTGATGCCCATCAAATAACCGGGCTTGGCCCGAGAGATGTATATCAAATAAAGTGAAATAATAATAATAATAATATCGCAGGGGCGGCTTTGTGGCGAGCCGTCGGTGAGTGGCGACACCGCGAACCCTGATTCCCTGGGACTAAATGAGACCCCTGACTCCTCTCTTGCCTTAACTGGCTGGCTTGGAGTGGAAACCGCAAGAGCTAAGAACCTAAGCTCCAGGGTGGAAGTGTTAAAGGGCATAACGCCGCTAGTAGCTCTTAGTGAACGCGCAGCACACCAATGTTGCCCCTCCGGCGCCAACTTACGGTAGCCTTTATGGGGGGCCCATTTAGTGGATGGCAAGTCACCACCCGCCTTAATATTTTGAAATGAGGCATTACTTGGCGGGTGCCGCACCTCATTCCATAATCCAGTTTTGTATAACACCCAGAAGCTCACCGCAATAACCCATTATTTTTTCAATTCATTACTCACAATAGGCTCCTTGTACCTTCACCCCTACAACATAGCTAAATGATGTTTAAAAAGGGCCTCTCAGTGTTGGCTTCGGCTCCACTGATGCCCATCAAAATACCGGGCTTGGCCCGAGAGATGTATATCAAATAAACAATAATAATAAATACAAATAATTTATTTTTAGGTTTTTTTATAGTATTTTATTTTTTATTATATAAATATTGTAAAAAAACTTAAATTTAAGACTAAAAATAAATATGTGTATAATAATAATAATAGTTTATTTCACAAAAATAATTTTACATACTCATTATCGCACTAACAGTAAACACAACTTAAGTTTAAGAGAAATCCATCAAAAGTCCTGCAGAACCTACACTGAGAAATCATCTCGTGTCGTAGGTGTCTGCGTTACTTCTTAAATGAGCAATTATTGGTCGTGTGTTCTTGTGACATCATCTTCATTATTTTATTTGGTAAGTGCTAACTGATATTAGATTTTTTTGAATATATTAAGAATTAAATATATATGTGGTGTCGTGTGTGTGTTTGTGTGTGTGTGTTTGTGTGTGTGTGTGTGTGTGTGTGTGTGTGTATACAGACATTTAAAATTGTTCACTACTTTACTACTTGTAACTGTTGTTCGGTTTCTTCATAATTCTTCTTACTTAGCCAATCAATGAGCGTAATTTTGGCATCTCTTTTGTTTAATAACTTTAGGTTGCTTATGATTTTACTAACATTGTTGTATATGAAAGGGCCAAGAAAGCTTTGGTGTCTTTGCGCTAAGGCTGTTTTCATTGGTTCAATGACAAAGATATTGTTTTTGCGTCTATTACCTTCATCTTGATTTTCTATATTCGCTAATCTATGCTGTGCAAGAGTAATATTCAAAATATAAAGTTGTCTCACAGTCAAAACTTGGCAATCCTTATATAATTCAGTTGTGTGATATCGAAAATCTTTAAACATAGCCACTTTTAAAATAGCTCTTTGAGCCCGTTCTAATTGCATCATGTATGTTTTACATGTACCTCCCCAGGATGTGATAACTACAGTACATTGTAATAGAACGACAGAGAGCGCTGTATACTTCAAAAATTAATTTTCTATCTGCTACATCGCGTAAATTTTCAAAAACATATATTAGTTTGCGAACCCTTTTACTAAGATTTTCAATATGAGTTTTCCATGTCATATATTTATCTAGGTACACGCCCAAATATCTTATGTTTGTAACCGGCTGCAGTTTCGGACATTTACAGCCTTGTTTTGAGCACTGAAAGTGTAGTACTACATCAGTAATTGGTATCTGTCTACGTGAATTAGAGAATTGTATAAATTTAGTCTTATCTATATTTAGTGTGAGTAGGTTGTTGGTAAGCCATTTTGTCACTATATTCATCCCATCTTCAGCATGAGCCCGGGCCTCTTCCCAAGTTACTCCTTCGAAAATAAATGCAGTGTCATCTGCGTACGAAAATACAGTGCCGTTTTTTAATAGTATGTTACATAAATCGTTGACGTATACTAGGAAAAGGCTAGGGCCTAGGACGCTGCCTTGGGGGACACCATAAGTAACCACCTCCTCATCACTCACATACTCACCGATCTTTGTCCTTTGATATCTTCCTGATAGGTAACTCTCAAACAATTTCAAGGCATTGCTACGAATACCAATTCATTCAAGCTTTTTTATTAGTAAGGGTACTGAAACCGTGTCGAAGGCCTTTGCGAGGTCCAAAAAAATTCCTATTACCTTTTTCCTTTTATCTAATTTACTGACTATACAATTGGTAAGCGCTGCAACAGCGTCTTCTGTTGAGTGTCCTTTTCTGAAGCCGAATTGCCGTGGTGATAAAATTTTAAATTTTTCGAGGTATGATTTAAGCCGACTGTTAATTATCTTTTCTAAAATTTTTGAAATTGATGGTAGTATTGAGATTGGTCTATAATTTTCGACACGGTTTCTGTTTCCAACTTTGTGAATAGGTGTTATTATGGATACCTTAAAGGCGTTCGGGAATATACCCGAAGATAGACTAAGATTACAAATATGTGTAATAACAGGTACCAACACTGGGGCTGATAATTTCACCAACTTTGTCGGAATACCGTCAACTCCGACTGCAGATTCAGTTTTCAAATTCATTAATATGTGATACACTTCAGTTTCATCTGTTTCTAAAAATCCGATCGAGTTAGTTTGTGATGGTGTGCCCATCGAGATTGCGGAAGTATCATTGCCAGGATTTGTAATGATTTTATCAGCAAGAGATTTACCCATGTTTGCGAAGTGTGAGTTCACGTGGTTCACCGAGTCTAGTGGAGATTGCTTTATCCGTAACAGTGCATCATTATTACCAGTTTTGTCTACCGTTGTATGCGTGACTTTTCTAATTGTTTCCCAAGTTTTCTTAATATTCCTTTTATTTTTATCAATTTCAGACTTGTAATACTCTGTCCTTAAGTGTTTTAATAATTTATCGCAATAATTCCTGTATCTTTTATATGTTACGTTTAGTATTCGGTTTTCTGGGTGTTCTTTGACATTTAAATGCATTTTGTCACGGTTTCTGATACATTGGAGTATTCCTGGTGTTATCCAGGTTGTGACGCTGGCCTGTCATTCTTGAGATCGTGGGTTCAAATCTTGGTCTCGTACCCATGAGTTTCCTTGGAACTTATGTACGGAATTCCACACCACTGGGTTTTCGGTGAAGGAAAACATCGTGAGGCAACCTGCATACGCCCGTAGAAGAAATTCGATTGCGTGTGTGAATCCGCCAACCCGCACTAGGCCAGCGTGGTGGATATGGCCCAATCGCCCTTCATGGTTAGGCCTACATCCTGCAGTGGACTATTAAAAAGGCTGGTACGGTACGGTATTATATGTACCTATGTAGAATAGCACAAAAATCAAAATATCACGCGGGCGAAGTCGCGGGCAAAAGCTTGAGTAGTATAAATCAAAGTCACTTCCGGGCGGTCGATACGCTTAGATCTTTTAAACTAGGCAATGGATTTTAATGCGGTTTTCATCTTTATACAGAATTATTCAAGAGGAAGCTTTATGTATAAAACATGCACGTTAGAGAAAGGCCGAAAATTTCAAAGATGTGTTGGTTCTGCCTGTACGATGATGAGATGTCATGTATAACAAAAGTGCCTTTAATATAATACTACTTTATGAGCTAAAACTACATACACTACTACTACATAAAAAGCAATGAGATCATCCACAGACCCTTGCAGGTTTAAAGATAATCCAAATGCTCAAGCCCACTGCCGTTGGCAGCGTGCCCAGTATGCTGGCAGAATTGCCACGCTGAATGGCAATGCACGGAAATATATTTTTTAACTTTTAGTATTAAAAAAGAAGGAATTTCAGTTTATAGAGCATAATATTATCAGCCTGTACAAACCTACCGCAGCTTCAACTGCTTCATATTCAGAAATCTGGAAAAATCGACAACTCATACATATTGTAATGTGGCGGGGAAGTGTGACAAAGGCCGTTGTTTCCACAGAAAACAAGAAGAGATGGCAATACAAAGAACATGTACCAAGGAACCATTATGGAAATGAAGTATGATCTTTAACTGTGGGTCTTATGAATACAAGATAGCCCAACGTGTTATGGAGAGGGTTTGGAGTCTCTCTGCAAGTTCGAATTAGGTATGGGGAAAAAATCCCCAGACGAACCAAATGGCTGCCAGAGACTGATATTACATACACATATTTTAAATACATACTTATATAGGCAGTATCAAAATAACACCCAGACACAGAGCAATCACCTTTGTTCATCACATAAATATTTGCCCTGGGTGGGGATCGAACCCACGCCTCTTTGATCCAGAAGTCACTTACCACTGAGCCACCGAGGCAGTCCATGTTATGTATATTTCTCCAAGACTGTACAGTTTTGCTAGTCACTCACTATGCCACGAATTATAATAATCATAATCATATCTTAAAATGTGCATAGAAGAAAGAATAAAAGTTTGGACGCCATAACCTCCCCTTGGCCACACCTGCGAAATCACGTACCTACTATCTATGTACGTAATCTAATCACCATGTATATAGGCCTAGGTACAACAGTAAGATAGACTACACCTTATCGCAATGAAATTCTGGGTGCAGCTGATTAGTAATTAATTAATTAATCAATAGATATTGAAGATTTACTATCAATTAGATACAAATTACATGTGTAATTACGAATTAAGTACTCACTAAAGGAATTTAGCGTTATCGATGTCTGTTATTATTAGAAATTATGAGATAGTGCGAATTATTGTGTAATTTAATGATTAGAATTTTTAAACTACGATGAAAGAAGTGAACCTTAAAAATGTATGAGAAAAACAGCATGTTTCTCCTAATTTTTTTAGGAAAGACTAAAATCTGCATGACTATTTGTTATTTCTTAGTTTTTCTTTTTTTTTTAGATTTATTAGTAAAAGGCAGTTATTACACTTTTACCTTTTAGGTAAGTGACGACTTAAAAAGAGGACTTCAGAGGAGGTCTTGGAGATCGTCTGTATGTTTCTTTTTGTGTATCCGTTCATGTAAATCGATTTAAAAAAAAACTTTTTATTTCGTAAAGCCCGCATGTATCCTTTAGATCAGGTAGGATGTGGTCAGTTAAAACTTATCTAGAATAAATTTTTTTGTAGGGCAAGTACCTTTATTAACTACCATTATGTAAATACAAGACTAAAAAAAATACAAGACTTACATAATCTAAATGTACATAAACTACTACTACATAACAAGTAATTGGATCATCCACAGACCCTTGAAGGTCTAAAGATAATCCAAATGCTCAAGCCCACTGCCAGTTGGTAACGTGCCCAGCATGCTGGCAGCATTGCCACGCTGAATGGCAATGATTATACGTTGAGCTAAATAAACACCAGCATTTTCGTCACGCATCACGCTATGCATAACTTTACTATGCATAAAATAAAAATAAATTGCCATGTCGTCTCTGTTTATTTATAGATACTCTGTGGTCAGCCGCCTGGACTCGATCATTCTATCTATTTTCCTTGTTTAAGATTCCATTTATTATTGATATACGAGATGAGATCAGTTTAGTGACCTTATGGAATCGCAGTGTTTCCACACAATGTTTGTACTGAAGCTCGTGTGGGTTGGTTAGCCTCGATGTTAGTATTTAGGCCATCTGGAAGGCAAAAGTCTTCAGGTGGTAGTTGTTTTAGTAGGCAATATGAAAATTATTTTAAAATTTAAAATAAATAGTTGGACCTGTTCAGTTTCGAATCGTGATATAACCATTAAACGTAGGCAAAAATATTAGTTCATCCTACTTAATTTTATAAACGCGAAAGTTTGTGAGGATGGATGGATGTTTGTTACTCTTTCATGCAAAAACTACTAAATGGATTGAGATGAAACTTTGCAATAATATAGCTTATATATCAGAATAACACATAGGCTATAAATTATAATGATATTGCGTCAAAAATTAAAATATCATGCGGGCGAAGCCGCGGGTAAAAACTAGTGATTCATAATTTAAATGTACATCCTAATTACTCGTACCTACTCGCTATCATAATGTATTTTGTATTTTGACTTGTCATTTTTTTGTTTCTTAATAAAGAATCTGCATCTGTAAACTATCGGAAAAATCAGGAAAAGAGTTGAAGTAAATTCGTTTTCTTCCATTTTTTTTCAAAACATTTCATCTAAAGTTATTCGGTTTTAAAGAGGTACGAAGTATACAGGTTTACTTGAAATCAATTAGCATCCTTTTAGGGGTTTAGTCTCAACATCAAAACTAACAACTTTTGTTCTGCGACTTTTGTCAAAACTAAAAAAACAATTGTTCCATACATTTTGTCGAGGGTGAAAGATATTTTGCTATGAAAAAGATTTTTTTTGAGATTTGAAGTCGTTGAACAAAAGTTGTTAGTTTAATGTACAGAATAAACCCCTAAAATATGCCAATATATTACTAGTAACCCTGTATACACCGATCCAACTTGTAAGTATGTATGACATACAGAGTATTTAAACGACAGACAAATTCTAGGATATTATAATTCTACTCATCATTATGACCAAGTATAACATTAATAACTGAAAAATACCGAAAAATAAACCAAAGATACGGCACTCCAGAAAAAAAAACATTAATTGCGATCTCTACAAAACCATCAAAATAAGACTATAAATTAATGTGAAACTTATCTAACTTAAGCATAAGCAATTATTAACGTATAAGCATTGCCATTCAGCGTGGCAATGCTGCCAGCATGCTGGGCACGCTGCCAACTGGCAGTGGGCTTGAGCACTTGGATTATCTTTAGATCTTCAAGGGTCTGTGGATGAACCAATTGCTTTCTATGTAGTAGTAGTGTAGTATTGTCATTATTTATAAAATAAAAATCTAACTTAAGTGTTTTATCATTGTACCTACATAGTCATTTTACAATTACAAGTTTAATTTCCATCATTATTATATACTACGAGACTAATCGCGCACTAAAATTACGAGATAAATAAATACCTCAACTAGTCACTAGTACTACACTAGTAGGGTCTACCCGTGACCACGGTCGATGCAACTCGGCCGAAACGTCGGGATGAGGAGGTATTTATTTATCTCGTAATTTTAGTGCGCGATTAGTCCCGTAGTATATAATAATAATGTGTTCAAATCGCGAAACAACATTTAATTTCCATCATTAATAAGACGCTTATTTGTCTCAAACGTCTGAATTGGATAAAATAAAACTTTTACAAATCCGCTACTACTAAGAATTACCTTTTGTCTTTTCAATAACCTACGATTACACAAATATCCTATACCTGTACAAAGGATACCAAATGCCCCAAAGCATTCGGAGGTAAAAAAAACAAAGATAAAACCACCTACCGTAAAAAAAGAAGTCAAAATTTATTGTAAAAGGTTACTGGGTACAAGAACCGACAAAGACATAATTTACTATTTAAAAGGTATAAAAAACTTGGGACATTCTAGATAGTATTTCTGAACGGGGTACGTTTCCACTGCACTTAGCAACAAGGATTTGGCTGGACGACTTTTATGCGTGTAAATAAATGCACATATTTTATGATTTATTTTGAGTGCTTTCCACACAAGATTTTTATCTCAAAGAGTTATCTTTGTGATAAGCATTTCAAAAATCTGAAGCGAACGCAGGATTTGAACCTGCCCCTTCGGATCACTAGCCCGACGCTCTAACCAACTGAGCCAGCCCGCCTCCTACGCAAGCTTCAAATTTCTGAAGTGCTTACATTTATCATAAAATTGATTTAGCAGTGCGTCATCTCTCGTTAATCTTTAGAAGTTCTAATAACTTCTAGTTGAGTGATAACCTGTCTAATACGGGTATCACAGGTGGCGCCACCAACGCTATAAGTTGGGAAAGTCCAGGTTTTGCGTAGTTCACTTAAACTTATGCGTTCGTGTATGGCTCAATACATTTTGGTTAGTTCTTCATCGTTTCCGTTAAAGCCGTACCGTTCCGCTGTAAAAAATGTATAGGGTCATACGGAAACAGCAGTAGTTTCAATTTATGTGTAAACCCGGACTAACCCCACTGAACGGAGGCCTACCCACGAAGTGTGGTTGGTTGTGGAAGTGTGGTGGGCGGGTATAACATAATAATAACGCATAACGCCGCAAGTAGCGACTAGTGAAAGCGCAGCACACCTCTTGACAAACTAAGCCATCCACACCAATGTTGCCCCTCCGGCGCCAAGTCACAGGAAGCCTTTTTGGGGGGCCCATTTAGTGGATGGCAAGTCACCGCCCGCCTAAACATTGTGAAATGAGGGGTTATTTTGGGAGTGCCGCACCTCATTCTATAGCCCATCTTTGTAAGTCCTTTATCACCACATCACAATAACCCGAAATACTGTAAATCATATCTAGCAATAGTTATTATCATCCTAACCTATGCACTTAATAAGTTTTATAACATTTTATGTAAAAGTTCCTCTCAGTGTTGGCTGCGGCTCCACTGATGCCGGAGGAGGTACTCAATTCGACGCGTATATATTTTTTTATGTATAACTTTTACGCATAACTTTTTTTGTAGTAGTCCGATTTCAATAATTCTTTTTTTATTGAAAAGAATATACTTCGAAATGTGTCCCATTTAAAATTTATCGAAATCGGCTAAGCTATTTTTGATAAATCAACTATAATGTGAAAAATGCTACATCGATCCGTACTAAAATATTCGCGAATTCTGTACACGGGTGAAGTCGGTCATGCTATTTTTTGCAAATAATAATGTATTAAATAATTCATCGTTATTCTGTGTCACTACTATTTACTTTTTAACTTATCTAGATTTGCTACTGTAAAACATGCGTCATATTTCTGACGTCATCAGATCTATAATTGCGTACATCATACAATGGACACTTTTTCGTTTACGTGACTCAACGCACGACAGACTGACGGACGTCCCGACAATTATAGTACTTAGCACCATTTACAAGAGATCTCTAATGCACCCTAATAAGGTCGAAAATGCATTGACACTGCACTAGGTTTTGTGCCTGGGTTTTTCCAAATTTTTATGGTCAGACCGGATTTAATGGTTGAGTCAACAATCTATGTACACATGACAGATAAAGATTTCTATAACAGATAAGACTCCGTCATCGGCCAGGGGCAAGGTAAAATGGCAGTGTGCAGGTAGCTAGTATATTTTTTAAATATAAACTAAAGGTGACGTCCACAAGTGGTATATTATTCAGAGAAAAATCGAACCAAGATGATATATACATCATTTGAAAGCTTGATTTATGGACTTCACAAAAATATTTAATTTTGACTTGTTTATCCCTCCATTATTTTTTAAATGTGAAAAATAAATTGTATGAAAAATAATAATACAGCTTTGTATTTTTTCTAGTTTAGCAATAATAAAGTGCATCTATCGTTATTTTACTTACATTCGTAGCTGATTCTTTCACATTCATCTCTTAATTTGCTAAAATTAAAAATTATAACCTACCAGTGTGACCAGTTAGTAAGTACAATGTGACAAAAAACACTTAAATACTGTGTCTAATTGGTAAAAATGCTTCTATTTAATAATAATAGAGGTTACTTAACCGGGGTTGCTAGAGATAAACTACCTATCGAGCCAAATATGTATATTTATTCTAATAAATTCAAATTATTTTTAAAAAAAAAACGGAGGGCTCTTTTTTGGTTTTAACTGATGTAATAGACTCAGAAAAATATGATTTTTCTCGAAATGTAACGAGTGTTGTGGTTCGAATTTTTGATTATTATTATACCAGCCTCCATACATTTTGTGGACATGTCCTTTGACAATAATTAGTTATAGGCACAGTAGGCCCAATTATGAAGGAGCTATCGTAATTTTTTTTCTCAACCTTTGCTGTCCCACTTCTGGACAATGGTGGGAAGTGTTCGCTCTCGTATCGAATGGCTAAAGTGAAAAAGAAACAGAAATATTTTAAATTATATGCGCCTTCATTATTAGGCCTATTATAGGTGAAGAGAACATATACTAAATTATTGATTGATAATAATTTAATTAATAATTTAATGCATGTTAAATCAATAACTAAAAGACGAGACATTCTCGCTTGGAGACCATGTGTAATGGCAGCGTAAAAAAACACTCAAATTACATTGTATATAATATCTTTTAAGCCTAGTAACTCATTCACGCTTTGCGAAAAAGTATTCCAATAAAAATTAAAAAAGTTGTATGACGTTTATAATTTTGATGGAGAAGTATCAAAACTTCTTCGGGATGGCCTTTGTCCAAAGGTGAACGTCTTATAATGCATATGACGGTGCCAATATAATATTTTATGCACACAGAGCTACGCTGAAGCCGCTAAAATTATAAAATAAAAAAAACAAACAGCACCGATTACATGAAAAAGATAAATAAAAAATTAAAGAGTTACAAAATCCTCCGAAATTTCCGTTTGCGCTGGAGCTTGGTCATTATTTTATCATTTCATATTTCAATCTCCTCATATACAAGTTTACGTTGAGTAAGTAAGTTCATATACCTAGGCCGGGAGCTAGCCCTGGTGTCATAGTTTTAAAGCCGCCATCCATAACTTCGATATTCGCGTAATTCTTTCACTGTACCTCAAATATTTCTAAATGTATATAATTATTTTTATTTTTTATGCGAAGGAAAACTGTTATGAAAAAATAAACAGTGAAAATAAATAAGCAAGCAATTTTAATAATATACTCTAACACCTCGAAAATACCGTATTTTTATGTATGGTATTTATTAAAATCTGATCTGGCAACACTGTAACCTTATGTCGTATGGGTCGTCAGATGAGAAGTTAGCTATTTAAACTAGGAAAAACTTATTTTGGTAGTTCATTTTCGTAATTTAACAATTGAGGAAGTTCGAAACCACGAGTATAACGGTCTCCTTTCAACTTAACTTGTCCTTTCATAGTAACCCTGGTATTCCTGAAATAGAACCGCAATTCTACAGAAACGTTGTGATTCAACCTCGTCTTGTTAAAATAGATTCGCAAAGCGAGGGCTAGACGTACCTATTCGGCAAAGGTTCTGTAGCTTATTAATAATATATTTTAATTTACTCGACTATCATCGGAGTTTAAATGTATATATATTGACATAAACTCAAACTTTTAAAACATGATTTTAATATCCAGAACTATAAAACATGTCTTCGTATTGATAGAAAATAATCAATGTTTCTATTCGAGAAAAGGCTCGGTGCCCCAATGTCTCAACCAAAGGGGTAAATGTAAAAGGGGTAAAAAAGGCGTAACGCTCGCGCAGGGATTTTTCCATGTTTTTCGAAGTAAGCAAAGGAAATTCAGTTACAACCTAAGTATGGGCCACGCTCTTGAATCGAGTTATTCTTGTTTATCTAGTTGTTTTGTATCTCAAAAAGCTATAACGATTAAAAATTTTATATTGATGAGGTCTATAGGCTTTATTTTTAAAAAACGTGTTTTTAGTCTTATAGAACGATGCTTGATTACTCACAACAGAGCGCTCGTAGCGTAGTTTGACTTGGTGTTTGTCAGCGATCACCGAAATTAAGCAACGTTCCGCACGGTCAGTATTTGGATGGGTGACCGCGGGTGGCATTTTCCAACTGAGCGCTACCGTGGCTCGGATGACACGTTAAATTATAGGTCCCGGTTGTTTTAACCGTTTAGCCATGTTAGAGGCCTTCAGGCGGCCTAAAAACTCTGACACCAGGGCTAGCCACCCGGCCTATACGAACTTACTTTTTTACTCACAACAGAAAACCGAAATATCTTAGATACTTAAATACGAAAGTGTATCATCGTAACCGTTTCTTCGAATCATACGAGTAGGGAACCCTAACAGGGACCAAATTCTTCAATAAGTACGGGAGGACCGCGAGGATCTCTATTTCAATCACAGCGACCACAAACTTGATTCCGAGACCGATTGGAGAAGCCCTATGGGCCCAACCTTTTGTCAGAATGAGTACATTGACATAGAATTGTATTGTTTGTAACTTTGTAGAAGAAATTCTTTGCTGAAACTCAATGGTTCACTGGGTCATACCGCGGTTTCGGTTATACAGGGTTATTTCTAATCAATAAGCATCCTTTTAGGGGCTTATTCTGTACATCAAAACTAACAACTTTTGTTCTGCAACTTTTGCTTCAGCTGTTTCATACATTTTGTCGCGGGTGAACAATATTTTTCTATGGATTTTTTTTTTGAGTTTTGACAACAGTTGCAGAACAAAAGTTGTTAGTTTGATGTACAGAATAAGCCCCTAAGAGGATGCTAATTGATTAAAAAAAACCCTGTATACCCTAGACCGCATATCTGCTTATCATCAGGCAGTAGGCCCAATTATGAAGGCACCATCGTAATTATAATAGCTAATTACACAGACTTCCTTTTTAAAGGAATCTGTGGCTAATTAGAATACTTTTGTTTCTTTTCACTTTAGGCATTCGATAGAAAGAACGCTTTTTACGTTACTATTAAAAGTGACGTCCACGAGTGGTATATTATTCAGAGAAAAATCGAACCAATATGATATATACATCATTTGAAAGCTTGTTATATGGACTTCCCAAAAATATTTAATTTAGATTTTTTCACCCCTCCGATTTTTTTTAAATGCGAAATATAAATTGTATGAAAAATAACAATACAGCTTATTATTTTTTCTAGTTTAGCAATAATAAAGTGCTTCTATAGTTATTTTACTTGCATTCTTAGCTGACTCTTCCAAATTCATCTCTTAATTTGCTAAAATTAAAAATTATAACCTGCCAGTGTGACCAGTTAGTAGGTACAATGTGACAAAATATCACTTAAAAAGTGTATCTAATTGGTAAAAATCCTTTTATTTAACAATTTGGAGGTTACTTAATCAGGGCTGATAGAAGATAAACTACCTATTGAGCCAAATATATTTATTATTCCTAATAAATTCAAAATTAATTTTAAAAAATTGGAGGGCTCTTTTTTGTATTTAACTGTTGTAATAGACTCAGAAAAATTTGAAGTTTCTCGAAATGTAACGAGTGTTGTGGTTAGAATTTTTGATTATTATTATACCAGCCTCCATACATTTTGTGGATATGTCCTTTACGATGGCGCCTTCATATTTGGGCTTAGTATGTGGTCAAAAGCAAACCAGTAATAAATTAAAAAAAAAATTGTTGTCTGTAAATTCGGTTTACGGACGATTATTTTACATGATAACGTCTTAAGAAAACATTTTTGAATCAACAACTGAAACAAACCGAACGCTTAGGCTGGTCTTGCCTCTCTATCGCTTGTTCAGCGCTCTCGCTTGCACGCTAGGCTCAGACGGAACGTGACACGTTTTCATGCGTGCATGTTGTTTTTAAGCTATCGCCATTTGAACACATTATTATTATATACTGTGAGGACAACCGAGGACTCGATGCAGTAGAAACACGATATTTCAACAAACTCTTTGTAGATTTATTTCTTCCAACACATTGTTCCTTAAGCTTTAATCTAGACTTGTTCTTCGCTCCGAAGGCTCGACCAGAATGGTCCTCAAAACCTCGTGTGAGTTCCAGACCATGATTCTTAGTAAATTTATTTATTATTTTTACGACTTCCTCTGCAATAGCCAACCACAGCTCGTTTCCTGTTGTTGCATTTACTTTTTAAAAGTCTGTGGTTGACTACCACCCTCGAACTATCGTGTCCGTTCAAAAACCGCACATTATTTAAAATATGCAATTTTTGCCCAAAACCCAACAATACTACGGCACTAATCGCCACCTACCGTCTACCCGTGACCACGGTCGATGCAACTCGGCCGAAACGTCGGGATGATGAGGTATTTATTTATCTCGTAATTGTGTGCGCGATTAGTGCCGTAGTATATAATAATTCATGCGTGCAGTCGGCGTTAATCGATTTATGAGACGTTAACCGTCAAAAAATCTACGTATACCTACGTAAAAAAAAACCCTTTTTGAGATAATGTAGTGTTAATAAGCACTATGAACAATAGTTTCAATAATAATTATTTTTTGCAAAAAATGGCTTGACCGACTTCAACCGTGTACAGATATCGCGAATATTTCGCACAGATCGATGTGCATTTTTCACATTATTGTTGATTTATCAAATATGGCTCAGTCGATTTCGGTAAAATTTAAATGGGACCAATTTCGAAGTATACTCTTTCCAATAAAAATAGAATTATCGAAATCGTCGTTATACATAAAACAATAATTACGCGTGGAATTGAGTACCTCCTCCGTTTCGTCGGTCAAAAAGCGAATCAAAATCTCAACCGGAAATACTAACAAAATTGTTAGTATCATTGTAAAAGATATAAACTAAGTAACGATGACTATACTATAACACCTATAGATATAACATCCTTGAAAACATATTTCCGTCTAATCTAAAACATAGAATAGGTATTTATATATAATCTCATTGAATGACACTCCAGTCTCGAATCATAAAACACTTTTAGTTTCTGATAACATGTTATCAATAAATGAATAGAAAGAGATTACACTATCATTCAACAACCTGACAGGTAAAATAAAAATTGTAATTTCACGTATTAGTTCTAATCACATGTAAGTTATAGTAAATGTGTGATTTTGTACGCTACATTTACACCCGTACTTCATCATCATTATCATCAGCCTGTGTCGAGCCCAGAGGTCCTCATTGCTGGATATAGGCCTCCGCTCTTATGTGACATTGTTGCCCATATCTTAAGCTAATCTCAACATATATCTATCACCCAAGGGTATGGAGTGGGGTCGGGGTCGCGCATCCTTACCATCCACGAAGCTCAAGGTCTGACATACGACTCTGTCATCGCCATTAAAATCAAGGCCAAGATGAGGTTGCACGAAAGCGTTTCGCACGCGGTCGTCGCAGTTTCACGGCACACCAGGTCCTTCACTTAGCAGACAACGAGGAAGACGCTATCAGCCACTTTGTGCGGCGTGCGACGACTGCGTCACCTAAGGTCATCGTAGACTACAATTTAAAGATGGCCATTAAAGACCGAAACGCGGCGGTGATGGAGGCTCTGCGCGGTATAAGTAGCAATTTGGAAAATGATATGTAAAATCAACGTAGTTTAAACCCATTTTTTTTTCGTTTTTAATTTTGTTGGATTTAGAGTCCTTTTATTAAGCCTTTATAAGCAATATTGTACAAATATTTTATTCTTAATGTATATCTTAAAAAGAACAGACCCTGGAGTCTGTGGAGTATAATAATTAAATAAATAAAAAAAAAATATATCTACATTTATTTTGGGCAAAGTCAATAAAGATTATTTGCACGGAAATGCTGTCTGTTTTACTTCTTGGTCTACAGAAGCTCTATTTTCGAGATTACCGTCAGCTATAGGACGTCCACTGCTGAACATAGACCTCCCCTGTGGATCTCCAATTAGAACGGTTGCAAGCGGCTTGCATTCAGTGGGACCCTGCGGTCTCAATGAGGTCATCCGTACACCTTGTCATAGGTCCTATAGTAAAACTTAATCGTGAGGTCGTGGGTACAAATCCCGTTCCCGTACAATGAGTTCTTTGGAATTGATGTACGGATTTTCACATCACTGGCATTTCGGTGAAGGAAAACATCGTGAGGCAACTCGCATCTGTCCGTAGAAAAATCTTGATGGCATATGTGAATCCACCCATCCATACTGGGCCAGCGTACTGGGACATTAAGCTCGATTACAGAGACGCCAGCGTAAATTTAATAGCAACGTAAAAAGCGTTCTCTCTATCGAATGCCTAAAGTGAAAAAGAAACAGAACTATGCTATTTAGCTATTATAATTAGGATAGCGCCTCTGTAAACGGGCTTAATATAGGCTTAAAGACAAAAAAATGAAATTATTCCGTCAGATAGGTTATCACAAAATATTAGACATTTTTTTTGTAAATTAAATAAAAATTGATGAAGATATAGCCCGTTAAAGTTCCACCTAACGTCACGATTAGACTACAAAAGTATAGACAAGGTTCACCTTTGTCATTTATTGTACAAACAAGATTATTTTATGCAAAAAAATAGCATGACCGACTTCACCCGTGTACAGAATTCGCGAATGTTTCGCACGGATCGATGTAACATTTTTCACATTATTGTTTATTTATCAAAAATGGCTCAGCCGATTTCGATAAAATTGAAATGGGACCAATCCCGACGTATACTCTTTCCAATAAAAAAAGAACTATTGAAATCGGACCACGATGAAAAAAGTTATGCGTGGTTATACATACAAAAAAAATATATACGCGTCGAATTGTATACCTCCTCCAGTGGTTCGTCGGTCAAAAATACGTGCCCATGTATTTTTTGATAATCTGACTAATGAACCAATTATAATAATGATTTTTTTACTTGCCTAGTATTCTTCGTGGGTGGGCCTATGTTGAATAGTAGATTATTAAGTCGATTCAGCTCAAACGAAGTCAGGACGAGTCGCTAGTTAAAAATAGGTAATCTTTTCTGTTGAAGGAAACATGATAAAGATACAACAAATATTTTATCTCTATCATGTACATGACCAGTGCATGATAATGATATGACACCAAGCGGCACACCCACTTGTCGTGGAGATCATTATCTATCATTGTTTCAAGTGAGGGATGTTGAATTTAGACCCAATGACGTAAGCAGGGGTCGTTACCATAGAAACTTCAATGACCCCAGGCAAATTGATGTCTCATTCAGGCCAGACTCCACGAGGCTACACAAGAGAAAGCAAGTACGAGAGTGCGCTCGTGTCGCCTCGTCTTCCCTCGGCTCGCTGTCGCTCCGCTTGGTGTGGATGGCTAGGGCTTCCACTCGTGCCCCCTCTGCTCGCCAAGAGCCGAGAGCCTCGTCTCGCGAGAGTCTGAGCGGGTATGAAAGTCGAAACATTCAATTTTACTGTGGTAGGATAAAGTAGGAACCTACCCTCTTTAGAGAAAATCTGTAGCAGGATGAAATACATAAAAAATATAGAAAGACCGGTGAGATGTATGCTGTATCCAAACGGTCCTTTTGCTTACATGACCATAGTGCATGATAATGATATGATAACATGCGGCACACCCACTTGTCGTGAATATCATTATCTATCATTGTCTCAAGTGTGGGATGTCCAATATTGAATTTAGATCCAATGACGTAAGCAGATATGGTTACCATAGAAACTTCAATGACCCCAGAAAACTGAGAAGTCTATACATTTCATTTTTCTAGAGTAGGGTAAAATTGAATCGACCACTGTTTTTGCCTTTTCTGTAAAACACCGAGAGAATTTTCGGTACATTTTTGATAAAACTTACGTTTGGAAAGAAAACACTATTCACCACTCATAAATTGTAACAAAATGTTACGTTTTTAGTGTCAATCGTTTCAGTAAGAAATATTGCACGCTCGTACGTCTTATTATTTCAGAAAACGTTTTAGTTCATATAGGTATATTTTTCAGCCAAGTTTTTGTGTAATAATATGATTTTTTTGAGGCTTATAACTTTAAGGTCATATAAAAAACTGTGTGTTGTAATATCTACGTCATTTGACATTGCGACATACCGACCGACCACACCAGCAGGCCAATCGCGCTAATTTTAAACAGTTGCGTTCCGTCTGCAATTCAGTTAAAGTTCGGTTACAATTGTAGTTCAGTTTCAATTCAGCTTTAAAGAATTCGGTATTGCGCTAAACTTCATACACCAATCTTTCGTTTGACAGCGGTTACGTTTCAACTCTGATTGAGTTGCGTTTCAACTTTTGTCAAAATCACTAGCGCGATACGAAAATAGACAAAAAGTTGAAGTTCTGTTAAAGTTCAATTGTGATTCAGCTGTAATTTTTTAGTGCGATTGGTCTGCTGCTTGACCAAGCAATCAGCGAGTCTCCCTATTTATCACTAAGCGCCACACAAGTCGGCGGATGAGAAGTTAGCCGCAGATGACACTTCGTCGTGATTCGCTAATTATTGCGCATGTGTGCACAATACCGACGCCGCGTGGCGTAGTGTTGAGCACGAGCGTAGGGAGCGCGCGGGAGACATGAGGTTGGCGGGCGGGTGTGCCTCAGCGTCTCTTCTCTCTGGCTCCCGCGCATACCTATATTTCGGCATTAGCGCAGCGTTCTGCGCATAACTTCCCATCCGCCGACTTGTGTGGCGCTTAGTATAGGTTATAGTTTTGGTCATAGAATAAAGTTTGACCACCATTGGAACCATTAGGGATAGATAAAGCATGTTGAAATGTCGACGTCACGTGACAATGCGGCATACCGACCGACCACACCACCTCTACGGACCAATCAGAGAGTCCCCCGCTCCCGCCATATCTCAGATACTCCATAAATACCGGGAATACCGGATATGATGTAACGACTGACCTTTTTACGAAACAGATATTGAGACCTCATGGAGAGACAAGTGCGTCATAATTGGCGTGATGACTGTGTAATATAACATTATTATAATTTAGTCCGTTAGCAAGATATTGGACACGTGTTTTTATTATGTCAATTAAACAAAAATTGATGAAAATATAGCCCGCGTGACGTCAAGAGTGTCATACTGCCGTCCACAAGCTATAACACCGTTAAGCCACAGGGGTCATTTTTCACTTTTAAACACATTCTAATAGAGTTTAAAATTATCTATCGGTCACTGTAAGAATTATTTTTATATCGTTTATAGTTTAGAAGATAAAAATTGTGAAAACACCGCTTTTGAATTTTTATTTCTAATTTACAAGTCAATAAAATCGTCATCCAACAAAACATACCTTAAATATTATTATTTGAAATTATTTGAAAACATCATTATTCTACAAATAAAAGCTTACCTTTAAAGCCGTTTTTGCAAATAATTGTCTAAATTATAGTTAAAGCACTTTATCTGACTAGTCCTGCGTTTTTCGCTGATACCCAAAAAAATTGGTTTTGTGGTTTAACGGCTTTTTAGGTTATAGACGGCAGTGATACAAAAGTATAGACTTATGTGACAGAAGTGAAGTCACAACCTCCACTCCCAAACTTTGGCAGGGTTTTTCTTTGCCATTTGTTGTTTTATTGACCAAAGAAAAAAGACGTATTTAATTCGTGCGTAGGTATTCCAATATTTTTTGACTGTCTAAGTCACGGACTAATTATTGCTTTACCCATTAATCATGTCTAAATAGGGTTCTAATAACAACGTCACGTGATATTGTAACATGTGATCCAATCCGACATAATAGAATAACGTGCGAATATACATTATACAGACAGTCTCACACACTGAGATCTCAGAGAAATGACGCCGTTGTCACTTGAGGAAATACTCAACCGCAAAAATGTATGGATATGTATGGAAATATGCCCTAGAGTTCTTAGAACTGTCAAATATGTATCGAAATCAAAACGTATATATCAAAACTGAATACCTTGATAGTATAACTCTGCAAATATTGATCTTAGCGTAAAAATGATGATGACCAAACTTGTGAGGAATTAAATTTTCAACAATTTTGGACACCACCATTTTTGCTCTAAAGTTGAAAATTAACCAGTTATTTCAGCAAAACGAAAAAATTGAACTTTAAAACAAGATGGCGGTGAATCCTCTACCGGGATTAGTTCGAAAATCGAGAATTATACTTCCAACCACCCCCGACGATAAAGAAAAAAAATCGCTCCCCGGATTTTTTCTATTTCAGGCTAGTTTTATGTCTCCCCCGACTGGACTAGATCGACCACATTATACCCCTTTTAATCTGTACCCCAGATGCTTAAAAATTTCTACTCTCTTTCAAACTCATTGTATAAGCATTTAGTAAAACTCTTTAGGTCACTTTTTCTACTCGTATACATGTTTATTCCTAATCAATTAGCATCCTCTTAGGGGCTTATTCTGTACATCATAATTATTTTTTGCAAAAAATAGCATGACCGACTTCACCCGTGTACAGAATCATTTTACATAGTATAAAACAAAGTCGCTTTCCGCTGTCTGTCTCCACGTATGCTTATAGCTTTAAAACGACGCAACGGATTTTGATGCAGTTTGTTTCAATAGATTAGTAATTCAAGAGAAATGTTTATATATAATACACATGTGCGAAGCCGGGGCGCATCGCTAGAACGCAAATATTATGCACGGGTCGATGTAGCATTTTTCACATTATTATTGATTTATCAAAAATAGCTCAGCCAATTTCGATAAAATTTAAATGGGACCAATTTCGAAGTATACTCTTTCCAATAAAAAAAAAATTATTGAAATCGGACTACTCTGAATAAAGTTATGCGTGGTTATACATAAAAAAAAATAAACATACGCGTCGAATTGTATGCCTCCTCCGGTGGTTCGTCGGTCAAAAACTAACAACTTTTGTTCTGCGACTTTTGTCAATACTCACATAATGGCCTTCAATTGTGACGTGGTCCTGCGGCCTACCATCCTATAGTCCGACCACACCACCTGAGCCGACCAATGAGAAGGGTCCTCGCTCATAGCCCATATACCGGGTATACCGGATATGATGCAACGGCTGACCTTTTTACGGACCAGGATAGGAATGCGCCATCTAGAACTATGTCGCATCTCTGGCCATAGATATGGACAGACATGGCATGCCGTATGTAAGTAAATAAGTAAGTTTGTATAGACCGGGTGGCTAGCCCTAGTGTCATTGTTTTTAAGCCGCCTGAATGCATGTCTAATCGGTTAAAACAAATGGGACCTACAATTTGACGTGTCATCCGAGCCACGGTAACGCTCAGTTGGAAATGTCACCAGCGGTTACCCATCCTAAGACTGACCGTGCTGAACGTAGCTTTACTTCGATGATCGCTAACGAACACCTAGTCAAACTACGCTATGGGAAGGGTCCTCGCTCATAGCACAGATACCGGATCCGCAGATATGGGCAGACGTGGCATGTAGCGATCACGGAAGTACCTTATGTAAAACATGTTTTCGTTTTCAAGATTAACATGCGTACACCTCAGTGTGGTAGTGAAAGTCTTTTTGATGGGAGACCGCAGCTGGCATTTGCAATTGAGCAGATTTTGAGGTTGGTCCCATACTCATACTCATTTATTTATACAAACTTGTATACGTCAAAAATGTACAACAGAGATTGATATAAGAGATATACTTCACTAGAGTTAACATCCAGTGGTGGTCTAGTGGTAGTAACACCCGACCTGCAATCGTGAGGTCGTGGGTTCAAATCCCGATCCCGTACCAATGAGTTTCTTTGGAACGTATGTACGGAATTTTACATCATTGGCTTTTCGGTGAAGGAAAACATCGTGAGGCAACCTGTATACGTCCGTAGAAGAAATTCGATGGCGTATGTGAATCCACCAACCCGCACTGGGCCAGCGTGGTGGTTATGGCCCAATCACCGTTCGTGGGTAGGCCTACGTCCTGCAGTGGACTATTAAAAAGGCTGGTACTCGTACAGTACAGAGTTCACATCATACATCATAAACTGTACTGTATCAGCCTTTTTGGTACTGCAGGACGTAGACCTACACACGAAGGGTGATTGGACACCACCATATCCACCACGCTAACCCAGTGAGGGTAGGTGGATTCACATATGCCATCAAATTGCTTTTACGGACGTATGCAGGCAGGTTTGGTTTTCCTGCACCGAAAAGCCAGTGGTATGAAATTCCATACCATATAAATTTCAAAGAACTCATTGGTACGGGAACCGGGATTTGAACCCACGACCTCACGATTGTAAGGTGGATGTTACTACCTCTAGGATACCACTGCATTATTGAACATCATAAAAATAACAATAAATTAGAACACCGAAATAATTTATAAATTGAAATGTGAAAAATAAATGAAAAGGAAAAACAATTTAAAATTGCTTACATAACCATAATATTGAGTTGCTTATAATTAGCTATGAGCGTAAACTTTGACAGTATGTATATTATGCACTTTGTCAAGAAACAACTTGAATTTTGTAAATAATGCAGGCTTTAATAAAGCAGTTCTATATTTTTGCTGTTCTTTCATCTAAATGTGAAATGGATCAATCAATCAATTACTTTGACGTTACAGCACGATACGCATCATGCATTGATCCACTTTTCCGTTTTTGACCGACGAACCACCGGAGGAGGTATACAATTCGACGCGTTGTAGGAAAACTAACCTTTTCCTACGTTTTTAATTGAAACCTCGTTAAATGATTTATCTTTGATCTGAATTCGTTTTACAAATCTGAGTCTTTCAGTTTGTTATTATTCTTCTCACTGACACAGTCAGTCTAGAGCCATCTTTAGTCCAGGATGGATGGTTTTGTGTTTTCATGGATTTAATATTTTTCTTCCTCAGGGGAAGTGCCTACGCTGGCCCCCCTTTTAAGTCGGCATGGTCCGAATACGCAGCCTTCTCGATGTTTGAATGTTTGTTCTAAATTACACCTTTTCCAGATGTTTTGACGCGCCGCCCACATCGCGGCCCGAATTACTGCAACTGCTCGCGGGAACGCCTGCGAGCCGGCGATTTGATGAATCGTGGCGCGGGGGCCTTCGCCCGTATCCGATGAAGCCTTCGCCTGTCAATGAAGCAGTGGTGCTTCGAGAGCTTCGGCCGCCGTGACAAACTCTCCCTCCCGCTATATACTCCGTGATTTTAACTAATTCAACGCGAAACTCAGTGCTATCCTGAACTTTAAGCCTTACCTAAGTATACCTGTCTAGCGTAAGTCCAGTGTCCCTATATCTTTATCTGTCTGTTTTTATAACTTCTCTCTGTGTATTTTTATAAACTCTCTGTATTAAACTCTATATCAACTGTATGAAGTGCTTGTTTCCTTGATAGCGGCTAGTCTGGGCAGGTCTAGGACAAGCGTTTCATTACAGTTTGGCGCCCACTTCTTAGCTCACCCACCCCTGAATCTTTCTCTGTTGTATTATTTTATTGTAAACGATTTAATTCCCCTGTAAATTCTTAATTGTTTTTTGTAATCTCTTTTCTGTTGTTTAAACTCTTTTTAAACTTCTGTTAAATACTCTTCATAGACAATTTATCTCTTTCTTAACTTTGTCAACTCGGTGACATTGTCGATTTGACGACTTCACTTTTGTATGTCATTATTTTTATATTGTGTTTAATATTTGTTAAAATAATCTTTTATATTTTTCAGAATTGTGAAAGATAGCAACTTGAAGGTACATTAATTAATGCTATTAACCTTAATAATTGTGGAGCTCGTGGTAAGTCTTCTTAAACTGTTCTAAATAAATGCCCTGCTCCACATTAACTCTTAAACAGGATTCTCCTGGCTCTAGACTCAATTGCCTTATTTTACTATATTTTCTAAATTTTACTTATCTTACTTTATTTTACTTGATACCTACCTATTTATCATCCTTTTGGTATCGTTTTATATCTTATTTTACTACTTTCTCTATATTTTACCTTACCTTATATTTTTGTTATGCTTATTTTCCTTTTTCTCATATGTTGAGAGTTAATAACGTAACAAACTTACTCTTTTAGCTTCAGCTTGCTCTCTTTAATATGCATAGTTCAAAAAATACTGTAATTTTTTAAAATTTCTGTAATAACATCTACTTAACTATTCTTAACTTGATTACTAGTCTAGCCTATTGTGAAACTGTAAACTAAACTTTAAAATAATGTTCTTGTGTAAACCACTGACGGTTATCACCTTTGCTTTGACTTTTATGTCCATTAACATGGGCATGCTCTCACATTTCTTCACTACTCTCATAAGGTATCTCGGTGCCTTGCGTAGTGATGTTCTTTTGTGTCCAGTAACATGGTCACACCCTCCCATTTCTTTGCTACCGTCTTATGGTACCTTAGTACCTTGCGTAGTGATGTTCTTTTGTGTCCAGTAACATGGTCACGCCTTCTCATTTCTTTACTACTCTATTAAGGTACCTCTGAACCTTGCGTAGTAATGTTCTTTTTGTGGCCATTAGAATGGTCACATCCCTATATTTCTTCACTACTCTCTAAAGGTAGTGCTTTAGTTAGTGCTGCCCACTTGGTAACAACAGTACTATCTACTTGCTTGTACCTACTTGTACTGCTCTAAACAGTACCTTTTACTACCCTCTTAAGGTAGTACCTTTTAGTCAGTCGTGCCTACTAACGGCACAACTGGTTATCTTCTTGCTTGTACCTATCTACTTGTACTGCTCTAAACAGTACCCTTTACTACCCTCTAAAGGTAGTACCTTTTAGTTAGTCCTGCCTTCCTTCAACGGCAGAACTGATTATTTACTTGCTTATAACTACTTGTACTACTCTAAACAGTACCTTTTACTACCCTCTAAAGGTAGTACCTCCTTTGTAGTTAGTCCTTGCCCTCTAAAGGCAGTACAGATTACCAACGGATCGCTCTAATTTATTCTGGATATGACTAGTAGGGTTTCGACTTCTTACTTGTATCTCTCTTCTTTGTCGATCTTGCTAATACTAGTCATAATCTTTATAGATTATTCATGGGTTTTGCTTTTCGTCTGTGCATATGGTTCTAGCATGAGTAGGGCGCTTTATAAGCTTCCCGTCGAGGTAACAAGTGCGAATGTTGAGGTATGATAGAATAATTGAAAGGTTGTATGGAAGAAATCCTTTACTGTGCTATTAACATGACATAGCGACTTCCGGAACCCAGAGCCTTGATCAAAAATCTTTATTGCGTCTTGGTCAATTATTGATCTTCGGCTATATGCTTCTATCATGACAGCGACTTCTGAACCCAAGATTTCTTATTCAACTGACCTATTACTTTGGTCTTCTTGACTGGTCTTTTTGCCATACTTAGAGACTTTCTGAGTCAAAATCTTGGGAGTTGTTGCTCTTTTATTTTACGCGGATCTTCTTGAAATGGTTATAGGACCATTAGTTGTCCTGTCCATTTATTTTCTTATTTCTTGACTCTACTAGAGTTTTTGAAAAAATTAAATACTGAGGTACTTAATTTTTTCTCGGGGTTTTTGGGGAAATATAGGAAAACTAACCTTTTCCTACGTTTTTAATTGAAACCTCGTTAAATGATTTATCTTTGATCTGAATTCGTTTTACAAATCTGAGTCTTTCAGTTTGTTATTATTCTTCTCACTGACACAGTCAGTCTAGAGCCATCTTTAGTCCAGGATGGATGGTTTTGTGTTTTCATGGATTTAATATTTTTCTTCCTCAGGGGAAGTGCCTACGCTGGCCCCCCTTTTAAGTCGGCATGGTCCGAATACGCAGCCTTCTCGATGTTTGAATGTTTGTTCTAAATTACACCTTTTCCAGATGTTTTGACGCGCCGCCCACATCGCGGCCCGAATTACTGCAACTGCTCGCGGGAACGCCTGCGAGCCGGCGATTTGATGAATCGTGGCGCGGGGGCCTTCGCCCGTATCCGATGAAGCCTTCGCCTGTCAATGAAGCAGTGGTGCTTCGAGAGCTTCGGCCGCCGTGACAAACTCTCCCTCCCGCTATATACTCCGTGATTTTAACTAATTCAACGCGAAACTCAGTGCTATCCTGAACTTTAAGCCTTACCTAAGTATACCTGTCTAGCGTAAGTCCAGTGTCCCTATATCTTTATCTGTCTGTTTTTATAACTTCTCTCTGTGTATTTTTATAAACTCTCTGTATTAAACTCTATATCAACTGTATGAAGTGCTTGTTTCCTTGATAGCGGCTAGTCTGGGCAGGTCTAGGACAAGCGTTTCATTACAGCGTATATTTTTTTTTACGCATAACTTTTTTCATAGTTGTCTGATTTCAATAATTTTTTTTTATTCGAAAGAGTATACTTCGAAATTGGTCCCATTTAAATTTTATTCAAATCGGCTCAGCCATTTTTGATAAATCAACAATAATGTGAAAAATGTTACACCGACCCGTGCATAACATTTGCGTTCTAGTGATGCGCCCCGGCTTCGCAACAGATGTGTTATGTGTAAACATTTCTCTTGAATTACTCTATCTATTAAAACAAACTGCATCAAAGTCCATTGCGTAGTTTTAAAGATATAAGCATACATGGGGACAGACAGCGGAAAGCGACTTTGTTTTATACTACGAGTATGTAATGATTCTGTACACGGGTGAAGTCGGTCATGCTATTTATTGCAAAAAATAATTATATGATGCATAATTCACTTGAGTTGTAACTAGGGGAGATTTGCTAGACTTTTTAAATTCTATACTATAAATCTGAAAGTGTATTTGTTGGTTTGTTCCTCTTTCACATAGCAAAGGAGCAACATATTGACTTGATTTTTGCCATATTATGCATAGTTTGAAAGACGGAGAGTGACGTATGCTACTTTTTATCCCGGAAATAGGTGCCCTTGGGCATTGCCAAAAATCAAAATATTACGCCGCCGGAATTGCAAGTAAAAGCTAGTTATGTCAATAAATTCCTTTTCACTGTATAATTAAAATAAATATAATTTTATTTATACCATTTATGGAATACCTCGCAATATCAAATATATGCCATCTCTTCCATATGATCTATGGATATCATCGGACCACACCACCTCAGTCAACCAATCACAGTGCCGCCCTGTCACATGCGACGTCACAGAATAGCTAACAGTTATACCGGAAATGATGTAACCAGAACCACTGACCTTTTTACGATAGATACCTGGCCCTTATCACTACAAAAGGTCGACAATTCAACTGTGTGTTTGTTATGAAATGTTTTGTCATCAGTTTTAACCAACTTCAAAAAGAAGGTTCACAATTAGACTGTCATTTTAGGGTTCCTTAGCCAAAGGGTAAAAACGGGGCCCTTTTCTATTACTAAGACTCCACGTCCGTCTGTCTATCATCAGGCTGTATCTCATAAACTGTGATATCTAGTTGCAATTTTCACACATGAATTCTGTTGCCGTTATAACAACAAATACTAAAAAAAGAATAAAATAATTGTCTGTGTCTATGTCAAAACGCTGAAAATGGGAATAAGGGGGATCCCATATTATGTTATACTGAGCGTCACACAAATTGAAAGATGGGAAGTTAGCTGCAGATGACACTTCGCCGTGATTCGCTAATTATTGTGCATGTGTGCACAATGCCTATACAAATGGCGAAGTAGTGAGCTCGGGCGTAGGGAGCGCGCGGAAGGCACAAGGTTGGCGGGCGGGTGTGCGCCGGCGTCTCGTCTCTCTGGTACCCGCTAACGTCTATATTTTGGCGTTTGTGCAGCTTTCTGCGGCTAACTTCCCATCTTTCCATTTGTGTGGCGCTCAGTATACGGAACTTAACGCGCGTTCGTGCGCGAGTCCTACTCAAACTTGGCCGATATTTTTGGTTGTACGTATATAGTATGTCACGGGATTACTTCGCCAACCCTACCTAACCCAATTTTGATGAATTTTTTTGGTAGATCGTACTTTTGAGGATTTTTTTTAAATCGGTTGATTATTTTTTTTAATAATCAACTATAATCAAAAAATGGTATACGTATCGATGATAAATTGATACGTACTGACCAATTCAGTACACGGCTGAAGTCGGTCAGGTATGAAATTTTTTGCGAAAATAATTAATTTAGTTAGACGTTTTCTTAGAATGTTTTAAGTTAGTAAAACATTCTCAGAAAACGTCTAATTAGTTTAGTAAAACGAGCCCAAACACGGCGGGTCTATCTTGTTCAGTACAGGAGTTCCTATGGCCACCTTCCGACTCCATCATCAAATCAGCTCCATGGTACCATATTATTGCAATGTCACGCGATATACTCGTACATATGCGTGCAAAATTTCAGCTTAATATGAAACTGGGAAGTTGGTTTTTAAATTGCAAGATTCCAACTGAACTTACATACATACATAGGTACATCCAGAACTTTCATACCTTAAGAAAATTAAATGAAAATGAGACCGATAATGACGTCGATGACATTAACGTTGAAATGCATATTTTGCAACAGTACCTAACAAAATAATTGCACGAAGGCATTCTTGGAAGACCTCACGCCACTTAGGTATTTAAGTTAGTAAGCAATTTGTAAACTTGCTTCGTAGTTCGTAAAACTGAAATAAGCTGAAATTTTATTTCTTTGCACCTACTTTGGTAAGCGATTATGAAACTAGTAGTTCTCGGAACTGTAGACCTCACATTTTTATGAGCCTCTATAATACAGCATGACTTTTTATTCCGTGCACAAATTTTTATCGCGCAATAGATCATCATTAATAGGACATTTATTTCGCTCATAAAAAGATCGACTTTTTTCATCAATTTTTGTCAAACTATTCCAAAGAAAATTATATTGCATGCACCCTACACTCCAGACAATAACTACCTACCAAAACGTCTCGGGCGTAGGTACGACGCGGCCACGTAGTAATTACTCAGACGTACCCAACGTCTGAGTATGATGACATTGATTACTCCGTTTATCTGTATACTTCCTCTTGAAGTGATTTTAATATTTTTTTACGAAAGTGAGTAAAACCAATGTATGGGTTTAATAGTTTGCCTGGGTCTGTCTTCCCGTTAGTACAACGTGAGTGTCTTCAAATCCCGAGTAAATAGGTATCTTCTAGGTAAGCGTGCTACACCCTAGACCGCACATCTGCTTAACATCAGGTAGTGTGTAGTCAAACGCGACGTATTCGAAATTAAAAAAAATAAATAGTTTGTTTATTATACTTTTCGTATGCAAAGTATGTGCACTGAAAAAAAACACCCTGTATATCTCGACTCGCTCATAAATAAATAAAATAAAAATAATGTTATTGCTAGGTAGGTACAATCATAAGAAGATGCAGCCATGGCAACCAAACTAGGTATGACACCGCTATTATGGTGGATAGCCTTCCCTTAGATGTCTATACAATATCCTTTCCAAGATGTTTGTTACTCTTTCACGCAAAAATTACTAAACGGATTGAGATGAAACTTTGCAATAATAATGCTTATACATCAGAATAACACATGGGCTATAATTTATAAAGATATCGCGTGGAATGAAGTTCGCCGGGTCAGCTAGTTTGAAATATATAATACTAGTTTTTACCCGCGGCTTCGCCCGCATACGCAATATATCATTATAATTTATAGCCTATGTGTTATTCTGATAAATAAGCTATATTTTTGCAAAGTTTCATCTCAATCCGTTCAGTAGTTTTTGCGTTAAAGAGTAACAAACATTCA
Organism: Hypomecis punctinalis; assembly: GCA_949316475.1. NCBI lineage: Eukaryota > Metazoa > Arthropoda > Insecta > Lepidoptera > Geometridae > Hypomecis > Hypomecis punctinalis. Next base: position 2,512,694 of record OX438820.1, read on the forward strand.
TACATCCATCCATCCATCCATCCATCCTCACAAACTTTCACGTTTATAATATTAGTAGGATGATTAGTCATAAATATTAGGATATTTGAATCTTGACCAATTAATAGTATTGTTAGGTATCAAATATTAAACAATCATCCTTACTAATAGTAGTAATAGTAGCCAGTAGTAATAAATATTATAAATCCGAAAAGTTTCTTGGTTTGTTCCTCTTTCACGCAAAAACGGAACAACGGATTGACTTGATTTTTGGCATGGACATACTTTGAAAGACGGGAAGTGACATAGGTTACTTTTTATCCCGGGAAAGCACAGAAATCAAAATATTACGCGGGCGGAGCTTCAAACAAAAGCCTAGTACCAAATATTAACAAAATCGATTGATAAATAGCATTTTTTCCACATTTTTGAATCAAATTTCTTGGTCTCTGAGTACGAGGCGAGTGGTTGAGCCGTAGCAATATATTCCTAAGTTAGCAGCAAGAGAGGGGATGTGCCCAACTTGTAGCTAACTTCACATCCGCCAAGAAATATGATTCGGCTTATATTATTAGAGATATAGAACATGAAGAATACTAACACACATTTACATGATGTGTTCCCAAGGCAAATAGTAGTACTTACGACCAATATTTGTTATAACATGTAACGACAGAAGTGGCCGTGGTGGTCAAGAGATAGTGACACCCGCCTTACAATCGTGAGATCGTGGGTTCAAATCCCCAGTCCCGTACCAATGAGTTCTTTGGAATTTATGTACGGAATTTCACACCACTGGCTTTTCGGTGAAGGAAAACATCGTGAGGCAACCTGCATACGTCCGTAGAAGAAATTCGATGGCGTATGTGAATCCACCAACCCGCACTGGGCCAGCGTGGTGGATATGGCCCAATCACCCTTCGTGGGTAGGCCTACGTCCTGCAGTGGACTATTAAAAAGGCTGGTACAGTAACGACAGATGTGCGTGTTACACAAGTTTACAATTATAAAAATTATTAACTGTATTTACAAATATTATAAATCCAAAAGTGTTTTTGTTTGTTTGTTCCTTTTTCACGCAGCGACGGAGAAACGGAATAGCTTGATTTTTGGAATAATCATAGTAATAACTATGAATAATAAAATGTTCTTATGAGATGGTATAAAAAGTAGAATAGCACGCGGGCGAAGTCGCCGCAAAACTACAAGTTAAATTATAAAATTAACTAACTAGATACATAAACATAGGTACTTACTTTTAAAACCGGCTTTTATCAAGAAAACTTCCAAAACGTAGTCTGCGTTTCAGCAACAGTCACGTCTAAAACACTAATACTTAAAAAAATGTGCAACAGATAAAACTCACTAAATCGATTTATAAAATAATCTCCTGTCACTTTTTAATGTCATTCGCGATTTTTAGTCGGTAAAAATATGCGGTTTTATTTTTAAGACTTTTGTAAGTTAGAAACCTCATGTCTATATTTTTATGAAAAATTGTACAGTTCTGTCTTCGAGTAGTATCGAGTATGTACTAAGCAAGATTAGGGTTTCTTTTCATTTATAAGAGACCACATGTATGATTTGCGTGTGTGTGTGTATGAGTCACCCACACGTAACCACCTGCCAGCGGCTGTCAAACATTTTTTATGATCACTCTAGTGATGTAATTAATACAATTATTATTCACTTTTTGTGATCACTTTTTGCTAGGTTTTCAGGGTCCCGTATTCGAATGGTAAAATCGGGACCCTATTACTAACACTCCGTTGTTCGTACGTCCGTCTGTCATAGTCATAGTAATTTTTTATGCAATTATTATTTACATGTCTCGACTGCCTCGGTGGCTCAGTGGTTAGTGACCCTAACTTCTGGATCAAAGAGGCGTGGGTTCGATCCCCACCCAGGGCAAATATTTATGTGATGAACATAAGTGTTTGCGCTGTGTCTGGGTGTTATTTAGTTACTATCTATATAAGTATGTATTTAAAAATAAGTATAATACCTATATGTAGTATATCAGTCTGGCAGCCATATCACAAGCTTTGCTTAATTTGGGGTCAAAAACCGTGTGTAAGATGTCCAAAAATATTTATTTATTTATTTATGTCTATTTTACATATATCTATAATATTACTCAAAATTAATAAGTTAATGCGTTGTCTGTCTGTCACCAGGCCATATCTCATGAACTATGATAGCGACTAGCGAGACAGTTGAAATTTCACAGAAGATATATTTTTGTTGCCGCTATAACAACAAATACTAAACACAAATTAAATAAATTACTATATGACTATAATAATATGTAGTCACTTGAAATGGGGCTAAAGGCGCTCGCATGTGGGGTAGAATCCTTCGTGCGCGAGTCTGACTCGCACTTGACTGTTTTTTTTTGTCAATTGCCAGTTCCATTAATGCGTACATCAAGTTTTAACTGGAGGCTGTTATTTATTAAGTTTATAGTATAATTTTTTGTTACAACTTCATTGAGTATTTTTTATTGCATTTTTTGGGTATACAATACCTGTAACATGATAAGTTGATTTTCGAGATTTTTTTTGTTAAAAAGATTTTCGTTTCGTAGGTCTAAAAAATATATAATAGCTTTCATATTATTTCATCGTTATTATATCATAATAGTTGTACAATACTATTGGATAATGTAAAGAAATGAACACATTTTTACATAATATATGTAATGTACCCATTTTATTAGTGTACTGACGAACATAGGTCTAAGTACTCACGACGAGCAATTGAGCCATATCCACCACACTGGCCCAGTTCGGGTTCATCATCATCATCATCATCACCTTATTTCGGCCCACTGCAGGCCTCCTCCCCTTACGCCAACTATCCCTGTCCTGTGCCAGTCTCATCCAGGTGTTGTAGCAAAACTTTTGGATGTCATCACGCCACCGTTGTAAGGGTCGGTGGACATCAATGTAGTTATTTGTAAAACACAGATGTAAAGAAAGCATTATTCAAAATATAGGAAATCAGGCAATATGTGACACATTCGTTTGTCACATCTTTTAAGAAAATTATTTTATTGCTTTTTCCCAAAAAATTACATACGTATTTGACTTCCTCCATGTACATAATTCGAATATTTCGCACGGGTCGATGTAGTATTTTTCACATTATTGTTGATTTATCAAAAAGGCTTAGCCGGTTTCGATAAAATTTATATGGCCATACTTCAAATGTCGACACATTTGAAGTATGGCCCACCAAAAAAAAGGATTATCAAAATCAGACCACTCTGTAAATGTAATGCGTGGTCGGATCTAAAAATAATAAAAATATACGCGTCGACGTGTAAACGTTTCGTCTGTTAAAAAATGCTAAATCGGTTGTAATTTTTAATAGCAAAGCTGCAAGATGTGATATCTAGCTCGATATGATATGATCATCCCGTTATTGATTTGGCCCATTAAGTGTTTCATATTCTAGCTATTCGTATAAAGATTCTAAAATGCATTTATCAAAATCACTTCACGCTTAATCATTATTTAACCAAGGCTGTTTAATAATCTCCAATATCTACAACAGCGATAATAGTTCCATCTTTTCACGCCTGATAACAAAGTTATCATATCAGGCAAACGTAACGTGTGTGGCAGGCCTTATGCCGGTTGCAGACCAAGAGCTAAGCTAAGTTTGTTTGTCAAGAAAATGTGGTATTGTATTGTTTATTTCACAGTTTTTTGCTTTATTAAGAGCGTAGCCGAGTCGTATTTTTCCATATAAATGTATTTCCAAATTCACTTCCTGAATACTAAGAACTTTTACTATAAAACAGAGGATTGAGTACGAAACGTCGTTTAGGTAAACGTATTTGTCCCGTTTAGTGTAATAAGGGTAATTTCACAATAATTAATATTGCAAATTACTATTAAATTTTTTCTATTGTCTTATGTGTGAATAAAGGCTTTTTATTTTTACTAAATTTATAAATTGGTAAAATATTCAGTCATAATATGCTTTTTATTGCATACATTTAGATCAAGTGCTGCTTGTTATAAAATATTAACTAAAAGTAAAAGTGACAACCCTGGGGATCAACGCAAGAGTAGGCTAATAACTCGGCGGGCGGCCTTAGTTAACCTACTGTTATGTATTTACTGTTGCTTAACGATACGACGTTGTCGACGCTGAGCAAGCAACACCACTTCGCAACAATACTGAAGAAGAAACAGACATACGTATGATACTGGATACAGCCATTTCCTCAATCATAAATAACGAAAGTCATTTTAAGAAGAAACTAGCTTTTGCCCGCGGCTCCGCCTGCGTGGTTTTTTGACTTTTGTGCTATCCCACAGGAACCTTTTATTTTTTCGGGATAAAAAGTAGCCTATGTCACTTTGCGACCTTTGAATTATACCCATGCCAAAAATCAAGTCAATCCGTTGTTCCGTTGCTGCGTGAAAGAGGAAACAAACCAACAAACTTTTCGGATTTTTAATATTATAGAACGATATGATATGATATAACGACGTGGTTCCCATCAAAATATACCAAGTCGATGCTCTAGACAAATTTCCTTAGTTGGCCAGGGTAATGAGGGTTGTAATTAAATAGTCTTAGATTAAAAAAAAAACTTAGGAACAATTTATCAAAATTCATAAGATTAAGTTAGGGACAAAAATAAATGTTAGAGCCATAAAGCTACAAATAATCGGCTAAGTGCGAGTCAGACTCGCGCACGAAAGGTTCCGTACCATGTTGGAGCCCCCTTAGCCCCATTCCTCTTGCTGTTATAATAGCGGGCAAGAAACTCCTAAAAATCACGTTTTTTGTATGGGAGCCCCCCTCAAATATTTATTTTGTTCTGTTTTTATTATAGCAGTAAGACATCATCTGTGAAAAATTCAGCTCTCTAGCTATCACGGAGATGGCGAGACATCGTGAGGCGCATTACATCTGCCCCTACAAATAATAATACTACTTGATGACCACGACCGCTCTGTCAAGAGCGCAACGATCAAGAAGAAGAAGAAGCTATCACGGCTCATGAGATACGCCCTGGTAGACAGCTTTAGTAATAGGGTCCGGTTTTACCACAAAAAGGCTGAGGCGGTGGGGCTGCAAGGGAAAAGGAGTGTCGGTATCTCGTCGGCCGCTCTCCCTATCCTCTGCAGCTGTAGTGGCAGGCGCGGAGCCACTTTAATTGACCCGTTGCATCGGGACCAGGGCTGTCGGATATGGGTGCTGTCCGACGCGACGCCTAGTGCTGGCTGGTCCCAGGTGGTAGATGAAGATACGCAAGAACCGTGGTAGGGCCTGCACTGATCCAGCGCTTTTGGGTGCAGCGGAGGAGTGCGGAAGCGTACCCGTAGCCCCGATACCGAGCGCAGGGGTTTTGGTGGGTATGCCACCGAGCACCGACTAGCGGTGGAGACTCCAAAGACCCACATAGCCTCCTCCGCCTGCCCTCGAGCCGTGGTGGTATCCATAAAGGATTTCCCGTAGTAAAAAAATGGTCTTGTTCTGTAACATTTATTGAGCCATTAAAACGGCCAACTTTTGTTCAACAACTTTGAGCAAAACTCAAAAAAAAAACTGTTCCTTAGAAAAATATCGTTCACCCTCGACAAAATGTATGGAACAGATATTTATTTTAGTTTTGACAAAATTCGTAGAACAAACGTTGTTAGTTTTGATGTACAGAATGAGCCCTTAAAAGAATACAAATTAATTATCAATAACCCTGTAAGTATACCCGATGCAAAGGAGCCCAAAACGCTAGCCAAATGATCACGCTGGATGGCGATGGCTATTCTCTGCACCAGGTCCATAGTCAACAATAAATTAGCGTTAGTTACATCTGTGTTACGAGTATATATGAATTAAAAAGTCATGTAGACTTTTTGGGGTATTTTTCAAACGTGCATCATATCAGGATTATCAGGCAAACGTACCGTGAGTGGCGGGCCTTACATCTGTCCCTGAACTTGCTGACTACCTGTAGATCTAGTTACGGATTACGGAGCCATTACTACAGAACGCGCAAGATAACTGCGTACGACCAAAATCTGAAACTAATTTAATGCTGCTAGGAAATTCAAAATGCTAGCAACATAATGTACGTGGCGCCACCACTCGTGCGCAGACTTATCTTGCGCACTCTACCTTATACTACGCCCTACAGACATTTCCACGGTTGATTAATGCCAGGGTTGCCAGTTAGGAATAAAAAAAAAAAATTAAAGCTAGTAGTTCCTTATGTTTTATTATGCCGTCTTGTTTTATTAGTAAAAGTTTCTTAGTTACCTAGGAGTGCATAATTTAGTAATAAAGTTGGTTCGTATAGGCCGGGTGGCTAGCCCTGCTAACTTAGCATACAAGACCACGACAAGAGTTTATCGACGTGTGCAAAGGTGACAGATATATACTTCATCATAACTCTGTCACGTTCTGACACGTCGATAGAATTATTTTATGCTAAGCCCGCTGGTGTCAGAGTTTTTAGGCCGCCTAAAAGCCTCTGACATGGTTAAACGGTTAAATCAACCGGGACAATTCAACGTATCATCCGAGCCACGGTAGCGCTCAGTTGGAAAATACCACCCGCGGTCACCCATCCAAATACAGACCATGTGGAACGTGGCTTTCTTGAATGTCTTTAGAAATGGAGCATAGGAAGTCTGCTGGAATTATTCCAGTCTGTCCCCCGGGTGACAGAATGGAAGAAAATAAATCTTGTGAAAAAAACTCTTGACAGACCGGCATGATTTCACTCCTTAGCAGTTAGCAGTCCGGTCTGTCCTCCGACTAAATAAATTATTATTTTTTGTTTTTATTCATCCGTTTCATCTGTAGTTTTCTCATTTACATTCGATAAAATACTAGTGATTTGGTTTCATCATCATCTCCCCCACTATGGATCTCCAATAAGACTGGTTGGAAGCGGCTTGCATCCGGCGCTAGTCTACTGATCTTGACAAGTTCATTTGTCCATCTCGTGAGAGGTCGTCCTACGCCGCGCTTGCCGGTACGGGTCTCCACTCGAGAACTTTTCGACTCCGTGCCCTGTGCCTTGTCTTCTGCCATTTCGATCGACTGCCTCGGTGGCTCAGTGGTTAGTGACCCTAACTTCTGGATCAAAGAGACGTGGGATCGATCCCCACCCAGGGCAATTATTTATGTGATGAACATAAGTGTTTGCTCTGTGTCTGGATGTTATTTAGTTACTATCTACCTATATAAAAGTATGTATTTAAAAATAAGTATATGTAGTATATCAGTCTCTGGCAGCTATATCACAAGCTTTGCTTAATTTGGGGTCAGAGACCGTGTGTAAAATCTCCCAAAAATATTTATTTTTTTATTATTTATTTATTTCGCCTTGCCAATCCGCTGGGCAATGTCAGTAAGTGCTCATTCACACTATCCGTCAAAGATGATTCGTGTTTTTTGAGGAATCGTCTTTTTTCACGAACCGTTATTTTGATTTGTATGGGCGGCTATACATTTAAATTGCCCATGTTCATACTATTACGGAATCGTGAAAAATGACGGATACGTCTTAAATGACGTTTCGTCTTATCTCAAAAACTTCAATCACGAATCGTTATGACGGATCGGTCGGTACGACTATGCGTTGCACGTCTTCCAAGACTTAAGTCTGAATAACGAAGCAAATGTGAACATCAATTCGTGTTTTTTGACGAATCGTGAAAAAGCACGATTTCGTATGCAATGTGAACGTCCAGCCGTCATGACGTATCGTGTTTTTTTTTACGAATCGTCAATGACGTATCCCTTGTGAATGCGCCCTAACTTAGGTTATTTGGCTTTGATATTTTGAGTACTGAACTAGTAGTTATCCGAAAATTAGATTTCGCGACACATCTCTCAATAAGCCTACACTTATCTCGACTCCCTCTTGACCGATTTGAATACTCGCAAATTGTTAGAATTTAGATACTAAACAACCCTGCCAAAAAATATCGAAATCTGCTGATAAATAGCGCGACAGCAAACCCCATCTTTTGAAGGAAGTTACCCAGTTAAAACTTTACTGAAAAAAAAGGCGTACGGCAATATTGACATCAAAACATAACATTTTGTTACAATTTATAAGAAAAGCGAGGGCGAGGGCCGCGCGCGAAGTACTGTCAAAAGGGCAATTTATTTAAATCTCTTCGGACAATATGTACATTGTACATGTTATAGCTATAAAATAATTAGTGAGTATTTAATTTTAAGTCTGAATTATGATTTTATATTATTTCTGACATTATTTAATAATTATTATAAAGAAAAGTGTTTGGAAAAAAAAGGTGAAAAGAGTTTTCTTCCGAAATGTAAATTTTATCAACAATGTACCGATAATTCTCTCGATGTTCTACAGAAAACGCGAAAACAGTGGTTGATTCACAATCCTCTTAAAAGGGAGATCTTCGCCCGATCCCGTTTCATCATGAATAAAAAAATATGACGACGAAGATTGGCAACCCTGACCATGACCTTGGCCGTGAACCACGAAGGGTCAAGTTTAACTGGATAATGAACGGAACCGCTAACTGCGGAAATGCTGTTTCATTTCCACAAATTCTTGCTCGACTCCTCACAACGTGACTAATAGATAATACGACACGCACCATAGGCATAGCTATTTATAGACAACACTAGATAGAAAAAAATAGGAAAGATTTTTGGGAGCTTCTGATAAAGAATATAATTTTGACTCGATAACGTCTTATACATCGATGAACGCCAGATGCACGCACGAAAAAGTGTCACGTTCCGCCTGAGCCAAGCGTGTAAGCGCGAGCGCGGAACCAGCGATGTAAAAGAACGATCGGCATAAGCGTTTGGTTTGTTTCGGTAGTTGATTCAACATAAATGTAATTATATTATAATATTTGTATATAATGAGTCCGTTAGTTAGATTTTTTAAATTTAATCTGTACTGTTCCACTGCTGGGCAAAGGTTTCCTCCAATTCCTTCCATTCCTTTCTGTTCTGTGCTACCTCCCTCCAATCCTTTTTAAACCTCTCGATTTCATCGCGCCATTGTGTTGGAGGACGGCCTCGGGATCGACTGGACAGAGGAACCCACTCCGTTGAGACATTTGCCCATCTGTCTGGGTGCATACGACTCCTACTCTCATTTGAGGTTTGCAGATTTGAGTCCAACGTCGCTTACGCCTGTCATGGAACGCAGTGTGGTGTTCGGACGCGATCTACTCTTTTAACACCAAGTATACTGCGTTCCATTGCTCTTTGGCAAACCTGAAGGCGAGACTTCTGAACATTGGCGAGCGACCACGTTTGTGCACCGTACGTTAGGATAGGCAGGATACACATGTCGATGAGTTTTCGTTTCAGGGAGATAGGTAGATCTCCCTTCATTACCGTTAGTTAGATTATCCAAAAATATTGAAGTTCGAGAGGTCGTGACGCAACTTTTTATAAAATTGGTACTTTTCACACACTTCACTTTAACAGGCTATTATCTTCATCAATTTTTGTGTAATTGACTAAAGAAAAAATACGTGTGTAATATTTTTTAATGGTCTATCTGACGTATTAAATGTAAATACACTATTATATATACATGCACTATACAAGATGTATAATTATTTTTTGCAAAAAATGTCATTATCGACTAGAATTCGCGAATATTTCGCACGAGCACGGAACGATGTAGCATTTGTCATATTATTTATCAAAAACGGCTCAGTCGATTTAGATAAAATTTAAATCGGACCAACTTCGAAGTATACAGGGTTATTTCTCATCAATTAGCATCCTTCTAGGGGCTTATTCTGTACATCAAAACTAACAACTTTTGTTCTGCGACTTTCGTCAAAACTCAAAAAAAATGTTCCACACATTTTGTCGCGGGTGAACTAAATTTTTCTATGGAACAAACATTTTTTTTTGAGTTTTGACAAAAGTCGTAGAACAAAAGTTGTTAGTTTTGATGTACAGAATAAGCCCCTAGAAGGATGCTAATTGATTAGAAATAAACCTGTATATAAACTTTCCAACAAAAAAAAAATTAAATCGGACTACTATGTAAAAAGTTATGCGATATGATGTGGTAAAGTATTGGAAGAAAACTTTATGAATCAACGACACGAGGAAAAATAAATTAGTCAGTCATATTTCATGTTTTATAAGCAATATGAAAAAAATATAATAATAGGCATACCTAAGGAATTTTTTTATAACCACAAGTGATAGTTTATAAATTAAAGCTTCCCTAAAAGTACCATATCCGCAAGTCATTTTCACCAAATTATCTTCGAAAAAAGGTTGACCACCGCTGCCCAAAACGTAACCACAGGTGTTCTCAACTTTTTTGACATCTTAAATCATCAAAAATTTGACGGGCTGTCATTAAAGTAATAAAAATCACTACACGGTGTTGTTACAATTATTTATCGTTTTTTCCCGATACGAAATTTTGAACCTTATTTTTTTCAACATAAGAATCATTTTTGAGTGTTTAGTAAGTGGTTGAGTATAATTTATAACTATATTTAGGGATAGAATCTATTGGAGCGCAATTTACTAGGTGATTTTAATTTCTATAGTGTTGTGCTTTCTGTTGCCATGTTAAAGTACACGATAGAATCTTACAACTCAGAAAGGAATTGGTAAACTTTTTATATGGGAGGCGGTCCTTGAAAACCGGCAGCGATGCGAGCTGTATTAATGTTTAGTGCCATATTTAAGAATATTATTTCACGCAAAAACATATTTTTGTGTATCGCCGTTTTATTATAATATCTCTTTTTTATTTCACTAAGTAGAAAATATTTAGACTGAACTGGTAATACTAAGAGGAGGTCTACGTAGTCTACGTATCAGACAGGAATCTTCAAACAACCAATAGCGGGCTGGTATTTTAGAGTTTGACATTTATTTATTTTTTAAAACATGGCGACCAGCCCTCTATTGGTTGTTCAATATTGACAATGTCATTTCCTTTTGCTGTTTCATAATGTCACTGTCAGGTTTTTTTTTCAATTTAGGCTTAATGCAGTTATTTGGTGTAGCACATAGTTCATTTTTCTAATGTTTTTAGAACCCATTTGAAAATTAAATGGCGATGAAAAAAATTCTAAAAAATATGTGTTTAAAAAGATAAATATATAAGCTTTATATTGGTATATATTTTGTTTCTGCAAGATTTCAAAAACCGCATCTTTTCCATATCCTTTGAACCATATTCAATTAAAAACTTTATTACATTACATATTTTTTTTATAATCAAAAACTTTCTTTTAAAATTATTTTGTGCACTGTGGGGCAATAACTTTTTGAGTTATAAAAGAAAATTGAAATTGTTAAACATGCACACAGTTCGCAAACATATTTCTCAGCGAATTATGTATTTCTAGCAGTCAACCATGTAATGACATCATAGGAAATGAGTTTTATCATTATTATAATCATCGTCAACATGGACGCCTATTGTACTGTCCCACTGCTGAGCAAAATTATCTCCCCTAAATTCCTACCATTCCATTCATGTTTGTAGCATAGCTACTTTGTAAAACACTAATTCACTACGAAAACACATTATCACTTCATTTTGCTGAAACAAAACATCATATTTTTCATTTATTATTTTGATAACAAGAAAATAAACAATTCTTTAGTAGTTTACATTTCGATATCTGTCATTAGACTCAAAAGACAGTGACATTTCATTGCTGCATGACAATGACAACGTTTCACTCAAAAGACAGTGACATTCGTTGGCATCTCATAGTTATTTTTTTATCTTTGTGTCATTTTGTATAGTATGTATTATGGTAAGGACATAGAATGGAACGTACACGGTAATTTATTTATTTGTATCTCATCAAAGTGACGTTCAAAAAAATTGAATACATAAAAAAATACTCTTTATTTTGCATCGGATAGCATCACTCCGCAAATTGATTAACGTGTATTGAAATAACACATTATATACTCAGAGCAAATAAAAAAGGATTTCATTTACTTTAACGGCTTACTCTTAAGTTTATCTTATAAGCTTTGTATGCGCACTTAATGCATAACATTTGATAGTCTTTTTCTTATTCCATTTAGAACATTTAGTAGCAATCTCATTTACTCGGGAAATTGTATCAATTTATAATACGACTTGTCCGCAGTCATTGTATGCATACTTAGTTGTAGTATTAAAATATTATACTGGTTGAAGGAAATCTGTTCTTTAATTTTGTCCTCATAAACTGCTCCAGGTATTTACTTGGTACGGCCTCTTAACTCCAGAGGTTCTTTGTTTTTCCGACTATAATTTTATCCAGGCAACTTTTAGCTTATCTTCTTTATTATTGATCCTAGACTCACCCCAAAGGTATATCTAGGATCCCTTTAACGTGATCTTGCATTTGGGACCTAATTCCCATCTGCCACTTATTTTCCCAACTGGAACTTTTTCCCATCCGGAACCTATTGATTTTAAATTTTATTTTCGATCACGTTACAATTTATAAACGTTACAATTAATTTAAACGTTACATGTTTGGAGTCTGTCCTCCCGCTAAAGTACAACGAAGGTGTCTTCAAATCCCAAGTAAACAGGTATCTACTAGGTAAGAGTGTTACAACCTAGATCGCAAATCTGCTTAACATCAGGCAGTGAGTAGTCAAACGCAAACCTATATGTAATAAAAAAAAAAACTAAAACATATCGTGGGCAAAACCTAGTACGATTGTATATTGATGAAAATTCAATAAAAATGATCTATTATAATAATCTACCATCCGTAGTTTGTAAATGAAATACCATTGTAAAAAAAATATCGACAATCGATTTCTAAAGAACATTCGATCCCCACACAGGATAAGTATTTATGTGATGAACATAGGTGTCTGCTCTGTGTCTGGGTGTTATTTAGTTACTATCTATATACGTATGTATTTAAAAATATGTAGTATATCAGTCTCTGGCAGCCATAGCACAAGCTTTGCTTAGTTTAGGGTCAGAGGCCGTGTGTAAGTTGTCCCCAAATATTTATTTATTTATACTTTTCCCATCCCTACGATCATTACTCTCTGTTGCTTAGTAATTATCTACGCATTATTATTTACTATCCGTAGGTAGGTTATAAATTAAATACACAGTAGGTACCTAACAGATATAAAAAATACAGAAGTTATCAATAATCGAGTTCTAAGAGAAGAAACTTTTCCCATCCCTACAATAATTACTCTCTGTTGCTCGGCAATTATGTATCTATTTTATCTACCACCCGCAAGTATAAATCAAATAAGTCTCGTTTGTTGTAATTATAACCTTAAAATGGCAGGTAATCACTTACACGGTCCATACAATGTTAACGACTGGGGCCATCCATAACTAAACACTAGTAGGTCTCCGAATAGGAGACATCGAGGCACATCTCTTGAACTGAATCTTCATCCTTATTCCTTACTAATATTACACCTAAATCCGAAAGTTTGTTTGTTGGTTTATTGGTCTGTTTACAAAGTTCTGGTATTTTATTTCAAAAGTTAAGGATTGATTAAGGGGATTTCTGGACTTTTAGTGCAAAATCCCCTGCGGCGTTGCGGAAGGGTATTTTTGGACTTTTAACCCACAAGACAAGAAGAAAAACCGCAGGGGATTTATGGACAAAAATTCCACTTATCCCCTGCGCAGGGGATCATCTAAGGGGATTTGTGGAATAAGCCTTCAATCCCCTCTGATGCATGGGCTGCTATCAGTTACCGAGAATCACTAAGTGATTTAGCAGTGCAATGCAATGACACAGGGCAATTAAAACCTGTTTTGAGAATTTTGGACTTTTTAAACGTTTATAACTTTGCTACACTTTATGAGCTAATTATCTCAAATAGAATATTTGAATTGCTATGTGTTATACCATTTTAGAACGGTAGTGAACTAGACTAGTTTTGTAAATAACGATACCACTTTGATGGTCATACCATTGTTTAATAGAATAGTCACTAGATTTTGCTTCATAAAAAATATCAAATATGATGCCTAATGATAAACTTATCTGTAACTACTTTGCAAAAAACAGACAAAAAAATCAAACTAAAATACCAAGGGATTGTAAAAGGAGATTTTAAGATAACAAACTAAATACTAAACTAAATTTTAAGAAAATAGCATAGGACAGTCAAATATTAAAATTTAGAAAATGTTAAATATTTCGATAACCGTGGCAATTACACTGAACACAAATTTTGTCTATTTGGTTAGTAGTGACCTCCTCAGCAGTCCAGTGAAGTATTAGCCACTCTTTACTGAACACCCTGTATAAGACCTGTACTTGCATTAAGTTTCGTCAAGATTAGTTTTAGAAATGCGACCTGTAAAGGAGAATTAACATTCGGACTTGGGAGTATACCCCTGCGAAATAAAAAAAATTTTTTTTTAATCGGTTCACAATTGGCGAAGTTATCGGTGGACATATACAAAAAAAATACGTACAGACGAACATAGTACCTCCTCCTTTTTGAAAGTCAGTAAAAAACTGAAACTTCACTTCGATCGTTTGGTCAATTAATAAATTATTATAAATATATAACTTTTTAAATATAAGCTTTTGAGATCCTGGATATCATGTAGCAGCAAAGTGCTAGCCAAAACAATCAAAACGAGCCCAAACACGACGGGTCTATCTTGTTTAGTACAGGAGTTCCTACGGCCACCTTTCAACTTCATCATCAGATCAGCTCCATGGTACCATATTATTGCATAGTCACGCGATATACATATGCGTGAAAAATTTCAGCTCAATCGGAAACCGGGAAGTTGGTTAAATTTAACTTGCAAGATTCCACTCGAACTTACATACATACACACGACTAGGTAAGTACATCCATTTCAAGTTAAAAAAAGTTAAAATAATTAAAAATCAATTCAAATAAATGAATCAGTCAACATAATTTCTAGAAGGTCTTACGTAACACGGCCATGAAGAAAGCTCAACCATGAACCATGACTCAGAGCAAACATCGCAAAAGTTTCACGAGCAAAAAGAGCAAAAACAAGAAAAAAACCAGGTGCCAGACACTTGTCTTTTTTCTTGTTTTTGTTCAAGGTTACTCGATGAAAGTGCGCTTGGGGTACCGTGACGATAAATTTAATACTATTTGTATTTATTTATTTTGTATATACTGATGTGCGAGCAGTGTATACTGATGTGCCTATATCAAGCAGAGTTGAATAAAATTAGTATTTATCTGTCAAATATTTTTTTTCCTTTTTAATCCAAAGGTCCAGTTTTATAGTTCTTGGTGAGATGACATCCTCAGGCAACCTATTCCAATTGTAGACAACTCTATTGCAGAGGATGTGATGTGCAGTGTTGGTTTGTGATGGTGTAGGCTGTAAGAGGAATTTATGGCGTCTGCTATCGCGCATATTTTCCTTCAAGGTGTACAAGTCGTGATTATCTGGATGATTATAGAAGCCATTGAGAATTTTGAAGGTTTTAATCAGGTTTCGTCGTTCTTCGAGGGTCGTGAGACGAAAAGGGTTTAACCTATCTTCATAGGTTTGAGGTTTTAAATTTAATACTTAAGTAATTTAGCGTTCATAGTGTATTTTGTGTTTGTCAGTCTGTTCTACGTTCTACGTAGTATTAATCTTCTTCGGTTCTACGGACGTATGCAGGTTGCCTCACGTTGTTTTCCTTCACTGAAAAGCCAGTGGTGTAAAATTCCGTCCATACCTAAATTCCAGAGAACTCATTGGGACGCGACCGGGGTTTAAACTCACGACATCAAGGTTGTGAGGTGCGTGTCACTACCATTAGCCCACCACGGTTATACCACTTTCTATCTCTAGCTCTTGATCTAGAGGAAACCTATGTCCAGCAGTGGTTGGATAAGGCTGATTAGATAGATAATCATACTACCTGTAGGAGTCTCGCTTTAAGAAATAAGCATTCATCATTCATTAAGAAAGAAGCATTCATTCATGAATCAACCACAGTTTTCGCGTTTTCTAAAGAACATCGAACACCGAAATGGTCTACATTTTCGATAAAATTTAAGTTCCGAGAGAAATCTCTTTTCACGTTTATCTTTTTTTAAATTGTTAAGAAATGTTAATGTTTTTGGTGGCAATTGCTTAAGTAAGAAATATTGCAGTTTTATTATTTACAGAACGTTTTTAGTTTACGTATACTTTACAGCCAAGTTTTTGCGTAAAACGTAACTTTTTAGAGACTTATTTTTAACTTTAAGGTCATATAAACATCTGTAAAAACTAAGACGTTTAATCCTAGCGATTGAAGTGCTAATTAGATGAGAAAAAAATCACTCAAATCAGATAAAATTTAGAGGTAAATAACAGCTTATTGTTTTTGTATGGTCCAGTTGGCGCCAACTTAATTTGACTTTCTCAGTGGCTCAGTGATTCCCCTGACTCCTGAGCCGTAGTGGCGTGGGTTCGATTCCCACCCAGGGCAAGTATTTATGCGATGAACAATAGGCGTTTGCCCTGTGTTTTGATGCTATCCTACTAATATTATAAACGCGAAAGTTTGTGAGTTTGTGAGGATGGATGGATGGATTGAGATGAAACTTTGCAATAATATAGCTAATATCAGAATAACACATAGGCTAAATTATAATGATATTGCGTAATTTTTTTATAATATAACGGTAAGTGTTAAGTTAGTAGGAAAAATTCTGCTATCTGAGAAGCTAGAAATGTCAAAAAAAAACAACTGTCGAATAGGACAACCGTTAAATATTTTTTGTTTTTCCACCTCCTTTATTAAGGGTGGTAAGGTAGGGCCTCGGGTTTGAAAGACGGGACGTGACATAGTCTACTTTTTATCCCAGATAAATAAAGAGTTCCCATGGGATAGCACAAAAATCTAAATATCAAGCGGGCGAAGCCTCGGGTAAAACTAGTTATCTTCAAAATTCAAATTCAAAATTCAAAATAATTTATTGTCACAAGATACAAATTATACAACTTCTACATTTATACACTATTCCCCAAACTGGGTACAAGAAAGCACCCGTATCTTGGGGCCTAGGCATTCTCGATATGTGCATGAAACAATAGAATTTATTAAAATAAACATTTGGTTAAAAAAAATATTATAAAAAAAATATTAATAAAAATCTGTATAAGTATGTATTTAAAAATATGTATATGTAGTATGACAGCTTATATTTATAATAGAAAAATTGCCAAGACGAGGTGTATCTGAGCGCCATATAACAAGTTTTGCTTTGTTTGGCGTCAGTGACTGTGTGTAAGGTGTCCCCTAATATTTGAATTAAAAAAAAACCTAGCTTGCATTCAGCGCGATTATGATTGATCATCAATATTGTAATCAGTACCCACAGGGTTAGACATTAGGCCTGTAAGAACATAATAGGTCCAATTATAAAGGCGTCATCGTAAATTTAATAGCAGTCTCTCTATCGAATGCCTAAAGTGAAAAAGACACAGAAAATAAATAGCTATTATAATTACGATGGCGCCTTCATAGTTGGGCTTAATATCTCTCTGATTACTGACGCCACCTTGTAAAAATCTCCTGCGGTTTGCGGAAGGGGCTTTGGGGACAAAAAGTCCTAAAATCCCCTACCGCAAAACCGAAGGGGATTTATGGACAAAAATTCCACTTATACATTCCGGACGTTGTCCCTAACCTTGCATATAACATCTTCCCGGAAAATGATTTATTTTTTATTTATCTCATCATAAATTTTAATATATTGTACGGAACCAATTTAAAATTTCAAACGAGACCTTGAAAGGCAAAAAAGGACTAGAATTTCTTCGAACTGCGCAGTAGACCAGTCGGGTAAAAAAAGCAAAAAAACATAGTAGTGCAGCGTGTAAAATGACGTAAGCCAATTTCTAAAACCGGGGGAGGTTACGCGATCTTTTTGACGTGGATTAGCAAGATAAAATGGCAGTGGGCAGGGCACATAGTTTGGAGAGTGGATGGCCGATGAACCGTAAAGTATTCGAATGGAGACCACAACGCAAAGTACACGCACGCAAGTGTAGCGTAGGACGTCGATCAACTAGGTAGACTGGCAATATAATTAGAACTGCAGGAACGCGCTGGATGCAGGCCGCTTCCAACCGGTCATTTTGATTAGAAAGCTATAGGGAAGGAAATGTCCAGCTGGACTTCCTACGGCTTATGAATGAACGCGATGTTTTGGCGACTGCCTGAGGGGGATCATGTTATTAATATCATAGACAGGAAGTGTATGTATATAGTCTTTCTGTGAGCGTTTTTTAGGGTTCCGTACCTCAAAAGGAAAAAAAACGGAATAGGATCACTTTGTTGTCCGTCTGTCCGTATGTCAAGACTCTTTATCTCGGGAATGCGTTAAGATATCGAGTTGAAATTTAAACTATATACGTATATCTATGGTCTCTTGCAATTGTGTAAAATGAAAACTTCTCAGTTATCGTTTAAAAAGTTAGAGCCGTTTATGTCGTAAAATCGCACATTTCGACACTCACAAAAATCAAAACCTACAGGGTACTTCCCGTTAACATAGAACTATGAAATTTTGCGAGAAGTATTGTCTCAGAGTACACAATAGTACACATATAGGAATAAAGCTGAAAACTGTACATTTTTATTTAAATCACAAAAAATAGAGCCTATTCACAAAATATGGGATCAAAATTCAAAGTGAGTAAATCGTATCATGTAAGGTACGAGTATCATATAAAAGAGGTTTATTAGCACATGCTAAAACACGTTTATTTTAGCAATGTGTAATTTTCGATGTATGACGAGAAAAGTGAAAAAAATAAAAAACTTTTTGTCGATGATTATGGTACAACAACTTACTTCCCAATTTTGTGAAATTTTCTGGATTTGTCAGGAACCCTCGGTGTGCGAGCGTGACTCGCACTTGTCCGTTTTTTTTAAATAAATTATCTCTCCAACTTGTGTATGCCTAAAACACAGATGTGTGAAAATTCTTGCACTTTTCAAATCAAAATTCTGTTATATTAATTCTAGAGTTGAATAGTAGATTGTATCATAATGGAGCAAAATAATATTTTTACGGCGAGGGCGCTATTTTGAATCCCGAGCGTAGCGAGGGATTCTAGAGTAGAATCCTGAACGTAGCGAGGGATTCAAAGTACGTCGCCCGAGCCAAAAATATATTTTGCGCCCGAGTAGTACACTCTACTTTTCATCACCTCTATGAGAAAATATTTTACTATAATATTATTATTTAATAAAACGTAGAGCAACAACTACATTGGAATTAAATGGTATTTAATAATAAAACAAATGAAAACTTATATTTACATTCTTTTCATTCATTTTCTTGGCGCTGAACACTAACATTACAAATACTTCCAAATTCAAAAAGTGCACGGCAAAGATCATTCCCTCGCACTTATTTGTTCCAAATTCAAAAAGTGCGCGGCAATAGTAGATTGTATCATAATATTTAATAATATTTTTACGGCGAGGGCACTTTTTTAATCCAGAGCGAAGTGAGTTCTTTCGTAGAATCCTGAACGTAGCGAGGGATTCAAAGTACGTCGCCCGAGCCAAAAATACATTTTGCGCCCGAGTGGTA
This sequence comes from Hypomecis punctinalis, assembly GCA_949316475.1. Lineage (NCBI taxonomy): Eukaryota > Metazoa > Arthropoda > Insecta > Lepidoptera > Geometridae > Hypomecis > Hypomecis punctinalis. The sequence goes on from OX438820.1 coordinate 2,532,224, forward strand.
CACTCTACTTTTCATCACCTCTATGAGAAAACAAAAGGCGCTTCATATTTTACTATAATATTATTATTTAATAAAACGTAGAGTAACAACTAAATTGGAATTAAAAAAACAAATGAAAACTTATATTTACATTCTTTTCATTCATTTTCTTAGTGCTGAATAGTAACATTACAAATACTTCCAAATTCAAAAAGTGCGCGGCAAAGATCATGCCGTCGCACTTATTTGTTCCAAATTCAAAAAGTGCGCGGCAAAGATAATTCCTTCGCACTTATAAAGTTCCTAGAAAACACCACCTTTGGGCGCACTTAAAGGCGAACCAAGTAGTCCTTTTCGAATAGATGTGATGAAAAAGTTATTTGTTCGTACCATAGTAACTAGGTACATGATGTGTTCATCTAACGTCAAGCATATCCATTACCATAGACGTATATGTTAAATAAATATATAATGCAATAATGTATGTGGGTCGCATTGCAATCCAAAGGGCACTTTACATATGCGTCAGTGCGGGTTATTGTACTGAAGTTGTAAGAATCTATTTTCTTATAAAAAGCCAATATAAAGCCAGAAACATACTATCGGACGCGGCTGACGGACGCGACTGACAGCCGCGACTTAGCAATGTGCACAGTCTAAAGCTCGAAACATACTATCAGACGCGGCTGACGGACGCAACTGACAGCCGCGACTTAGCAGTGTGGACAGTCTTAAAACATCCGGTCTGCCAGATCGCTCTCGGACGTCCGAACGCTCAAGGACGTCCGGAGGTGACGTCCGCGACTTATGTCCGATAGTGTGCACGGCTCAGTGTACTTTCATAGTCTAGATACCTATCAGTCGCGGCTGTCAGTCGCGTCCGTAAGCCGCGTCCGATAGTATGTTTCCAGCTTAAGCAGTGGATGCATAGTGCGAGATCCATCACTAGAATAGGCATGAAAACAAAAAATATATAATTAGTCCGTTAAATAGATTATTAAATATTTTTTTTTTTTTTACAAAAAATGGCATGTTCGACTTCAACCGTGTACAGAATACGCGAACATTTCGCACGGATCGATGTAGCATTTTTCACATTATTGTTGATTTATCGAAAATGGCTCAGCTGATTACGATGACATTTATATGGGACTAATTTTAAAGCATACTCTATTCAATAAAAAAAGAACTATTGAAATCGGACTTCTATGTAAAAAATTATGCGTGGTTAAAATAAATATACGCGTCGAATTGAACCTTCTCAGTTTCGTCGGTCAAAAATATTATTAACGTATTTTTTCTTTTGTCAATTAAGCGTAAATTGATGAAGATACAGCCCGTTAAAATTCCGCGTGACGTCACAAGTGTCATACAAATGTATAGACTTTCGTGAGTGATGTGACGTCACGACCCAACTCTCAAACTTTGATAAGGTTTATCTTTGCCATTGGTTGTTTTATTGAACAAAGAAAAAATACGTGTATAATCTTTTTTGATAATCTCACTCACAGACTAATTAAAATGATGATTTTTATATGCTTTTTAGGTCCTATTTTGAGGTCGTGGGTTCAAATCCCCGGTCCCGTGCTGATGAGAAATGATTGAAAAAATTGAAATGAATTCTTTGGAAATGAACGGATTTTCACACCACTGACTTTAGAATAATTTTTCGAAAAAAAATGCATAACCGACATCAAACGTGCACAGAATTCGAATAGATCGTACTAATTGATGAGTATTGTTGGTTTTTCAAAAACATCTCAGCCGATTTCGATAAAATTTCAATAGGACTACCTCAAGGTACTGTACTGTACCAGCCTTTTTAATAGTCCACTGAGGACGTAGGCCTACCCACGAAGGGTGATTGGGCCATATCCACCACGCTGGCCCAGTGCGGGTTGGTGGATTTACATACGCCATCGAATTCCTTCTACGGACGTATACAGGTTGCCTCACGATGTTTTTCCTTTACCGAAAAGCCAGTGGTATAAAATTCCGTACATAAATTCTAAAGAACTCATTGGTACGGGACCGGGGATTTTTATCTCGGGAACGCGTTAAGATATCGAGTTGAAATTTTAACCATATACTTATATCTATGGTCTCTTGCAGTTGTGTAAAAGAAAAGCTTCTCAGTAAACGTAAACAAAAGTCAGAGCCGTTTATGTCGTAAAAAACCGCATATTTTGCACTCACGAAAATCAAAACCTATACAGGGTACTTCCCGTTGACATAGAACTATGAAATTTGGCGAGAAGCATTGTCTCAGAGTACACAGTTGACTGCCTCGGTAGCTCAGTGGTTAGTGACCCTAGCTTCTGGATCAAAGAGGTGTGGGTTCGATCCCCACTCAGGGAAAATATTTATGTGATGAACATAAGTGTTTGCTCTGTGTCTGGGTGTTATTAAGTTACTATCTATATAAGTATGTATTTAAAAAAATAAGTAATTGTAGTATATTAGTCTCTGGCAGCCTATCACAAGCTTTGCTTAGTTTGGGGTCAGAGGCCGTGTGTAAGATGTCCTAAAAATTTATTTTTATTTTATATAGGAATAAATCTGAAAACTGTACATTTTTATTAAAATCACAAAAATAGGGCCTCAAAATTCGCAAAATATGGGTTCAAAATTCAAAGTGAACAAATCGTATCATGTAAGGTATCATATAAAAGAACTTCATTAGCACATGATAAAATAGGTTTTTAATTATTTTAATAACGTGTTTGTACGGAACCCTCGATGTGCGAGCCTGACCCGCACTTGTCCGGTTTTTTTGCATTTACAGTTAAACTGCTCATTGTAAGTTCACAAAAACACATTTAGCGACCATAAATAGGTAATTTCAACGAGGTATACACACCTAGGAATCAAAATAATGCCCAGTTTATGCATAAGAGTCTACTAACTAAAATTAAGGTGAAAATCAGTTTATGCACGAAAGTTCAACTGATTTTCACCACCACTAATTTGGCTTTTAAGTGTATGTATTTCGTAAATGCTACCTATTTATGGTCGCTAATAAAGTTTTCATAAACTCAAAATGAGTAGTTTATCTGTAAATGTCAAAAATCCCTAAATTATTTCAATTTCGCGCTCTGACCGAGACGATCAGCGTTAAGTAGATATGTGTACCTAGCATGCTTACTTACCTAGAAGATACCTATTTTTTTTTCTATCTATACTTGTAATCTCCTTGAAGAAATCTTCTGGAAGAAATCGCCATGGGTGATAAGGCCGTCACTTTATAATCATATTTTTGTCGTATATGTGTAAATAGTGTTTATTTTTCATATTGTGGTTGTAAATAAAGAGTTTCGTCTGTCTGTCTTGGTGCCCAGCTGGTATTCTACCAGCGGGCATGCCCAAGTAACGAAACGTTTGCAAAAAATATCCCTCGAACTGCGTCTGAGAATAACGTTTGCAAAAAATATCCCTCGAACTGCGTCAAAGAATAACGTTTGCAAAAAATATCCCTCGAACTGCGTCAAAGAATAACGTTTGCAAAAAATATCCCTCGAACTGCGTCAAAGAATAACGGTATTCAGTACTAGTCTTACTTGTGGCTTTAGAAAATCTCACTTAGACTTGGTAAGTGCTAACTGTCACTGTAATTTTATTAATGTACTCCTTCTATGTGCGTCAACAGAGTACAGTTAAATCTTATAGATAATGTAAATGTATTTTGCATTGACTTAAAATAGATCACTTTAAAAGGACAGGGCGAGTAACATTTGTGTGCGGTTATTTACACATAATAAGGTGTGTGTGCAAGCCGTGGTGGTCTAGAGGTAATGACACTCGCCTTACAATCGTGAAGTCGTGGTTTCAAATCCCGGTCGCGTACTAATGAGTTCTTTGGGATTTATGTACGGAATTTCACACCACTGGCTTTTCGGTGAAGAAAAACATCGTGAGGCAACCTGCATATGTCCGGAGAAGAATTTCAATGGCGTATGTGAATCCATCAACCCGCACTGGGCCAGCGTGGTGGATATGACCCAATCACCCTTCGTGGGTAGGCCTACGCCCTGCAGTGGACTATTACAGGGTGTTCCTGTATTCTGTATCCTACTATGGCCTACCTACAAATTATGATTGGGTAATATCCACCACGCTGGCCTAATACGGTGTGGTGCATTCTCATACGCCATCGAATTTCTTCTACGGACGTATGCAGGTTGCTGCACGATGTTTTCCTTCACCGAAAAGCGGGAGGTGTGTAATTTCGTACATAAATTCCAAAGAACTCATTGGTACGGGATCGTTGTTGGTTTGGTTGTTATTTGAACCTACAACCTCTACATAGTAAGGCGCGTGTAAATACCACTAGACCACCACGGCACAAAGGGTGTTACTAGGTAGAACAAAAACCCCGAAAAGCCTGATTTCCATTGAACATTCCTGAGACTTGCCAATCAGTGGAGCCTGCTTATGGTGTTGCGTTGTAAAGTGCAGAGACAATCAGAAGGTGTATGTATATTGTATATGGTTACCTTCTGAAATACTTTTACTATGAGACCCACTGAGAAATGTAAATAAACATCCTTAAAAGGCATAGCTACTTTTTGCGATTTCTCAGTTGGTTTTAGAGAAAAAGAAGAAGTTAATTCTTTTTTTATTTTATATAGCATTTTTATGTGAATATGTACCAATAATCTTGTAAATTATCATAAACAAACTATTTACTTGATTTCCCGTACAATTGGAGCATTATAATATAAATAGCAAGAGTTTGCCTATTCACTATTTTTTTTTAATTAAGGAGAGAAAACCGCTTGGAATTAAAATATCTACATGCATATTATCAATGGAAATAAAGTAAGCAAAACATAATAAAATAGGGAAAAATGTTGACAGTGATTTTCAAATAGGGGTGATGGTAATTATTTACCACCTCTAAATTTTTAATTCTATTATTTAAGACGTATTCTTATTATACCACTTGTGCTCCCTTTTCGAGCAGCGTCCTTCAAGGTGATAACTCACGTATCATTTCCATACTACTTTGTTATACATGAACGGTAATCTTTTTTTAGGGTTAACAAACTTAATTTGTTTTATAAACTTAAAAAAACGTTGAAACAGTTTAATAAAGTGAACTTTCACTTTATGTTGCATTATAATACACATCTTACGGAGGGCGCTGGGACCTGTAGTATCATTAGACACTAGCACGGGCACCAGCCATAAGTTGATTTATGAATAGATATTCAAGATCCCGCCAAAACGACGTTCTGTAATGGCGCTGGTCTGTGACGTCACACACTAGTAAATAGCGTGAGTTAATACTAGTAGATACACTAGTTCACGTATAAAAATTGACAAAAAATACTTTAAGTTACTTACAGATCCAATAATATTACTCTGAAAACACAAATTACACAAACAACAATCACTCGAGAAATTATTGCTTACTAGCATGTGACGCCACCAGAGTTGCCACCCATCTTAGAGCGTTTTTGTCACAGATAAAATATCAAAAAATATCGCATTTTATTTCATGCAATTTGCGAAAAGTAAACATATCTTAGTTTAAATAAAATGAAATATATCTTTTTCAAGCTAGAGCCGATCTCACAGTTGGCAATAAATCATATAAGGGCACAGCTAAATTCAAATACCTTGGCTGCACTGTCACAGACACTAATACGAGGGAGGATGAAATCGAGACACGAATTCAAAATACTCTACGCTGTAGTGCAGCCTTACATAAGATCTTAGTGTCCAGGCTTCTCAGCAGATGTACAAAGGTCTGCATTTATAAAACCGTCATTCGACCTATACTTTATTAAATTTACTTTACATTACTTTACTTTACTCATGTACGGCTGTGAAACCTGGACATTAACTCAAAAGGAGGAATATAAGCTGTTAGTGGCGGAACGCAAGGTACTTAGAAAAATACTGGGACCTGCTCGGCGCGAAGTTGGTAGTCTGAGGGTGGCGGAGTCCAATATTATTGGTGAGATTAAATCCCATAGGCTCCGCTGGCTCGCTCACTTGGAAAGAATGGGAGAGGATCGCGCCGTGAAACTTTGGACTTGAGACTGCCGAAGGGCCGAAGGCCCGTCGGCCGTCCAAAGTACAGGTGGAAAGATGAGATGGAAAAAGATCTTCGCAAGCTCGGGATTGATGTCTGGCAGGAACTTGTCCAGGAAAGAGAAGAGTGGCGACACGTAGTATCGGAGGCCAAGATACAATTTGGGTCGCTGCGCCAACATAGTAGTAAGTATATCTTTGTCAGGCTTTCATCTGTGAGGATTACCACAATCAATAGTATATTTTCAATGTTGTCAAATAGCCTATTATCTAAAATTGGAATACATCAATTCGAGCAAACTATTTGAAGTTGCACATAAACTGCAACGGTTCAAGTCGGTTATGTTGTGCCATTTTAGTAAAAAAATATTATAAAACACATGGGTTGGGTGTCTTTAAGTTCGTGTGAATCGTTCCTTATACCTACCTTATAATAGTTAGGGATCATAACCGATAAAGCAGCATGGAACTAATCAAGCCGCTCCTATTCCCATAGCTGCCACGTGCGGCTCGTTGAGCCGTGAGGCTTCATCGGACGTCACGTTTATTGGCGGCTCTCCGGACATTGGGACACTTTTGATATTAAATACATGCTTAAAGTCATTTTTGGTAGGTTTTCAAAAGATGCTCAAAATATTGTCAATTTTTAATAATTTAAATATAAAACACTCTTCTTTTCTACTTACATGTTTTTTTGAGTTTTGACAAAAGTCGTAGAACAAAAGTTATTAATTTCGATGTACAGAATAAGCCCCTATGCTTATTGATTAGGAATTACCCTGTATACATAATTGTTAATTTACACTTGTACATATTAATAATAATTTACATTTATACTTCTACGATAATGTTATAAAATAGGTTTCATCATACGTCACGTTTATTGGCGGCTCTCCGAACATTGGTACACTTTTGGTTGATTTTAAACTGACTTCAAAAAGTTTTCTTTCCAATAAAAAAAGAAATATTAAAATCGGACTGCTCCGTAAAAGTAACAGATACGCTTTTAAACATAAAAACAAATAAAATATATCTTTTCAGTCTGCTCTGTCTCAATATTTCAGTTAGCAGTTAAAATAAGTTGTATGAGAGAGTCTCGATATCCGATACCGCACCGGACTAATTACTATAGGTCGCCCTGCGGTCTAGCCAATCTAGACGGATCTAGGAATTCTAGGCATCGTGTAGCGTCTACGACATTTGATAACTTCACGCGACACCGCAATTATTAAATGAAAATTAATAGACTAAAGTAAGTAAGTTCATATAGGCCAGATGGCTGGCCCTGGTGTCAGATTTTAAGCCGCCTGAAGGCCTCTGATATGGCTAAACGGTTAAGACAACCGGGGCCTACAACATAAGGTGTCATCCGAGACACGGTAGTGCTCAGATGTAAACACCATCCGCGGTCACCCAGCCAAAGACTGACTGTACTGAACGTTGCTTATCTTCGATGATCGCTAACGAACACCCAGTCTCAGTAACGAACACGCTATGACCAGTTAAGCACTATCGTAGACTGAAGTAATGTCACTAAAATACTGTAACGGACAGTACCAGCCTTTTTAATAGTCTACTGCTGAACATAGGCCTACCCACAAGGGGTGATAGATCCCACTAAAACCACTTAAGTAAACTATGGCTGAAAAGTATGCATAAACTAAAAACTTTTCATGAAAAAATAAGCCGTAGTAGCGTGCAAAATACTCGTGCAAAGTACTCAAGCGTTTATGTAATGATAAATAAATAAATATTTTGGAACATCTTACACACGGTCTCTGACCCCAAACTAAGCAAAGCTTGTGATATGGCTGCCAGATACTGATATACTACATATACTTATTTTTAAATACATACTTATATAGATAGTAACTAAATAACACCCAGATACAGAGCAAACATTTATGTTCATCACATAAATATTTGCCCTGGTGGGGATCGAACCCACGCCTCTTTGATCCAGAAGTTAGGGTCACTAACCACTGAGCCACCGAGGCAGTCGATGATTTATTAGATTTATCTGTTTATTTATGTTATGTTTATGTTTGTTATGTAATGTCAATTTAAGGGGTGAAAAGAGTTTCCTTCCGGAACGTAACTTTTATAAAAAATGTACCGCGAATTTTCTTGATGTGCTACAGAAAACGCGAAAACACTGGTCGATTCAGAGGCTCCCTCCACTTGGATCCACAGCTCGGCTCCACTTGTGGATCCGCGGATACCTTTATCTCCTCTTTGATCCACCGGTGGATCCATAGACACTTCTTTTTCATCTTAAATCCACCGTAGATTCGAAACGTCGTAAGGCCCATAGTGAAAGACCACGTTTCTGTGTCTTACGTTTTTGGTTACCTACAAAAATTGTTTTAAGATATCACATGTATATATGCTATGCGTATTTATCCTTATCTGAATCCCGTCTTAGCGTTTATCATATTCTGAGAATATGCAACATTGTAAGTGCAAATGATCTTGCCATGTGATTCTTTATCAAACGAACAAAAAACGCACCATGCTCAATCTATGTCAATATAATTAACGGTTGGTACATTTAATTTATTACAAGCTTTTATTAACTTGCAACAACTTAATAACTTTTAACAACTTGCTTGTTCGGGTGGAATCTTGCAAGTTTTTGAGAACTTCCCGGTTTCCGATTTAGCTGAAATTTTGTACGCATATTTGCGTGTATATCGCGTGGCAATAATATGGTACCATTGAGCTAAACTGATGATGGAGTCGGAAGGTGGCCATAGGAACTCCTGTTCTAAACAAGATAGACCCGTCGTGCTTGGGCTCGTTTTACTTGTCTTGGCTGGCACTCTGCTGCTACATTACATACCCCGAATCGCAAAAGCTTGTATTCAAAAAGTTATATTTTTGACCGACGAACCACCGGAGGAGGTATACAATTCGACGCGTAGGTATATATATTTTTTTATGTATAACCACGCATAACTTTTTTTATAGTAGACTGATTTCAATAATTCTTTTTTATTGGAAAGAGTATACTTCGAAATTGGTCCCGTTTAAATTTTATCAAAATCAGCTTCGCACAGGTGTAATATACATATAAACATTTCTCTTGAATTAATCTCTCTATCTATTAAAACAAACTGCATCAAAATCCGTAGCGTAGTTTTAAAGATATAAGCATACATGTGGACAGACAGCGTAAAGCGACTTTGTTTTATAATGATTCTGTACACGGGTGAAGTCGGTCATGCTATTTTTTGCAAAAAATAATTGTTATAATAAATAATTTATTTAGATTATCTCCGCGTATTTTTTTCCTTATTGATGTCGGTTTTTATCCGACTGCCAAAGATCTGAAAAAGAAAGAAGTATCCGTCCGCAGTAAATCGTAACTGAGTTGAAGTGGTGGATAAGACCCTATCGCCTTTCGAGGGGAAGCCTGCGTTTAAGATCCTTGTAGAGTAGGTATAATTTTTTTTTTATTTCAAATAAGATTGCGTTTGACGTAACACACTGCCTGATGTTAAGCAGATATGCGATCTAGATTTGAAGACACCCACGTTGTACTTTAGCGGAAAGACAGACTCAGACAAAGCGTTACACATTCTGGCAGTTCATATGAGGAATGTGGACTCAAAACGCTTGGTTCCAGGGTATCTGGGTTTTTGACGTTATAACGTCTTATAAATCAATGAACGCCGGCAGCACGCACGAAAAAGTGTCATGTTCGCCTGAGCTGAGCGTGCAAGTGAGAGCGCGGAAAACAAGCTGATGGTCTCCCTGATGGTAAGAGGTCACCATCGCCAATGAACAACTTATTGCCATCTCAGCTATATCTTTCGATTATTAAATTAATTATCAAAGGCTATATCATCCTTTGCATTTCCAAGATGGCAGCGCAGAGAAAAGCGTTTTTATTCCCAAAATTAGTATGATTACTATTAAGAAGAGAAAGTTTTATCAATAAGTTTAATTAATGCTAATTTATTGTGCGCTTTTTAATTCTTTTTTCATGTTGGTTAGGTGTTTGTCAGCAATCACCGAAATTAAGCAACCGCGGTTCCGCACGGTCATTATTTGGATGGGTGGGCGCGGGTGGCATTTTCCAACTTAGCGCTACCGTGGCTCGCATGACACTTTAAATTGTAGGTCCCGGTTGTCGTAACCATTTAGCAATGTCAAAGGCCTCTCGGCAGCTTAAAACTCTGACACCAGGACTAGCCGCCCAGCCTGTACGAACTTACTTAATTCTTCATATCTGCAACATTGTAATGCAATTGTCGCTAATAATGATGATTGAACCTATATCAAAAGAACAAAAAAGCACACGATCAATCTACTCCAATTTAATTCACGGTCACTACTTGACTATGCACTTGTCAAGGACTTCAATTGACTAAAGGGTTCAATGGAAAAAACCGGACAAGTGCGAGTCAGGCTCGCACACCAAGGGTTCAGTACAAATCCAGAATAATTAAAAACCTGTTTTAACATGTGCTAATGAAGCTCTTTTATATGATACCTTACATGATACGATTTACTCACTTTGAATTTAGAACCCATCATTTGTGAATTTTAAGGCCCTATTTTTTGTGATTTAAATAAAAATGTTTTAAGATTTATTGTATACTCCTGTATGTGTACTCCGAGACAATGCTTCTCGCCAAATTTTATAGTTCTATGTCAACGGGAAGTACCCCGTAGGTTTCGATTTTTGTGACTGTCGAAATATGTTGTTTTTCACGACATGAACGGCTCTAACTTTTTTATACGATAACTGAGAAGTTTTTCTTTAAACAACTACAAGAGACCATAGATATACGTTTCAATTGCAACTTGATATCTTTACGCGTTCCCGAGATAAATAGTCTTGACATACACACAGACGGACAGACGGACAACAAAGTGATCCTATAAGGGTTTCGTTTTTTCCGTTTAAGGTACGGAACCCTAAAAAACTGTGACTGTGAGATAAATAAATTATAAACGTACGATTATTAAAACGTATCTCAGCAGGATAGTATAGCAAGATGTATTATCTAGGTACACTGTTATTCTATGTATCTACAATTCTACATACCTTAACATTTTTCGAAAATTCCGTACCTATATTCAAAAACTTGGAAGTAAGTAGGCTTAAAAATTAAGCTTTTTAAAGAAGCAGTAAGGTATCTACGAGCTCTTCACCTCAGATCAAATAAAAAATAAACATCTTTTTTTCGGTTTTTTCGCTATTTATAAATAAACTACTCATTTTAAGTTTACGAAAGTCACCAACTGATTTACACCTTAGTTTTTACTTGATACACTCTTGTGCATATACTGAGCACTATTTTGGTTTATAGGGTGCATGTACCTTGTCAACATCATTCCCTATTGATGGCCACTAAATGAGTTTTTATAAACTTGCAATGATTAGTTTATCTATAATGCCAAAATCCCAAAAAAAAATCACGAAACCACCTAGTGAAAACACCTAGTGAAACCACCTAGTGAAACCACCTAGTGAAACCACCTAGTGAAACCACCTAGTGAAACCACCTAGTGAAACCACCTAGTGAAACCACCTAGTGAAATCACCTAGTGAAACCACCTAGTGAAACCACCTAGTGAAACCACCTAGTGAAACGACCCAGTGAAACCACCTAGTGAAACCACCTAATGAAACTACCGAGTGGAACCACCTAGTGAAACCACCTAGTGAAACCACCTAGTGAAACCACCTAGTGAAACCACCTAGTGAAACCACCTAGTGAAACCACCTAGTGAAACCACCTAGTGAAACCACCTAGTGAAACCACCTAGTAGTGATCGTCTCGGTCATTAAACTACTTATTTTAATTTTACGAAAACATTTAGCGGCCATGAATAGGTTGTGTTGACATACACTTATAAACCAAATTAGTGGTCAGGTTATTTTCAGTTAGTGAACTCTTGTGCATAAACTGACCGCTATTTTGTTTTCGGCGTGTATATTATAATTCGTTAATACTACCTATTACAGTATAAAGTTACAGATAGCAGTTTTCATGGAAATGCCAAAAAAAAACCGGACAAGTGCGAGTCAGGCTCGCACACCGAGGGTTCCGTACAAATCCAGTAAAATTTCACAAAATTGGGAAATAAGTTATTAAAATCTTTATACTATACAGGGTTATTTGTAATCAATTAGCATCCTTCTAGGGGTTTATTCTGTACATCAAAACTAACAACTTTTGTTCTACGACTTTAATCTTTCACTTTTTGAATTTTATGAGGGTTTTACAATGTTTTGTATTTTTTGAGAGGGCAGTATAACTCGCACTTGTTCTTCAGCACGTGTCTAACATTTGCTTTACCTAAACACATTATCATAAATTAAGTTTTAGGAATCTATAAATAAAGCTGAAAATGAAATATTTCTGGAAAGGATTGCCTTTCAAATAAAACGTACTTTTGAAAGTTTTCTAAAAAATCCACCAAGAGGGGCAGATAAGCTGGCCTAGAGCGGCTCAGACTGCTAGTCCGCCTCTGCCTATAAGGGTTTCGTTTTTTCCTTTTGAGGTACGGAACCCGAAAAAGCCCAAAAATATTTGAATTTCGCACGCTGTCCTAGTGAAACCACCTTAACATTAAAAGCTGCAACATTGTAATGTATGCCATTTGATCCTGCGTCAAATGAACAAAAAGTGCACACGATTAATTTACATCAGCACACGGTGTTGCGTCAGCCGCGACCGCTACTTGACCATACACTTGTGAAGGACTACAAGTGGCTGTAATGTACTGTATCAGCCTTTTAATAGTCACACTGCAGGTCATAAGCCTACCCATAACGGGTGATTGGGCCATATCCACCACGCTGACCCAGTGCGGGTTGGTGGATTCCCATCGAATTTCTTCTACGGACGTATGCCTCACGATGTTTTCCTTGACCGAAAAGCCAGTGGTGTTAAGTTCCGTAAATAAATTCCAAAGAACTCATTGGTACGGGACCGGGATTTAGACCCACGGCCTCACGATTGTAAGGCGGGCTTCACTACCACTGACCACCACGGCACGGCGGCAAGTGGCTGAAGGGTTAAAAATCTAACGAATAAATTCCTGTTGTCTAGAGACATTCTTAACTCTTTAGTAAAACGTTTTTCAAAGCATTAGTATCGAATAGTAATAGTATGGAAAATATGTGTAGGTAATTATACCTACACATTTTTTTCCACAATTCTGGATTTATATTAGCTACGAAGAAAAGATTGGTCTTAAATATTTGAAAATACTTATTAACACCTAAAGGGTCCAAGTATGTTTTAGTCAATTCAAATAAAAGTTTTTTTTTAGGTTTTAGTTTATATACCTCGTCAAAATAGGCATGATGAGTGGATAAAAAAAAATCAGTAATATAATTAATCCTTGAGTTAGGTTATCAAAAAATATTGGACACGTGTTTTCTCTTTTGTCAATCAAACAACAAATGACAAAGATAAACCTTGTCAAAGTTTGGGAGTGGGGGTCGTGACGTCAAATCTCTTACAGATGTTTATACATTTGTATGGCATTAGTGTCGTCACGCGTATCTTTGAAAGGCTATATCTTCATCAATTTTTGTTTAATTGACCAAAGAAAAAATACGTATCTCATATTTTTTAGTCTATCTGACGAACCAATATTTTTTTAGGCATCATGACTATTGCTTGACCATAATATTATTTTTAATAAAGTTTATTGCTCAGCTTAGCATAGTAACAGATATGAATAAATCTGCAACATTGTAATTAAATTACTCATTAATTGAACAGAAAGCGCACACGATCAATTTAAATCAATTCACGACGTTGCGTCAGCTTCCTATACATTTGTAGGACTGCAAGTGGCTGAAGGGTTAAAAATCTAACGGAAAATCTCTAATTACCTATGTAGACACATTCTTATCTCACGTTAATAAAACGTTTAGTAAAAAAAAATAGTATCGAAGAGTAATATGGAAAAATATGTGCGATTGTGTATATCTACCTATACATATTTTTCTATATATTCTGGATATGTATTAGCTACGAAGAAACTGCACTGAAGACACTGATGCACGGTCTTAGATATCTGAAAAGACTTATTAAAACTGAAAAAGTCGAAGTTTGTATTTAGTCAATTCAGAAAAAATATTTTTTACAAGTTTTATCACATGCTTAATCGAGTAGTTTATACCGCGTCAATTGCTCGACCATAATATTTTTTTACTATGTATATTGCTCAGCTTAGCATAGTAACATATATTAATAAATCTGCAACATTGTAATTCAATTCCTCATTAATTGAACAGAAAGCGCACACGATCAATTTATATCAATTCACGACGTTGCGTCAGCTTGACCATATATTTGTAAAGGACTGCAAGTGGCTGAAGGGTTAAAAATCGAAATGCATCTAATAGAACCAATGGAAGGATGTGGATTATGAAAGGACAGAGGGAAACTGACATACAGGAATAGATTGTTCTAGACTTTAGTCTTTTAAAAATGAAAAGGTTATTTCGTAGTTTTGGGATTTGTCAAAATCATTATTATCATGAATTATGTACATTGCACTGTTTCATAGACACTTTTCACTTGCATCTTATTTTTTGTTTTTGTGTTACCTACCCGCAAAAATGTGTAACCTGAAAACCAGCGCTGAGTGTTGGGTTTTTACCTGCACCTAGCATAATGCTGAGATGAGCCCTTTCCGACATTACTGAAATTCTTATTTATGTCTCTTTATTGTTGTTTTTGTGTATCCTATGTTTGTAATAATATTGAATAAAGTTTTTTTTAATTTTCAATTACATTTTGATTAGATAAGATTTTCAGTTGATCTAAGCTGAATCCATAGTGATATCTTCGACATTGTGGTTGAAATAAAACGTTTAAACTATGATCGGTTTCATTATTGTAATTAACAAGAAAACGATCATGAATACAAATGCGAAACATTATCGTTATTAGCTCTAATTTTGAATCCTATTTTAAAAATCGCTTGAATACAACACGGTACCTTAAATGCTCGACCTACTTTCCCCCTTTTCAACCATTACAACTTGGTACTTCAATTTTAATAACCAAAATAATGTTTCAAAAATACAGCATGGCCGCTGCGCAAATCCTTACTGCCGGCAGCCGCTTAAAGGCCCCAGTAGGGAGGCTAGTCCAACGGTAGTGTTGCCACTATGATATCTGTTCGAAGAGGTGCTAGTATGGTAGTTTCTAACAATAGAGTATAACTATAAGGCTACCGAGAAGATTAGGGCTACCTTATCTACTTTCTACAACGTTTTAAATACAAAAAGATGAAATAAAAGAAATATGTCTTCTATACTTCAATAGTTGCTAGCTTATGTTTTTAACCGACTTCAAAAAAAGGACGTTTTTGATTAGTCTGTACTTTTGTAGTTGTATGTACATATTACTCTGCCAATTATGAAACAATTTTAGTGATTTTTTTGATTGATAGAGCATACTTCAAAAGGAGTTGGTAAACTTTTTATATGGGAGGCGGTCCTTGAAAACCGGCAGCGATGCGACCTGTATTAATGTTTAGTGCCATATTTAAGAATATTATTTCACGCAAAAACATATTTTTGTGTATCGCCGTTTTATTATAATATCTCTTTTTTATTTCACTAAGTAGAAAATATTTAGACTGAACTGGTAATACTAAGAGGAGGTCTACGTAGTCTACGTATCAGACAGGAATCTTGAAACAACCAATAGCGGGCTGGTATTTTAGAGTTTGACATTTATTTATTTTTTAAAACATGGCGACCAGCCCTCTATTGGTTGTTCAATATTGACAACGTCATTTCCTTTTGCTGTTTCATAATGTCAGGTTTTTTTTTTCAATTTAGGCTTAATGCAGTTATTTGGTGTAGCACATAGTTCATTTTTCTAATGTTTTTAGAACCCATTTGAAAATTAAATGGCGATGAAAAAAATTCTAAAAAATATGTGTTTGAAAAGATAATTATATAAGCTTTCTATTGGTATATATTTTGTTTCTGCAAGATTTCAAAAACCGCATCTTTTCCATATCCTTTATCCTATTTAAATGGTGTGGTTTGTGGTTCCCATCAGTTGTTTTAGAAAAATCAACATTAATCAAATAGTGGTACAAATAACTTATCACGATACCACTATTATTATTATTTATGTTCGGTGTTATATTTTCTTTCCCTATACTATAAGTTCATCGATTCTAACGAACCTTTTGAATTTTGTATGATTGAAATTTAAAATCTGTTCTGCCAAAACATAAAGAATAGTAATTATTAGTAAATTGTGTCTATCTGCATTTCTGCAATATTCTGTGTTGTGATAGTTAAGTCTTCGCAATGGGAGACCGCCCAGGTCGTACAAACTGTCACTGAGCTGTGGCAGCACGAGCTTGCTGAAGGGTGTCCATGTCGCGCTGTTGCTAACGACATTTCAGGACACGTTAGTGAAATCGGTACCTATAGTGTAAAACTCTGATACATAAGAAAGCTATTGCGCGAGTTAAAAAGCATAGATCACTGATAAATCACATTAAGTGGAAGTTTCAAATTCAGTACTATAAATACGAGTACTCGCGCAAAATTCATTCAAGTAGGTACTTTTTTGAAGCCGTGGTGGTCTAGTGGTAGTGACACTCGCCTTACAATCGTGAGGTCGTGGGTTCAAATTCCGGTCCCGTACCAATGAGTTCTTTGGAATTTATGTACGGAATTTAACACCGCTGGCTTTTCGGTGAAAGAAAACATCGTGAGGCAACCTGCATATGTCATTAGAAGAAATTCGATGGCGTATGTGAATCCACCGACCCGCACTGGGCCAGCGTGGTGGATATGGCCCAAACACCCTTCGTGGGTAGGCCTACGTCCTGCAGTGGACTATTAAAAAGGCTGATACAGTACAGTACAGTACTTTTTGATTTTATTGTATAAATTTTGTTGTTGCGACGAAATAATCAGTAATTTGACTATGGAAACTAGCGTCGTTTTCGCACATTTTAATTAATTAATAGCACATGTGTTACTCACGCGTAATTTTAGTATATATTCGCTACTATAGTTTCGATCGCATTTGGCGATCTTTTTCAAGGTTGAAGTACTAGCACGCGGGCACGTCTCGGATAGCACATCAGTACTAGCACGCGGGCTCGTCTCGCATAGCACATCAGTAGCGCGTGAGTAATATCTGTGCTATACTTTAATTAGAATCAGTAATGTGTCCATTTACTTAGAGTGGAAAGCGGGCATTAGCGTCCTCTACATACTGGCAGCATTACCATACCAACTTGAATGTCAATCATTTAATTGTACCTATACTTATATCTTTACTGATATTATAAATCCGAATGTGCATTTGTTGGTTTATTTGTTTGTTTTATGCTGGTACAGAGCAACAACAGAGAAGCAAGAGGATTTTTAGCGCTGATTTATATCAATAGGTCAACAGTCGGAAAGTATCGTGGTCTCTTTTTTACTCAGGAAACCGCGGGTAAAACTTGTAAGTAAAAATTAGACCATAACTAAGATTCATTTAGAGGCTTAGAAAGAGGTAAATATCTAGAAATACTAAATAGAATCGAATCCCTGCTTTTTTGACATTCCTGAGTGATGCTGATCAAGACAGATCAATAAAGCTATCGTATCATTATGTCTGATTGTTGACGAGGAAATAAATAAGTGACAGGTATTTATGATAATTATTTTTCGCAAAAAAAGGCAATATCGCCTTCCATCGCATACGAAATTCGAATATTTTGCTAGAATTGTTTACATTATTGTTGATTATTCAAAAAAAAAATCTAATTTCTGTAAAATTTAGATGGGACCACATCGGAGGCATACCCTTTCGATCTAAAAAATATTTTTTCAATTCAATTCATAATTGGCGAAGTTATCGATGAACATACACAAAAAAATACATACAGACGAAAATAGAACCTCCTCCTTTTTGGACGTCGGTTAAAAAGAAAACATGACACAGTAAAAATAGAAATAAAAAAGTAATAAATTATAGCTAAACTAACCGTTAATACCGATTTTCAATAGATTTTATATTAATTTTCAAAAATTTGACGATGTCCCCAGTTTATCAAAATAAGGGCGTCCCCAGCGGCACGACTGCACGAGTTCGAGAGTCAATTGGCGCAGACTGCATGGCGACAGCTGGCCGGACACAAGGCAGCGACTGCAGCTGAATGAATCAGTAGTCGCAAGTCCAAGGTTAAGTACTAATTACAGTAGAACGTCGATTACCCGAATTAATTGGGACCGGA
Organism: Hypomecis punctinalis; assembly: GCA_949316475.1. Classification (NCBI taxonomy): domain Eukaryota; kingdom Metazoa; phylum Arthropoda; class Insecta; order Lepidoptera; family Geometridae; genus Hypomecis; species Hypomecis punctinalis. The sequence goes on from OX438820.1 coordinate 2,550,485, forward strand.
GTCGATTCGGATAATCGAAAATTTGGATAATCGGACATAGACTGGTAATAAAGAAAAACGAACTGTCACGCACAGAATAACGGCAAGAAGTTGTACACCGTCGCATTCGAGTTGCCGCTCTATCCACTTCAGAGCACAGTAACGCCTAGCTGTGAGATGGTATACTTTGGTCTTGTGCCTTTTCCCCTTCGGAGGACCGATTCGGATAATTGACGAATCGGTTATTCGGCGTTCGGATAGTCGGCGTTCTAGTGTACTAGTTCTCTAGTTCTCATAATATATATCTTGACTCGCTCTTGGTCGATTTGGTTCGTACTCGCAAATCTCGTTAGGATTTAAATTTTAAACTATTTTGACAAAATATTGCAGAAAACGGCTGATAAGCAGCCTCAACGACATCAGCATCAATTATGTCAGCATTTTCCCTCTTTTTGAGAGGAAATTTGCTGTCGTGATTAAATCAAAAATCGCCAACGACAGTAAAATAGAAAAATATAAAGAAGCCGTATACCAAGTTTAGTCACGATTCGTTAAAAAATGTGACTTGTAGAGGATAATCAACGTCCGGACAAACGAAAGGAAAATTGTTGCGTCAAAACTGAGGCTATAGCTCACTTTACTATGGAAATTAACGTGGTTTTCACACATTTTATACTATATGCACTCAGTGCATTGCGAGACGGCTCCGCGTGCTAGCACTCGCCAACTTGAGAAAAGTCGCTGAATGCGACCGAAACTATAGTCGTTACGACTATCTCTACACGTGAGTTTAGTCCCGTTATATATAGTATAAAATGTATATCTCACTTCGTTCGCTCGTTCAATAGTCATCCTCACTAAGAACATAATTATTATGTCCCAAGCAACTAAAAGATTCATCCTATTTCCTAATTGTCATCCTATTTGTCGCAAGTTTGTAGCCAGCCTAAGCCTCGCTTGGCAACAGGAGCCCGTGACTCCCGGGGTGGCTCAGGGGAGATCCCTGGGCGCTATTTAATTTATAGTTCACGTTTATCCCCCCTCTCCCCACCCCCTTGCTCTCGGATACCTGAGTTAGGTAATATGCTGTGATGTGGAAACAACTGTGTGATTCAAAATGATTCAAATATAATTTCAAATTAAAGAATTGCACTTGAAATTCTAAGTCTGTTATTCCGGTAAAATATGAGATATTTTAAAATATTTTTTAAAAGGAGGTTTTAAATTTTTTCTGCATTTACGTGATTTCTCCGCGAATTATGAACCGATTTAAAAAATCTTTTTATTTCAAAAGGATATGGTCCCGAGGTGGCCCCAATTGACTGAGCCGTTTTTAAAAATCAATAACAATGTAAAAATTGAACTATTCGAATTTTGTGCACGATTGACGTCGGTTGTGACATTTTTTGCGAAATATATTAACCAACGAAACGGATGAGGTTATAAAGTGGACGAGTATACAGGGTGATGATAATCAATTAGCGTCCTTTTAAGGGCATATTCTGTACATCAAAACAAACAACTTTTGTTGTAGAACACTCCTAATTGTACTGTACTGTATTAAAAAGGCGGATTCGCCTTTTTAATAGTCCTCAGCCATATCCACCACGCTGACCCAGTGCGGGTTGGTGGATACGCCATCGGATTTCTTATACAGACGTATGCAGGTTGCCTCATGATGTTTTCCTTCATCGAAAATCCACTGTGGTGCGCATTTACGTACATAAATTCCAAAGAACTCGTTGGTACGGGACCCACGATCTCACGATTGTAAAGGCGGTACATTACCACTAGATGACCACCACGATTTTTACTAGACCACCAAGGCCTTTACTGTCTGACAAAATATCTTCCTATAAAATGGACATTGCAAAAATGTATTGAAGAACAACAAGATGTTTTATTCGGCAAACTTCTTAGTGGCTTTAAGCTAGCTACAAGCTAGGCGAAACTCAATCCTCGTGCAACTGTCGGGATTAGGTTTTGGGCAGCTTGAAGATAACATCACAGCTGTCACGTAGTTTTTTCCGCCAAACAAAGTGTGGGCTTACGGTGAAATATCTTTCCTATAAATTACGTGTACAGTCCGGCAAGTATAACTTGGCGCGGCTGTGCGCCACTGTGTTCAATGTCAGTGTACTTTTATAACTGCTTCTCTTGTACCACTTTTTATCACTTTAGGCATGATGATAGCACAGTAGTTAGCAAAATATTCGCAACGATGTTTACTATGAACTCGGAAGTGTTGAAGTGAATTTTCAAGATGCCGTTTTAGTTCCTCAAATCGCCACCGCCAACTTATACTTGTGTAACTGTACCTTCTACTTCTAGCGTAACTGTATGCAATATATATTGTCATCAATATGGAAGTCAAAATTAATAATTTTTTTTTGACTTCATGGACTTCAGACCTGTAGGTACAGAATTCGTGAATATGTCGCACGGATCGATGTAAAATTTTTCACATTATTGTGGATTTATCGAAAATAGCTCAGCCAATTTCGATGAAATTTAAATGGGACCAATTTCGAAGTATACTCTACCGGACGCAACGTGAAAAGTTATGCGTGGTTAATGGTTATACATAAAAAAAATATACGCGTTGAATTAAGAACCTCCTCTGTTTCGTCGGTCAAAAATTTCAAGTGAATGAAATCTTAATCTATGTATATAAATCTCGTGTCACAATGTTTGTCCTCAATGGACTCCTAAACCACTTAACTGATTATAATAAAATTCGCACACCATGTGCAGTTCGATCCAACTTGAGAGATAGGATAGTTTAAATCTCAAATTATAGTCGTAATTTTAATTTATTTTGCCACAGCAACGCGTGGCCGGGCAGCTAGTATTTTATAGGTTTTGCGTCATATTTGAAAGTTATGACGTCAATCGTCAATTCCTTCCATAGATTTTTGATCACCAATCGGTGTTTTGTTTGAACAGACCAATTGTAAAACAATAGGTAATGCAAATACTGTCCAAAAAAGTACTTACTAGTGCTGAATACATTTTGAGACGAATCGTGTCGAGGCCGGCCGTGACGTCAGAGTGACGTCAGTCACGTAGGGGTGTCACTGAGTTTATAATGACTGATTATTTCTTCAAGAAATAGGTTAGTCGCCGTATCCAACTCGGCTGGCCAGCGTTCGGAAAACTGCTTGAGGTATTTTTGTCCGACATACCTCAGTGTCTCAAGTCGAGAGTTTTCGATAGTTGTGTGTTGCCAGTGATGACATATCAAACTGTAACGTGGTCTTTTACTGTGGGCCTTATGGTAATGAATAAGCTTAAGGTAGCCCAACGAGCTATGGGGAGAGCTATGCTCGGAGTCTCGCTGCGAGATCGAATCAGGAATGAGGAGATTCGCAGACGAACCAAAGTTACAGACATAGCCCAGCGGATTAGTAGTAGTAGTTAGCGATCATCGAAGTTCTAAGCAACGTTCTAGCACTTCTTCAAGTCTTCGGATGGGTGACCGCAGGTGGCATTTAGAACTGAGCGCTACCATGGCTCGGATGACTTGTTAAGTTGAAGGTCCCGGTTGTTTTAACCGTTTAGTCATCTCAGAGGCCTTCACTGTCACCAGGGCTAGCTACCCGGCCTTTAAGAACTTACTTTTTAGTGCACAGCAAAAAAATTGACAGCCCTAGTGTGACGTCACATTGACGTTGTGCTCATTGTCTCTCATTATACGTGGACATGCTTCATTTGTAGAAAACTGGATATCTTTTTAATTTTTCGACTCCTTTTAGAAAAGTGATTATTTAGAAAAAAAACAAGTGTGTAAGAACTTGGTCTGTCACGTGTATGGAGTTGTAAACATTTTCCCTAAACGATGATTCAAATGATTGCTATTTAGTTTTCATTTTTAACCGATTTTCAAAGATAGGAGGTACTCAGTAATGATAGGGAAAACTTTTATATATAGTATATATTTTATGTATGGCGTGTTTGGGGTATTTATTGCGGGTTTGGTCCCATAGTAAAAGTTAGTAATCATTGACTAATTTGACTGCCTCGGTGGCTCAGTGCTTAGTGACCCTAACTTCTGGGTTAAAGTAGTAAATCTAAATTGATAATTTCATGTGTCATATACAACCGATTTATTTTTTGAGTTTTCAGGGTAATCGACCCTGATATGGCCCTGACCCTATAGTAAATATTGATGATTATTGAACGCGCGTAAGTGAGGTCTCAGAGTCTACTGGGACGAGTCGGCACTTGGGTGTATGTTTGTATGTATTTGTTTGACGATAACTCAAGTACCGCTCAACCTATCTCCATGAAATTTCTCATGAACGTAGTTTATATTTTTATAATTTTTAAGTTCGAATATGAGCATCTTCTGTTCAGTGGTTGCGAAGATACGAGGGCCGTGGTAAAAAGAGGCAAAACGGCGCCACTTTCTGCGGGAGTTGCGGATGACTATTTTAAACATTTCACCGAATGTTATCTATGTCTTTCAACACGCTAACTTTCATACAAATATTGTTACTTTTCTTTTAATCCCAGTAGGTATTTATGATATAAAATAGGAATAACGCGAGGTCCAAGTCCGGGGCGGACTACTAGTTATTATGAGTACCACAAAATCCTAGATCCTAGATGTATGCCCGTCGTCTAGGGCATAGTTTCTTAAAGTAGGTATGGTTCAAATTGGTCAAGAGAGGGTCGAGATATAGGCTTATGAAAATTCAGTCAGAGATATGGTAATGTTCGCAGAACTACCATTTAATATACTTCTTAGGATTCCGAGACAGCAGTGATTACTACTTGCATTTCTTTGGCTGCTCAGCAATATAGAGAGACTGTTACAATGTCTGCCTGCCTCGCCTGCTTTGACTGCCTCGGTGGCTTAGTGGTTAGTGACCCTGACTCTTGGTTCAAAGAGGTGTGGGTTCGATCCCCACCCAGGGCAAATATTTATGTGTGAACATAGGTGTTTGCTCAGGTGTTATTTAGGTATTATCTATTTAAGTATGTATTTAAAAATATGTAGATGTAGTATATCAGTCTCTGGCAACCATATCACAAGCTTTGCTTAGTTTGGGGTTAAAGATTGTGTTTAAGATAATCCCCTAATATTTATTTATTTATTAAATGTCGTAAAATCACATAACCTATACATTCAACCAAATATAAATTAAATAGACGTAAGTTAGCTATCATCTAGTCTAGTTTTACTTATTCTATTTTTTATTATAAGCTCTTATTTAACTTGCAATAGATGTGGATGCGTAAGTTAGGGTGGAATCTTGCAAGTTAAATTTGAACCACTTCCCGGTTTCCGTTTGAGCTAAAATTTTGCACGCATTTGTATATCGCATGACAGTGCAATAATATGGTACCATGGAGCTGATCTGATTATAGAGTCGGAAGGTGGTTATAAGTACTACTGTACTAAACAAGATAGACCCGTCCTGTTTGGGCTCGTTTTACTTTCTCGCGATGCGCCCCGGCTTCGTACTGGTGTATTATACCTACATATAAACATTTCTCTTGAATTACTCTATCTATTAAAAAAAAACTACATGAAATTCCTTTGCGTAATTTTAAAGATATAAGCATACATGGAGACAGACAGCGGGAAGCGACTATACTAAATAATGATTCTGTACACGGGTGAAGTCGGTCATGCTATTTTTTGCAAAAAATAATTATCAAAAACCAACACAAAAACTTCAACATAATTTATATGAGAGCCATTTTGAGGTAGGTACATATACTTACACCTACAAAAATAAAGAATAATCAAAATCAGACCACTCTACATTCTACCACATATGTATGTAAACTCTACATACATAAAAAATATACTTGATAACGTCCTATAATATGTTTCGTCGGTTAAAAACTAAAGAAACAAAAGTTTAATAAAATAACAGTGATAAATACAGTGCCTTTAATTTTATTTGTAGTAGTAAGTAAGCAGAGATTGGAATGTGTGAGTAGGTAAGTATTGTGTTGTCCAAATATTCTCAAAGAGTGCTAAGCGGGGCCCTAGGATTCTGCAGAGCCTCTGTGGGGCTCCACGAGAATACTGATATTAATGAGAAAATAATCTTTTAGCGACTGAAAAAAATATTCGATATCTCTACATAATATTACAAATTTATGTGTATGTAAGTTTGTTTGTTACTCTTTTACGCAGCAACAAAGCAACGGATAGATGTGATTTTTGGCACAGATAAAGTTCAAAGGTTGGAAAGTAACATAGGCTACTTTTTATACCGAAAAAGCGGGCGGAGCCGCGGGCTAAAGCTAGTAGATAATAAATAATTAATGTATGAAGATTTGGACCAAAATTTATTATACTTATTGTGCGCTTCTTTTGAGATATTTTCCCGAATATCAGAATACAAATAAATATTGAAATGAAGTATAATTGAATCAATAGTAGATTGCATCATATAGGAGCAAAATAATATTTTTACGGCGAGGGCGCTTTTTTGAATCCAGAGCGTGAGGGATTCTACTCTAGAATCCTGAACGTAGCGAGGGATTCAAAGTACGTCGCTCGAGCCAAAATATATATTTTGCGCCCGAATGGTCCACTCTACTTTTCAGTGTGTTCTATGAGAAAATAAAAGGCGCCCCGTGAAATATTTCACTTTTTCAAAGGATCACCAAAAAAGTTTGAGAACCGCTAGTGTAGTCTATCATGGGAACTACCGGATAGGACGGATGTGAGGAAGAATGCGGACATCTACGCTTTACTGACCGAATTACTCGGGGCCAATTGTCGCACCTCATGCCACGCCAATAACGATGGTCTCGTTCCATTTCATTCAAATAGAATAAGATAGGACGGAGGACTGATGACCGATGGGGTCGGAAAGATCTCGAGTGGAGACCACGAACCGACAAGCGCAGCGTAGCGCGTCCTTCCACAAGATGGACGGATGAACTCACTAAGACTGCAAGATCGCGCTGGTTGCAGCCGCTTCCAACCGGTCTTATTGGAAATCCGGGAGACCTATGTCCAGCAGCGGACGTCCTATGACAGGATGGATTGGAAGTATCTTATTTAGCCTTTCGGTACGCAAATTCACTTTTATACAGGGTTGTACTGTACTGTACCACCCTTTTTTTTAATAGTCCACTGCAGCACATAGGCCTACCCACGAAGGGTGATTGGGCCATATCCACCACGAAGCCCAGTGCGGGTTGGTGGATTCACATACGCCATCGAATTTCTTCTAAGGACGTACGCAGGTTGCCTCACGATGTTTTTCTTCACCGAAAAGCCAGTGGTGTGAAATTCCGTACATACATTCCAAACAACTCATTGGTACGGGACCGGGGATTCGAACCCACGATTGTCAGGCGGGTGTCACTACCTCTTGACCACCACGGCTATACAGGGTCATTTCTAATCAATGAGCGTCCTTTTAGGGACTTATTCTGTACATGAAAACTAACAACTTTTGTTCCGTGACTTTTGTCAAAACTCAAAAAAAAATATTGTTATTATGTAAAAATATCGTTCACCCACGACAAAATGTGTGGAACAGCTGATTTTTTTTATAGTTTTGACAAAAGTTCCAGAACACAAGTTGTTAGTTTTGATGTACAGAACTCAGAGCAAATAAAAAATCAAGAGAGAATATTGTGAACAAACAAGTGAAGCCAACCAAAACTACGCCTCGCCGTGTACAGATAATTACACACACATCCACGTACAACGAAAGTACGCCTTGTCAGTCGAACTATGGCGGCGCAACACCGATGCACTCACACATGTATAAAAAACCGGTCTCACTTGACTGTTCAACGACGTTCTCTCTTGATTTTTTTATTTGCTCTGAGGTACAGAATAAGCCCCTAAAAGGATGCTAATTAATAAGAAATAACCCTGTGTATTAATTATAGGTATTCTAGAAATGAGACTGACAAAACTATAAGAGATTTATTTATGAAGATCAGGCTATCATCTCCAAAAGTCTTTGAAAATTGGTCGAATGATATGTACAACCCGGTCCCGTACCAATGAGTTCTTTGGAATTTATGTACGGAATTTCACACCGCTGGCTTTTCGGTGAAGGAAAACATCGTGAGGCAACATGCATATGTCAGTAGAAGAAATTCGATGGCGTATGTGAATCCACTAACCCGCATTGGGCCAGCGTGGTGGATATGGCCCAAACACCCTTCGTGGGTAGGCCTACGTCCTGCATTGGACTATTGAAAAGGCTGATACAGATGCTAACCCCGCAGGGCTAGGTATACGAATTTACTAACTTATACTACCGCGAGTAAAATGAAAATAATATATTTTTCGCAAAAAAATCGCAACACCGACTCTTGATGATAATTATTGATGACGAATTGATGTACGAGTATATACCATCTAAATACATTATTGATGATTTATCAAAAAGGGCTCAGTCGATTTCGATAAAATTCTTATAAAATACCCATTCAATTTTTACCCTCGGAAATATACCTAAATACGAGTACCTACCTACCCTTGGAACTAAAAAGGTTTTTTTTAATCGGTTCACAATTGGCGAAAATGTCGAAAAACCGGACAAGTGCGAGTCAGGCTCGCACATCAAGGGTTCCGTACAAACATATTGTTAAAATAATTTAAAACCTGTTTTAGCATGTGCTAACGAAGTTATTTTATATGGTACCTTACATGATACGATTTACTCACTTTGAATTTTGAACCCATATTTTGTGAAGTTTGAGGTCCTATTTTTATGTGATTTAAATAAAAATGTACAGTTTTCAGATTTATTCCTATATGTGTACTCTGAGACAATGCTTCTCGCCTCATAGTTCTATGTCAACGGGAAGTACCCTGTAGGTTTTGATTTTTGTGTGTCGAAATATGCGTTTTTTTACGACTTAAACGGCTCTAACTTTTTTATACGATAACTGAGAAGTTTTCCTTTCACACAACTCCAAGAGACCATAGATATACGTACCTATACAGTTTAAATTTCAACTCGATATCTTGACGCCTTCCTGACATAAAGAGTCTTGACATACATATGGACGGACAGACGGACAACAAAGTGATCCTATAAGGGTTCCGTTTTTTCCTTTTGAGGTACGGAACCCTAAAAATAGCTTTCCCATTCAAAATTTCAACTCGGAATCGACATAATGAAACAGCTGATTTTTTTTCGCATTCCGGGTTGTGATCCCATTGTGAAAGTTGTTCATAATGAGAGTCTGAATCACCTCCTTTCGTCGATGCATCAGTTCTAGATAATCCTGTAATTGGCGGATTAATCGCGTAACAAAAAATTATATTCCTCTTCTTTTTTTGACCGACGAATCATCGGAGGAGGTACTCAATTCAACGCGTATATATTTTTTTGTGTGTAACCACGCATAACTTTATTCATAGTTCAATAAAATAATTTTTTTGTAGGAGAGAGTGTACTTACTTCGAAATTTGGTCCCATTTAAATTTTATCGAAATCGGCTGGGTCATTTTTGATAGATCAACAATGATGTGAAATATGCTGCATCGATCCGTGCGAAATATTCGCGAATTCTGTACACGGGTGAAAACAAAAACGAACAATGAAATGCCAAATTATGCCGTAGTTTAAAACTAGATGGCGTTAGCAGGCAAGATAGAACGCGATGATATCGGTGACGCTGGAAATGAGTAGTAATTTAGAGTTGACATTAATGTATCAGCAAATAGCAAAACTATTTGCTAAAAGCCACATTTATTAGTCATAGATTTTTAGATTGTGCAACCTTTAGTAGCATGAAGTAGATAATATATGTAGAAATTGAAATCGTTTATTTCCCTATAAACGTCTGAACTTCTTTAATTGGTTAATATAATATTAAAAGTAAAGTACACAAAAGTAAATATAATTATAATTTATGTTTAACTAGCTGCCCGCCCCGGGTACGACTGGTTAAAAAGTACATATTTTATAACAATTCGCTGGTTTGCGAGAATAGCGACGGAACTAAAAATGATTGATTTTAGAAAATGGCATTTTTTAATTTCTTTGTAAATATTTTAGTACATACCGCAAAATGTAAATAATTTATTGAGGGATTGACTTTACTGATTAAAGGAAAATTTATCGTAGTATCAAAAAACATAAAAACATTTTCGAACTTTTATTAAAATTATTTAAAAAATCGTCATACAAAGGGGGGTTTCAGACATCAGTCTTTATTCATGAGACACCAAATTATAAAAATCAAGTTATGTCATTTATTTAGCTTTAAAGCCTCTTAAAAATACAAATTAAAACTTACAACAGTGTTTAAAACTTTTGTACTTATAAGTATAACAAAAAAATAGTTTTATAACAATACAATAGGAACTTTAAATTTAGGTATTTATAACCCTGTTTATCAAAATAAATGAAATAAAAATAAACGTAAATTCTTCAAAATAAGTAATGAAAAAATATCTAAAACAGGAACATTAATTCTTAAAAGGAAATCTAAGTAAAATAAATCATTTATTTTACAACCCCTCATAAAATTGACGATAATAGTTTGGAATTATATTTTTGTTAACTAAATCTACTAGTCCTTTTTTCTTATTTTCTGAGATTCCGTTCCTTTTTTTATAAGCAGATTGCAATCTGTAATTTTCGTCCAAAGCTTTTGATGCACGGCTAGTAATTTTCACACATTTAAATTCATTTTCACCGTAAGATGTTTTATAGAAAAAGAACCCTTTGTGGTCAGCATCTACTTTCAAAATCTTTATATCTGCCATTTTCACAGTCTCATTATCAGTATTTTTATTAAAATTTCTACCCATGTCAGAAGTTAGAGACTTTAATTCGTAAAAACTTCTATGACTCATTTCTACGACTTTGTAAGGAGATCCTTTCTTTTTAGCAGTGCGAATAATTGAAATGTACTGATCCGGTGTATAGATAGGGCCAGATTTCAGAGTCTTTTTGATGCTTCTTTCAATGACAGAATGCACACTGTCTCCTTCGTTTTGTGTGTGTCCTTTTATCAGATATTTATGCGTGATACTATTTATATGAGCTAAAGTAGAAACAGCGTACATGTACATACTAATAATAAATTTATTCTTTTGCTGTCCACAGCAGTTATCAGAATAAAAAATAACATCAAGTTTGGCTTCAGATGTTAGATCTCCAAGACTTTTTAAATACTCTAAAACACAGGTCCCTATTTCTATAGCTCCTCTATTTGCTTCTCCTTCATGCCACACGTAGCAGAACGCATTTTTATTTTTCATCTCATAGATCGTAAAGTTTAAGGTATTCACTTTTGAAACATAGTAAAAATTAGACACATCTCCCCTAGGACATGGCATCACAGCTTGTAAGTCATAAACTGCTACAATAGTTGATTCTTTATCTTCTGCTTCTTTCTTGTCCTTAACCTTCTCCATTCTTGAAAGCTCTTTTTCTTTTAGATGGTTCTCATATTTAGACTTCAGTCGATTTTTATCTTCTCCAGTTGCGTTATTGTAGGCAACACAATCCTCGCACTGATCTTTCTTTGGTTGGTAAAATGCGATATTAAATTCTCCATTAAATATTCTATTAAACATGATATAATTAGCACTTTTCTCTCTTTTTTCTTCACACTGTTTCACATAATCTCTATAAATTTCTGCAATAGTCTTACTTCCATCAATATATTCTTTCTGCGTATCCGCTCGACAGTAATGGCTTTCTATTTTTGGTATCGCCTTAATGAAATTTCTCAAACTATCTTTAATATTATTATCTACGCGACTGTGATTGCCATGTTTCCCTCGAAGATCCTCCACTATAATGCCTGAAACGTCACTTCTTGATTTTTCGGTAACTGTTCGAATAAATCTATCAGATACATCCAGCGTAGACATAAAAAAACTCTTACAAACCCGAATTTTTTCGCCATCTTTGTCTTTAAAATAAAATGCGTTATTATTTCGACGTGTTCCTTTTTTATATTGATATGTCGGGACAATAGAGGTCATATTGAATGCTGCAAAAGTTCTTTTACTTTGCAAATCAGGTAATTTATAATATGCGTCAAAAATATGGCGTCGAGTCTCATCATCAAACTTTGTGTTACACTTTAACTTGCATTTTTCTGTACATCCTGGTCCTAATCGTCTCTCTCGTATAACTTTATTATTTTTGCCTACATATTCTTTCCCTGCATTTCGTAGACGTTTTGCTACATTCGATTTCCAAAGTCCTGGCTGCATTTTCCTCTTACGTGTAATATTTTGGTTTGATTTACGTGAAATATTTTCTTCTTCATTCTCTTCTACTGTTTCAACCGAATCTGACGATAAATCATGATTTTCAATGTGATAATTAGGATCTGCGATACTATCATCCGATGAAAAATCTCTTTCTTCCTTTTCTTCTTCACTTTCAGCATTCATATTGGTCAGTTCAACAGCTTTTGGTTCACTTTCTATTTGTGAAATACTTTCTACTGCAGTCTCATCTTTATTATTATCATTTACTGACTCTATACTTACCTTATTTTCTTTGGTTTTATTTTCTAAGCTATGGCCGTGGAGTCCTTTTTCATTTAAATTTATAATGTTATTGGATTCTTTATTACATTCTTCTGTTTCTCTATTGCTGGAGGAAGATGAGCTAGAAGACGAGGAAGATGAGCTAGAAGTCGAAGAAGATGAGCTAGAAGATGATGATGACGATATGGATGGTGATCTTTGTCGCAAAATCAATTTATTTTCTTCTGAATTATTACCTGAAATCCAATAAACATTTATTTATTAACAGAATAAATACAAAAAGCAATAGTTATTTCACGGGTTTCTTGCAGAGGAACAAGCTATTATGTAATAGAAACACTCACATTTTTGTAATTCCCGGGAATCGAACCCAGGAGATTACGATCAGCCACTAGCGTGAGCGTAAACTATTTGCAACAGGACAAACTACTACATCGGAATAAAAATGATATCGAAAAATCTTTCGACTGGTTGAATTCAAATATTTTATTTTGCTTACCTGATGTGTTATTATAATTTATATCATTTTCGATATTTTCATCGCAACTTGTTGCATTTAACGGCAAACTGCTTATAAGTGTATTGGAACCTAAAATATTTTAAATAGTTAAATAGTTGAAAGAATAAATAAAATTGAGATAAACTGCAAATATACGAAAATTGTAGGCTAACCTTGTTCACTATTCGTTAAATCATGTTGATCTTCATTTCCTTTATTTTGACTGGCCGCTTCTTTCAACTTTCCCAAGAATAACATTCTTTCTGCCATCTTGAATAATTCTGTTAAAGATAATTATCTAAAACAAATAATTTAACGTAAATAATTAATCATCAAATAATACCATGTAAAAAACTAACTCAATATTTCTATCCCAAAATCTCTTAAACACAGACGCATTTCGTAATAAGAAGCAAAACCATGCCCACTTTTTTCAAAAATAAGGACGTTTCTTATTTACGACAAAATAAAATCCGTTTATTTTTCGTGAATATAGACTCAAGTTACAAAAAGTCGGTATAAAATACAATATCATAAGCAATCACTCATATTTATTCAAGAATACAGGCGTAAATAGAAATGAGACATAAAAAGATACTTACTTTTATCAGGAACAACGACGGATCACTAAATGAGTCACTATTCTTGAAAAAAAATCAACAATTGTTGCAACCAAACTGTAAATACGTCGGTATTTTCGAGAATCGACCGTGCGTTCACTCTGTTGTCATTGGCTCAACTGAGATGAGTCTTTATTTGTGATTACGCTTCGAGTGTTTTGTCTCAAGTGAATAATGACGCTGTCTCTTTCTAACGAAAGCTGGCGCGATATTGGCGTTGCGTCTCTGTTCACGATAAAATATCAAAGATTTATGATTGTTTGGCATACAGAATTCAATTTGACAGAATTTTGAATTACGTCGGTATTCTCGCAAACCAGCGAATTGTGCTTAATAACTACCTACCATGTACCAAGCACAGTTATTTTAGCGCGTTTTTATATTACAATATCTACACTAATATTATAAAGAGGAAAGATTTGTATTTTTGTATATAACGAATAAACCCAAAAAAAAAGTACAAGGGCGCTAATCTAAAATCTCGGACTTTAGACTGATGCGTCATACCTAGACGTGCGCCGTCCACACCGGAAGGAAATCAAATGGTAATAGACTAATAGATTTATTAGATGTTGCGTCAGAAGTGAGCCGAATCCTGCGCAGACGCCGCGCTGGTATGCGATTGCTACTGCGTGTCAGAATTCGCGAACAGACTCACGGCACACTTTTGTAAATTGTGAATAAATGCGACAATTTCATGACTGATTGAGTTGTACTGATAGTGTGGTTGAGAAAAAAAATACTGGGCAAAAATTGCATATTTTAAATAATGTTCGGTTTTTGAACGGACATGATAGTTCGAGGGTGGTAGTCAACCACAGACTTAAAAAGTAAATGCAGCAGGAAAAGAGCTGTGGTTGGCTATTACAGAGGAAATCGTAAAAATTAATAAATAATTTACTAAGAATCATGGTCTGGAACTGGCAGAGGTTTTGAAGACCATTCTGGTAGAGCCGTCGGAGCGAAGAACAAGTCTAGATTTGTTATTATTAAAACAATGTATTGGAAGAATTAAATCCACAAAGAGTTGTTGAAATAATGGTATTTCTACAGCATCGAGTCCTCGGTTGTCCTCACATAATCCTAAATCGGAACGTTTTACCATCTACCATAACCCAAGGTAATCCAAAACGTAACCCGAGGATTATTATAAAATAGACGTCCACTAATATTATATTACATATTCAGAGAAAAATCTAACCAAGATGATATATTATGCATCATTTGAAAGCTTGCTTTGTGGGCTGCCTTTGCAAAAATAATTAAAAATTTTCCATCCCTCCACTTTTTTAAATGATATATAAATTGTATGAAAAATGGAAGGACAGCTCACATTTTTTTTTGTTTTATCCATATAAATGGGCTTCTACCGTTCTTTTTTACATGATTACTTGATTCATCCAATGCAATGTCATATTTTTCTGAAATTATAGACAATTATATTCATAAAAAGTTGGTGCACCCAGTTAGAGCGATCTTTCCAAAAAATAACTAAGAATGTGGTCTAATTTATAAAAATAAATAAATAAATATTAGGGGACATCTTACAATACGGTCTCTGACCCCAAACTAAACAAAGCTTTTGTTTTAGCTATTTTGAGGTCGCTTAACCGAAGTTGTCAGAAATAATCTACTTATTGTGTCAAATATATTTAATATATCTATTTATTCTAAGAAAATCAAAATTATTTTTTAAAAATCGGAGGGCTCTTCTTGGATTTAACTAATGTTATAGACTCAAAAAAGGCGTACTTTCTTGAGATGTAAAGCATGTTGTGGTTAGATTTTGATTTGATTATTATTATACCAGCCTCTATACATTTTGTGGAAAAGTCCTTTGTTACCGTGTTTGTGTGGTTATTGTTTTTTTTATTACCCTTTCAAAAAGCGACGAATTTACTGATTTTTGAACCAGCGGCACACTATTTTACCGATCTCAAAAAAGGAGTTGGTAAATTTTTTATATGGGAGGCGGTCCTTGAAAACCGGCAGCGATACGAGCTGTATTAATGTTTAGTGCCATATTTAAGAATATTATTTCACGCAAAAACATATTTTTGTGTATCGCCGTTTTATTATAATATCTCTTTTTTATTTCACTAAGTAGAAAATATTTAGACTGAACTGGTAGTACTAAGAGGAGGTCTACGTATCAGACAGGAATCTTCAAACAACCAATAGCGGGATGGTATTTTAGAGTTTGACATTTATTTATTTTTTAAAACATGGCGACCAGCCCTCTATTGGTTGTTCAATATTGACAATGTCATTTCCTATTGCTGTTTCATAATGTCACTGTCAGGTTTTTTTTTTCAATTTAGGCTTAATGCAGTTATTTGGTGTAGCACATAGTTCATTTTTCTAATGTTATTAGAACCCATTTGAAAATTAAATGGCGATGAAAAAAATTCTAAAAAATATTGTAGAGAAACTAACCTTTTTGTTAGCTTCTCTACATTCAAACTTTTTTAACGATATTACTGCCAATTAACAATTATTCTATGTACGAAAATTTTAAATTGCTTTTGACAGGATCAGCGATCCTTGTTTTAAAATTCAGTCAGTCTTGGGAGAGAAGTCATCAAGTAGACACGAAAGATGGTGCATGTCTTGTGGTATTTTTATGAAAGTATATGTGGTGTTAGTTCATGTTAACGTGTGATCTTTGAACGTGGTGACGGGTCCTGCAGTGAAGACAGCATGAGCGTCTGGTAATTTTTCTTCGCGAGGCTTCGGTCTCTTTGACCTTGTTACAGGAGGACCTCATCTTTGGGGCCACTGACCTTGCCTCTTACCTTGGAGTACCGAGCTAGCGCTACAGACGCCTCCACTTCAGGCGCCAAAACAACACCACGGGCGTCTTCGCGCTAGTGCCCAGCTAGCGCACAGGCGCCTCCACCTCAAGCGCCACAACATCACGGGCGTATACACGCTAACGCACAGCTGGCGCTACAGGCGCTTCTATCTCCAGCGCCCTGCTGGCGCTACGTCTATCGGCGGGTCCAGCTTGTCTACGCTCCAACCTCGGCCGGCCTCCAGTGTGTTTTCTTTGCGTGCTACCCCTCCCCTGTTAGGCTAACATTCCACGGACTCTTTTCAAAATTCTCTCACTATTCGCTTCAAGAAAAACATACAGACTATAAGTGCAGTGTTATTTATATGGTGTAATGAATAAATGTGTAAACAGTATGGTTAGTTTTATATATTAATCTCCTTTCTTCGAACCGTTAGGAATCCTAACCACTAGGCAGGACTCTTGGGGTAGGTTCTCTGAAGTCTCGTAACTTGTGGTGTTGCAACCGGCTCCCCCGCTTGCAACATTACCGGTTCTTACTCTGATACTCTTAACCTGTGGTGCAGCAACCGGCTCCCCCTCTTGCCGCATTACAGGTTTTCCTCTCTAATCCTCTCTTAACTTGTGGTGTTGCAATCGGCTTCCCCGCTTGCAACATTACCGGTACTTATTCTGATACTCTTAACCTGTGGTGCTGCAACCGGCTCCCCCGCTTGCCACATTACAGGTTCCTCTTTAATCCTCTCTTTACCTGTGGTGCTGCAAACGGCTACCCCGTTTGTAACGCTACAGTTTACTCTGATACTCTTAACCTGTGGTGCTGCAACCGGCTCCCCCGCTTGCCACATTACAGGTTCCTCTCTAATCCTCTCTTAACTTGTGGTGCTGCAAACGGCTCCCCCGTTTGTAACGCTACAATATGTGTTTGAAAAGATAATTATATAAGCTTTCTATTGGTATATATTTTGTTTCTGCAAGATTTCAAAAACCGCATCTTTTCCATATCCTTTGGTTCTCTGTTTCGTCTACATATATTTTTTTGTAATTAGGCACGATACGTGATTCCTCAAATAAATACGGGGTTATACGTAATCAATTAGCATCCTTTTAGGGACTTATTCTGTACATCAAAACTAACAACTTTTGCTTTGCGACTTTTGACAAAACTAAAAAAAAAATGTTGTTTCATAGAAAAATTTAGTTCATCCGCGACAAAGTGCAAGGAACAGCTGTTTTTTTTTAAAATTTTACTAAAGTCGCAGAACAAAAGTTGTTAGTTTTGATGTACAGAATAAGCCCCTAAAAGAATGCTAATTGATTAGGAATAACCCTGTATATCTATCTAGGTATTTATCTAAACTCCCTAAATCCCTGTTTCTATTCAAAACGACCTAAGGACACTTTTGCCCTAAAATAGTAGTAGTGGAAACACTACACACAAACACAAACACTAGTTTTTTCGACGAGTGTGTGTTGCCAGTGATGACTTATGGCACAGAAACGTGGTCTCTCACTATGGGCCTTATTAGTAAGCTCCAAGTAGCCCAAAGAGCCATGGAGAGGGCTATGCTTGGAGTTTCTCTGCGAGATCGAATCAGGAATGAGGAGATCCGTAGAAGAACCAAGGTTACCGACATAGCCCAGCGGATTGGCAAGTTGAAGTGGCAATGGGCAGGGCACATAGCGCGGAGAACTGAGACCGATGGGGTCGAAAAGTTCTTGAGTGGAGACCACGTACCGGCAAGCGTAGCGTAGGACGTCCACCCACAAGGTGGACGGATGACCTTATTAGGACCGCAGGATCGCGCTGGATGCAAACCGCTATCAACCGGTCTTATTGGAAATCATTAGGGGAGGCCTATGTCCAGCAGTGGACGTTCTATGGCTGATATGATGATGATGATGAAACACTACGTGCGCCGGCCACGCCGGAAGGATATCATATCATAATACATTTATTAGCAGTGGCGTGAGAAGTGAATCAAAGTGATCATGCGCAGTGCGCAGACGCCACGAGTGGCGCGTATTGCGCCTCAAATTCGCGACTAGGTCCGCGACACATTTTGGTAAATTAATTAATATAAATTTATATTTTTCTATCATACTTACTTCCTTACTAATATCCTACTTCATCATCACTTTATCTACCAACCGGTCTTATTGGAAATCATTAGGGGAGGCCTATGTCCAGCAGTGGACGTCCTATGGCTGAAATGATGATGATGATGATGATGATCATCACTTCATCACTATCACTACATAGTATAAAACAAAGTCGCTTCCCGCTGTCTGTCCCCATGTATGCTTATATCTTTAAAACCACTCGCAACAGATTTTGATGCGGTTTTTTTAATATATAGAGCGATTCAAGAGGAAGGTTTATGTACATAATACACCTGTGCGATGCCGGGGGGGTTGCTAGTAATATTATAAATCTAAAAGTGTGCTTGTTGGTTTGTTCCTCGTTCACTTTCACGCAGCAACGAATCAACGGATAGACTTGATTTTTGGACATAGTTTAAAAGACTAAAAGTAACATAATATTAAGCTAAGTACTTATTAACCAAAAAAATTCTCATGCTAGTCGCAAATAAACGCAATTTTTATGTATATAAATATCGTATCACGTTGTTTGTCCGCGATGGCCTTTTCAACTACTGAAATAGAACTTTTTAAAAATACAAGCTTTTAAGATCATGGATATCATGATCAGCCAAGATAAGTAAACCGAGCCCAAACACGACGGGTCTATCTTGTTTAGTACAGGAGTTCCTATGGCCACCCTCTGACTCCATCATCAGATCAGCTCCATGGTACCATATTATTGGATTGTCACGCGATATACATATGCGTGCAAAATTTCAGTTTAATCGGAAACCGGGAAGTTGGTTAAATTTAACTTGCAAGATTCCACCAGAAGTTACATAGGTACCTACATCCATTGCAAGTTAAATAAAAGCTATCTTTGTGATAAGCATTTTAAAAATCTGAAGTGAATGCAGTATTTGACCCTGCCCCTTCGAATCACTAGCCCGACGTCTCCCAACTGAGCTAGCCAGCAAATTGTGAAGTGCTTATCATTACCACCAACTTATAGCTTTGTCGTGTGGGAAGCACTCTAAATAACATTTGACAGCTGTCATCTGAAATATAGAGCTTATTAAACTTTATCACTTTTGTGAACACAGCAATAGTATAAATTCGATCGTTACGGAGATAATCCACTTTTAAGTACGACAGCTGTCACTTTGACACCTGTCATGCAACTAGTATGTACTGTACTGTATCAGCCTTTTTAATAGTCCACTGCAGGACGTAGGCAGGTCTCCACCACGCTGGCCCAGTGCGGGTTGGTGGATTCACATACGCCATCGAATTTCTTCTACTGACATATGCAGGTTACCGACATATTATTGACATATGCGATGTTTTCCTCCACCGAAAAGCCAACGGTGTTAAATTCCGTACATAAATTCCAAAGAACTCATTGGTACTGAACCGGGATTTGAACCCACGACCTCACGATTGTAAGGCGGGTGTCACTACCACTATACTACCACTGCTTCTAGTATGAACTATATAACTAAGTTAACTAGTATGAATTGGGGAAAAACATGACAGATGTCGTTATGACAGTTGTCAATTTGACGTCTGTCATTTTTGAAACTAAAAAAGTAAGTAAATGTTAAAACATTTGATTTTCTTTGACTTCAAGATAATTTATGGGCAAAATAGGTCAAAAACCCTGAAAATATGTCACTGCAATATTAGTAGGACCACGGGCACGAAATTTTTTCCCGTAGTCCTACTAGAGTGCTTGGTAGGACCACGGGAAAAAAATTTTGCCCGTGGTCCTACTAGTAGTTAGTACATCTGGTAAGACCACGGGCGACAAACGATAAAAATCATATCATAAATAAAAGCTTGCTGAAAAATAAAAAAAGCACCAGGTGTGCCGCTTTCCTTAAGTTAATTTGTTTACTTCCAGCTTTATTAGGGTCAATCATTCAATAAGCTTACAATAAAATTGTAAACGTAGGTCATGTTTATCTCTGTTTGGTATATTCCACTGGTGGCCATCCGGACTAACGAAATTCTATGTCGTCGTCGTTTCAGCCCTAGGACGTCCACTGCCGGACTTAGGCTTCCCCTAACGATCTCCAAAAAGACCGGTCGGTAGCGGATTGCATCCAGCGCGATCCTGCGTAGTCAAACGCAAACCTATACGGAACAAAAAAATAACCACAAGGTGGACGGTTATTTTTTTAAATTCCGTACGTACTACGCTGCGCTTGCTGATACTTGGTTCGAGAATTTCGCGCCCCCATCGGTCATTAGCCACTTCTCCCAGCTATGTGCGCTGCCTGCTGCTACTTTAACTTGGCAATCCGCTGGGCTATGTCGGTAACTTTGGTTCTCCTTCGGATTTAAGAATGACGGCTGTCAGAAGTATGAATTGGGGAAAAACATGACAGATGTCGTAATGACAGTTATCTCTTTGACGTCTGTCATTTTTGAAACTAAAAAAGTAAGTACATAAATGTTAAAACATTCTGTTTTTCTTCGACTTCAAGATCAATTACGGGCAAAATGGGAAATATGTTACTGCAATTTTTGTAGGACCACGAGCACGAAATATTTCCTGTTGTCCTACCAGAGTGCTTGGTAGGACCACGGGAAAGAAATCTTGGCCGTGGTCCTACTAGTAGTACATCTGGTAGGACCACGGGCAACAAACGATACTAGACAGTATAGTATAGTGCCTCAAATGCAGATTTCCAAACGTGGTTCGAATGACGCAAATCATATATTAGCAGTCGGGAGAAAAATCGCCCAATTATCAAATTCCGCGCGATAGTTCAAACAAAACGTGTCATTATTTGGAGAGCTGCATGCCTTTCTAATTCTTTGAATTTTTGTTCGCACGCGAATTTTAGGGCGCGTGTTATAATTTCCGGGTTCCGTAAGAAAACAAATTTGAGATTTGATATAACTCGAGTCGATGACTATTCTACTTCCTACTAATATCACGCGAAAATTTGTGAGTATGTATGAATGTTTGTTACTCTTTTCACGCAAAAACTAATGAACGGATTGAAATGAAACTTTACAATAATAATGCTTGTACATCAAAATAACACATAGGCTATCCTACTAATATTATAAACGTGAAAGTTTGTGAGGATGGATGGATGGATGTATGGATGTTTGTTACTCTTTCACGCAAAAATTACTGAACGGATTGAGATAAAACTTTGCAATAATATAGCTTATATATCAGAATAACACATAGGCTATGAATTATAATGATATATTGCGTATGCGGGCGAAGCCGCGGGTAAAAACTACTAATTTATAAAGATATTAGCTTATGCTGGCGGCTCCTCCCGCGTGGTATTTTGACTTTTGATACCTTTTATTTTTTCGGGATAAAAAGTAGCCTATGTCACTTTCTGGCCCTTGAATTATACCCATACCAAAAATCAAGTCAATCCGTTGCTCTGCTGCTGCGTGAAAGAGGAAAAAACCAACAAACTTTTCGGATTTATAATATTAAGTAAGATTCGCCGGGTCAGCTAGTCTAACATACACTAACATACACTAATATTATAAATTCGAAAGTATGTTTGTTATTTGACTTGTTAGATACCTTTCTCGTTCAAGTTACAACGGATCGTCTTCGTTTTTGACCGACTAAACGAGGAGGTACTCAATTCGACGCGTACTCGTATATGTATATATTTTTTATATAACACACATTGTAGTCCAATTTCGATAATTCTTTTTTTATTGGAAAGATTATACTTCGAAATTGGTCCCATTTAAATTTTATCGAAATCGGCTGAGCCATTTTTGAAAAATCGACAATAATGTGAAAAATGCTACATCGATCCGTGCGAAATATTCGCGTATTCTATCCACGGTTGAAGTCGGTCATGACATTTTTTGTGAAAAAGAATGGTGGCACGAATATAGTTCATAGGTCGAAAAGTGGCATAGGCTACTTCCATCCATGCATCCATCAGCCAAAGGACGTCCACTGCTGGACAAAGGCCTCCCCTATGGATCTCCAATAAGACCGGTTGGAAGCGGCTTGCATGCAGCGCGATCCTGCGGTCTTAATGAGGTCATCCGTCCACCTTGTGGGTGGACGTCCTATGCTGCACTTGACGGTATGTGGTCTCCACTCGAGAACTTTTCGACTCCACCGGTCATCAGTCATCCGCGCTATGTGCCCTGCCCATTGCCATTTCAACTTGCTAATCCGTTGGGCTATGTCGGTAACTTTGGTTCTTCTACGGATCTCCTCATTCCTGATTCGATCCCGCAGAGAGACTCCGAGCATAGCCCTCTCCATAGCTCGTTGGGCTACTTGGAGCTTACTAATAAGGCCCATAGTGAGAGACCACGTTTCTGTGCCATAAGTCATCACTGGCAACACACACTGGTCGAAAACTTTCAAATTTAATAGGCTACTTATTATCCTGGAAAAATAAAAGGTTCCTATGGAATAGCACAAAAGTCAAAGTATCACGCGGGCAAAAGCTAGTTTAATAATACGAGTAAATAATGATAGCCGGAGAGAGAAGTGAGTTTTGTGCAGCTTGAAGCTAAAGTCGAAAACGCTATTAAGTTTGGTTCGATCCATAAACGACTCGTAGTCTTAAGTATATCTAATTTTTACCGGCTTCCAAAAAGGAGAAGGTTTAAATGTTCGTTTGAATGTTTTTTTGTGTACGTTGTATATTTTCGCCAATTGTGAACCGATTTAAAAATTCTTTTTTAGTTCGAAAGAATATACTTCCGAGGTGGTCCCATTGAAAATATATCGAAATCGGCTGAGCCGTTCTTTAAATCAACAATAATGTACTTGAATGTCATATGTCTCTTTGTGTACTTTGTCGATTCGTGCAAATTACTTATTCGAATTTTGAATGCGGTGGAAGTCGGTATTCAGATTTTTTTGCTAAAAATGATTAGGTATTGAAGGTTCACTCGTAAGGTGGACAGACTAGTAATACACGATTGTGCTGAAAAACGGGAAACAGCAATTTCTGCGTTATTATTTAGGATTATAGGATGTCTCTGTCATGATTCTCATCATGGTGATGATTTTTTACAATCATAAATTGTACGTTGAAGTGGGTATGTTACGCGATTACTCTGCCGATACTGAATCGATTTTCAAAGAAAAAAATCAAGATCATTTATTGTCAGCTGTGATTACATACATGGTGTTCTACATTTTAAAGAAGTGTTTAGTTAGAACAGTTAATACTTTGCGTAAGATATTATTATATTTTTTATATTGTTCATTTGTTTGTCTATTATGTTTATAGTCCATATATATGGTTCTTTTAACCACCCGCCTTGCCCTCGAGGTATAGTGGTATCTATAAAAGATTTTCCTCGGTAAAAAAAAGGTCAATAACTTGAATAAACGCAATAATGTTTAACTTTGTATTGACAAAGACTTAAACATACGATTGTTTCAATGCTAATAAGTAAATGGTCAACAGGGAAAATGTTGTATGGAACGGCACTTACTTATTTATACGATTTTGGGGTTGGTACCACAGTAGGTATAAGTAGGCCGTAATGATGAGTATTTAATGTATCAAATTTTTTAGAGAAATCATTTTCTAAAACATGCACCTCATAGGGTTCCTGATAGGGATTTCAGGGACTGTGTATCATGTAGTGTAAATACCTACTAATTTCAGATTGCACCGGTGTCAGTCGGACCCTGAACTAGATCGAGGCCGACGACCGCGACAATTGCCTGACCTTGTCCAAACGTTAATCAACTCCGGACTCCAACAATAATGCATACCTATTTTATGCGGTCACTTGTTACTAAGAGCAACAAATGCACGTGACACGCATAAGCTGTTTTTAGGGTTCCGTACCTAAAAAGGAACATTTCTGATTTGTACCGCCAGGGAATGGAACAATCTTCCTGCTTTACTGTTTCCTAAGAGATATGATCTAAACCTTTTCAAGATCAGAGTGAATAGGTATCTTCTAGGTCTGCGTGCTTCATCATCGACCACAACGTCGCTTACCATCAGTCGAGTGGGAGGTCAAGCGCGGACGTTTTCGCGAAAAAAAAAAAGAATCCATCTAAGATCTTTTTTTGTAATGAAATCGTCTAAATAAATCGATGAACGCCGGCTGCTCGCACGAAAAACCATGACTCATTGTCACGTTGAGCCGAGCGTGCAAGCGAGAGCGAGAAGCAAGCGATAGAGAAGCACGAATGCCCTGAGCGTATGTTATGGTTTAAAATATTTATTTTCTCAAAGAATTACATAAAATTCACTTATAAGAGAAAATACATGCTAGATTAGTGCTAGATTAAATGGCGTAAAAACAACTTATTATTATACATTTATAGGCTAAACTATTTTTCTTTTTTACAAAAATACGGACTCACGATACGTCAAAGTACCGAGTTAAAAATAATATTTTATACAGGCATGAATAGGTACTTAATATCTAATTATCACGTAAGTTATTGACCGTCGTCCGTCCGTCCGTCTGTCTGTTTTTTGCTCGATTTACGACAACAGATATACCCTTGAAATGGGGCTAAGGGAGCTCCCATACGATACGGAACCCAACATGCGCGAGTTCAACTCGCACGTGGCTGATTTATGATTTTTTACCTGATGGAAGTTTTTACATTTTTTATTTTAGTTAGGTACCATAATCATCATCTGACTATAACACTAAAAACGTCGTAAAAGATTGCCATTCTTTTCTTCTGAGTCATTGCAAAAACATTACTTATATTTATAATTATTATATTATCATCAACCTTGAAGTAAGCAATATCTACAATAATGACTGAATGAATGAAATATTTCCCATTCAATTTTCCACACGTATGTACCTAATAATTTATCGGAACAATATAGGTATCTACATAATTATGACGCAATAAAATATATTTGCGCGTGTCATAAAGTATTGTATAGTTTCTTTTAAAATATTTAACTAGCATTTTCTTACGCAATCTTGTATTAAACAACTGTAATATTTACTAGAAATCAATAGGTATTTCTCTAGACCAGTCATTCTCAAAGTGTGTTCCACGGGAAAACGGGGGAAAAGGGGAAGAAGGGAAAAAACTCTGTGGGGGCTCTACGAGAATTCAATCACTACATACTCGTAGTATAAAACAAAGTCAAATAAAAGAGCAAATAAAAAACCGGACAAGTAGCTCGCACATCGAGGGTTTCGTACAAATCCAGAAAATTGGGAAGTAAGTTGTTAAAATCGCTATACTATAAAATCGACAAAAAAGTTTCTTTTTATATGATACCTTACATGATACGCTTTACTCACTTCGAATTTTGAACCCATATTTTGGGAATTTTGAGGCCCTATTTTTTTGTAATTTATATAAAAATGTACAGTTTTCAGATTTATTCCTATATGTGAACTCTGAGACAATGCTTCCCGCCAAATTTCATAGTTCTACGTCAACGGGAAGTACCCTGTAGGTTTTGATTTTTGTGAGTATCGAAATATGCGGTTTTTTACGACATAAACGGCTCTAACTTTTTTATACGGTAACTGAGAAGTTTTTCTTTTACACAACTGCAAGAGACCATAGATATACGTATACAGTTTAAATTTCAACTCGATATCTTTACGCGTTCTCGAAGTAAAGAGTCTTGACATATACACAGACGGACAGACGGACAGACGGACAACAAAGTGATCCTATAAGGGTCCCGTTCTTTCCTTTTGAGATACGGAACCCTAAAAAATCAAGAGAGAATGTTGTGAAAAGTGAAGCCGACCAAAACTACGCCTCGCCGTGTACAGACAATTACACACACATCCACGTACAAGGAAACTACGCCTTGGCTTGTCAGTCGAACCAAAGAAGATATAATAATACTACGTCGAACTATGGCGGCGTAACATCGACGCACTCACACATGTATAAAAAACCGGCTTCACTTGACTGTCCAACGACGTTCCCTCTTGATTTTTTTATTTGCTCTGAGCCCCATGTATGCTTACGGCTGATACTATCCTACTTCCTACTAATATTATAAACGCGAAAGTTTGTGAGGATGGATGGATGGATGGATGGAAGGATGGATGGATGGATGTATGGATGTTTGTTACTCTTTCACGCAAAAACTACTGAACGGATTGAGATGAAACTTTGCAATAATATAGCTTATATATCAGAATAACACATAGGCTATAAATTATAATGATATTGCGTCAAAAATCAAAATATCATGCGGGCGAAGCCGCGGGAAAAAAACTAGTCATATTATAAGCCCGTACGAGTATATCTTTAAAACTACGCAACGTATTTTGATGCGTTTTTTTAATAGATTAAGTAATTCAAGAGAAAGGTTTTTATGTGTAGTACACCTGTGTGAAGCCGGGGCGGGTCGCTAGTTAATGATAGAAAAAAAAAAAACAAAAATTGTCTTCTAGCGACTAAAGATGTTTCAAGGTTTTCCCCAGGTGTTTTACAAAAGGGAACCGTAAAAAAAATTGTAGTTTTCTAGTCAACTAGATTTTCCCCGCGATTTCGCCCACGTGGTATTTTAATTTTGGTGCTACACAAAAGCATTTCATTTTTCTGGGATAAAAAGTAGCCTGTGTCACTTTCCGTCTTTCAAAAATCATGACAAAAATTAAGTCAATCCGTTGCTCCGTTGCTGCGTGAAAGCGGAACAAACCAACAAACACACTTTTGGATTTATAATATTATTTTATTTTATATTTATTTTATTTTGCTCCTTTTATTACACAACCTTACAATCACCTCTAAATACATATTAAGGATGATAATATTTATTTACATAACTTAAAAGACATAGAAATTCAATTCTTAACTACCTTATACCTATATAAATATATCCTACCTATATAAAAAAAAAAATTGGTTGCCTGTAAAGTCGGTATACGGGCGAAAGTTTTACGTGACAACGACTTGAAAATGTCTGTCTCTCTCGCTCTTAGGCGGGCTAACCATGACGCGTGCCTCTCACTCGCTCTCATTGTGAGCGCATAACGTGAGCGGAGCGTAACGCAGTTTCTTGAAGTGTCACCCGGAAAACCAATTTATAAGACGTTGTCACGTCAAAAAGGCGAAAAATCGAAACAAATACTGTGTCCGTGTGGTAGGGTGACAAGAACGCTGGCTGCATTCCCACGCTGAATGGCTAAAGAGATTCTCTGTGCGAGGAATGAGCCAGCTCTCTTGTCACCAGCAGCGTCAACAAGCTTTATTTAGAACATACAGTGATATTACATCTTAATTACTAATATCTTAAGTAACCATCCACTATTTACTTATAGTAAGGATAAGACCTGTTGAGCCAATTCGGCTCGGCAGAGCTCGAAAAACTGTGGAACGTTTTCTCTTCCAAAATTTTGCAATGCCTCAAGTCGAAAGTCTTCGTCCAGTGTGTTGCCAGTGATGACTTACGGCGCAGAAACGCAGTGATTTACTATGGATCTTATAAGCAAATTCAAAGTAAGCTGCGTGAAAGAGGAACAAATCAACAAATACATTTTGGGTATTGCGGCGTTAACTCAGTAAGGATACGTATGTGTTCAAACACAAGTCTATCTGAACTAAAACTCAAGTGATCATGCCACTGCAGTAATAAGAAATAAGCGTTTTTAAATTCTATTCGCTACGGAAACTTTAATTCCTCGCTGCACCCTTGAAAGTATTGTTTTACAGGAACTCGCACGAGGAAAATATAAAATTACAAAACTAGGTATGTTATGAATCTCTTGCGAGATTGCTTAGAGCGGAATAAGAATATACAGAGACCAAACTGACACTTACATTACTTGTACTCTGTACTATGTCGGACATCTAGAGATAACACCTCTAGATGTCCGACATATTCTTTATTAAGTGGCTCCCTATCCGTCTTCGTCACGATACTCACATACTTTCCTTCTCTACAACATTCTCTTCAAACTTTCTTT
This sequence comes from Hypomecis punctinalis, assembly GCA_949316475.1. NCBI lineage: Eukaryota > Metazoa > Arthropoda > Insecta > Lepidoptera > Geometridae > Hypomecis > Hypomecis punctinalis. The sequence continues at coordinate 2,578,825 of OX438820.1, forward strand.
TCCTTCATATATACGCTCTCGCATCACTTTTCTCTGTGACACTCACTCTGTCAATCTTAGATCTTCTAGCAATCTCCTTCTTTCCACTCTATCTCATTCTACTGTTTTTTATGATTTTTTTTAGTGTCCGAGCAGTAGCGCTCTGGAATGACCTTCCTGTGACCATCAGACGTGCACAGAGCCAAAGAAGATATAATAATATGACAGAGCGTTGAATCTTTCAAGGCCCAGGTTCAGCAACATTATCTCTCAAAGCTCTCTCTGACTGATACACATATCACTCCTCGTTATTAATTTATTTGTAATATATTTACGTATAAGTATGTTTATTTTTATTGTATGTATTATTTGAAGTATTTATGTATGGCTATTATTATGTAGTTTATTTTATTGTTGATTAGGAATTAGTAGTAACTTTCTTACATTGTTTTATTATTTATTTTGTCTTTACGTTTCCTTGCATCCAAGGGAGGTTGTCTGGAAGAAATCGCTTTTAGCGATAAGACCGCATTTTGTGCCTTTCGGCCTAGTGTTGTTCCAGTTGTTGATTCAACAATGGTTTCTTTGACGTTTCACGTAAAATTATCGTCCGTAAATCGAGTTTCAATTTTACATACAATCAATTTTTGACCGCCGAACCGGACGAGGTACTCAATTCGACTCGTATATTTTTTTTTATGTATAACCACGCATTACTTTTTACATAGTAGTCCAATTTTGATAGCTTTATTTTTATTGGAAAGAGTATACTTTGAAATTGGTCCCATTTAAATTTTATCAAAATCAGCTGAGCCATTTCTGATAAATCAACAATAATGTGAAAAATGCTACATCGACCCGTGCGAAATATTCGCGAATTCTGTACACGGGTGAAGTCGGTCATGCTATTTTTTGCTAAAAAATAATTATTTAAGTGAAAACTTCCTAAGAGGCGTTGTGCACTTTTTGGAATGGGTAAAAAAATTAAACTGGCGTCAGGACACGTGACCTGATCGAAAATTCGTAAGACGGCGCAGGGCGCTTGCGCGAGTGTGCGTGTATGATATTTTATTCTACCACATACATAAATGATAGTACTTTATTATGTTCAAGTTTTCACTTTTGCCGAAATGCACCCCGTTGTTTTTTTTCGGTGTATCTCTAGCGTCCGAGATAGATCCGGGTAGTATACAATATTTTCAAAGTTATCCCTCTTTAATTCTCTAATCTACTGCATAAAGAATGCTAGTCTAGTATAGAATCATTTCTAATGACGTTTTAATTGGATCAGCAATTTGAAATAAACGATATCGAGGCGGATTCAGACATACCGATCCAGTTGCTACTTGTTTTAATTCATATAGATAAGATGCGGTGTAATAGGTATTTGGATTATCTATACCTAAACTTAAATGAAGATATAATTACAAATGAGGATGATGTCATGCATGAACTATTAAAATTGTGTATCCTAAAGTTCTGATAGGGTACTAGAATTGGCTTGCGGCTTCTTCACATGGGTTTTTTGATTTTGATGCTATCACATTGAAACATTTTATTTTTCCGGGATAAAAAGTAACGTATGTTACTTTCCAACCTTTGAACTATACTATACTATTGGTTAGAAATAACCCTGTATACATATAAATACATGTCAAAATTCAAGACTATACAAAGCTCTGTTACTGCGTGATAAAGTTACAAACAAACTAACACTTTCGGATTTATAATGTTAGACTATTAGTAAGGAATGGGTAAGAAAAGGTTCAGTAGTGTATGTTACCGGTGATGACTTATAGCACAAAACGTGGTTTTTCTTATGGGTCTTACAAAATTATAGGTAAGCTCAAAGTAGCCCAACGAGCTATGGAGCAAGGCTATGCTTGGAGTCCCTCTGCGCAATCAATGAAGAACTAAAGTTACACAGACCATCAGATTAGCAAGTTAAAGTGGCAGTGGGCAGAGCACATCGCGCTATATATTCATAAAACAATGACATTAGCCGAACTGGTCGAACATTTACAACTGACATAATCAACTAAATTTGATTTACAGTTTTACGCCATCTGTATAGGATACTGGTCAAAATAATATTCGATACTCGTGTCTTAGTACTTACTTTTTCAGTACATTTTTGATAATTTTGACAATAATACCACAATAACTGTACTGTACCAGCCTTTTTTTAATAGTCCACTGCAGGACGTAACCCAATGGGATATGGCCCAATGACCCACGAAGGGTGATTGGGCCATATCCACTACGCTGGCCCAGTGCGGGTTGGTGGATTCACATACACCATCGAATTTCTTCTACGGACGTATGCAGGTTGCCTGACGATGTTTTCCTTCACCGTTTCATTTCCACAATAACACCATACGTTTTTTAAAAAGTAAAGCTCGATCGTTTACATGCGTTAGGTTTCTACTATTTTGAACCTACTTTTATTTGATAATGTGAGCGTGAAATTGAAAATTTGTAGTGGAGGCCTATGTCTAGAACATGGAGGCTGAAATGTTGATGAGCTACAAATTTTGTACGGTACACTTGATGCGCTAGTAATTCTCACACATGGGTGTTTTTCTCGGTTACAGATATGTGAAAGAGATAGCAGGATTTAAGTTCAGATTATTGCATTTGTGCAAGAGAGACAGCTGGCCTTCGATAATCCTTATCTTATATCGTGCGAATGTCCCTTTACTTAGGAAGTGGGTTGACCGGAAATGGATTACTAATCGACGTTTATGTACCTAGAGCATTCTTGTACAATTTGTACATGTAGGTATAAGAATTCTTTTATAAAATATTGATTTTATTGATGACTGCCTCGGTGGCTCAGTGGTTAGTGAACCTGACTTCTGGATCAAAGAGGCGTGGGTTCGATCCCCACCCAGGGCAATTATTTGTGTGACGAACATAGGTGTTTCCTCTGTGTCTGGGTGTTGTTTATGTACTATTTATATAAGTATGTATTTAAAATATGTATATGTAGTATATCAGTCTCTGGCAGCCATACCACAAGCTTTGCTTAGTTTGGGGTCAGAGACCATCTGTGAGATGTCACCCAATATTTATATTTATATTAAAAAATAAAACCATTTTTCTGATCTGACCTTGAATTAAAAAAATTGTACACATGGGATCCGATGGGACTTTTCAGAATTTCCAATTCCCAACTAACTGGGAATTTATGCAAGGGTGAATATCTAATTTGACCACGCTACGTAGGCCTACCCACGATGGGTGATTGGGCCATATCCACCACGCTGGCCCAGTGCGGGTTGGTGGATTCACATACGCCATCGAATTTCTTCTACGGACGTATGCACTATGTTTTCCTTCACCGAAAAGCCAGTGGTCTGAAAGACTGTACAGCTCTATAGAACTCAATTGAACGGGACCGGGATTTGAACCTACGATCTCATGAATGATAGGCAGGTGTTAATTAAATAAATTAAATAAATATTTTGGGACATATTGTTAATAATAAGGGATATATAAAGGAATTCGGCAAAATATTTTCACTTGGTTATCAAAAACATGTCTTTTTGTTTTATATTTAAAGTCGGGTTTGCGTGTGTAAGAACACGGCCTCTGACCACAAACTAAGCAAAGCTTGTGATATGGCTGCCAGAGAGTGATATACTACATTTACATATTTTTAAATAGATACTTATATAGATAGTAACTAAATAACACCCAGACACAGAGCAAACACTTATGTTCATCACATAAATATTTGCCCTAGTGGGGATCGAACCCACGCCTCTTTGATCCAGAAGTTAGGGTCACTAACCACTGAGCCACCACGGCTTTGATGTGTACCAAAATGTATCAATAAATGGGTATGATTGTCTGTGTCTCCTTACAGCGTCGGTATGTGGTTAAACTTTCGTTTATGATCACACTTACACTAGGTTTATAGGTATGTAGGTATCATACCTACTCTATGTTGCCAGTTGCCAAAATTTGCATATTTTTTACGTTATTGCGTTTTACTTTGTTCCAACCGGTTTATTTTTAACTTTTAATTTAGCATTCGAGTTATTTAAATACTCAAAACTATTTTTAAAGAAGACGGTTTAAAATTCTTGTTCGATGCGTAAGATGAAAATGAATGAATGCGTAGATTTCGCTTTTAGATTCCCAAAAAATGGTTATCCTTACTTTCTTATTATAAATTCGAAAGTGTGTTTGTTACTCTTTTACGCAGCAACAGAGCAACTGATAGACTTGATTTTTGGCATGGATAGGTACCATATACAGGGTTACAGGCTAAGTCGACCTATTCACGTTAAGCGTGTGTAGTTTACTTCGTTTCTGACTGATTTGACTATGAAACACCATATCCTAAATCTCACAGTTTTCAAGATATTTGAAAACAAATAATTTTTATAAAAGGGGTAATTTTACGGACAATATTGGGTAGTGAGGTATAAAACATTATTTTACATGTAAAAATCAAATAAAAATAATAATACGACTTACACGTTTCAAAATATCTGAGCTGATAGCCGAAAATTTGGAATTTTATAAATACCAATTTCAAATATCTGGATTTTATTTTAATTTAGGATAGTGTATTTCATAGTCAAATTAGTCAGAAACAAAGTAAACTACACACCTTTAACGGGTATAGGTCGACTTACCCTGTAACCCTGTATATAGGTGCCGGGGCACTAGAATACGGCATCGGTATCCTCCTCTGACTGATTTACTAAAAGGGGACCCCTGGGCTCGTGGGTGGTCAGAGTTGGGGCTCTGGCCATCCACTCATACGGGCCCGAGGAAGACGGCAGCGTGTGTGGCAACACTGTCGTAGAGGACCACACAGCCTGGATCCACTACCAGGCGAGTAGACACACAAAGTGCCGGGAGCACTGGTGCGTTCCTTTTGGAGATCCCGGAGCTCCCGAGAAAGCACAAAGGCTGGCTACCGAGGGGGTTTTAGTGGGTACCATTCCATATAACCCGACTGCACCCCAAAGCGGTCGGACATCTTTCATAAAAAAAATGATACCATATTTCGCTTTCGGCCGCGTACGCAACCAATGTTTGCAACTGGATGCGTATGTGGAGTTTTTTCTCTCCATTAGCTAGTTCATTCTTCCATAGCGGAAGAATATTTCAAAGGTTGGAAAATGACACAGTGACAAGTAAGTCCTAACAACTACAAACTTACAAAAACCAAACTTTACAGGGGGTTAAAAAACGGTTAATCAGGTTGTGACGGACCTTAATATAGGAGATATTTCTTCGGTGCTTAGTTACGTCAATTTGGCGAATTTTAACATAATTTAAATACCAGCAGACGCGCAATTCAATTCTCTATCGAACTGCAATCATAAGTAGTTCTCATAAAAAATGTGAGTTGTTAGCAGTTTCCCGTCAGTAGGCTACTTTTTATCCCGTAAAAATAAACGGTTCCTGTAGGATAGGAGATATCACAAAAAAATCCTAATTTCACATAAAAAGTTAATTGAGTTAAATTAGATTTTTTTCTGTTTTTTGCCATTTCAGAGTTGGACCCATAGTAAATGTTAGAGGTCTCAAAATCATGTACTATCATGTGTACAAAGTGAAGACCACCTACAGGCAAGCGCAGCGTAGGACGTCCACCCATAAGGTGGACATATGACCTTATTAAGACAGCAGGATCGTGCTGGATGCAAACCGCTACGAACCGGTCTCATTTTAGATCTTTAGGGGAGGCCTATGTCCAGCAGTGAACGTTCTATGGCTGAAACGACGACGATGTATACAAAGTATGATTGTTAAAAGTCGGTTTTCACGGTTTATTTAAAACTAGCTTTTGCCCGCGGCTTCGCCTGCGTGATGTTTTGGTTTTTGTGCTATCCCACAAGAACTTTTTATTTTTTCGGAATAAAAAGTAGCCTATATTACTTTCCGTCGTTCAAACTATGTCCATGCCGAAAATCAAGTCAATCCGTTGCTCCGCTGCTGCGTGAATGAGGAACAAACCAATCAACCAACAAGTACACTTTCGGATGTAATATTAGTAAGGAATAAGGATATAACTTATATTTATTTTCTCTTTCACGCATTGTTATTAGCGTATAGCGCTGTCCCTTTCAATAAACGTGTCTGTGAAACGTGAAAAACCTACACGTGGCTGTGAAATATAACACTGGAATGAAAACTACTCACATTGTGTAACTTGTGTCTAATTAAATACAAATATACCCGTCTCAAGTTCTAGAGACATATTGGCGTCTTCATTTATATGTACACAATACACAAATACAAATTACATTATTGGTTTTATTAGGTTGCAGAAGTTGGAAGCACGCGATTCAAGTGGCGCTGGGCAGGACAGTTGGCCAGGCGTGATAATGGATGGTGGAGTAGATCTCTGACTGAGCTCCAATAACAGACAGGCGTTCAGTAGGCAGACCACCAAGGCGTGATGATCGTCGCCCGATGGGTCGACGACATCAGATCCATCGCGGGACACGCGTGGATGAGATCAGCCCAAGACAGGGAAAATTGCCACAAAGGAGAGGAAGCCTATATGTAGTCAAACGCAAACCTACTAGGAATAAAAAAAATATATATTCAGCAGTGGGTCGATACAGGCTGATGATGATGACATTACATTATTACATTAGGGCTGTGGTAGACTGGTAGTGTAGTGGTAGTACTGCCTATAATTTGTGAGATCGAAAGTTCAAATCCCGGTCCCGTACCAATGAGTTCTATGGAACTTATATAGGTACGGTCTTTCACACCACTACGGTCTTTCACACCACTACTGGCTTTTTGGTGGTGGTAGTTTTGGTAATAATTTGGTAGTACAACGAGCTATGGAAAGGGCTATGCTCGGAGTATTTCTGCGAGATCGAATCAGGTTTGAAGAGATCCGTAGAAGAACTAAAGTTGCCGATATAGCCCAGTGGATTGGCAAGTTTAAATGGTAGTGGGCAGGGCACGGAAGCAGATGACCGACGGGGTCAAAATGTTCTTGAGTGGAGACAACGGCGTAGCGCAGCGTAGGCCACAACTTCGTTAAGACCGAAGCATTGCGCTGGATACAAACCGCTACCAACCGGTCTTATTGGAGATCCGTAGGCCTATGTCCAGCAGTGGACGTCTTATGTCTGATCGATTAATAGTAGGTACCTACGTAGTTTGAACTCAGGCTTGCTGGCAACTCAGCTCACGCTTAATTGTTGTAAATCCATGGGGGAGGCCTATATCCAGTAGTGGACGTCCTACGGCTGATAGATAGATGAGTCTTGGTTGCCGGAGGCCTTCAGGAGGTTTAAGAACTCTGACGACAGGGCTAGCAACTCGGGCTTTACCTACGCACTTACTTTCTTGTATAAAATCTTTGAAAAACCTTATGTGGCGGGGCGTTGTGGCTGCGACGAGATGGCTAACGTCACATAGGCGGTGCCAAATGACTAAAATGAAGTCATAAACTATTGCTATTACGATTGCTATTGCTTAGGCGGTCGGGGGGCTCGTTTGCGATGACCTTAATTTCATATGAGTCGAGTGTCTTGCCCTGATGTTAGAATTTGATGGCCACAACTCCGCTTAGCGGTTCAAATAACGGGGTCTGTAATTTGGTGAATCATCCGAGCTACGACAGCGCTCATTTGTAAATATACTGAGAGCCACACAAATTGAAGGGTGGAAAGTTAGCCGCAGATGACTTCGCCGTGATTCGCTAATTATTGCGCATGTGTGCACAATGCCTATAGAAATGCGCGGAAGGCATGAGGTTGGCGGGCGGGTGTGCCCCGGTGTTTCGTCTCTCTGGCTCCAGCGCGTACCCATATTTCGGCTTTTGCGCAGAACGCTGCGGATAACTTCCCATCCTTCAATTTGTGTGGCGCTTAGTATACCACCGTTTGTCTCTCCAGACAGAGACAGAAATAATTTCTGATCTGTTGAAGTCACTCAACTTTGAGTCACGGTGTAACTCAGGTACGATTGCTGAGGTAAGTTCGTACAGGCCGAGAGGCTAGCCCTGGTGTCAGAGTTTTTAGCCGCCTGAAGGCGTCTGACATTGCTACATGGTTAGAAAAAACCTGAAACTACAATTTAACGTGTCAATCGAGTTACGGTAGCGCTCAGTTGAAAATGCCACCCGCGGTCACCATCCGAAGACTGTCCGTGTCGAACGCTTTAACTTTGGTGATCACTGACAAATACCTAGTCTAACTACGTTAAGAGCGCTACATGTTATGGTGATAACTCTCGACTGTCTCGGTAGCTCAGTGGTTAGTGACCCTAACTTCTGGATCAAAGAGACGTGGGTTCGATCTCCACCAAGGGCAAATATTTATGTGATGAACATAAGTGTTTGCTCTGTGTCTGGGTGTTATTTGGTTACTATCTAGATAAGTATGTATTTAAAAATTAGTATATGTAGTATATCTGTCTCTGGCAGCCATATCACAAGCTTTGCTTAGTTTGGGGTCAGAGGCCGTGTGTAAGATGTCCCAAAAATATTTATTATTATATACATATTCATTTATTGTCTTAAATCTAAGTTTTTTTACAATATTTATATAAAAGAACAAAATACTATAAAAAAACCTAAACCTAGAGTGCCGCCGGCAGCGGGGCGGGGCCCATCTACCGGTGGTTGGGTCTACAGAGAGAGGAACCTTCTGACAATGCGCGCTGTGTCCAGGACGACCGCCTTCTGTATCTGACCCTTGACCCAACCGTCTAGAGAGAGCCTCTTAAGGTGGTGATTATTATTATTATTATAAATTAGGCATTTTTATTCGTATTCGTACGTAACATTGTAAAGTTTTTGTTCGAGCACATTTAGTAAAATGTAGAGTTCCTAAATAAAACATGAAGCCCGATTACAGAAGCTCCATCGCAAATGTAATAGCTAAATAGCATAGTTCTGTTTCTTTTTTACTTTAGGCATTCGATATAGAGAACGCTTTTTACGTTGCTATTAAATTTACGCTGGCGCATCTATCGGGCTTATGATGGTGCGAAAAATTATACGAGTATCGACCAAAAAGTAATCATGTCATGTGCTTTTTTATAGAATGTATGTATCTAGGTAAATATAAGTTATAATGGCATTTATATTAAATTACTTGCATACCATAATAAATTGTATAATAATAAGTTTTTTTTGTAATTTCTTCACACTCATTGTCTAGTAAAATAACTCGTGAGCGTCAAATGTCGCCATGGTATAAAGGATCAAGATATAAACTCATGTAAGAAAAACTTATCGATAACATTCGCTATAAACATTTTTTATAGAAACAGAAATGAAGTTTGAATAACTTAACGCAAAACATTAATTTTTTTAAGTACTGAACACTGAAAAAATAAGTGCAACTCATAATTCTATAAGCAATTTGTATAGAAACAGAAATAGAACTTGAGTCGAACTAACTTAAAACAGAATATGATTATATCTAAGTACTGAGCCCTCAAAATGTAGGTCCTTATTGCACTTTTTTGCATTTCAAGTAAAAAAATGCAACTCACATTTCAAAATTTATAAGAATGTAACAATTAAAACTTACCGGCAAATGTCAAAAGTAGATATAAGATGTCTCCAATAGTAGCACACCACTACACAAATACTTACTTAATCGCGAAATACAAGAAATGTTCTATTTTGTTAACTCCACTTAACATTGTGTTAAAAAACGTTAACAGCGCATCAAACGTTCCAATTTTGAATTCAAAACGAAACGAAACTAGCAATAAAAAAAAACGAAAACGAAAGTTCGAAAATGGAGCACGTGGTCCCGCACTAGTGACGTGAAAATCTAGGAGTGGGGTTATCGACGTTATCGATGAAATCTCGCGATAAAAAAATCGTCGCACGTCGATAGCTGCGAGAGACGGTGCGCGGAATGACTCGCGATTCTAGCGAAGGTAGTTTATCGTGGCTAAGTCTTAAAGACATTATAAATATTATGAATTACGTTACGTTCCGTGTTGAAAACCGATATTTTCTGGTATTTTCCGAATCGGGTGTATCTCTAATTTTGGACATTATTTGTAGATAATGACAAGGAGTTCTGCGAATTCGGTATTGCATTTTTGCATGTAACCACATAGTCATATAAAATTTAAACTAGCTTCTCGTCCCGGCTATGCCTTCCTATGAGTTACTCGTAAATAAAAGTGAAATCGTTTATTTCAGGCAATAAACCCGTAGCAAATACATATAAATAGCATTTAAGACATCAGTTCAAACCATTAAAAAATTTAAAAAATACTTAATAGCAAAATATCCCAATTGGAATAGTCAATAAATAATTGCAATTCAACGTGGCAATGGGGCCATTTTGGGAACTGTGCCACTAAGGTTTGATTAGGGTTATCATAGTCGTGGATACATTTTAATTTTTTTATTTCAATTCTTTATTATTGTTTTTTTTTACAATTAAATACATTAAATTTATTTACATAACTTAGGATACATTGAGTTGTCATTCTATACTAAAGTACAACGAGTATCTTCTAGGTAAGCGTGGCTACATCCTAGACCGTATATCTGCTCAACATTAGGCAGTATGTAGTGAAAAGCAAACCTACAAGGAATAAAAAAATACTACCTAAAATACTACACAAAAAGACCCTAAATATAAAAAAAACAGACGCTAGAAATCCCTTTTATTAATTTGTTTAGGTTTGTAAATATTGTATAGTAGTTGTACTCGTAATTATGGTTAAGTTCAAGTTATTATTATTTAATAAGTACATTTAAATATATTTCCTTTTCAATTTTCTTAAACAAATGAGAAAAATAGTAACGTAGCTTGTCATTACTGAAATAATTTTTGTAAAATGCCAAGTAGGTAGTTATCGAGCCTATTGAGTTAAAAAATAAGTAAAGCATTATAAATGGCTTCTCTTTATTATTAGAATAGAAGTAGGCAAAAACTATCCAAGTGTCCTTAATTAAGCCCATTTTCACCAAAACGTAAGAAAATTAAGGGCGAGTTTCATTTTCACCATCGTTAGGGTAAGGTGACACTACCTTAACTAACCTTAACTGGTTACTTGGAAGTAATATTCTGTGTTAGGTATATGACAATATCTTTGTTCATCATCATTATATCAGCCGTGTATACCTACTGCTAGATTTGGGCTTCTCCTATACGGGGTTATCCAGAACTGGTGTATTAAGCCAAAAAAACTTTTACATGTTTGGGAGGGTAAGCCAAAAAACAATTTACATATATGGAAGCTAATTAAATAAACTGTTTTGATTTTTTTAAGTATGTATTTGAAATTGAAATATATACAACAACTATTGTGTTGTCATCTTTTGTCGATTCTGAGTTGCAGTTTGGATGGAACAGTTGATTTTTAGGGTTCCGTACCTCAAACGGATAAAACGGAACCCTTAAAGGATCACTTTGTTGTCCGTCTGTCCGTCTGTCCGTCTGTCCGTCTGTCAGTCTGTCCGTCTGTCCGTCTGTCCGTCTGTCCGTCTGTCCGTCTGTCCGTCTGTCCGTCTGTCCGTCTGTCCGTCTGTCCGTCTGTCCGTCTGTCCGTCTGTCCGTCTGTCCGTCTGTCCGTCTGTCCGTCTGTCCGTCTGTCCGTCTGTCCGTCTGTCCGTCTGTCCGTCTGTCCGTCTGTCCGTCTGTCCGTCTGTCCGTCTGTCCGTCTGTCCGTCTGTCCGTCTGTCCGTCTGTCCGTCTGTCCGTCTGTCCGTCTGTCCGTCTGTCCGTCTGTCCGTCTGTCCGTCTGTCCGTCTGTCCGTCTGTCCGTCTGTCCGTCTGTCCGTCTGTCCGTCTGTCCGTCTGTCCGTCTGTCCGTCTGTCCGTCTGTCCGTCTGTCCGTCTGTCCGTCTGTCCGTCTGTCCGTCTGTCCGTCTGTCCGTCTGTCCCTCTGTCCGTCTGTCCCTCTGTCCGTCTGTCCGTCTGTCCGTCTGTCCGTCTGTCCGTCTGTGTGTATGCCAAGACTCTTTATCTCGGGAACGCGTAAAGATATTGAGTTGAAATTTAAACTGTATACGTATATCTATGGTCTCTTGCAGTTGTGTAAAAGAAAAACTTCTCAGTTATCGTTCAAAAAGTTAGAGCCGTTTATGTCGTAAAAACCGCATATTTCGACACTCACAAAAATCAAAACCTACAGGGTACTTCCCGTTGACATAGAACTATGAAATTTTATTTTTACTCTGAGATAATGCTTCTCGCATTATCTCAGAGTACACATAGGAATAAATCTGAAAACTGTACATTTTTATTTAAATCACAAAAAAATAGGGCCTCAAAATTCACAAAATATGGATTCATAATTCAAAGTGAGTAAATTGTACCTTACATGGTATCATATAAAAAGAACTTCATTAGCACATGCTAAAACAGGTTTTTAATTATTTTAACAATGTGTAATTTTCGATGTATGACGCGAAAAGTGCAAGAAAAAATAACTTTTTTGTCGATGGTTATAGTATAAGGTATACTTAATATAAAGTATAGTAGTATAAAGTAAAGTATAATTTTAAGAACTTACTTCCCAATTTTGTAAAATTTTCTGGATTTGTACGGAACCCTCGGCGTGCGAGCCGGACTCGCATTTGTCCTGTTTTTTTTCTCGAATTTTGGTTTGGCCTCATAGTACAAGTTGTTCATAACGATGGTCAGTAATCAACTTCTTTTGGCGTAGTACAGAGAAGCAGATAACCCTGTATATTCACAATAAGACCTGTTGAGCCAATGCGGCTGGGCTGCAAAACTGTGCGAAATTCCGCAGTCCCTCAAGTTTTCGATAATCGATGATTTATGGTACAGAAAAGTACCTAGTCATTCACTATGGGCCTTATAATCAAGCAAGTTTAAGGCGCCATAGTATCAGCGTAATTTTTCATATGAGCGGGTGAAGACCAATACGCCCGATTTTTGCATTCAAAAATCAATACAAAATTGATATCACATTTTTTCCTAATTTTTTTGCATGAATCTTTAGTTCAATTCGTGTGCATAAATAACAGACTCAAAATAAAATTGTAAACGTGTAGAAAAATGTGCCCAAAATGCAATAAACTTTCTTAGAAATCGTGAATTTGTTCTAAAAAGCGGTATCTTCGCATTTAATTTCTATCGAGCGAAGTTTTTTGAATTGTGTTTCGAGTTATTGAATTGCCTACCGTATAGTTTTGAGAATATTATGTATTTTATTTTTATTAGACAACTTCAAGGTTTGATGGAGAAAAGTCAGTTTAATGAGTATTGCGGCGTTTCGCCCCGCAAGCGGTTGGGCCCGCGGGGCGAATCGCATAAGACTCTTTTTGAAGGTCCCCATTCGCCCTGCATTGTTTGGAGCGGGCCGAATGGGGACCTTCAAAAAGAGTCTTGGGCGATTTGCCCCGCGGGCCCAACCGCTTGCGGGACGAAACGCCGCAATACTCGGTTAAATTAGGGCTCTATTAAGGTATTTTGAGATTGTATAGCGGTTTAAAGTGGCTTAAAGAGGTACGTATGTTCGGAGACTCTCTGCGAGTATCAGAAATGAGGAGATACTTAAAAGAACCAAAGTAAGCGACATAGCCCAGCGGATTTGCAAGTTGAAATGGCAGTGGACTAGCGTAATAGGTTGCAGGACTGATGATCATGATGTGGTCATTGATGGTCATCATGATGGTCAAATTTTAACATCATAGTGTTGGAAAGTTCTTGAGCTTACATCGCGTACCTACCGACAAGCGCAGCTCATAATAAGTTGGCTAGATGACCTCATCATCATCAAGACCGCGATGGATGCTAATCGCATCCAATCGGTTTTATTGGAGATCCATAGGGGAGGCCTATGTCTTTTTTTTTTTTATTTAATATAATGACAATACTACACTACTACTACATAGAAAGCAATTGGATCATCCACAGACCCTTGAAGGTCTAAAGATAATCCAAGTGCTCAAGCCCACTGCCAGTTGGCAGCGTGCCCAGCATGCTGGCAGCATTGCCACGCTGAATGGCAATGCTTATACGTTGAGCCAAATAAACACCAGCATTTTGGTCACGCGTCGCGTCCACCAGACGCTCAGAAAGACTTTTGAAAACAAGATGAGCTCCCGGCCCCCACGGACCCAAAGTCTCAACTCCAAATGGCTCAAATATGTAACCACTCCCGAGGTTAGCATATTTGCGCCGCTTGTGCTGCTCAGCCGAATTGGCCGCCGCTCCAGCCCTACTCTGAGTCTCAGGAAGATGTGACGGTGCCAAAGTATCGACGCAAGTTGCGTCCCATACTAAGGGCCGTCCACACTTCCATGGGACCAGCGTCATGCCGTCAGGCCTTTTGCCATCACCACGCGCCAACCCACTCGGTTCGAGTACGGCTGCGATATTGGCGGTGACAAAAGCCCTGCGTATGACATCGTTAAGGCTGGCGTGGCGTCCAATCCGACCAGCGCTTCTTGAGCAAGAGAGACCGTGGTGACCGAGCTGGTCAACTGCAGTACCACACTGACAGCGATGGGCTTCACAACACCTTGCACCCAAGCGTAAGCTGACAGCTAGACGAAATGCAGTTGGGTCTAAAAGGTTACCAGTATTGAAAGAGGGCAATGCTTGCAACCAAAGACCGGACTCCCATACAGAGACTGCAAGGATACGAGCGCGATCCGCGACGCTAGGACACGTGTCTAGAAGAGATTTCCGTGCTAGTTCGCAGATCGGCCGATCCCACAGTCTCTGCGACGATAAAGTCTTTGGAAGCTCGGTATTTGGACAAGCGACCCTCCAAGCATTCGTTGCCTCATTCAAATGAGCTACATCTACGCCAGAATGGCCTAAAGAAGGTGCGAGGATTTTTTCAATCAAGTTCTGAGTACTATGAATGGAGGACAAGAAAGCTGGTAAAGCAACACTTGAAATTTGACGGACCCCTAACCCTCCAAGCCTAACAGGCAAGGAGGCTTGTAGCCACGCCTTTTCACTCATGTCAATATTCAAAACCGATACTAGGGACTGCTTTACAACATCGTCTAAGCTCAAAAGGAGCTCATTGTGTTTCCACAATGGACTACATCGTAAAGCGTACATAAATTTTGGAACAAACAGACAACATCTTATAATGGTAAAAGCCATGTGGGCGTTAATTTTGAGTAGCCTATCAGAGGCACTCAAAAATTTTTGAATTTTGAATTTTATGTCTAGTAGTGGACGTCCTATGGCTGATGGATAGATGAAGTTGAAAAGATATACCGACAGGTTAAATAATTTAATAATTATTTTTAGCAAAAAATAGCATGACCGGCTTCAGCCTTGTACAGAATTCGCGAATATTTCGCACTGATCGTTGTAGCATTTTTCACATAATTGTTCTTTTATCAAAATTGGCTCAGTCGATTTCTATAAAATTTAAATGGGACCATTTTCGAAGTATACTCTTTCCAATATAATAATAATAATAATTATCGAAATCGGACTACTACGTAAAAAGTTATGCGTGGTTATACGTAAAAAAATATACGCGTCAAATTGAATACCTCCTCTGTTACGTCGGTCAATAATGATTATGCGACGGTTTATTCACAGTGAAAATGTCTACTCTGTGTAGTCGGATAAAATAATGACAGACAGACATAGAGAGCCACTTTCATAGGAGTATTAGTGTGAGGAATGTTAGAATAGCGTGACGCTATCCAATCCGAGTGGCTTGATCCAGTCTCTTGCAACCACCGAGTGCTTATCTTATAGACAAGACTCTTCTCGGTTGCAAGTGTCGCTCTTGTTTAGAGCGGTCGTAATCACATATCTCGCGTTGTGATCATAATCTAGTAGTGCCCACTACTTTATAACCAACACATTTGTGACTTTTTGTACTATATATAACGGGACTAAACTCACGTGTAGGGATAGTCGTAACGACTATAGTTTCGGTCGCATTCGGCGACCTTTCTCAAGTTGGCGAGTGCTAGCACGCGGAGCCGTCTCGCAATGCACTCTCAGTGCATTATGTGTGAAAACCACGTAAATTTCCATAGTAAAACATTTGTGACTATCGACAAAACAATTGCGCGAAAACCATATTGATTTTGTGAACATTATGAGTCTCATACCGTCATACGATTGTGTGAGATAAGCAGATAACCGTACGATCGTATGAGACCGGTTGCGTTCACAAAATTAATATGGTTATCGCGCCAATTTTTGTCGATTTCACGCCTGTTTAAACCTTTTCTCTAAAGAGGTAAAAGAAAAAATACCGGGAAATAAAAATCGAACTCGCACACGACTGCTCGTACCTCAGAATAGCATCTACCATTATTATAATTTCTGTGATGTCACTACATTTTTCGCATTTTTTCCATAACTTAAGGCATGATGCTTGTTCTAGTCAAATTCTGTGATAAGTCAACGGTAAGTAGTGTATTTTTCATATTTATATTCTTTATTTGTCAGAACATGGTAAAGTACACATAATACAAGTAGTATACAAGATGGAAGTAAGTACTAAATTTACAGGGTTATCTGCTTACCCTGTACTACGCCAAAAGAGGGTAAGTAAGATCATCATTATGAACAATACAAACCATAGTTTGTTTAAAATGGGGCTAACTCAATATTCGAGAAAAAATAATTAGCCATTCCATACAAAACTGCAACTCGGAATAGACAAATGTATGAAACAGTAGATTTTTTCTAGAGGATTGGCCTCGTAGTAAAAGTTGTTAATAACAATTGTCTGAATCACCTCCTTTCGGCATAGTACACCAGTTTTGGGTAACCCTGTATAGAATTTGATACGTTTTTACTAACTCAAGGAAATTAGGCATGTAAGACCGCATCGTTTGATATCGTTCACCTAAATGTTTGATTTGAACGATATTATCCTCAACTAGAAATATTGACGTATTCTTTCAAAAAATATCCTGAAAGCATTTTTTACCTTTTGATAAACAAAATCCTCAAGACTGAGTTATCAAATACCTATCAATTAATATTTCTGATTTGCGGACACTATGTACTTGTATGGGTAATTTAGCGCTTATGTACCTACTATTAAAGTTTATCCCAATGTAACGTCTATAAGACGTCACGTGATGGCAGGAAACAGTTATCATCATTACTGTCTCGTACCTACTATCAAATAATCTGTGCTGTCGCCGGATTTTTATCCATTAGCATTGTCACACAGTCACATGATGTAGTTATGCATGGCCTGAAAAACCAACGCCCAATCACTAATAATCATTTTTTGCAAAAAATAGCATGACCGACTTCACCCGTGTACAGAATTCGCGAATATTTCGCACGGATCGATGTACCTACTATTTTTCACATTAATGTCGATTTATCAAAAATTGCTCATCCAATTTCGATAAAATTAAAAAGGGACCAATTTCAAAGTATACTCTTTCCAATAATGTATGCAATATGCGTGGTTATATATAAAAACAAATATACGCGTCAAATTGAGTACCTCCTCTGGTTCGTCGGTCAAAAAGTAAGGAACAGCTATGTAAGTTTGTAGAAGCCTAGTGCCTAGCCCTGGTGTCAAAGTTTCTAAGCAGTCTGAAGGCGTCTGACATGGCTAAACGGTTAAAACAACCGGGCGTCTCATCAGAGCCACGTTAGCGCTCAATTGGAAAATTCACCGGCGGTCACCCATCCGAAGACTGACCGAGTCGAACGTTGCTTAAGTTTAAAAAATATCGAAATTGCATGCAACGTGAAAAACTGCTCTTTTTTTGACAGTTGGCTAAAATATGATTAGCTATCACAGCTATTGTCCAATCTATTTATTAGTAAAGTAATCAGAGCTCGTAATATCATATTATCGTAATACTAAATCAACGTTGAAGTATTCAAATAACGTCCTATCAGACTAAGTAGTAAAATATTTGTAGTGATTTTATTGTGTTTAGTTTGTTTGTCTGCGACTTAGCTACGTCTACGTGTTATGGTCACCTACCTACTTCATGTTCGAAGATGTGTTAGTAAATGTAATCAACCGACTTACAAAAAAGGGAAGTTCCCTTTGCTCTCTTTCGTTTCTATGTTATTTATACGTTAGTCAGTATGACAAAGAAGAATTACTATGAATATTTAATAAAACATACTTAATCAAGATACAGATATAAAAATAAATTTCAACGATCACATGTCGTCGAGCCGTGGTGGTCAAGAGGTAGTGACACCCGCCTTACAATCGTAAGGTCGTAGGTTCGAATCCCCGGTCCCGGTACCAATGAGTTCTTTGGAATTTATGTACGGAATTTCACACCACTGGCTTTTCGGTGAAGGAAAACATCGTGAGGCAACCTGCGTAAGTCCTTAGAATAAATTCGATGGTGTATGTGAATCCACCAACCCGCACTAGGCCAGCTTGGTGGATATGGCCCAATCACCCATCGTGGGTAGGCCTACGTCCTACAGTGGACTATTAAAAAGGCTGGTACAGTACATGTCGTCAATCTTCTTGTTACGTCTGCATTTCACTAATCACCAAAATATTAAAGGAATCGAACCCTGGCCTCCTGGTCCTTGATTCAAAGTACAACCAACTGTGTCAGACAGGACGCTCAAAATAACCTCCTTTTTGAAGTTCGTTATTGATTATTTCTTGGGTAGAAAATCTAATATACAGCCTTGGCCAAAAGTATTAGGCACCTTTAAAAAATCAAAATGCATGTTTACTACTTAACCAATTACTCAGTGATTATCTTAAATGACTTAACGGGGTCATAAATAACTTCTTAGAATATCAAGCGGCTCTTTGTTAAGGTCATAAAACGCCTGGTGACCGAAAACAAAGGATTCGGTTTTCTTTCAGTCTTATCAGTCAATGTTTGGTCGCTTGTGTTTTGGACTCTAACAAGTATTAGCTTTCATTTCTGTTGATGTGATTAAATTGACACCTAATTTTGTTAAAAATGCCAAAAAGGAGTGAAATTAGTTTAGAAGATAGAGTGAAAATACAGGATGCCTAATAATTTTGGCTAAGGCTGTATACAAATATCATGCCAGTGTTTTCTATCCAACTCCTCGAGGTAGTCTCTGATAGGTCTGAAAATAGGTCTAGGGCTACTTTTTATACCCAAAGGTGATAAGCGTGGCCCTTTCCAGAATTTTTAAATGGCTTAACAACAAATTGGTTGTCTAGGAAAGTCGGTATACGGACGATCATTTCACGTGATACGTCATAAGAAAACTGTTGAATCAACAACTGAAACAAGCAGAACTCATATGCTGCCATGGTCTATTATCTTTTAGAGGATAACTCTTCCAAGTATGCTGCGGAACACACTCCAGGAAGCAGCGAGGCGAGGCCTTCGCCACGCGAGGAATGACGAGGCGAGACCATAATAGTGCGTCGATACACTCCGCGAGGCGATACGAGGGGACGCGAGCACGAGTGTGTGGATAGTGCGCTCGTGTCGCCTCGTCTTGCCTCGTCATTCCTCGCGTGGATGGCTATTAGCTAACGCCTCGCTCGGGCCTCGCCTCGCCGCCTCCTGGAGTGTGTGGACGCAGCATAAGACCGATAGTGACTCTTTATCGCTTGTTCCACGCTCTCGCTAGCTCGCTCGGCTCAGGCGGACGTGACACTTTTTCGTGCGTGCAGCCGGCGTTCATCGATTAATAACACGGTATCGTGTCAAAATCTAACCAAAAAAGTAAAACCGCAGGCGATAGCTAGTATTAATAAAATGTCGACGTGAGAATCCAACAATGAAAACGACACTGGAAATTACAGTGGCTTTGTATAATGAGGTCGGTGACCTGGAGTGATGTTTCAAACGCGGTGCTCAAGTCAGGGTTGCATAATTTCCTTTTAATTATTGAAGTAGCATTCTTATAATTGATCGAAGCGAAGCGAAGATCTACATAATAGTTAATAGAAGCGGAGCGAAGGTCTTCGTTTTAACTCGGCGATGTTGCATTCGTCTAACCGGATGTTGGTTTTCATCTATAAGTAGCATTTTTCAACAAATTTCGACAAAACTGGGCCAGGCTCTATATATTAATGGATTTTTTTACTACCGACTTCCACCGTGTACAGAATTCGAATAGTTTGCACAAATCGATGTGACATACATTATTGTTGATTTATCAAAAACGGCTCAGTCGATTTCGATAATAATTATTTTTTGCAAAAAATGCATGACCGACTTCACCCGTGCACAGAATCATTACATAATATAAAACAAAGTCGCTTTCCGCTGTCTGTTCCCATGTATGATTATATCTTTAACTACGCAACGGATTTTGATGCAGTTTGTTTTAATAGATAGAGTAATTCAAGAGAAATGTTTACATGTATAATACATCTATGTGAAGCCGGGGCGCATCGCTAGAACGCAAATATTATGCACGGATCGATGTAATATTTTTCACATTATTGTTGATTTGTCAAAAATGGCTCAGCCAATTTCGATAAAATTTAAATGGAACCAATTTCAAAGTATACTCTTTCCAATAAAAAAAGAATTATTGAAATCGGACTACTATGAAAAAAGTTATGTGGTTATACATAAAAAAAACATATACGCGTCGAATTGTATACCTCCTCTGGTGGTTCGTCGGTCAAAAAAAAATAGGATCACTTCGGGGGTATACTTTTTCGAACTAAAAAAAATATTTTTTAAATCGGTCCTCAATTGGCAAAAATATCCATGAACATACAAAAAAAAAAACATACATACGAACATTACATTTATATGCATTATTTTTCAGTCAATTCTGATAATTGTCCAGCTTCAAAAATAAAGTTCTGAATCTGCACAAAGAAGGAAAACGACTCTAGATTGACTGATTGACTCCCCATCCATCCATCAGATATATGACGTCCACTGCTGGACATAGGTCTCCAATAAGACTGGTTGGTAGCGGCCTGCATCCAGCGCGATCCTGCGGTCCCTCCGTCCACTATGTGGGTGGACACCAGTGTGACCAAAAGTAAACTTTTTTACTCGTGGTTACCCTGAAAGGATCGAGGATTAAATATTGGGTAGGCAGTGATGTGCCGGATAGTTGAACATATTTTTCAGGTCAAGATAAGCTGTTGCAAACTAGTTAGTAATGTCGTGGTAAATAAAATTTGTCCCCTTATTTTGTAGTAAAATATTTTTAGTGTTTTAGCGCCCTTTCAAAGAAATCCTAGTGAAACAACAAATGATATAATTATTTTTTGCAAAAAATAGCATGACCGACTTCACCCGTGTACAGAATTCGCGAATATTACGCACAGATCGATGTAGCATTTTTCACATTATTGATGACTAGTTTTCACCCGCGGCTTCGCCCGCATACGTAATATATCATTATAATTTATAGCCCACGTATTATTCTGATATATAAGCTATATTATTGCAGAGTTTCATCTCAATCCGTTCAGTAGATTTTGCGTGAAAGAGTAACAAACATCCATACATCCATCCATCCATCCATCCATCCATCCTCACAAACTTTCGCGTTTATAATATTAGTAAGATTTATCAAAAATGGCTCAACCGATTTCCATAAAATTTAAATGGGTCCATTTCGAAGTATACTCTTTCCAATAAAAAAAGAATGATTAAAATCGAACTACTATAAAAAATGTTATGCGTGGTCATACACAAAAAAAAAAAAGCGTTACGTTAGTAACTATTTATTAATCTGTGGTCTAATTGAGTACCTCCTCCTGTTGGTTCGTCGGTCAAAAAATGATTATAATTTCGACCTAAGATTAACTCCAGTCTAGTTATTATGACTTTGCGGATATTTATATATCATTCTCACGCCCAAACACAGTAGGCACTTATTACTCGACTGCCAAAAAAGGAGGGGTATGATTTGATTTACCATAAACGATGATTTTGTTTGTCCTTCTCACTAGAAGTTAAATAGGTCCGGGTTGAAAATTAAATAATCGGCCAAGTGCAAGTCAGACTCGCGGACGAAGGGTTCCGTACCCTATCATGTCTATTTTTGACAATGCCGTTTTACAGCTGACTCGATGTAATTTATAAGATTTTTTTACGTAAGTATAGCATGTTACGAATGTTTGGCAACTGCCGACATTTCATATTTCGTTGTTTATGAAATGCAAACAAAAAATAAAAAATAATGCCAAATGTGGCAAGTCGCCGTGTTTTACGTGCCACGGGTTAATATTGTTAGATTTATGAGGTTCTACGACTGGTAGATTTGAAGGAAAAAGATTTATTTAGATATTCACATTTTTAATTCGACTTTACAATGACAACACAGCTATTTTTAGCAAAAAGCTATTTTTACATTTTTCTGTTTTATTTTATACATGTTTTTTTCTTTTTTTGTAATGTAGGTAGACTGGAAAAACAAAAGAATTGCTGTTAGTAATGACGTATCTATAATAGAACCATTTATACTCATTTTAGTTATATGAGAATGTGTAAATGTAATATTATGTCAATAATTTTCTTTCTTTCTATCTAAGCCCCCCTTGACATATTTCATATTAATTTAGTATTTTTTATTTTTGGAAGGATTTACAACTTAATATTCTGTGAATATTTCAAGCATCTTCCTGTTGCCGTTATTAATATCGACCAAAATAATCACGTTTCGTTTATGGGAACCCCGCCTAAATATATATTTTTTTAATTTAATTGTTTATATTTGCGGCGAATATTTAACCAAATATTCTGTGAATATATCAAGCATCTACCTGTTATTAATATCAAGCAAAAAATCAGGCTTGTTGTATTCGGATTCCTCCTAAAATATAGTTTTTTCTTTAGTATTTGTTGTTATAGCGGCAACAGAAATACGTCATCTGTGAAAATTTCTACGTTCTAGCTATCACCGTTCATGAGATACAGCCTGGTGACAGACAGACAGACAGACGAACAGCGGAGTCTTAGTAATAGGGTCGCGTTTTTACCCTTTGTGTACGGTACCCTAATAATTGACGTTTTAATATTTGTTTGGTGATAACTTATACACGTGTAAATGATAATATTATATAATTGGTAGACAGCTCGTGTGTATTTTTAACCAACTTCCTAAAAGAGGGTGCGTTCTCAATTTCGTTGTATTTTTATGTGCGTACGCTTTTTGAGATTTTTTGTTCGATTAACATTTTTCCTACTGCTGGGAGACCTTTGCCCAGTAGTGGTACAGCATAGGTTACATAAAAAAAACATTCAATTGGTTGATAAATGTCAATAAATCGCCCCAATAAAAATTGAATTAAGTAATTTGGGTTCACTAGGCGTAAAAACCTAAGAACTCGTACTAGGTGCCTACAGACTGAATCGCATCATATATCTGTCAAAGGAATTATTGCAAATTATTAAAAATAGACAGACACATATAACACCATGTATAACACATTACGCACAAAAACCTTCCTACAGGGCAACATTTTAAAATTTAATTAAGGGTTATTTTAATGTATAATTTGCGCAAATTTTGTTAACTTTATTTTGGTAAATAAATATATTCTTATTCTTAAATAGTACTCATAGATGTCGTGACACTCGTGACATTGAGCAAAGCAATCAGCGTTTAGTATATCCGGTCACCTTCGTCAGTTGTCTAAATTTTCTTTTATGTAAATAGGGTATCAAGTAGATTTAAACGGTCGTATAGGTTACCACATGCAGATTCCGTATAGACGAAGATTAAAGCAAAGGTACGAGATTTCATTTCAATAGCAACGTAAACTTATTAACAAATTGACCGTAACAAATCAATATTGGGCAACAAATCAGTTGGGCAGAGCGTCGGGCTAGTGTTCCGAAGGCGCAAGGTTCGAGTCCTGCATCCGCGACGAATTTTTGAAATGTTTATCACAAAAATGGCTCTTTGAAATCAATATTGCTTCAAAATTATAAATTAAAACATGGATTTTTAAAATTTACACCTAAGATCTACGATTTTTTGGTGTTCTCTTCAATGACACTACCTATATCAATGGTCGCGTAAATTGGTTATAGGAAACTTACGATTAGTAGTTTTTAGCGTTCCGTACCCAAAAGGTAAAAACGGCACCTACTTACGGACTAAGACCCCGTTGTCCGTCTATTCGTCTGTCTGTCATCAAGCTATATCTCGATATTAATAACGTTGACAGGTAGATGCTTGAAATATTCACAGAATATTAAATTAGAAATTCACTTCAATCAATAATTAAAATCAAAAATTCAATCTCGCCCTTGGCTGATTATTTAAAATTTGTAAATGGAAAAAAAAAACAAAAAAACGAAATTCTTAAGCTAATCGAGAGCAAACGCCTTTAGCGTCTCTTAAAGCATTTAAAAAAATAAGGTATAATTTCTTTCAGGTATTTACAATAACCAATGACATGTAAAAAAGCACGGCAACAAAAAAAAATAAAGTGAAAATAAGTGAGTTCACCTTTGTGTGTAGACTGAGAAGTTTTATTTTCAATCCACTTCTCCGTAAAGATAATACTGACTGACGGAGTCTGACGGTACGTTTCTGCTTCTCATACCCCCCGGCAGTGCGGAATCTACCGAGAGTCACCTACGCTGTTACTAACCTACAAAATGGAAATACCTAAATAGACACCAGAATTAAGTGAACTACTGTAATGGAATCATAACAAACTTGTTTAGAATTTCGATACTATAAATCCAAAGTTGTTTTATTGTTAGAAATCCGATAAGTACTGAGATTGTTTTAGAAAATCCAATTTTGAAACTAAAACAAAGTTGGAGATTTCTGTTCTGAGTGGGAGGGGTCGCTAGGCTTGGGTATCTATTTTTAGCAGATTGTGAACTACATTAACCGACTTCCAAAAATTAAAAAGGAGGAGGTACTATGTT
Organism: Hypomecis punctinalis; assembly: GCA_949316475.1. Taxonomy (NCBI): domain Eukaryota; kingdom Metazoa; phylum Arthropoda; class Insecta; order Lepidoptera; family Geometridae; genus Hypomecis; species Hypomecis punctinalis. The sequence continues at coordinate 2,603,546 of OX438820.1, forward strand.
CGTCTGTATGCATATTTTTTTGTGTATGTTCATCGATATTTTCGCCAATTGGGAACCGATTGGTTCAAAAGATTATACTTCCGATGTAGATATTTTTAAATTTTATCGAAATCAGCTGAGCCGATTTTGATAAATCAACAAAAATGTACATGGATGTCACATGGCATGTTTGGCTTACCTCATTTATAAATTAATAATGCCAACTCTTATTTGTAATTTTGCTTAAGATAATTTTGATTTATTAGGTAGGTAATTAACTTTTAATTTTATAAGTGCGTTATTGTACGCCCGAAATGCGCAGGCTGTTTGAACTTTTGTATTTCTTATAACATCTAATTGTATGTACACAGCAACGCAATAAAGATTATTTCTATTCTATTCTATTTCTATACATCGATTTGCTAATTATTCGAATTCTGTACACGGTGGAAGTTGGTTTGTGATTTTTGCAAAAAATAATTATTTTATTCAAGAGGCATGATGACTGGGTAAAAAAGTCATTACTATAATATTAAGCCGGAAACATACTATCGGACGCGGCTGACGGACATGAAAAATAATAATACAGCCTTGTATTTTTTCTGGTTTAGCAATAATAAAGTGCTTCTACGTTATTTTACTTACATTCTTACCTGATTCTTCCACATCCATATCTTATTTTGCTAAAATTAAAAATTATAATCTACCAGTGTGACCAGTTAGTAGGTACAGTGTGACAAAAAAACACTAAAAAACTGTGTCTAATTGGTAAAAATGCTTCTATTTAACAATTTAGAGGTTACTTAATCAGGGTTTTTAGAGATAAACTACTACTATTGAGCCAAAAATATTTGTTTATCCTAATAGATAGAAACATATTTTTTTTTAAAATGGAGGGCTCTTTTTTGGTCTTAACTGATTTAATAGACTCAGAAAAATATGCACTTTCTCGAAATGTAACGAGTGTTGTGGTTAGAATTTTTGATTATTATTATACCAGCCTCCATACATTTTGTGGACATGTCCTTTTCAAATTTGTACACATCTCAGAGGTCATTGCCATTAGAAACATATTTCATATCCAATTACGATTTTGTAGTAGTCAACCGTCTGATGAGATCTTAAAAATTGGTCTTTATCATCATTATAATCATCGCAGTGGCGTAACTATATCATCTAAGGCCCGTGGCAAATTCTTTAGATGGGCCCCCTCCCAATAAAAATTGTCGCGTTGTATTTTAATTTTAAAAAACCACTTAATCCACACGTTGTAATTTAATTTTCATAAACAATTACCCAACACTATTTCATAATATTATGTGTATTTTAATCTTATGTTCAATAGGTACCTACCTAGTAAATCTTATTTTCTAAAGCAGCAAGCAGGGGACACAAAGACTTTTGAATATTACTTTTTGAATTAATTACAAAATCTAGCCATATGAAATCTGAGCCAACGGGAAATCTTTCACGCGAGCGCAACGAGTACATTGTTTTTATAAACTACACGTTTTTATTTGATATAAACATCAGATAAAGAGAAGAACAGACAAAAAACAGAAAACAATTAACATTGAACGCGAGCGTAGTGAGCGCGAATTTTTTTGGATGTTTTGTACAGTAAACGGAAAATTTAAGATGAGATGCGACTAAAACAAATATTTCAATTTGTAAAAAGCGCGAGCGCAACGAGCGCGAAAATTTTTCATGGTTTTTTTTCTTTAAAGTAGTAAAATTTAGAAATTTCGTTCAAAATGTTGGGTTATGGCCTCTCGAGCCGGGGCCCCTCGGGTCGAGGGCCCGTGGCATTTTGCCAGCCCTGCCACCCTATAGGTACGCCACTGAATCATCGTCACCATCTACGGAACTCTATCACGTGTCTCGACACGCACTTGATAACTTATTTACAGACTCCGGAAGAAAATTCTACACCCTCGCATAGCTTATATTTATATTTTCATAGGCACTTATTACATACAATTTGAAAGCTTTTAATGAGTAAGGACTTAACTAATTATTAAGTTATGGAGCGAGATGAAAGGCTAGATAATCACAGAGGACGCATATAGTTGACATCGTAATTAAATATCTATCGGGTGGTGTTTAAATTAGACCTTGACAACTTTCATGGTCTTTCAAATACGTCGATCCATCAGCAGTAGGAGAAAGAAAGAACTTATAAATTCTTACTTTAATATTATTTGGATCATCGACACGAAGAAGAAGAAGAAGCAGTAGAACGTCTTTTAAATCGTACTCTTGTCATTGTTGGTAGATGGAAGGGGAGGCCCATGTCCATTGTTTAGCAATGGGACGTCTACTGGTAGATAATGGTCATGGATCTTCCCTTCCATCCACCAACCATTGACTGCCTCGGTGGCTCAGTGGTTAGTGAACCTAACTTCTGGATCAAAGAGGCGTGGGTTCGATCCCCACCCAGGGAAAGCATTTTATGTGGTGAACATAGGTGTTTGCTCTGTGTCTGGGTGTATTTAGATACTATCTATATAAGTATGTATTTAAATATGTATATGTAGTGTATCAGTCTCTGGCAGCCATATCATAAGCTTTGCTCAGTTTGAGGTCAGAGACTGTGTGTAAGATGTAAAAAAAAAGAATAATAATAAAATCCATCAATCAGCCATAGGATGTCCACTTCCGGAAATAGGCCTCCCCTTAGGATTGTCAATAAAATTAACTATTCAAGTACAATAATTTTCACCAAAAACGGAACAATCGACCTCAATCGTGTAGAAAATACGATTAGTACGCACGAATCAATGTAAAAAACTATTATTTACGTAATTTTTTCAAAAAAACTCAACCGATATTGATAGGTACAATTTAAATAGGACTCTGAAAGACCTCTGAAATAGACTCTACATAAAAATCTATTCATAATTAAATGGTGGAGTATTCGCCTAATATATATATACAAAAAACCGGGCAAGCGCAAGTCAGGCTCGCACACCGAGGGTTCCTTACAAATCCAGAAAATTTCAGAAAATTAGGAAGTACGTTATTAAAATCTCTATAGGTACTCACCATCATCATCGACAATTTTTTTTTTACTTTCCTCGTCATTTATCGAAAATTGTTAAAATAATCAAAAACCTGTTTTAGCATGTGCTAATGAAGCTCTTTTATATGATACCTTACATGCGATTTACGCACTATGAATTTTAAACCCATATTTTGTGAACTTTGAAGCCCTATTTTTTGTGATTTGAATAAAAATGTTCAGTTTTCAGATATATTCCTATATGTGTATTCTAAGGACAATGCTTTTCGCCAAATTTCATAGTTCTATGTCAACGAGAAGTACCCTGTAGGTTTTGATTTTTGTGAGTGTAGAAATATGCCGTTTTTTACGACATAAACGGCTCTAACTTCTTTATATGATAATTGAGAAGTTTTTCTTTTACACAACTGTAAGAGATCATAGATATATGTAGGTATACAGTTTAAATTTCAACTCGATATCTTTACGCGTTCCCGAGATTAAGAGTCTTGACATACGCACAGACGGATAGACGGACAGACGGACAACAAAGTAATCCTATAAGGGTTCCGTTTTTTCCTTTTGAGGTACAGAACCCTAAAAAAATACAGTCGAATTGAGGACTCCTTTTTTTGAAGTCGGTTAAAAATACTCCTCTTAACATGTCGAGGAAAATACCGTTGCGTAGGACGTCCACTGACAAAACACAACGACTGTACTAAAAATACCATCCCTTGAAATGAACCCCTGCAGCTAAATTAGCAATAATCACTTATTAAACAACCATTTATCACAATTTCTGTCACAAATAGCAACAACTATATAGTTAAAGATTGTCAGTTAGTATGTCTTTACTAATATGTCTGTAACATTATAATTATATACTACGGGACTAATCGCGCACTAAAATTACGAGATAAATAAATACCTCCTCATCCCGACGTTTCGGCCGAGTTGCATCGACCGTGGTCGCGGGTAGACAGTGCTTAGTGCGCGATACAGTTTTTTAGTGCGCGATTAGTTCCGTAGTATATAATAATAATGTGTTCAAATCGCGAAAGTTTAAAAACAACATGTCTGTAACAATCTGCAAAATTAGCTATTCCTAATATTATTTGACTAAATTCATTGAAAGAATATCTTGCAAAGTGATCTCATACTAAGTAGGTACAGTAGCTTAAATAAAAGCTTTAAAATATTGTAAACCAATTCACAGAAAAAAAAAGTATTTACTGCTTAATTGAAATGGAATTTAGATAAGATCCGGTTGAAAAGTAGATAAGATACGGAAATATGAAATTCCTTTCAATTGTGATTTTTAGTAAAGAAAATAATAGGAAAATAATTTTCCAAAACAAATGAAGGAAATAATTGAATACTGTACTAGGTAATGGCCTAACCTCGGTATATTTTTGCATTACCTCTTTTCTTTAAATAGAAATCCTTTGACAATTATACTGCATAAAAGATAGTATGGGATAGTAGTGGAAAAAATCGATTATCAAACAATGTTGTAATTAAATTTAGTAAATAAAATCCAATTTCTCACCTACAACTACTCATTCAGTTGTAGGTGAGAAATTGGATTTTATTTACTTACTATTATTTAAGATCAAGTATGTATACATGTAAATAATGTTATGATATTAAATAAATACTCATAATAATGTAACGATAGTATTTATCGACGTTTTTCACTATTATCGATGCTAATGTAACATATAACTAGGTTTTATTTAATTACAAACGTTACTAAATTAAACTAATATTTTAATATAAAATACATTTATTCTCTTAAGGGAGTACATCCCAAACCAATTTAATTTGAATTCAATTTACTCACTATTATTTGAGATCACGTATATACACATGTAAATAATGGAATGATATTAAAATATACAGTAAAATTAATGATAAATTGAATTTTATTTAAAATATCGTTAGTATAAACTATCGAAATTTTAAATAAAACTCAATCTAAAACTCTGTGGTGACGATCATTCGTCGCCCATCACTAATCCGGCATGCCCATAAAGTATGACATTGACAGGTACTGTCTGTACTTTTAAGAGATTCAGGACTTCATAGGCGTGATTTTTCTGACAGCTGTCGCAGAGATCAAGCTATATTTTATGCAGTATAATAATCGTCAAAGGATTTCTATTTAAAGAAAAGAGGTAATGCAAAAATATACCGAGGTTAGGCCATTACCTAGTACAGTATTCAATTATTTCCTTCATTTGTTTTGGAAAATTATTTTGCTATTATTTTCTTTAGCAAAAATCACAATTGAAAGGAATTTCATATTTCCGGATCTTATCTTTTAACATTACTTGTAAAATATATCGGCGTGATGGCGGCCTTGAACAAAAATCATGTTAGAAAATATGATTTAATTCCATTTCAATTAAGCATTAGTATAGTACAAGTGACGCCACGTGCTAAAACTAGTCAATATCAAACAGATCCATTACCACTCAGCGTGAAATTAAACTTCTTATAACCAACTTGATTACCCAAATCAATTTGATCTCGATTCTAACTCGATTCAATTGACGTCTTTGTCGATTGAAGTAATGCTTCTAATCCACGGGAATGATAGGCAGAGTTTTGTAGTCCCACACTTTTTTATTATTTCGTATAGGATTGAGTTTGACCAAATACTGCCTGATGATAAACAAATATGCGGTCTAGGGTGTAGCACGCTTACCTAGAAGATACCTATTTACTCGGAATCTGAAGAGGTCCACTGATGGGAAAGACAGACATACGAACAGCCAAAGCGTTCCACGTTTTGACTGTTTGCGTCTATCCATTAGCCGTAGGACTTTCACTGCTGGACATAGGCCTCCTCTATGGAATTCCATAAACGCTGTTGGGTGGCTAGCATCCAGCGCGTTCCTGCGGTCTTAATTATATTGTTGGCCCGCCTATTTGGTGTACGTCCTACGCTGCTCTTGCTCCATTCGAGAACTTTACGGTCCCATCGGTCATCCATTCTTCGAAACTATGTGCCCTGCTCGCTGTATTTTAACTTGCTAATCCGCTGGGCTAGCGGCAACTTTGGTTCTTTTATAGATCTCCTCATTTCTGATTCAATCTCGCAGAGAGACCCCGAGCATAGCCCTTTCCATAGCTCGTTGTGCTACTAGGAGCCCATAGTGAGAGACCACGTTTCGACTTGAAATCGGACCTACCTAACTGGACTACATGTCCTAGGTAGACGTACAAGTCAACGACTTCATGAACCGAGCTCTTAAATTATTAATGAACAGACACAAAAAATATACAGACCAACATAGAACCTCATTCTTTTAGAAAGATGGTTAAAATGGCATTTATGCAGTGGACTTTCGGACGTTCAAATCAGTTTCGTACATGTCCGCTCCGTTCCACTTAGGTACGTAGTAGAATTTAGGGTGGAACCCACAAGATAAGTGGGAACACGTTGGATGCAAGCCGCCTTCAACTGGACTTTTAGGAAATTGATAGAGGGGACCCATTTTCATTGGGATCCACGCGTCATTCGATTAAGTGCCACAAGCCTCTATAACTCTCAACTGCACATTTTGCAGTACCTAAGATGTCTTTGATATCGTTTGATGTTAGCAAAGTATGCGTCCGAGGTGGATTGCAGAGGTCGTTAATTTAAGTTATAGCGGGCTACGGCCGTGTGATATTTTATATGATAGATAGATAGATAGATAGATAGATAAACACTTTATTGTTAACACTAAAATACAATTCAGAAAACAAAAATACAAAGAGAGGAAAAAAAAAAAACAACATAAAATAGTGCAACAAAGGGCGGCCTTATTGCTTATAGCAATCTCTTCCAGGCATATGGTATGGTATCCCATCCTTACTAATATAATATTATAAATGCGAAAGTAACTATGTATGTCTGTTTGTCTGTCCGTCTGTCTGTTTGTCTGTCGCGCTTTCATGCCAAAACTACTGAACCGATTTCAATGAAATTTGGTACACAGATAGTCTAGGATATGGACTACTTTTTATTCTGAAAAAAATCATGGTTCCATATAGGAGAAAAACTGTTTCTCAGCTACGGAGTAACGGTTTGACTTCATTTATGCTATGGACACAGTTTGAATGACAAAAAGTGACATGGGCTACTTTTTATCCCGGAAAAATTCAAGGTTCCATTAGGATAGGACAAAAACTGTTCTCAACAACGGAGCAACGGATTGACTTGATTTTTGGCATAGACATAGTTTGAGAGACGAATAGTAACAGAGGCTTCTTATCCCGAAAAAATCTTGGTTCCTGTAGGATAGGAGAAAAACGGTTTTTCAGCAACAGAGCATTGGATTGACTTGATTTTTGGCACGCACATAGTTTGAGAGACAAAAAGTGACAGAAACTACTTAGTATCCCGGAAAAATTCATGATTCCCGTAGGTTAGGATAAAAACTGTTTCTCAGCAACGGAGCAACGCAACGGATTTACTTGATTTTGGCATGAACATATTTTGAAAGACGAAATGTGTCATAGACTACGTTTTATCCCATGTTTATTTCATGGGTGTTATTCAATGTCCTATCCTACCATGGTTGGTAGGATAGGACAAAAACTATTTCTCGGCAACGGAACAACGGATTGACTTGATTTTTAGCATGGACATAGTTTGAAAGACGGAAACTAACATAGGCTACTTTTTATCTAAAAAAGTCATGATTACCGTAGTATTGGAAAAAATATTTACCAGCATCGGAGCAATGGATTGACTTGATTTTTGGCTTGGAAATAGTTTGAAAGACGGAATGTGACATAGGCTACTGTTATGTGCTTCAAGTTAAGTTATGTTTTGAAGAACATCGCGTTTAGAAAATAAATATAACGTATCAATATCGGTTTATATATAATTACCTATCTAATATTACGTTACTTCTGCATCAGTTTTAACCGACTTCCATTTATTATTTATTTATAAAAAATCTTTCGAAAGAGTATAATCCCGAGGTGGTCACAATTAAATTTTATCGAAATCGGCTGAGCCATTTTTGAGAAATCGACAATAATGTAAAAATAGTTTAAAATAGTATACATCAATTTGAGCGAATTTGAATTTTGTACACGATAGCCGTGGTGGTCGAGAGGTAATGACACCCGCCTTACAATCGTGAGGTCGTGGGTTCAAATCCCTGGTCCCGTACCAATGAGTTCTTTGGAATTTATGTACGGAATTTCACTTCACTGGCTTTTCGGTGAAGGAAAACATCGTGAGGCAACCTGCATACGTCCGTAGAAGAAATTCGATGGTGTGTGTGAATCCACCAACCCGCACTGGGCCAGCGTGGTGGATATGGCCCAAACACCCGTCGTGGGTAGGCCTACGTCCTGCAGTGGACTATTAAAAAGGCTGGTACAGTACAGTACATGACACGATTGAAGTCAGTTTTTCCATTTATAGCGAAAAATAATTATCAACACATAAAAACATTATTCCACACAAAAAACACAAACGAAAAGTAGTAAAAGTCATGTCACTTTGTAGTCAAACGCGAACCTATTCAAAATAAAAAAAAAAGAACACGGGTAAGCTTTGGTGTTTTTGGAAAATTGATTTTTGTGTCAAAAAATACGCAAAAAGCTTACGAACATAAGTAGGACGTCCACTGCTGAACATTGGCTCCCCTATGTATGTCCAAAAAGCCCTGTTGGAAGCGGTTTGCATCCAGCGAGATCCTGCTTTTTTATATAATATCGTCGGTCCGCTTAGTTGGCGGACGTCCTAAGATGCGCTTGCCCATAAAATAAATGTAGGCATCAAATTAACCCGCGCAAAGTGGTTTTCGAAGGTTCTTATAGTTTATTAACCTATGATACCTGAATAACCAGTCTTGAGCGGGTCGTCGGTCAATTCTTTAGGTTCTGTACAAAATTTTATTTACGAAAATTGTGTAGTAATTTAATTAGTTAATTCCATAGTAAAGGTAAAGAAAAAGAAGAGAAGAGATTATATCGATAAGGCCATCTAGTGCCTAGCTAAAATGATAAAGCAACTTTGAGTATTTTAAAACATTTTGTTCTATTATTAGGTACGTACGTTTTAATTAAAAATGTAAGTAAAAATGTAACATAATTTAATATCAATTATATCTATATCCTTCAGAGACCCCGGTATCACTGGTGATATTATGCTGCTTAAATTCGGTTTATATATCATTTTATTTTATTGCGCAGGAAATTTAATTTAATTTTACATTTATATCTATTATTGATATTTATTTCAAAATTTTATCAATTATTCAAAATCGTACATGGATCATCCTAAATCATTAAAAGTTCTTGAGATTCTTAAGACGTAAAAATAATTATAATTGTACCTATTGGGCGCGGAACCCTAATTTAATGGCAGGTTTAAATATCACATTTTTAAGCTGTATTTAAAGGAGAATTTATATCTGTGTCCTGAACCACCTCTACTGTAAAGTTACCATTCAGTTGTTCATCTTAGGACTTTGCCCCACTGACTCCATTTTTGTTTATTTCCTCTTTTAGGGTTCTGTGCTGAATGAGATTTTGGAACCTTGTTAAATAGTTGCCTAATTACAATAATATTTGAAAAATAGCGAGCGTCTTTATTATCATTACCATCGTCAATAGACCCAATTATGAAGGTGCCATCGTAGTTATATTAGCTTATTAGAATAAGAATATATTTATTTACCAAAAAAAGTTAACAAAACTTGTGCATATTATACATTAAAATAACCCTGTTGCCCCTGTAGGAAGGTAGGCACGTTGATGGCATATTTGGTTTTTAACACATACTCGTAGTAGTTATACATTACAAGTTAATCTACCCTTCCGTGCGTGTAGAGTTAGAAGCTTGGCTCTACATTTAATCTGACAACTTTTTGCAACAAAAACATTTTTATATTTACATAGGTCTAGACATAAAAAGTAACAGTTGATCGTGACATAATTCCAAGTATTTTGAATAAGGTATTGGGTTATTTTGATATTTATCGGGGAACTTTCATCACAATGTGTCATATCATAATGAGTCATAACCTCAGAATAAGGACTAAAGTAATAGAAATCGTACTAAAACAGCAAGAGAATACGTCACTTTGTCCCATTTCAAATATGAAAATTAAAAGGTGTTAGAAAAAGATGCACAAACATACACCTGAAATTACGTACCTAAAAAGGGTTTCACAAACTAACATCGTCTGTCCTAATTCAAAAAGGTATAGAAAGTAGGAAGGTAAAATGATCATAGATTTCAACCTTCTGCTGGAAAAAGAAAGTTTAAAATTCCTATCATATCGCAAAAGACAAAGTGGACCAAATTTCAATCATATTGACATTCCAACTTGTGATTTTGTCGTTTGCCGACAGACAATGCGTTTTTTTGTTTCACTCACTCTCGCGTATGCTGTATAACCAGTTATGAATGAGACAGCTGTAACGTAGTTTTTATTTGAGTAAAATTCTGCAAGGTTTCTATTAATTGTCATAATTCTGAGGTCATAATCCTAACCTAAGCTCCATCTGACAGAGTAGTCGGTTCGGATAGCAGGACAGCATTAGTACAGTCAAATATAAGTACCTATAATTATACAGAACCTTAGTCCCAACCATAACTTACACATAGCATTTTATTTATACGCAGGTACTTGGTAACAAAATGTAAATCTATTAAAAGCTGTCGACCGCATCACGTTCCGCACAGGATTTTATTTCAAAATAAGAATTATTGAAATAAAGGTAATTTATTAATCAGCCGGTCCGTAGACTTGTTAAATTATATCCATTCTGAGCCTAAATGTAGAGTTTTATTTAGCTGTTTATTTTTAGTAATAAATGAAATGGATCCGTATCCTGAATTATTCATATTTATATTCATTTATTTCTTGCAAAATGGGTTAACAATTTTATTGTGATCTTAAATAACTTATAATAAGTACTCTATTTTCGCAGTCAGCATGCAAGAATCTTGTTGTTTTTTAGGGGAGAACTACTTACATTATCATAATTAAATGGCACATACCTACACCATTACACAATTACCTAGCTAACAAAATATTGACATTTGGAAAATTAAAAGACTAATAAACAATTAAAGCAATTCATTAAGAAGCATAAAATGAAACACAATTGTCAAGTTAAAAAAATACAATGAGTGAAGTTATGTCAAAGTTGTCAATAGACATCACAGACTAAAAAAATAAAATTAAAAAAAAATCAGTTACATTCAGTATCTATATAAAATATCAGTTACATTCGTCATGATGTCAATTCTGAATTATAGGTACTTTATAAAATTTAACTTGATCTCTGCGACAGCTGTCAGAAAAATCACGCCTAAAAAGTCCTGAATTTCTTAATAGTACAGACAGTACCTGTCAATGTCATACTTTATGGCCATGCCGATTAGTGATGGGCGACGAATGACCGTGACCACAGAATTTTAGATAGAGTTTTATTTGAAATATCGATAGTTTATACGAACGATATTTTAAATAAAACTTAATTTATCATTAATTTTATTGTAAATTTTTATATCATAACATTTTTCACATGTGTAATTAAATTAAACCAAACTTAATGTTACATTAGCATCGATAATAGTGAAAAACGTCGATAAATACTATCGTTACATTATTCTGAGTATTTAATTAATATCATAACACTATTTACATGTGTAGATACTTGATCTTAAATAATAGTAAGTAAATAAAATCCAATTTCTCACCTTCAACTACTCATTCGATTTCATTACAACATTGTTTGAAAATCGATTTTTTCCACCACTATCTCAACACTAAAAATGTCAATCTTCTATGTCAATGTCGCTGTCGCAGAGATCAAGTTAAATTTTATAGAGTATAATGTATGAGTTTTTATTTAAAAGCAAGTACCTACCAACAAACAGTAAACTATTGGTTCTTCGAACGTGAGACGTTAAATCGCGTCTGTTTAACTGAATTTTCATCAGCCTTTATCTCGACTCGCTTTTGACCGATTTCGTTTATACTCGCAAAACTTGTTAAGATTGAGATATTGAACAATCTTGGCAAATATTTTTAAAATCGGTTCGTAAGTAGCGCCATAGTAGAGGGGTTATTTCTCTTTGAAGAAAATTACTCTCCATCAAAAATCGCGCACGACAAAAAATTAACCGGACAAGTGTGAGTCAGGCTCGCACACCGAGGGTTCCGTACAAACACACTGTTAAAATAATCAAAAAAACTGTTTTAGCAGTGCTAATGAAGTTCTTTTATATGATACCTTACATGATACGATTTACTTACTTTGAATTTTGATCCCATATTTTGTGAATTTTGGGGCCCTATTTTTTGTGATTTAAGTAAAAATGTACAGTCTTCAGATTTATTCCTACATGTGTACTCTGAGACAATGCTTCTTGCCAAATTTCATAGTTCTATGTCAACGGGAAGTACCCTGTAGGTTTTGATTTATGTGAGTGTGGAAATATGCAGTTTTTTACGACATAAACGACTCTAAGTTTTTTAAACGATACGTGAGAAGTTTTCCTTTTACACAACTGCAAGAGTTCATAGATATTAGTATACAGTTTAAATTTCAACTCGATATCTTAACGCGTTCCTGAGATAAAGAGTCTTGACATACACACAGACGGACAGACGGACAACAAAGTGATCTTATAAGGGTTCCGTTTTTTTCGTTCGAGGTACGGAACCCTAAAAATCTAAATTATTATAGAACCCGTGTTTGGTACACGGTTTCGCCTACATCCGTTGGAAATGTGACCTGTTGAGGACAATTAACATCCAGATAGACGAAAGCAGAACTGTCGAGTTAAAACTGAGACCATCATATTGATTCATATTAATATTGATATTTTTATTTGCAAGAATGTAGGGTAAGTGCATGTTACTTGTCTTAAAACTACTTATATCTAGTATCACTACATCCAACTCTGATGGAGCATGCAAAATACAAAATGATTGCTTCTTAGACACTGTACTGTACTGTACCAGCCTTTTTAATAGTCCACTGCGGGACGTAGGCCTACCCACGAAGGGTGATTGGGCCATATCCACCACTTTGGCCCCACATACGCCATCGAATTTCTTCTAAGGACGTACGCAGGTTGCCTCACGATGTTTTCCTTCACCGTAAAAGCCAGTGGTGTGAAATGACTTCTTAGACACTAAAAAACTCATTAAACCATTCAATTTAATATTACAAAATTATCAAATTACAATGTCAATATAATGTACAAAAATTAAAATCGATCTATCAGTTCACTCGGCAAATAAAATAAATATCGGTTTGCCATTTTTGGGCGCATTGACCTGTAAAGCACGCATGACGCTTAACTTCAGGCAACCGTCGTGCTCGTCTCATTACTTAAGTAAAGAGCGCTGATACCGTAGTTTGACTAGGCGTTTGTTAGCGATCATCAAAGTTAAGCAACGTTCAGCACGGTCAGTCTTCGGATGGGTGACCGCGAGTGACATTTACAACTGAGCGCTACCGTGGCTCAGATGACACGTTAAATTGTAGGTCCTGGTTATTTTAACCGTTTAGCCACCTCAGAGGCCTTCAAGCGGCTTAAAAACTGACATCAGGGCTAGCCACCCGGCCTATACTAACTTACCTACTTATTACTTAAGTTAATAAAATACCTAACTCTTAAAAAACCGGTTGGAAGCGGCTGGAATCCAACGAGTTCCTGCGTCTATATTAGGTCGTTGTATGGTGGGTGGACTGACGGACGATTGGCAATCATAAAAAATGTTTTATAGCATTGTTGATTGAACTTGTGATATTATAGAGATGAATGTAAAAATATAGGTCCATTATGTACAAACCCAACGTAAATAAGTGAGATTAGGGCCTACTCTAAAAGGAAAGGAAATAACACGGTCTTACACACGGTCTCTGACCCCAAACTAAGCAAAGCTTTTGATATGGCTGCCAGAGACTGATATACTACATATACATATTTTAAATACATACTTATATAGATAGAACCTAAATAAAACCCAGACACAGAGCAAACACATATGTTCATCACATAAATATTTGCCCTGGGTGGGGATCGAACCCACGCCACTCTGTGATCCAGAAGTCAGGGTCTGAGCCACCGAGGCAGTCGGATAATCAGAAATAAAAGGATCTTTTTTTATTTTGTTAATTAATTATTGATTTTTATTTATAATTATTTCTTTACCTCACGTGAGTGTCTTCAAATCCCGAGTAAATAGGTATCTTCTAGGTAAGCGTGCTACACCCTAGACCGCACATCTGTTTAACATCATGCAGTGTGTAGTCAAACGCGAACCTATTCGAAATAAAATAAAAAACTTATTAGGCAAATGATCAAAATGGAACTAACACTGAATTCTAGAAAAAAAAACAACTGATTTTATTTCACGAATACTCTCTTCTTAACCGACTTCCAAAAAGGAGGAGGTTCTATGTTCGTCTGTATGTAAAATATATATATTTTTTTGTATAAGTAATTATGTTCATCGATAACTTCGCCAATTGTGAACTGAATCAAAAATTCTTATTTAGTTCAGAAATTTACTTCCGAGGTGATCCCATTTAAATTATATCGTAATCGACTGAACCGTTTTTGAAAAATCAACAATAATGTAAAACTTGATACATAAAATACATCAATTGATGTATTTTATGTATCAAGTTTTACATTATTGTTGATTGCGAACTATTCGAACTTACAAAGTTCGAATAGTTCGCTCGACTCGTGTGTTCGACACGGTGGAAGTTTTGCCATTTTTTGCGTATAATAATTATACCCTGTATTATTGCTTTACCTCATCCATTCCCAGAATCTCCACTCTCTAATTATAAAGGAAGTTGTAAATCTGATACCAGGATAACAGAACATAGCTGACAGGTGAGTCATAGAGTCAGGCGTCGTCACGTGACGTCATGCGTACGCGCACGTACACCCGACGTCACGGGGCCTCAGTCACGTAGGCGATATAGATGATAGTAACACGCGTCAAAAGCAAGTCGTGACATCCTTAATTACTTATGAAATACTAGCTGACCCGGCGCACTTCGTTTCACGCAATATCTTTATGAATTATAGCCTTTGTGTTATTCTGATGTATGTTGTATTCTGTAGAGCTGGGCCAGAGGCCCAACTCTGACCACCCACGAGCCAAGGGGTTCTCTTTTAGTAGGTTCTTACTACAGGCAGGGGATACCATTGCCGTATTCTAGTGCCCCTGCATCAAGGCAAACCTAAATAACACCCAGACACAGAGCAAACACCAATGTTCATCACATAAATGCTTGCCATGGGTGGGGATCAAACCCACGCCTCTTTGATCCAGAAGTCAGGTTCACTAACCACTCAGCCAGGCCACCACCGAGGCAGTTATTAAAACTAAATACCTACTGAAATATATTAGATTTATCAAACTCACTGCAATCAAAAGTAACTCGAGTTTAAGTCGAAAAACTATAATGACAAAACGTAGAAAAAAATGTCATCCTTCGCAAAAATAAATAACATTAATTGATCTACTTAAATGAAAAGCCTTTTATTTTTGTTGGTAACGTAACAGTTCATTTAGGTACAAAAAGTTGAATTTTCATAATGTTGAATTCCAAATAAAAATATAATTTAATTGTATCTATCTTGTTTCAGATAGGTCGTAGCCCAGAAAACTTTGGGAACCACTGGATTACAGGGTTATTCGCTGTTTATATACTAAACTGAAATGGGGTGATTGAGACAATTAAAATTTCAATTGAAAATCAAATCGATTTTACTGTAGAGCTAACTTTATTTTGTATGGAAGAGGTGATTTTTCTCAAATTCCGGGTAGGCCCCATATTAAAAGTTGTTAATATATGTATATAATACTAATTTACTTTGTAGTATTTAAACAGGAGTATTTAAGTAGGTAGGTACATACATATTATGTAGATTTAGCTTAAGTAGATTTGTAGTATTTTGCATTGTATTTTGTCGTAGTATTAATTACGTACACATTACAATACTTAAAAGAGATACTTGCTCTATTAAAAATAGCCCTGTAGATAATGTTGAACATCTGTTAAAAGCAAGTCGCGACATGCTTGTAAAAGGAAACCGTAAAATCATGAGCCGCTCGCTGCGCTCGCGCATACAAATCGACATTTCACAAACGTGTCTTGACTTGTTTGTGTTAGTTTGCTTATTATGATTATATTCGACCTCGATAACATATTTACTTGAGGAATAATTGTCAAGAGCTAGTTGAAACATGTCTGTGAAAGGAAAACGAATAGGCGAAATATGATACCACGTAAGCGTGAGCGTGCCGAGTGGATCATATTTTGCTGTTTTTGCATATGCTATATATTCAATGTCTATAAGGCATTTTATGACCGCATTTTTTCCATCTACTAATAACACATTTATAAATGTAATAAAAAATCACATGTGAATTTCCAATAGCTATTATCTAGACACACACACACACACAGTACAATTGTTTATCGCAAAATTTGCTAAATAAGTAGGTACACGTTTTTAAACATTGTTTGTTTTTGAAATTTCTTAATTTGAGAGAGTTGATTCAAAAATAAGTTCTCAAAAAAATTGCAACACCAACTTCCACCATGTACAGAATTCGGATAATTTGCACGAAAGAATTAGTCGATTTCGATAAATTTTTATATGGGACCCACCTCGGAATTATACCTACGAAACTATTTCGAACTAAAAAAGTTTTTTTTATATCGGTTCACAATCGGCGAAAATATTGATGAAGATACACAAAAAAACTAACAGACAAACATAGTAACCTCCTCCTCCTTTTTGGAAGTCGGTAATAAAACTAAAAAGCAATGTCTAATTTCTACCTAGTAACTAAGGTAATGATTGCTAATGATATTGGAAAACCATATTCTTCAAAAGTTATATCATTGATTTCATAAGAAAATAATACCGACATATTTACCTGTATTTCGCGAAAACTTAATCATTTCAAGTTAGAAACCAACATAACCTATTAATTTGGAATTATACGAAAAGAAGATTAATATTTTGGGAAAGAAATCTTACAAAATATGGAATGATGAAAACTGAAAGAAGTTTAATTTATTCCTTATTATTTATGAAAGGTGAAAGGTTGTATTGGTATTGGTTATGTATTATTGGAGACCAGGTATCGGCAATCACAGCGTAGGACATCCACCCAGAAGGATCGCGCTGGATGCAAGCCACTTCCAATTGGTCTCATCGGAGATTCATAGGGGAGGCCTATGTCCAGCAGTGAACTATTGAAAAGGCTGGTACATTACAACATAGTAACACAATTTTGCGAAAACGACCTGTAAAAAATATTGTGTCAAGTACTTGACTGCTTTAGTACCTACAGCAGTTTTGAAACTTCATCAATATGAAAAGGTGACGCCCACAAGTGGTGTATTATTCAGAGAAAAATCGAACCAAGATGATATATACATCATTTGAAAGCTTGATTTATGGGCTCTTCAATAATATTTAATTTAGATTTTTTTATCCCTCCATTTTTTTTAAATGTGAAAGTAAATAGTATGAAAAATATTAATACAGCTTTGCATTTTTTCTACTTTAGCAATAATAAAGTGCTTCTATCGCTATTTTACTTGCATTTGTAGCTGACTCTTCGACATTCATCTCTTAATTTGCTAAAATTAAAAATTATAACCTACCAGTGTGACCAGTTAGTAGGTACAATGTGGCAAAAAAACACTAAAAATATGTCTAATTGGTAAATTACAATTTGGAGGTTATTTAATCAGGGTTGATAGAGATAAACTACCTATTGAGCCAAATATATTTATTTATCCTAATAAATTCAAAATTATTTTTTAAAAAAACGGAGGGCTTTTTTTTTTTACTGATGTAATAGACTCAAAAAAATATGAACTTTCTCGAAATGTAACGAGTGTGGTTAGAATTTCTGATTATTATTATACCAGCCTCTATACATTTTGTGGACATGTCCTTTAGATTTAATTTTTTTATGCTCATTTTCATTACTTTTTCGTACTTGCCAAACTTTTAGTGCTCGATTTGTATGCATGTTGTGTTTGCACCTAGAAGGTTGGATAGCCTAACATGTTCTATTGTTTTGTATTATTTAATAATTTTGACTGTATCAATCAGTTTGCAAACCATTAAAAAAATGTTATTAACGCCTGCCAAAATCTTTTCGCACAATCTTACAGTTTCTTTATTAAAATAATTAGTGTTTTTTTATTTACTTTCTACTTCACAGTTTACGATTGGAGTCTTAGACATGTACCTCCGTCACTTAGAAGTCTATTGCTACTGGAGTCGAGTAACGTCAATTATATTAACAACAACAAAATTCGTTACAACTACCAAAACTACTTAATAAAACTTACTTAATAACTTGTAGTAATATAAAGTTAAATAGTTAACTTATAGCTAGGTACTTGCAAAGCCTGGGGTTGGCAAATACCGTGACCTCCATGACGAGCCTTATATACCATCAAAAATAATATATATCTACCGATGACCTATATGATTACCTATTGACTGCCTCGGTGGCTCAGTGGTTAGTGACCTTAACTTCTGGGTCAAAGAGGCGTGGGTTCGATCCCCGCCCAGGGCAAATATTTATGTGATGAACATAAGTGTTTGCTCTGTGTCTGGGTGTCATTTAGTTACTTTCTACATAAGTATGTATATATCAGTAATATCATATAATAGTAATGTCATAAAAATAAGTATATGTATATCAGTTTCTGGCAGCCATATCACAAGCTTTGCTTAGTTTGGGGTCAGAGGCCGTGTGTAAGATGTCCCAAAATATTTATTTATTATTATGTGTACGACTGAAAAATTCGTACGTTGAATGAAAAATGCGTAATAATGTTTGTTACACAACAACATCACAACACAACATCTATTTTCAGAAAAAGATTTGATGAAAAAAAATAGGACAAGTACGAGTCAGGCTCGCACATCGAGGGTTCCGTACAAACACGTTGTTAAAATAATTAAAAACCTGTTTTAGCATGTGTTAATGAAGTTCTTTCATATGATACCTTACATGATACGATTTACTCACTTTGAATTTTGAACCCATATTTTGTGATTTTTGAGGCCTAATTTTTTTTTGATTTAAATAAAAATGTACAGTTTTTAGATTTATTCCTATATGTGTAATCTGAGACAATGCTTCTCGCCAAATTTCATAGTTCTACGTTAACGGGAAGTACCCTGTAGGTCGCCGTTTATGTCGTAAAAAACCGCATATTTGGCACTCACAAAAATCAAAAAATTTTGTGAGTGCGAAATTTGCGGTTTTTTACGACATAAACGGCTCTAACTTGTTTATACGATAACTGAGAAGTTTTTCTTTTACACAACTGCAAGATACCATAGACATACGTATAAAGTTTAAATTTCAACTCGATATCTTTACGCGTTCCCGAGATAAAGAGTCTTGACATATACACAGACGGACAGACGGACAACAAATTGATCCTATAAGGGTTCCGTTTTTTTCGTTTGAGGTACGGAACCCTAAAAAAACTAGGCCAGGGGCCCATGGTCAAAATTGTATGTTTTTTTGCCATACTAAAACTAATAAATAACATCTTTTACCAAGAACTCCTAGTTTCCGTCGATATCAATTATAAAATTTGCTATAACTGCGACCCCGTCACTCACTTTCTCAAAAGTATTATAAACCTGACGAAACGTCCGCGTGAACGCTGTCAGGTAGGCACGGACCTCGACATTGTCTAGCTACATGGATGTAAGAAAGAGAATGGATCAGCTGTAAAATCACTCGGTAGAGTCGGAAACGGAAAGTGTCTTGGAGATCTTTTTGACCGGTGAAACGGAGGAGGTACCTACTCCTTTCGACGAGTATATTTTTTATGTGTAACCCTAAGCAAGCATAACTTTTTACGTACTGGTCCGTTTTCGATAATTATATTTTTATTGGAAAGAGTACATTCTGAAATAAATTAAAATGGGATCGAAGTTAACCCATTTTAATTTTATTGAAATCGGCTCAGCCATATTAGATAAATCAACAATAATGTGAAAAATGCTACATCGATCCATCGATCCGTGCAAACTGTACGCGAATTATGTGCACGGTTGAGGTCGGTCATGCCTTTTTTTTTACAAAAAATAATTATTATTCAAGAAAATAACAGAATGCTGTGAGCACAAAAGCCATAATATTTCACGGTCAGTCTTCGGATGGGTGATCACGGGTCACATTTACAACTGGGTTTTACCAGGCTTCGATGTTACGTTCAATTGTAGGCTCCGGTTGTTTTAACCGTTTAACCATATCAGAGGCCTTCAGGCGGCTTAAACACTCTGACATCAGGTCTAACCACCCGGCCTATACGAACTTACTTAGTTACTTACTTTTTCAAAAATATTCCAAACGTTCTCTTCAACGCAGTCAGGTAGGGATGGACCTCGACTATATTGCCTAGCTACATGGATGAGAGAAAGAGAAATGGTAAGCCTTTTTAATAGTCCACTGCAAGACGTAGGTCTACCCTAGGGTGATTGGGCCATGTCTACCACGCTGGCCCAGTGCGAGTTGGTGGATTATTACACATTATGCCATCGAATTTCTTCCACGGACGCATGCTGGTTGCTTTACGATGTTTTCCTTTACCGAAAAGCCAATGATGTAAAATCCCGTACATAAATTCCAAAGAACTCATTAGTACGGGACCGGGATTTGAACCCGCGACCTCACGATTGCAAGGCGAGTGTCAATACCTCTAGGCCACCACGGCTTCAAAAAGCTGGTACAATCTATTAGATCACTCGGTAGCGTCGGTAGAGATATCTATCTATCTATCGATAGTACTTCTCCGAACATAGACCTCGCGACACATCTCTATAACTGAATCTTCAACTGCCCAGATAAGTCCCACTGCTGGCCAAAGAGTAACTGTGACTGACGACTTGTCGAATGTCATCATGTTCTTCTATAGTCTTAAATTAATAATCTTAGAACTAAATATAACAAAGGACACAGACCCTGGCTGGAGTCTGTGGAGTTAGGTAATTTAAATATATTAAAAAAACATATTCGAAGACTTATGTGTTTGTTTGTATATCTGTTGTAAGTAAGCCGACGCCATTTTAGGAAAAATATTGCTTTCAGATCGTTGCCTTAACTAATGCATCGTAGGAAAAAGAGAGAGCCCTAACATTGAAGATTTAGAGCTGCGATCACAGCCAAATTACGTCCAAAGCGCATAAAAACTATCTTTGCCTACAATCTACTACTTTACTTGACGTAAGTGACACAAAGCTGAGTGTTTTTGGTATTATGAACGACTAAACGCCTCATCTGCTTCAATAAATTTATATACATTTAAACCCAATCCCTAGTCTTTCTTACATCCACGATCTATTAACTACCACTTAACCTGTGATTTCTCTATGACAACTAGTATCTAGAATGTTGCATCATGCACTGCAGTGCATTCCCGTTTACCATGAAAACTTCCCGAGTGTGGGATTTTTAAAATGATATGAGGATAATTTTTTAGTGAATGTTGGGATCTTCTGGGAGTATATTCAGGAAAACAGTAAATGTTTGACAATTTGCACTATAAAAGATGGTTTTCCTACATTATAAATTAGTGTTCATTTAGTTCTTGAAGTCATTTTTAACCGATGAAACGAAGGAGGTGTACTGGACGACGCTTATGTATTTTTTTTTTATGTTTGACCAAGCATAACTTTTTACAGAGTGGTCTGATTTTAGTATTTTTTTTAGGTATTAATTTGTTGGAAAAAATGATTATTGAAATGAAAACATCTTCGTCGTGTCAATGGTCCAAAAAATACTTAAATTATTTTCTCCCAACATTTGGCCACTGCGACCCCGCATGGTGTAGCCTATGTGCATTAAATAATAAAAAAATCCAACGAAATTGGTAAAAATAAAAATCTTTCAAATAGAGAATCAGCACGGTTGAAGTTGGTTTTGACATTTTGGCAAAAAATAATTATTTAACATTCATTATTTACTATTACCACAGACTATTACCTACTTACGAGTACATTACTTAACATTTGTTGTCTCTATTACAACTAGTATCTATAATATTGCATCATGCATGCAATGAATTCCTGTTGTCCCGGTTGACCATGAAAAATTCCCGCGTGGGAATTTTTATAATGAGAGGATAAAAGTATCTATGATAAATTATTTATGGCTGCATCTAAACTGGAAGTAGGTATGCACAGGAAAACTCAGTATGGATTTTTGATTATTTTGACGGTGTCACAATTTAATACAGTTTCATGCGTTCTCAACTCCTGTGATTTCTCTACTGTAGTCTCCTTCTCCACGGTGTGGGTCCCGGGATGTCTCGTGTCTCGAAGTCCCAGGAATTTCCGGGACTTTGTTTGTAGACTGTCTCGTGTTTCGGGACTTTGAAATTGTCGGGAATTCCTTAACCCTAACTGTAGCGCTCATAGCGTAGTTTGACTAGGTGGTCGTTAGCGATCATCGAAGCAACGTTCAGCACGGCTGAGCCATTTTTGATAAGTCAACAAGTTGAAATCGATCATGCCATTTTTGAAAAAAAAAAAATTATTAATTATTCAACAAAATAAAAGAATTCTGTGAGCACAAAAGACATACATTTCACGGTCCACCTTCGGATGGGTGACCGCGGATGGCATTTACAGCTGAGCGCTACCGTGGCTCGGATGACACGTTAAATCGTAGGTCCCGGTGGTTTTAATCATTTAACTACGTCAGAGACCTTCACGCGGCTTAGGCTTATACGAGTATGAACTTCTTACCTACTTCTATGACATCTGAATTGAAATAATATTATTTCATTTTCATTTCATTTATTCAACAAATGTGTGTCAGAGACACACTTTTGAGAAGTCAATAAAAAACTACACAATGGTAAACACTTCACAAAAAAAACAATTGCTTACATAAATAAATCTTTACTACCTACTACACTTAATCCACATTAATTAATTAAATTACATTACAATTAGGTACCTACATCATACATAAACAAGTAAACACAACACGGTGCCAGTAGTATGAATGACGAAAACCTACCAAATTTATCCAACTTGGTAGATTTTCTTCAGTCAGTCGGTATAAACGCAATAAAATGTCAAATTGTAAAAGTAAAAATGTCAAAAAAATTATATTTATTATATTTGTAATTAAATCAAATTATATTTCTTCCACCATATATAGAGTAGGTACAATCAAAGCGAAATTTGGATATGTGATGGATTGATTTGATTTTTGGCATGGATATGGATATAGGCTGGCTGGAAAGTGACATGGGCTACTTTTTATCCCGAAAGAATAAAAGGTTCCTGTGGGATGACACAAAAGTCAAATTCGACGGCAACACAACATGGCCGATTAGTGTTGTTACTACCACACTAGACTTATCGATTTCATCGTACCTATCGACAAAACTATCGACACAAAATGAATATAGGCCGAAACAAACTTAATGGCAAACTTTTAGTTTCTAAGATGCTCTGTCCAATTAAGCTAAAACGCTCTCTGCGAAGGCGCCGAATTAGTGAGTGTTTATCATTTTTACCAACTACTACATTGTTGGAAGCGCCATTTGTGAGAACTGCTTTAAACCAGTCAGTCACTTAATGTGAAATTATTAGAACTTCTTACCATTAACGAGAAATGACGCATTGCTTAATCCATTAAATTATTTTTATCGTGTTTCACACACTAGGTGTATAGAAACTTTCTTTTTGTGATAAACATATATATTTGATATTTGATAGTTTCTTTCTACAAGTAACCAAATAGATAAATCAAATGTTTAATGATGTCATAATATTCTCTCATGGATGTCTTATACAACATCCTTGTAATCTCTATATTATTATCTATCTAGCTTATTCACAACGAAGTATATGTGTCAAGGTTGAAAATAGCCTGAATGGCTTCCAGAAAAATACTTACCTAGGTACGGTAGTGCTTTTTTGGTCGATTTGTTCGAGCTCTCTAGAAACTAAATACTCGTAAAACTAGTACCTAGTAGGAAGAATGTTGAATTCTCGTTCACCATGAAAAAATTCCCACGTGTGGGTTCTTTTTTAAAATTAAATGAGGATACTACGCCGTAGTGCCTTTTTGTACCAAGCTTCAAAATAAGAGTAAAATTGGTATTTAATATAGGTCGCATCGTGAAACAACTTGGAGGCTGTGACGTAAGCTACAACTTACGATTTAATACTACGAGGTGTCTCCGTTCCTGTAACTGGCAGCTTGGAACTATTAGGAGTTTCGCTCTCATCGACTCTTAACTTTGGCTCTTACATAGAGTCAAAAACTCAATTAACCTCCAAAAAACTTGGTGTTCTCTTTAAGGTGAGACGGTATTTCACACCTGAGCAACTACTTAGCCTTTATAAAGCACAAGTCAGGTCTTGCAGGAATACTGCTCTCACCTTTGGGATGGCTCTGCCAAATATCAACTGGAGGCTCTGGAGTCGATTGAGAGGCGAGCCAGGAGGCTGATTGACAACGACACCTTGACTAAGTCACAGCTGCAAAGTCTTGAGCATCGACGTAAGGTGGCGTGTTTGTCGGCCTTTATCGGATTCACTTCGGAGAGTGCGCTCAAGAGTTGCACAATTTGGTGCCACCTGCCCCTTTCTTCTATCGTACGGCTAGGCAGACGCGACCAAAGCACCACCCTTTTATGGTGGACATTCCGCGCGTTAGAACAAAGCGTTTCGAATCCTCATTCCTCATACGAACAGCCAGAATGTGGAACGCTTTGCCTGGGTCTGTCTTCCCGCTTAAGTACAACGTGGGTGTCTTCAAATCCCGAGTAAATAGGTATCTTCTAGGTAAGCGTGCTACATCCTAGACCGCATATCTGCTCAACATCAGGCAGTATATAGTCAAACGCAAACCTACAAGTAATAAAAAAAAAAAAACTTGCGGATAACCCAATCCTGATTGAAGCATAGTATTATTATATCTTCTTTGACTGATGTTCACTTAAGATTGGGTTATTTGCAACATGTGGCTAACATCACGATATATAGGCCCAAGATACAAGCCTGTGCTTAGTTTGGAGCTCGCCGTCTAGCTTTTTATTGAAATTATTGCCGATCTGTACTTGATTATTTGTAATCTTAGATACTCTTGCCTTTTGCATTGTATTAGTTTTAAACTTTTTTGATGTATTACTTTTGTTGTGTATTTCTTTTGGTAATAAACTTATTATTATCACATCCACTAATTTGTTTGATTCAGAATTTTCGCCCTAAAATAGGGCAAAATCCCTAAAAATGAATACACTACTTTCTTCATTTGCTTTGCTTCCTCATCATCATCATCATCCACAGCCATCTTTGTCCCACTGCTGGGTATAGACCTTTCTCTTATTGTGACATCTGCCTCGGTCTTGTGCCAATCGTGTCTCTTGGCCAGTATAAGCACCACGAAATAATTATTTCCACGTGCCAGAACGATGACAGTGTTATGGTGAAGTAGCTTCGATCACTTATACTATAATGGGGATATACTGTAATGGGTATAATTGATCGAAGTGAAGTAGGTATATATATGTCACTCTTTCAGACGTCGACAAAATTCTTTTCGCGGTTGTATGCTAAGCTAGCAGGTTCGACCCGCGATTTAGACCAGATGGTCGACTTATTTTGTAGCCGGTCGACCAACGCTCCACTTCCCTTGGCTCGACCGCCATTTCTTTCTTCCTACATCCATCAATCTATCAGCTATAGGACGACCACTGTTATATAGACTGATTGAACTCACATTGAATTCACTCGGAGAACTGATTGCCGATGGGGCAGTAAAATTCTCAAATGGAGACCACGCACCGGCAAGCGCAGCGTAGGACGTCCATCGACCAGGTGGACCGACGATATTATTAAGACCGCAGGAACGCGCTGGCTAGCAGGCCGCTTTCAACCGGGCTTATTGGAAATGTATAGGGAAGGCTTATGTCCAGCAGTGGACGTCCTACGGCTGGTGTTCCTCTTTCGGCAGGGACATAGTTAGACGGAAAATGACATAAGCTACTTTTTATCCCAAAAAAATTATATATTTTTAATTAATTATAAATTTTAATTTTAAGATGATGATGTATTTCCAATGAGACCGGTTCTCTGCGATCTCGCGGTCTTAATGAGGTCATCCGTCCACCATGTGGGTGAACGTCCTACGCTGCTCTTGCCGGTACGCAGTCTCCACTCGCGAACTTTTCGACCCTATGTTCTTCCTCATAAGGTAACAATAAAGTGTTATTGTATTTTATTTAGAATATTGCATCATGTACCTATTATAAATTAATAAATTCCTGTTCACCCTGAAAATTCCATATCGATGGGATTTTTTAGACCATTGTATAAATGAAATGAGGATAATTTCAATCGAGTTTAATCAATTAATTTTAATCGAGTAGGTTTTTTCATGACGATTTCCTGAATAGGTTAATTAGATATCTACTTAAATTATCTTCTAATCAACCTGGGCCCCGCGATACAGGACTCTCCTAGTGCAGGGTCCACAATTCAACCTGCAAACCTTTTACATTATAAATCTGTAGTAGAAATCATTATATATTATCTAATCATCCAACTAGAAATATCTACATTTAATTACATATGTGCTTAGGTTTAATGTAAACTTTTTGGTAAATAAATCTTTTTGTATTTGTATTGTACTTCTGTATTCATCAGCCGTAGAACGTGCACTGCTAGATTCATTTGTGGTCCTACCAGATGTACTACTAGTTGCAAGAACTTTTTCCCGTAGTCCTACCAAGCACTCTAGTAGGACTACGGGTAAAATACTTCATGCCCGTGGTACAAACATTGTAGTGACATATTTTCAGGATTTTAGCTCCGTTTTACCCGTAAATGATCTTGAAGTTTCGAAGTAAGCTGAAGCCGTGGTGGCTTAGAGGTAGTGACACCCGCCTCACAATCCTGAGGACGTCGGTTCAAATCCCGGTCCCGTACCAATGAGTTCTTTGGAATTTATGTACGGAATTGCACACCACTGGCTTTTCGGTGAAGGAAAACGACGTGAGCCAACGGCACCCCGTAGAAGAAATTCGATGGCGTATGTGAATCCACCAACCCGCATCGGGCCAGCGTGGTGGATATGGCCCAATCACCCTTCGTGGGTAGGCCTACGTCCTGCAGTGGACTATTAAAAAGGCTGATACAGTACAGTACAGATCATGAAGTCAAAGAAAATCAAATGTGTAAACAAATGGTAATCACTAATCAGATATTTATCTCATAAGTAATTAATATAAAACAAGTTTATACCCGCGGCTTCGCCCGCGTGCTATTGTTTTTTGCCATCTCATAGAAATAAAGAGGAACACAGGTGTGTTCCTCTTTCGCGCAGCAACGGACCTCATCAAAGTTAAAGCAATGTTCAGTACGGTCAATCTTCGAATTATTTTTATTATTGTGGATTTTATAAATTAACTGCTTAACACAAAACTTAAATAACATATCATAAACTTAACTATATATTACAACTACTACGCTAAATGTACAAGCCAAAATAAAAAAAATAAAAAAAACTGCTTAACTAATTTCGATCAAATTTAAAATGGGACCAGTTCTTAAGTATGAGTTATGACCGACCAAACACAAAAAAATATCATCAAAATCGATTCATAATTTGTGAACTGATCGTGTAACATACTTATAAAGATCCTTTTTTGAAGGTTATAAAAGCACAATAAGTAAATAAATAAATAAATATTTTGGGACATCTTACACACGGCCTCTGACCCCAAACTAAGCAAAGCTTGTGATATGGCTGCCAGAGACTGATATACTACATATGCTTATTTTTAAATACATACTTATATAGATAGTAACTAAATAACACCCAGACACAGAGCAAACACTTATGTTCATCACACAAATATTTGCCCTGGTGGGGATCACACCCACGCCTCTTTGATCCAGAAGTTAGGGTCACTAACCACCGAGCCACCGAGGCAGTCAAATTTCCACATGCATGCGATACCTATAATAATATACATACACCACAATGGCGTAAAATGAAATTATATTCTAGAACATCGTCTAGAGAAAAATAGTAAGTATAAGTAATATTTTAATATACATCTATAAAACATCACCCTCCTTCTTAACAGTCGAGTAAAAATCGGATGTTAACAAGATAAAAAACGTACTACCATCTAAAAACAGACATTCATTCATAAATTCTTTTATTATCTGATCTGATAACATATATGCACGTAGTGTCGTATGGTTGCACGTGTTTATAAAATAACAAAAATAAATTCCACGTCTAGTTTAAATTTTCAACCATATGCTTTTCGTTTTAAAGTCTAAAACTATTTTAACATCAGCAAAAAGGTCCCATATAGTATGTACAGCTGTCAATTTTTTTCTAAGAAGTTCGCGTAGGTTTTTTAAAGTAGTTGTAAGTATTTTGGCGCCACTGTTCTTGATTCATTGAATCGGTATTTCTGAACGGTTGTTACAATTTATGATGCAATAATATCATAATTTGCAATTTGAATCAAACTAGGATGATAGGTTTGCAATTTAGAAATAAAATAGTGTCAGTTGTACGAAAGCTAGTTTGAAAATTCACGTGTTTTGATCTTGTTGAAATTCTTGCAATGTTTGCTAACTCAGAGCCGTGGTGGCCTAGAGGTAGTGATACCCGCCTTGCAATCGTGAGGTCGTGGGTTCCGTACCAATGAGTTCTTTGGAATTTATGTAAGGAATTTAACACCACTGGCTTTTCGGTGAAGGAAAACATCGTGAGGCAACCTTCATGCGTCCGTAAAAAAAATTTGATCGCGTATTAGAAACCACCAACCCGCACTGGGCCCACGTGGTGGATATGGCCCAATCACCTCTCGTGGGTAGGCCTACGTCTTGCAGTGGACTATTAAAAAGGCTGGTACAGTACAGTTGCTAACTCTACATGTATATAATAGTTGTATGGAAAAATCAGCAAAGTGCGAGTCGGACTCGCGTACGAAGGGTTCCGTACCATTTGGAAGCCCCTTAATATAATTAATTTTAATTTGACTATTTTTTTTTGATGTGAATTTAAAACTAAATATTCTGTTAATATTTCAAGCGCCCATCTGTTACCGTTATTAATATCGAGCGAAAAATTCATGGTTGTTGCTGGAGAACCCCACTTAAATATTTATTTTATTCTAATTTCAGTATTTTGTTGTTATAGTGGCAACAGAAATACATTACCTGTGAAAATTTTAGATCTCTAGCTATCACAGTTCATGAGGTACAGCCTGGTGACAGATAGACAGACGGACAGACGAAACATTTCCTTTCTTTTTGAGGGAAATATCAGTCCGAAATCGCGTTTTTAGAGTTCCGTACCCAAAGGGTAAAACGGTACCCTATTATTTATTGTACTAAGACTACGATGTCTGTCTGTCACCAGGCTACTTCTCATGAATGACGATAGCTAGAATGTTGAAGTTTTCACAGATGGCGTATTTAAGTTGCTGCTATAACATCAAATACTCAAATACTAAAAAAAGAAAAAAAAATATTTAAGGGGGGCTTCCATACAACAAATCT
The DNA here is from genome assembly GCA_949316475.1 of Hypomecis punctinalis. Lineage (NCBI taxonomy): Eukaryota > Metazoa > Arthropoda > Insecta > Lepidoptera > Geometridae > Hypomecis > Hypomecis punctinalis. The sequence continues at coordinate 2,633,137 of OX438820.1, forward strand.
GAATTTTAACCGTTTTTCGCTCGATATTAATAACGATGCTGTTACAGTGCAGTACGGTTTAAGCATCTACCTAAAATATTCACAGAATATTTAGTTAACGTCACTTTAACAACGAGTAATTAAATAAAATTAAATCAATATTTAAGGGGGGCTCTCATACAAGAAACGTGATTTTTTGCTCGATGTTAATAACAGCAAAAGGAAGATTGAAATATTTGCAGAATTTTAAGTTGTTTATTCCCTTCAAAAATAAAATATGTGAAGGGGGCTTCCATACGGAACGGAACCCTTCGTGCACGAGTCCAACTCGCACTTGGCCGATTGCCTGTATCTTTATTATTATTATTATTATTTCAAATAGGTTTGTGTTTGACTACACACTGCCTGATGTTAAGCAGATATGCGGTCTAGGATGTAGCACGCTTACCTAGAAGATACCTATTTACTCGAGATTTGAAGACACCTACATTGTACTTTAACGGAAAGACAGACTCAGGCAAAGCGTTCCACATTCTGGCAGTATGAGGAATGTTGACTCAAAACGCTTGGTTCTAACTCGTGGGATGTCCACCATAAAAGGGTGGCGCTGTGGTCGCGTCTGTCTAGCCGTACGATAAAAGAAAGGGGCAGGTGGGACCAGATTGTGCAACTCCTGGGCGCACTCACCGAAGTGTATACGGTAATAGGCTGACAGACACGCCACCCTACGTCGATGCTCGAGACTTTGCGGCTTCAACTCAGTCAAGGTTTCGTTGCCTATCAGCCTCCTGGCTCGCCTTTCAATGGACAGCAAAGCCTTCAACTGGTATTTGGCAGAGCCATCCCAAAAGTGAGAGCAGTATCCCATGCAAGACCTGACTATCTGTTTTAGTTAGTAGCTATGTTAGAGATCCGTGTAGAAAAGAGCTGAAAGTACAGAATTATTGAACACTAGCATATTAAATACATTTCATAGGAAAACTCCGGTAGAGTTTCTTTTTGCAGCTATTTATAATTATAATGACATATTTCGGTAATTGAACCTTTGAAGCTTTTATGTTACCGAAAATATCACATAAAAACTTATAAAAGAAACCTCTGAAGCTCTGCGACTGATGATGTTACCAGAAATACCAAAATAATTACTTAAGTATTTTTGTTCAAGGAATACGAAAACTGAATAAACGGCCAAGTGCGAGTCGGTCTTGTGCACTAAGGGTTACGTACCGTGTGGAAGCCCCAATTAATGTATTTTCTTTTGATTTGTACTGTACTGTACCAGCCTTTTTTTAATAGTCCACTGCAGGACGTAGGCCTACCCACGAAAGGTGATTGGGCCATATCCACCACGCTGGCCCAATGCGGGTTGGTAGATTCACATACGCCATCGAATTTCTTCTACGGATGTATGCAGGTTTCCTCACGATGTTTTCCTTCACCGAAAAGCCAGTGGTGTTAAATAGTGGTAGTGGTAGTTTGATTTAATTATTTATATTTAATTTGAAAAATTCACAGAAGCCGTGGTGGTCTAGTGGTAGTAACACCCGACCTGCAATCGTGAGGTCGTGGTTTCAAATCCCGATCCCGTACCAATGAGTTTCTTTGGAACTTATGTACGGAATTTCACATCATTGGCTTTTCGGTGAAGGAAAACATCGTGAGGCAACCTGCACACGTCCGTAGAAGAAATTCGATGGCGTATGTGAATCCACCAACCCGCACTGGGCCAGCGTGGTGGATATGGCCCAATCACCCTTCGTGGGTAGGCCTACGTCCTGCAGTGGACTATTAAAAAAAAGGCTGGTACAGACAGAATTTTAAGTTGTATATTCCTCATACAACTTAAAATTCTGTGAATTTTTCAAGCATCTTCCTGTTGCCGTTATTAATATTGAGCAAAAAAATCACGTTTATTTTATAGAACCCACCTTAAATATTTATTTTATTCTGTTTTTAGTATTTGTTTTTATAGTAGAAGCCAGAAACAATAACTGTGATCATCATCTGTGAAACGTTCTAGCCATTACGGTTCATAAGTTACAGCCTGGTGACAGGCAGACAGAGGGACGATACCGGTGTCTTAGTAATAGGCTCCCGTTGTACCCTCTGGGTACGGAACCCTGAAAAGACGATATTAGTGAAGAAATTATGAAGATGAACGCGGGGGTGAAATAAGCACTTTAAGAAAATAAAATGGCTTCTATGTGGGCGGTGAAAATTTGGATGTCTAAACGCCTGCTATTTACGTAGAGTAGGACTTAGTGTAACAATTAATTCATATTTTTTTGACAAAAAAATACTAGACCCTTATTCTTACTACTTAAGGCTGCTTGTCTCGGTAAATTCGCGAAATTATAATTTTTTTGGTTTTTTTTCCTTTTACAGATAAACTGCTTATTTTAAATTTACGAAACTCATTTATCAGCCATGAATAGGAAGCGTTTACGAGATACATACATCTAAAAACATAGGCTGGACATAGGCCTCCCCTGTAGATCTCCAATATGACCGGTTGGAAGCGGCTTGCATCCAGCGCGATCCTACGGTCATCCGTTCACCTTGTGGGTGCACGTCTTAAGTGCTTGCCGGTACGTGGTCTCCAATCAAGAACTTTTCAGTCATCAGTCCTCCGTAACATGTGCCCTACCCACTGCCATTTCATCTTGCCAATCCGGTTATATCGGTTTGGGTTATATCGGTAACTTTGCTTCTATTCTATAACCACTGTTACTCTTGTTTGTTGTTTATATTTGTTCATGTGTCACGAAATAAACGGTATTTCTTTCTTCAACGGATCTCCTCATTCCTGATTCGATCTCGCCATCAATAGAAGAAATGCCAAGTCGATGGATCTCGCATAGACACTCAGAGCATAGCCCTCTCCGTTGCTCGCTGACGCTTTGTTCGCTCAGTGAAAAATACCGACATCACGTGAAAATGTATAATTTGAAAATTTGCGTATAATACTAATTTGAAAATTAGAAGCCATGGTGGTCAAGAGATAGTGACACCCGCCTTACAATCGTGAGGTCGTGGGTTCAAATTCCGGGTCCCGTACCAATGAGTTCTTTGGAATTTATGTACGGAATTTCACATCACTGGTTTTTCGGTGAAGGAAAACATCGTGAGGCAACCTGCATACGTCCGTAGAAGAAACTCGATGGCGTATGTGAATCCACCAACCCGCACTGGGCCAGCGTGGTGGATATGGCCCAATCACCTTTCGTGGGTAGGCCTAAGTCTTGCAGTGGACTATTAAAAAGGCTGTTACAGTACGAATTTGAAAAGTTTTCGATTTTTACAGGAACCCGTCATCAGAGCCAGGCCCGATCATCATGAGGCCACCTGGAAAATAAATCCTATCCTTGGATGGAAGCCGCTTCCAACCGGGCTTCTTAGAAGTTTATAGGGGAGGCCTATGTCCAGCATTGGACGTCCTACGGCTGATGATAATGCCTTTAAATAAAAGTGAACTAGTTATAGTTGAAAATCTGATACCGTGATTTTTTGTACAAACATGTTTTAAAGCTGATTCTAGAGAAATATAAAAACAATTTTCCCGAGATTTTTCCTCATCCTCCGCCAGAATGGAATATGTAACATGAGGTCAGCTTCAAAATATTATAATTTATTTATAGTATTCTACCGCTATTTCTTATAAGTTTACACCGCAATGAGTTTTAATTTGCAAATTATGTAAACAAGGACCTTTGTAGAATTGTAAAACTAACTTACTCGTAACTTGAAGAATAAATTATGTATTATAAAAATTTAACTTCTTAAAAATACAAGCGTGCAAGCAATGTAGCAGCAGAGTGTTAGCCAAGACAAGTAAAACAAGCCCAAACACGACGGATCTATTTTGTTTAGTACAGGAGTTCCTATGGCTACCTTCCGACCCCATCATCAGATCAGCTCCATAGCACCATATTATTGTTATCATATGCGTGCTGTAAAATTTCAGCTCAATCGGAAATCGGGAAGTTGGTCAAGTTTAACTTGCAAGATGCCACCCAAACTTTATTTACTATAGGTACAGTATGCTGAGTGTGAGTTTTGTCGTAAACATGACGCGTTCAAAAACGCGCCGCTAGTGGCGCTGTACATTTCTTCATACAAATTACATGCTTACGCGCTCGTGGCGAGCGCGTCATGCTTACGACAAAACTCACACTCAGCATACTGTACATCCATTGAAAGTTAAATAAAAGCTTGGAAAAAAATCGTAACATATGTGAATATTGTAATACATAGGTACATTATTATTCAGAAAGAGCGTACTAAGACAAGACTCTTTTTGAATGACACTTTTAGCCCCGCTCCAAACATTGCGGGGCGAATGGGGAACTTCAAAAAGTCTTGGGCGATTCGCCCCGCGGTCCGAACCGCTTGCGGGGCGAAACGCCGCAATACCCGACGAAAGCGGATGTTTTAGACCATCATTGCACTGGCTGAAGTCGGTTCTGTCATTTTTCATCATCATCATCCACAGCATTCTCTATCCCACTGCTGGGTATAGACCTCTCTGTTACAGTGCCATCTGCCTCGATCCTGTGCCAATAGTGTCCAGCCCCCCTACCGCCTAAGTAATAGCAATCGTAATAGCAATCGTTTATGACTTCATTTTAGTCATTTGGCACCGCCTATGTGACGTTAGCCATCAATTGCTTTGCGCGGATTACGAAAACAATCGTTGAATGAACAACTTTGATGGCTAACGTCACATAGGCGGTGCCAAATGACTAAAATGAAGTCATAAACGATTACGATTGCTATTGCTTTAGGCGGTAGGGGGGCAGGTTCGACCCGCGTTTTCGACTATATCGTCGACATCTTGCAGCCGGACGACCAGCGCTCCGATTACGAGTACCTTGCCTCGGTCACCATTCTGTGACAGCCTTACTCCACCTTACGTCACTTCTCCTTGCTATGTGTCCTGCCCAGCTCCACTTCAGTTTCATGACTACGCCTATGGTTCCAATGTCCCGAACTTTCTTCGTCGGATTTTCGTATTGCGAACTCGGCTATTTTTTCAAGTAGCATTTTTTCAGGAAAAATGCCTGAACTATTCCTGAAAAGTATCAGGAACACACTTGGAAGCGACTAGAACATTTATATGTTTTTGAAAATCTGAAAAATGATCTGCTACCGGAAGTAAGTAGATCATTTTTTCAACTAGCTTTTTTCAGGAAAAACACCAGAACTATTTCTAAAAAGTAGCAGGAACTATAGAATTATGCTGCATGCGAATAGAACTCTAATTTATTCCTGCCCCCCGACCGCCTAAGCAATAGCAATCGTAATAGCAATCGTTTATGACTTAATTTTAGTCATTTGGCACCGCCTATGTGACGTTAGCCATCAATTGCTATGCGCGGATTGCGAAAGCAATCGTTGAATGAACAACTTTGATGGCTAACGTCACATAGGCGGTGCCAAATGACTAAAATAAAGTCATAAACGATTGCTATTACGATTGCTATTGCTAAGGCGGTCGGGGGGCCGATCTGCTAGACAATGATATACAATGTGTTTGTCTACCGGTGTCGGAGCCTTAAGCGGTGACATATACAGCCGGAATGTGGAACGCTTTGCCTGGGTCTGTCTTCCCGTTAAAGTACAACGTGGGTGTCTTCAAATCCCGAGTAAATAGGTATCTTCTAGGTAAGCGTGGTACACCCTAGACCGCACATCTGCTTAACATCAGGCAGTGTGTAGTCAAACGCGAACCTATACGAAAAAAAAAACGTATATTATGGCAAATTTTGATAACTTTTACTGTGAGATCAACTCTGAAAACTCCAAAAAAACAGCTATTTCATACTTTTGTCGAAAGTCTTATAAAAAATCGTATGGAACAGCAGTTTCTTTTTTACGTGTTCAGAGTTAGTCTCATAGTAAAAGTTGTTCAAAATTTGCCATAGATGTCACCGCTTAAGGCTCCGACACCGGTAGACAAACACATTGTATATATTTTGTTTACAGCCTCATGTGTGAGTGTCCATGCCTCGGCACCAAACGTTAAATAAATTATTGACAAAAAATAATTATTTCAGTGATATATTAGTCCCGTGGTATAAGAATAATGTTTGGTACAGGACCGGGCTTGAATCTACGATCTCAGGATTGTAAGGTGGGTATCATCGCCACTTCACCAGCATAGCTTTTTTTCATGTTCATGTGTATGTACTAAAAATATGTACAAAATAATGTAAAAACCGTGATAGTCTAGTAACATCGGCGTGTGGTCGTGGGTTCAAATCCCGGTCCTTTGTTAATGAATTATTTGGAACTTATGTACGGACGATCACACCACTGGTATTTTGGTGGAAAAAAAAACGTGAGGCAACCTGCATACGTTCATAGAAAACAATCGACGGCGTATGTGAATCCACCAACCCCCACTGGGTCAGCGTGGTAGACATGGCCTAGTCACCATTCGTGGGTAGGCCTACGTCTCACAGTGGACTATTAAGAAGGCTAGGTACAGTACTGTACTGTATCAGAATTTTTAATAGTCCACTGCAGGACGTAGGCCTACCCACGAAGGGTGTTTGGGCCATATCCACCAGGTTGGTGGATTCACATACGCCATCGAATTTCTTCTGCTGACATATGCAGGTTGCCTCACGATGTTTTCCTTCACCGGAAAGCCAGCGGTGTTAAATTCCGTACATAAATTCCAATGAACTCATTGGTACGGGACCGGGATTTGAACCCGCGACCTCACGATTGTAAGGCGGGTGTCACTACCACTAGACCACCACGGCTTAGGTACAGTAAAGTACCAAAATTATTTGAACTATTTTAAATAATTTCTTCTAGTCGAGAATTTCCCGTTAACTAAAATGCATAAAAACACAAAAGAAAAGGTTTGAAAAAATGGTCTAGACACTTGAAATTGAAGTAGTAAAAAAATATTAGTGCTTTTAAAGATTAATTAGTTAGGTAACTTTGAGCACGGTAAGTTTTCGGATGGATGACCGAGTTTAAAGTAAGTTCGTATAGGCCGGGTGGCTAGCCCTGGTGTCAGAGTCTTTAAGCCACCTGAAGGCCTCAGACATGGCTAAACGGTTAAAACAACCGAGACCTACAATTTAACGTGTCGTCCGAGGCACGGTAGCGCTCACTTGTAAATGCCACCCGCGGTCACCCATCCAAAAACTACCCGTGCTGAACGTTGCTTAACTTTGATGATCGCTAACGATCACCTAGTCAAACTGCGCTATGTGCGCTACCGAGTGGCGTATACTACTGATAACATAGCGCTAGCGCGACTCGGATGACACGTTTAGATGTGGGTTCCGGTTGTTTAACAGTTTAGTCATGTCAATGTTACTTATATATTTATTGTATTCATGTTTGTAGTCTGTTTGTTTGTATGTTTTTTTATTATGGAGTTAATAGTGTTTGTTTTTTCGACATAATTATGAATATAAAGATGAACATAACCGCAGAGGTTAAATTAAAAAACACCTAAATAATTATTTTTCGCGAAAAAAGGCAGTATCGACTTCTATCGTGTACAAAATACAAATAGGTCGCTCGATTCGATGTATAACCACGAGTCCAGACCCTTACATTTTTTACATCATAGTTGATTTTTCAAAGACGGCTAAGCCGATTTCAATAAAATTTAAATGGGATCTCGGCATTCCCTTTCGAACTTAAAAACATTTTTACAAATCGGATCATCGTTTCCTCGCATCCAAGAGAGGTTGTCTGGAAGAAATCGCTTTTAGCGATAAGACCGCCTTTTGTGCCTTTTCTGTCTTTGTTTCTTTTGTTATGTTTTCTTCTTGGTGTCAAATAAGTGTTGTTGTATTGTATTGTATCACAATTGGCAAAAATATCAATGACCGTACACAAAAAATCTAAAACCTCCTCCTTTTTTGAACTCGATTAAAAAGCGCGCTCATAGTGTATTTTGACTAGGTGTTAGCGATCACTGAAGTTAAGCAACGTACGGCACGGTCAGTCTTCGGATGGGTGACCGCATCATTTGCAACCGTAGCTCGGATGACTCGTTAAACTAAGTCCCGGTTATTCTAACTTAGCCTTGTAAAAGGCCTTGAAGCGGGTTAAAAACTCCTTTACAAGGCCAAGGCAAGCCAGCCGGCTTATACGAACTTGCTTATACTTTTAGATAAAAATTAACCACCCATAGTTACAATGTGGCTAACATAAGTTAATCTTAATTGGTCCTCTCGTCCCTTCTGCCGGCTCCCTATAAAAGGCCGGCGTGGAGGACAGACAGCCATTGAGACTCTTCCTACGTAGTCGCAGCAACGTGTCGCGAGAACGGAAAACTTTCATTTTCGTGATCGTATTTTGTGTGTGCTAAGAATTTTTTGAGGTGAGTAGAGTGTTTTTTTTTATTTTTGGATAAGGGTAGAGTTTAGGGAATTGTATTTTTTTTGTAATATTGTTTGGTATGTTATATTTTTGGTGAAAAGAGGTTTTTAATAATGTGCTCTAGTCAAGTCAAGTAAAAGTTTTAATTTGTTCAATTTGATCATAATCAAATTATGAATTATTTTAAGTTTGAGTTTTATATCGATTACGATCAAAATTTTGTTTTGATCAAATCGTGATAATGCCATACTTAAACAATTTTACATTTTGATGTACAAAATCATAGTTTGAGATCTTATTTAATTTATACTCTCCTTAACAATAGCTAATTTTTTTTTAATAGAAACTTAAATTAATATAATTTTTACGTTCCATTTTATTTGCGTATTTATTTATTTTATTATTCGATTATTAGTAAAAATTCATAGGAAATAAATTCGTTCCATTTTATTTGCGTATTTATATATTTTATTATTCGATTATTAGTAAAAATTCATAGGAAATAAATTCGTATAACAAAAATGAGAATATTGAAAAGATTTTAGGATAGTAGTAAGCAAAATAAAAATAAAAATTACGTTGTTAAAACCAACTTTAAATTTGATAAAATTTAAATATCATCGGTTATTTTGTTCAACATTTCATTACGCAATTTTTAAATAAATTGTAACTAAATCAAATCATAATCAAATAATATTTCAGCTTTACATATTATTATTTACTGTACTTAATTATATTTAACTATACGCATTATATAATAATGCCAAATTGAATTTATTGTTGTTGTTTACAATAATGTTTGGTTTATTATTTTAGTTTAGATTGTAATTTTGCAGAAATAAAGTCCATATCTCATAATATAAATCAAATCACAAAATCAGAATCTATAAGTCTGATACAACTTATTTTCTCGATCGCTACTATATTGTATAACTGTCTCGGCGAACTTCGTTTCACGCAATATCTTTATATATTAAAGCCTATCTGTGTATTCTGATGCATTCCTATTGCAAAGTTTAATCTCAATCCGTTCAGTAGTTTTTGTGTGAAAGAGGAATAAACATACTTACAAATCGCTTTTATTATATTAATTGGATATATATTATACTAGCGATCCGCCCCGGCTTCACACAGGTGTATTATACATATAAACCTTCCTCTTAAATCATTTTATCTATGTTATTTTCAAACTTTCGCGATTTGAGCACATTTTATCTAGTAAAAAAATCGCATCAAAATCCGTTGCGTAGTTTTAAAGTTATTATGTATAAGCATACATAGGGACAGACAGACAGGGAAGCGACTTTGTTTTATACTATGTAGTTATAATGAGCTCATTTTATCTATTAAAAAAATCGCATCAAAATCCGTTGCGTAGTTTTAAAGTTATTATGTATAAGCATACATACTGACAGACAGACAGGGAAGCGACTTTGTTTTATACTATGTAGTTATAATGAGCACCTAGAAAATTATTGTACTATAAAATGAAATCAGACTGAAAAATAATCTGGAATTTTGTTCCTTACCATATAAGAAAATTTAATAAGGAAAAACAGCTAGAAGAATACCTGGAAGAAATTACGTAAAATGATATGATATATTGTTCTAACAGATACATTTATCACTATATCAGTATTTAAAAAAAGTTTACTAAAAAAATGTTTCATTACAAATAAAAAATATATTGAAACAACCCTAATTGGTTATAATATCTCGAACAAAACGAAAAACTAAACGATGACCAAATTATGTTACAACCAAAACTGACCTATCCAATGCAACATACGCACCTCTTCGAAGTTACTTGCGTAAGTTTTGTAATTGCCAATAAATATGTGCTTCAGCTTATGGAACTTATTAATAAGCTCCAAGTACCCTATACGAGCTATGGAGAAGGCTATGCTCGGAGTCTCTATGCAAAATCGAATCAGGAATGAGGAGATCCGTAGAATAACCAAAGCTACTGCCATAGCCCGCCAATAATGATAATTCTTCGATTCGATCGAATTCGATAATTCTTATTTTCTTTGATAGTTTAGACTTCGGAAATAATCCCACTTAAGTTTCAGCAAAATTAGCTAAGTTGAAAATCAAGAAAAGTGGGAAAATTGATTTATCTATATCGATTCGTGTGAACTATTCAAATTCTGTAAACGGTTGATGTCGGATATGCTATTTTAGGCAAAAAAATATCATTTATTTAGCTGTATTTTCATCTGAGTTCTATGTCAAATTTTGATTTCAATTTAATGCCAATTTCATTCAGCAATATACGATCCTGTAGAGGTACAATTTTTTCCTCTCTGCACTATTTAGGCACGTGTATATTCCCAGTTGTCTTGCCTTCCTACACGTGTCTAGGTATCCAGTAGGTATAATATCTACTGCTGCAGGGGTTCCCAAAGTTGTTTGGGACGACCCATCTAAGTTTACAAACCCGGGACCCACTTCTAGGAAGTTTAACCGATACCAATATGACTTTACAATTAACTACATAATCAAATCAAAATCATTTATTTCGACCAATCATTGAGTCATAATTCAGCTTACAAAAACAAATTATTTAAAAAATGTCAGACAAAATCAAATAACATAACTACAATATACATACACTTTTGAAAAAATTCACACAGATCTAAAAATACGCCTCTCGACATATCCTTGTTAGTCAATACATGAACCATCAGACAATGGTTCATGTATTGACAGTCAAAGCGATTCGCAAATACCCTTAAGACTCTGTTGGGGCTGGCCCGGACCCTTAATAAGTCATTTTAAGGGTAAAGATGATATTGTTACCAATGTTTTTCATTACAATTTTGACGATAACTTCAATTCTATACATTTGTATACAGTGGTTTTTATACACAGTCTAATTTATTCCGGTACTAGCTTTTGCCCGCGGCTTCGCCCGCGTGGTATTTCAGTGTTTGTGCTATCCCAAGGGAACATTTTATTTTCCTGTTTTAAAAAGTAGCCTATGTCACTTTCCATATTTCAAACTATGTCCATTAAAAATTATGTCAATCCGTTGCTCCGTTGTAAGAGGAACAAACCAATAAACCAACAAACACTCTTTCGGATTTAAAATAATAGAAAATATTTAGTTTTAACTAGCGACCCGCCCCGGCTTCGCACAGGTGTATTATAATACTTTATAACTAACTAAATATATATAAACTAACTAAATATAATACAGGTGTATTATATTTAGTTAGTTTATATATATATATATATATATATATATATATATATATATATATATATATATAAACCTTCCTCTTAAATCACTCTATCTATTAAAAAAAAAACTACATCAAAATCCGTTGCGTAGTTTTAAGGATAATAAAGCATACATAAGGACAGACAGCGGGAAGCGACTTTGTTTTATACTGTGTAGTGATATGATGTGGTATTCCACTCAATATTCACTCGCGACTCACCAGTGGGTAATGAGAATAGTTTGGGAACCTCTGTACTACATTGGTAGTATTTGGTGGGCGAGATGCAGTATGAACCGCCGTGACCCATTGTACACCATCCCGTTTGGACTCGCGTGATTTAGTTAGTTCACTTAACATCGTATTAGACAAGAAGTGGTCTCCTATTCAACCTATTTAGATAAAAATAAGATAGATTCTAGAATATTTTTTTGTTAAAACGGCTGTGAAGCGCCTACTTGTCCATAAAAAAATATAAATCTATCTCTAAATATGGATAATATTTAGAGATAGATTTGATTTTTTTCCTGTAATTAGCACTTAAATCGCTAGACTTGTACGCCTTAGTTTTTACAGTTATTAAAATGACCTTAAAGTTATAAGCCTCTAAAAAGTCATATTTTTACGCAAGGCTGCAAATTTTATTAAACTAAAAACTTTTCAAAAAAATCAATAATAGGTACGTACGAACTTGACACAAAAAATGTAATATTTTTTGTTACAATTTAAGGGGTGAAAAGAGTTTTCTCCCGGAACATGAATTTTATCAAAAAATTACCGCGAACTTTCTTGATGTTCTACAGTAAACGCGAAAACGCTAGTCGATTAACGATCCTCTTAACACAGGCAAAAAAAATACACGAAATACTATTAAAAAACTTTTACTGATTAGTTTCTCCTATAGGTATTATATTTGTAACCAACTCTTTTGAACTCGATTTTGTTCCACGTTAAAGGGTTAGATTTAATTTAAACTTTGTAGACTTTATCAATGACCAAAAAAACTACGTTTTTTTTTCGTCTAACTCCTGATTCGATCTCGTAGAATTTGGGCTAGTTGGAGCTTATTAATAAGGCCCATAGTAACTGATAATGGTTACTGCAATGGTAATCAAAACTATTACGTAGTATTATTATATCTTCTTTGCTATTACTAACTGTACAGGGTTATTTCTAATCAATTAGCATCATTCTAGGGGCTTATTCCGTACATCAAAACTAACAACTTTTGTTCTACGACTTTTGTCAAAACACAAACATTTTATTTTTTCAAAACACAAAAAAAACACGCGTGGCGTGATTTAACATCTTTCGAACGCCACGATCGTCTTATGACTCAATTTTGTATACAGAAATCAAATTGAAAAATCATCTTAAATGCTAAACCTAACTAAACCTACTAAGAAAATGTTATCGCTAAAGATAACCAGATAAAACTTAGGTTACTTGGAAGAAATGACGGTTTAAGATTTGATATGACTGTGTATGTAGTATAATATCAGTCTCTGGCAGCCGTATCACAAGCTATGCTTAGTTTGGGGTCAGATACCGTGTGTAAGATGTCCCCTGATATTTATTTATTTATCTAATGTTTTTGCATACATTTATCACTATTTTCTGTCGTTATCTTTGCTCTGAAATTTTGGTAGAATTATCATCATCATCATGTGTTGAGCCACTGCTGGGTATAGGACTCTACTATCTTCTCTCTATGTTCCTTGTGCTGGAATCATTGCCCTTCAAATGGAAACTCAGTAATGATCAGTCAATATCCGCTCTATATAGGTGATCGAATAACTTAGGAAGTTACTTTCCCAGAAAAATTCTGCAAAAAAATCAACGGGTTGCACTCCGGGAGTGCCGGAAGAAGTGTAAACTTGAACATAATGCCGTCCGTCTTACGAATTTTCGATCAGGTCACGATCTGGCGCCAGTTTAATATGTTTACTTGTCCTAAAAAGTACACAACGCCGCATAAGAAGTTTTCGCTTCAAAAAATCTCACAGAGAATGCAGACGTACTCAACTACATGGGCACTCTGAGAGAACAGGAACCTTTTTAAGATATCCATTGAACTTTAACATGTTTGTAGGATATCCGAAAAAATATCGCCGTATACAGGGTTACTTCTAAAACACCAGCAACCGCGCAGGACTAAATACGTCACACCATAAACAACAACATTTGTTCTAAGACTTTTGTCAAAACTCAAAAAAAATTTTGTTGTTCCATAGAAAAATATAGTTCACCCGCGACAAAATGTATGGAACAGCTGATTTTTTTTTAGTTTGACGAAAGTCGTAGAACAAAAGTTGTTGATTATGGTGTTAGGTAGTCCTTAGTCCTGCGCGGTTGCTGGTGTTTTAGAAGTAACCCAAGTTAAAAATGTTTTCATATCACAAAATGTTTTCACTCGACTGCCCAACTTTTGATTCGTGCCAGTGGCTTTCGTAAAAAAAAGTATGGGTTTAATTATTGCAATTATTTTTAAAGGTTGGAGCCGTCTCTGAGATTTTGATCAAATAATAACAAACAAAAATAAATAACATACCTACCTGTTTATTTACTTGTACAAAATTCAAAATCGACAACGGCTCTAAGCAATTTTAAAGAAATTTGGTGTTTAGTTATAACTTTTCTTGTTCAGTTTATCTGTACCTATATAGATAATATTACCGAGAAAACGCAAATGAATTTTGATTTTTGTTCTTTCTTTGACCGACGTACCACCGGAGGAGGTATACAATTCGACGCGTATATATATATTTTTTTATGTATAACCACGCATAACTTTTTTCATAGTAGTCCGATTCCAATATTTTTTTTTATTGGAAAGAGTATACTTCGAAATTGGTCCCATTTAAATTTTATTGAAATCGGCTGAGCCATTTTTGATAAATCAACAATAATGCGAAAAATGCTACATCGATCCGTGCGAAATATTCGCGAATTCTGTACACGGGTGAAGTCGGTCATGCTAATTTTGCAAAAAATAATCTTGTTTTGTACCGCTACAGTCGCTCTCTAGTAGCGCCAAATATAAGTAGGTGCTAGGTACAATACCTACTGGCCTATCTACCTAGACACGTGCAGGAAACTAGCGGAGACAAGCAAGTCGAGGATGACGGAGGATATAGAATGTAGAGAAGCAACTACAGACATTTACATATTATTTTTTGTAGATACGGAAACTCAGTTATACTTCACGCTTTACTCTTAGTTAGGCTCTTTTTCCCAGACAATTCAATAAGGCTATATACACAATGGCACAGAAACGTGGTCTCTCACTAAGGGCCTTATTAGTAAGCTCCAAGTAGCCCAACGAGCCATGGAGAGGGCTATGATCGGAGTTTCTCTGCGAGATCGAATCAGGTCTGAGGAGATCCGTAGAAGAACCAAGGTTACCGACATAGCCCAGCGGATTGGCAACTTGAAGTGGCAATGGGCAGGGCACATAGCGCAGAGAACTGATGACCGATGGGGTCGAAAAGTTCTCGAGTGGAGACCACGTACCGGCAAGCGCAGCGTAGGACGTCCACCTACAAGGTAGACGGATGACCTTATTAGGACCGCAGAATCGCGCTGGATGCAAGCCGCTATCAACCGGTCTTATTGGAAATCATTAGGGGAGGCCTATGTCCAGCAGTGGACGTCCTATGGCTGAAATGATGATGATATACACAATACATATTCCTGGTAATCAATTAGCATCATTTTAGGGGCTTATTCTGTACAAATCAAAACATCAAAACTAACAACTTTTGTTCAACTACTTTTATTAAATGCTGTTCCATAGAAAAATAAAAAAATATCGTTAACCCTCGACAAAATGTATGGAACAGCTGATTTTTTTTAGTTTTATCAAATGTCGCAGAAAAAAGTTGTTAGCTTTGATGTACAGAATAAGCCCCTAAAATAGTGCTAATTTATTGCCAGTAAAATCTATATCGCGTAAAGTTTTAACGCTACAAATCCGATCTTAAAAAAGACACAATGTATAAAGCGAATGAAAACGTAAACGTAACGCAAGGAAGAGGAAGCTCGTTTTTATTGACTTCCGAAGAGTACACGAACACCCCAAAAAATACATACAGTATACTGAGTGTGAGTTTTGTCGTAAACATGAGGCGCTCTACGGCGAGCGCGTAAGCATGTAATTTGTATAAATTTGTTGTTTCAAAAACGCGCCGCTAGTGGCGCTGTACATTTCTTCATACAAATTACATGCTTGCGCGCTCGCCTAAGAGCGCCGTCATGTTTACGACAAAACTCAGCATAGTGATGAACATAGAGCCTTTGAACTAAAGATCAAAAGTTGTCCTTCTGTAATGTATATTCTGTGCACAAGGAAACAATTTAGTGGATAAGTACCTATATACTGCATCTTACTATTACGATGATTCATTGCCTCGATAGTGGCTTCTTAGGGTTCCGTAGTCGTTCGGAACCAAACTTTTTCACTGTGATTTTTTTATGCAATAATTCGGTACTTGGTTGTAAAATTTTAGTTTTTTGGGACGAAATAGATTTTCGAAAGAAGGAGGAGACTCGTTTTCATTTCATCATAGGTATAAGCCTGGTAGCGCTGGTATCAGAGTTTTAAGCCTTCTCAAGTCCACTAAAAGTTATCAGTTAAAAGTTTTTATTTCAGAATTTTTGGGCTGCCTGAAGGCCTCTGACAAGGCAAATCGGTTAAATCAACCGGGACCTACAATTTAACGCGTCATCAGAGCCACGGTAGCGCTTAGTTGGAAATTGCCACCCGCGGTCACCATGGTGGTCAAGAGGTAGTGATACCTGCCTTACAATCGTGAGGTCGTGGGTTCAAATCCCCGGTCCCGTACCAATGAGTTCTTTGGAATTTATGTACGGAATTTCCCACCACTGGCTTTTCGGTGAAGGAAAACATCGTGAGGCAACCTGCATACGTCCGTAGAAGAAATTTGATGGCGTATGTGAATCCACCAACCCGCACCGGGCCAGCGTGGTGGATATGGCCCAATCACCCTTCGTGGGTAGGCCTACGTCCTGCAGTGGACTATTAAAAGGCTGGTACAGTACCCGCGGTCACCCATCTAAATACTGACCGTGCGGAACAGAGTCAAACGAAAACCTACAATTTAAATGTCTTCCAAGCCACGACAGCGTTCAGTCATACCACCTGGTGTACCTAGTGCCTGGAAGAAATCGTTAATAGCGATACAGTCGCCACATGTGGCTTTGATTCATAAACTCTAGAATTTTAGTATAGGTTAGCATACGGACCACGACATAATTTTCTTGACTTAACATAATTATGCGATTCGCTTTTAGCGAATCGCATAATTATGTTAAGTCGCTAAAAGCGATTCGCTAAAAGCGAATCGCATAATTATGTTAAGTGAATGCGAATCGCATAATTACGCCTTTAGTGCCTTTTCTGTATTTGTTTCTTTTCGTGTCAATAAAGTGTTGTTGTATTGTATTGTATTGGCAATAAGCCAAAAGAAGGTGATTCAAAATTTCAGAAAACAACTTTTACCACGGGGCAACTCGGACTCTACTGTTTCATAAACCTTGTCGGTTTCGAGTTGCAGTTACGAATGGAACAGCTGATTTTTTTCTCGAATTTTGTATTGGTCCCATAGTACCTAATAGTTGTTTATAATGATAATCTAATAGTCACCCCCTTTTGGCTTCATGCAGTGTAAGCAGATAACCCTGTATCTTTATTCACATGCAGCACAAAATATGTAGTAGTGCGTACTATATTCATCTAGCCTGGCTTGTAGGTACCTACATGCTAGGCTTGATATTTCTATCATTAAATATTATTGTACACTAAGTACCTACTTAGACAAATTTTGTTGATCTATGAAAATAAGGTACCTACTTCACATTCTATTCTATAGAGAACTTAGAATGAGGAACTATTGAATGGCCTATAACAATAGGTATACCTATACTAAGACGAATGAGGAAATTCCATAGATATTCAGTAGGTTCTCTATATTTGTATGGTATTTTCCTCAGGGCAAATAAAAAATCAAGAGGGAACATCTTTGTGTGTGTGTTTGAACAGCCAAGTGAGGCCGGTATTTTATGTGTGTGTTTGAACAGCCAAGTGAGGCCGGTATTGTAAACATGTTTGAGTGCGTCAGTGTTGCGCCGCCATAGTTCGACTGACAAGCCAAGGCGTAGTTGCATTGTACATGGAGGTGTGTGTTAATTGTCTGTACACGGCGAGGCGTAGTTTTGTTGGCTTCACTTGTTTGTTTACAACATTCTCTCTTGATATTTTATTTGCTCTGAAGGTATTTTCATAATAAGTGGTGGCTTTTCTAGATTCTGGGTTTGACAGTATTGGTTCATACAAGTAATAAGCATGGGTAAAATAAATTTTAGTTAGTCCTTTAGTTCCATCCATCCATCAGCCATAGGACGTCCACTGCTGGACATAGGCTTCCCCTATAGATCTCCAATAGGACTGGTTAGAAGTGGCTTGCATCTAGCGCGTTCCTGCATTCTTTATTAAGTATATTGTCAGTCCACCTTGTCGGTGGTCATCCTACGCTGCGCATGCTGGTCTGTAGTCTACGTTCGAGAACTTTACGGCAATGGTTCTTCGAACTATGTGCCCTGGCCATTGCCATTTTAGTATGCTAATTCGCTGGGCTATGTCGGTAAAGGTGACGTCCACAACTGATATATTATTCAGAGAAAAATCGAACCAAGATGATATATACATCATTTGAAAGCTTATTTTATGGGCTTCCCAAAAATATTTAATTTAGATTTTTTCACCCCTCCATATTTTTTAAATGTGAATGTGTGAAAAATAACAATACAGCTTATTACTTTTTCTAGTTTAGCGATGATAAAGTGCTTCTATCGTTATTTTACTTGCATTCGTAGCTAATTCATCCACATACATGTCTTAATTTTCTATTATTAAAAATTATAACCTACCAGTGTGACCAGTTAGTAGGTAAAATGTGACAAAAATACTTTAAAAGTGTGTCTATTTGGTAAAAATGCTTTTATTTAACAATTTGGAGGTTAATTAATCAGGGTTGCTAGAGATGAACTACCCATTGAGCCAAATATATTTATTTATCCCAATAAATTAAAAATTAATTTTTATAAAATCGGAGGGCTCTTTTTGTTTTTAACAGTTAATAGTATAAATAATAGTGTAATACTGGTAATAGACTCAGAAAACAATGAACTTTCTCGAAATATAACGAGGGTTGTGGTTAGAATTTTTTATTATTATTATACCAGCCTCCATACATTTTGTGGACATGTCCTTTGATTCGATCTCGCAGGAAACACTGAGCACAGCCCTCTCTTAACACTGAGTTATCTTGAGCTTATCTATAAGACCCACCGTAAAAGACCACGTTTCAGTTCCATATGTCTTCACTGCAACACACTACTATCGCAAACTCTCGTCCTGAGGCACTGAGGTACATCGGTTCAAGTTGTTCTGTTAAAAAGTAGCTATTAAATGATGCCGTGGGAAACCGCGAGTAAAACTAGTTTTTATAAATAATTTAATGCGGCATCTATCACAGGGTAATCTGACACTGTAATACAAAAGGTTACCTTCTTCTAATTTGGGTCGGCCATATCACATTTTTGCTGAAGCACTGTCTACGGCAATACTTAGAACAAATGTCTGGTGATTTATTCGAAATTATTGCAATTCCATTTCATGTTAAATGCATTCGTGGTCAGCATTTTGTGAGGATTGTCTATTCGACTGTATTTACTATTTGGAGCAAGAATTATACAGGGTTATTGGTAGTCAATTAGCATCTTTTTAGGGGCTTATTCTGAACATCAAAACTAACAAATTCTGTTTTACGGCTTTTGTCAAACTAAAAAAAAACAGGTGTTCCTTTTTTTTTGAGGGTGAACGATATTTTTCTAAAAAATGCTGTTCTATAGAAAAATATCGTTTACCCTCGACAAAATGTATGGAACAGCTGATTTGTTTTTTGAGTTTTCAATTTAGTCGTTGACAAGTTGTTAGTTTTGATGTACAGAATAAGCCCCTAAAAGGATGCTAATTGATTAGAAATAGCCCTGTATAATACAGGGTTATCCAGAACTGCCCCCCTACCGCCTAAAGCAATAGCAATCGCAATAGCAATCGTTTATGACTTCATTTTAGTCATTTGGCACCGCCTATGTGACGTTAGCCATCAAAGTTGTTCATTCAACGATTGCTTTCGCAATCCGCGCAAAGCAATTGATGGTAACGTCACATAGGCGGTGCCAAATGACTAAAATGAAGTCATAAACGATTGCTATTGCTTAGGCGGTAGGGGGGCTGATGGCATCCATCCATCAGACGTCCACTGCTGGTCATAGGCCTCCTCTAGGTATAGATTTCCAATAAGGCCGGTTGGAAGCGGCCTGCGGCCAGCGCGTTCCTGCGATCTTTTTATGTATATTGTCAGTCTAACTTGTTGGTAGTCAACTATGTACCTATACTTGTACTATACTACCTTGGCTGCCTCGGTTGCTCAGTGGTTAGTGACCCTAACTTCTGCATCAAAGAGGCGTGGGTTCGATCCCCACCCAGGGCAAATATTTATGTGATGAACTTAAGTGTTTGCTCTGTGTCTGGGTGTATTTAATTACTATCTATATAAGTATGTATTTAAAAGTATGTATATGTAGTATATCAGTCTCTGGCAGCCATATCACAAGCTTTGCTTAGTTTGAGAGTCAGAGGCCGTGTGTAAAATGCCCCAAAAATATTTAAAATATATTTATACTAAGCCGAAATTAGGTGATTCAGACAATCATTATGAACAACTTTTACCACGGAGCCAACCCGGGATTAGATAAAGAAAAAAAATCATCAGCAGTTTGATATTTTGTAGATTCCGAGTTGCAGTTTTGTATGGAACAGCTGATTTTTTCTCGAATTTTGGGTTGGCCTCATGATAGAAGTTGTTTATAATGATAATCTTAATCACCCCCTTTTGGCTTAGTACACGATAAGAAGATAACCCTGTATAATAATTATATGCTCTAATCGAGCATTTGTTAAGACGACTGACATAATTATTTTTCGCCAAAAATGCCATAACTTCCATGTTTCGAATCAATGTAGGTATGACACATTGATTTCACATGGAAGTAGTATTGTAGTAACTTTTACATTAGGTATTGTTGATTATTCCGAAACGATTTCGAAAAAAAATTAAATGGGGCCACCTCCGAAATTATATCTACCCTTTCGAACTAAAAAAAAATCTTTTTTAAATCAGTTCACAATGGGCTAAAATATGACAAAGATAGTAATAATATAAAAAAAATACATACAGACGAACATGGAGCCTCCTTCTGTTTGAAAGTCAGTCAAAAACACATGGCATTACTATTGTTATGTAAAGTTAAGGGATTTTTAAAGGTGTACTATCATTATGAACATTTTTTTTATATTTTATCTATTTATATGTTTTTCGCCAAGGAACCACAATATTTTTGCAAATAAAGTAATAATTTACATGACAGATCTTACAAATTTTTCAGTTAAACTCTAAAAGTAGGCATACCTTTATGAATTTTTTTACGTATATTATTAGATACTCAGATGACATTTTGCAAAATTAAACTATAACATAAATTATTCTGAGAATTAAAAATATTTTTTTATTTCCAGATTTATAAAACTGCCATCTTACAGCAACGAGCGGAACTATGATCAACTTAGTGTCGCTACTCGTCGCCGCGGCGCTGGTGTCGCAACACAGCGGGTTCGAGGCAAATGCTCAAATTGACAACTCAAAACTGACTTTGGACAACAATTTACAACCAAATGGTAAGTTTTTAAAATGTACTAGTAATATAAATTTAAAAGTGTGTTTGTTGGTATGTTATTCTTTCACGCAGCAACAGAGCTACGGACTTAATTTTTGTCATATATTATTATGTAGGTAGGTAGTTCAAAGGTTGGAAAGTAGGTACCATGCAAGTACCATGGTTACTTTTTATCCAGGAAAAACAAAAGATTCATAGCGTTTATAGTGAGAGACGGACTTGAATAATTGTATTTCTTCAAAAAGCAAACTTGCCGATGTATACCTATTTAAATTTTTTATTTTTATTCTGTTTCAAAAATCTTAGCATTCTCTTATGTATAATTTTATTATTAACATTAATTTGTTTCATGCACGTTAAACTATTGTCGCACAAACTTTCTTATAACTTCGAGCTCCAAAATACAAGCATATTCAGCTTTGTTTGGTTTCACTGCAATAGCTTTACCTTTTAGAATACTAAATCTAGGTAACTAAGGTATAAAATATATTGTTTGATGTAATTATGTATTCTAAAGTTGTAATAATCGTACTTATTATGAAATAAATCTTTTAATCTTTGAATCTTGACCTGACTTAGGTATTTAAAAAAAGTATGAAAAGAAAGTAAAGATATAGTAAAAATGCCGTGTTATTTCATGATTTGAACAGTTTACCAATTTTTTTCCGTGATAAATATTAACCCTGACATGTAGGTAAAGAATATTGGATTGCAAGAACGGTTGATACGATTTAGACTAAATTTTGTATTTAAATTAGGCTTTTTTCGAGTCTGTAGTAGTTTTCCCGAAAAAACACGTTTTTTGTGCCGTCTCCAAGCTCCGTCGCCGTCTCGTAGTAGGTAAACATAAAAATTGTACATAAAACATCATGTTCTTACATAATGTTTTTATACTGTGAAAATAAATAAAACATTAACGCCTCGTGATATTATTTCAACTCTTCAAAAACGAAAAAAAAAACAGAAAGTATCTTTTGCGCTTGAATAATGACATGAAGCCGCTAAATCTTGAGTATTCTAGAGTACCTACTTAGAAAAAAAAAAATTAGCTCTATCATACGTACATAAACCTAGCCGTAGTAGTTAAAAATAGTGTATGGAGTCCCTCCGCGCGGAAGAAGTGATACTGTGGAAATAAAAATAGGCAGGAGTAGAAATTGATTTAAACTTTGAACGTTTATCGCAACAATGCTTTCATACCCCCTCCATGGTAGTGTTAAACGTTTAACGCAACCTTGTTGGAAGTCGCATTAGAAGATACGCTCCAAAAATAAAAGGTCCAAATCGTAACTGCACTTTACCGATCCAATATTATTAAACAATACCAAAGTTATTATTTTTAACACAAAAAATCTGGCAAAATTACATTTATTCAGTATTAGTATTACAGTTTGTTAAATATAAATACTTAAAGAGGAGGTGACTCCCGTTCTACCTCGATTCTGTTGCAAAGAACGTCCATCGCCATCCAATGCGGCAATGCAGCAGGGGCGTAGCTACCACCGTATATGCCGTACCAATTAGGTATACCTACGGCCAGGGGGAACGGCCACAGGGCCCCCCGACGTGCGTAAACAAAAATGTATAAAGTTGGAAAAACTAAAGTCATCATCAGCTATAAATGATTAAATAAATCAGTTTGCCGAAAAACAGTGTAGTGAATTAGAATTTTTTGTAAAAATTTTGGAAAAAGTGACAGATAGATAATTTTGATGACTAAATATTTCTTTTAATTTTATAAAAGCATCTTTTCTTTTGTGTAATCCTTACCCTTAATAAGGGCAAAAGCTAATTTCATGCTGGGCCCCGCCAAGGCACTATACGCCACTGCAGTGAAGCAAGCGTTATGGGCACCTTTGCATCAGGAACGATGAGGGGCGCGTTATCGGAATCATTTTCTTGATAGGTATATATTTTATTTACTGTTATTGTTAGTATTACATGATTATAAACCAAATATAGACATGCAATTAAACAATAATTTTGTTCACATGCACCTAGAGAGGCCCTCTGGTTTTTATCACGTTCAATGTTGTTACTTTGCTGTCATCTAAAACTGAACGCATAAGAAACTACATGTATTTTACATGATCACCCAATAAATGTCTAGTATTTTCAACTAAAACTTAGATAGATGACACTGAGCTAAGATTGATGTCTGATGACACTTTATTTACATTTTCAATCCATACAAAATGTATGAGAGAAATAATTCACTTTATAAATGATGATGGGTAGTTTTGTATGGACATCTGGCGTCATTTATTTCTTAGTTTCATCCTAATATTGTTTTTCCCGTTATTTTGTTTCTTTAGTCTAGGACATTGAATTATGAAAAGTGAACTTTGGCTTATTTAAATCGTATTTTTCCATGCATTCCATGTCAGCTTAACTCCTTTGATTATTTACTTAAATAATCTAAGCTTAACTCATGGCTATTTTTATCCTGAAAATGTTCTGTATTGCAATGCTTTTCTTATATATTTATTCTGGTACTAGTAACTATCAGTAATATAATTACATGTACGGTATAATTATAATATGTACTTAACTGTCACAAAAAAGTCTTTAGCTCATTTTTGTTTTATTAAATCATTTCTGAAATTATTGACTCACTAAAAGTTTAAGATAGTTTCTATAAACAAAATCACAACAAAAAGTCATATACCTAGTTAAAACAACAATTGACTATAGTACATTCTGGAAGTACTTACGCTTTTTTCAACCACTTAAGTATGTATTCAAAATTTCTAGATTAAAATTTAAAATCGTTCATGCATCATAAAACTTCAATCATACTAAATTTTCCACAAAATATTAATAATTTATGGTCATTTTGCCCCAGACACATATAAATTTTGAAAAATTTGTGTTTCAAATCGTATCGCTCACTGCCTACAGCTGTGAAACAGTTGGTCATATCATTGAATTGCAAAGTTGTGAGTCTGCGGTGACAATTACAAAGTTAAATCAATCATTTCTTAGTTCGTGATAAAATTTAAATTCATTCTCTCATGAATATTTTTGTATTCTGGAAATTCTTTTGCTTATTCAATTTTCCTTTGTACTCGGCTGAGCTTTAGGAAAACTGATATTTGTGCTAAAGTGATCCCATTTTATATACTTGGATACAGATTTAATAAGATATTTCCAATTCGTGCAAACCTTTTTAGACTTAGTTTAGAAAGGTCAGTTTTTCTTTTCTTTTTACACGTCTATTTTAACTTTTTTAAATCTGAACTGTAACTCTTTTGTAGCACTCATAGATCACTTGTAGTAAGTGCTCTTTACATATCACTGAAGCTAATAAATAATTATTGAAATGGTATTAGGTCCCGGCACGTAAGTTGAACAAAAAATATCACTCTCTCCCTTTCGTTAGCAAAGAATAAAATAGAGGTAGCTATGGTTTAACGTTCAAGTTGTTTGCCGGCAACTTTACCAATTTGACGTGAAAATTGGCATTATAAATAAAGGATTTGTATTTGTAAATATAATGGTCATAGGGGTTAGTATAGGCTTACACGTAAATTGAAACTACTGTGGTTTCCGCATGGCACTACATTTTCGTACAGCGCCCCTGGCGAAAACAAAGAAGAAGTAACAAAAACGGAACCACACGCAAACGCACAAGCTTAAGTAAAATATGCAAAACCTGTACCTACTATATGTACTATATTTGTTTTTCACTATTCCCCAAACTGGATAAAATAAAGCACCCGTGTCTTAGAGGCTCAGCAATTTTCACTGTTGAATATAGGAATAATTTATAAATTTCAGTGATAGCTCCGAAGCGCCAACGCCGTTTGAAGAAGTTTGTCCACATCTGGACAGCGCCACCGGCGGAGGTGCGGTGCGCGGCTGGCGAGAGGGTGGAGCTGGAGTGTGTGGTCATGGGCAACCCTCCACCCGCTGTCGTCTGGGAGAGGAACGGAGAAAGAGTGCTAGATGTAAGTATCTATCAGCGTTTAACAAGTCAAGATATAAAAAAGAGGATGAACACTTCACTCGTAAGTCGATAGAGCCATATTTACTGCACTGGCCCAGTTATAATTAGATCCATTCCCATCCGCAATTGACTTTCTTCTACGGACCTACAAGTTATCTCACGTTCACGTTGTTGTTCTTTCAACAAAAAGGTAGATAAGTATAAATTCTGGAAATCCGTACATAATTTCAGTGAACGCATTGTTTCATATATTTTCATCAGTTTTAGCGTAGCACTCGTAGGGTAGTTTGACTAGGTGTTTGTCAGCGATCACCGAAAATAAGCAACGTTTCGCACGGTCAGTATTTGGATGGGTGACCGCGGGTGGCATTTTTTCAACTGAGCGCTACCGTGGCTCGGATGACACGTTAAATTGTAGGTCCCGGTTGTCTTAACCGTTTAGCCATGTCAGAGACCTTCAGGCGGCCTAAAAACTCTGACACCAGGGCTAGCCACCCGGCCTATACGAACTTACTTACTTATCAGTTTTAGCAAATGTCTCAAAAACAAAGCCCGGATGGGTTGTGGCAATTTGATTTTAGACGGATTGGACTATAATAGTAAAAAAATGATACCTTCGGTTAGATTCGGTTTTTTATATTTAATTAGGAAACTGTAAAAATACAACCGAACCATCCACAGAACCATTAAATCTTGAATTAGCGACCTTAATTTTATTAAAAGAATCCATTCAAAAGCCTTACTAGAAAAAAAAACATCATTTTTCAGCAGTATGAAGACGAGATCAATGAGATCCTGCCTTCCGTGAGTTTGGGACTCGGTCAGCTCACCGCCAAGCTCATCATCTCATCCGCCACTCCTGGGGAAGACCAGTACACCTGCGTAGCCAGCGCTGGAGCCAAAAGAGAATCTGCCACTTCTGTTGTCTACACCATGCCTTGTAAGTCGTGTTTTGACTACTTTTACATATTTTTGCAACACGTAACCTAAGCTGAAACTAAATTATCTACTACTACATAGAAAACAATTGGATCATCCACAGACTCTTGATGGTCTAAAGATAATCTAAATGCTCAAACCCCACTACCAGTTGGCCTATGTACATGAATTTCTTATGTAACACGTTTTGCCCAATTATAGGACTCAATTATTCATTATAACATTGTAAGGATATGGCAACTTTGCTGTATGAATTTTAACGGTGTTTTATTATGCTTTCTGAGGTTACTTTTATATATGCCTTAGAACGCCAAGTTCTGTATCTCTCAAGTACAAGCTACTCTATATTTATGTATTTCTCATTCGACTGATATTTATCAACTTGAGCTGAACCGATTGCTGCATCCAGCACAATATTGAGGCTTAAGTCAGCTGGTCACCTATTCATTTTGTGTGTGTGTGCGCTTGCCACAGAGCAACTGTCCTCTTTATGGGTGGAAGCTTTTACATTATAGTAGCTCATGGCCATATCCTGCATACTAATCATTCCAACTACTACCATTTCAACTTAACTAGGTATTTCTTTATGCCTTAACCTACATAAGCAGTAAATAGATCGAGCTTTCAAATTACAAACTTCTTTCCACAGCTGAAGAAGACGAAACGGAAATCATAGCCCTACAGAAGATGCTGCTCCTCCCCCCTACCATCACCTACCACTACACCGATCTGTTCCAAGTGATTGGTTCCACCGCCGTGCTGCCGTGCCGCGTGACCAGCGCCGCCAAGCCTATCGTCTTCTGGCAGGACGGGAACAACAGGCTCATCTACGGCAACCCTAGGATGAAGGTGAGATTTTCCTTCATCCATCAACCATTGGACATCCAGTACTGGATATTCCTTCCCTATGAATTTTCGATAAGGCCGGTTGGAAGCGCTGATGATGTGACCTGCACTGACATCCCGCTTGGGTTATATTCAGAGCCGGTTCGACCATATGGCTTTTTGGGTTTCAGCCCATAACCCCGTGGATTCCTGGGCTCCCCGAATAAGCCAAGTCAAAGTCGAAAATAGACGATAATGCGAAAAAATCTATAGTTTTTTTCAAATTCAACAGAATGTACAATTTGCAGCCCTGCAAATCCTGCGATCAAAGCCACTTAAGTTAAACTTCAGATGTTGATACTTCGAACTGACAGTTAAAATGCCTACTCACAAATTCAACTAATCACCTACTCAAAGTATAGGATAGCAAGATTGAAAGATATAGACTGAGAGAGAAACAGCGGAGCACGATCGAGATCGAATAAATGTGTAATGTCTGCCGAAGCTATATTCATATAAGCCAGAGTCGATCTATCTTGCTATTCTATACTTTGAGTAATTAGGTGGGTCCTATGTAGTATTAGTCCAGGGCCTCCTAGACTCACAGTCCGGCTCTGAGTGTATTGTGCATTCCTTTAATACCTTACTCAAACCAGCTGAGCTCCTTAAAATAACGGAGCACGGCCTTGGGTTGCTGGCATATTTGATCCACCTCTATTGCGCGCTGTAGACTTGTAATGCGTCTTTTTCAAGGAGTCCCTCTAACTGTAAATGGACCAGTAATGATTAATTTTATTAACTGTTATACAAATAGCTGTTCTTGTTGAAACGAAACGGCCAAGTCACATAGTTATATTGACTAGCTGCATAGTTTGTGCAGTAAGGACTTGTAGAGTTAAAGCGTGTAGAGTTAAAAGCTTCGTTAAACATGAGATCTGACAACTTTTTGATAGTGCGAACTGTGGTCTTGTCTTGACTACATTTCACGTGAAAATGTTTTTATTAGATTATTTTATCTGCTGTAGTCTTGCAGTGCAGAAGTACTTACGTGTTCTACAGCTTCGTACTTATGTCGACAGCCTCAACATAGAAGGCACTCCGTAGCGCCATTTTTTTTACGACTATTGTTGACGTATGTACGTTTATGGTACCTTGTAGTGGGCATAGTAGAACGTATAGTATTGTTTTCCGTGCCTCATACGTTCTTTGCTCGGTCATAGTATAGTACATCATAATTTACAGAAAGCTTCAAATTATCATTTATCATTCGAGTAATTTTTTTTTCTAATAGGTTTTTAAATTAATATTTATAGAGTCACAATCGTGCAAAAAAGTGTCCGAACCGAAACTCTGCCCAAGCTACGTAGTGGGCAGGCTTTTTAGTTAGTCGTAAGGCGATTGCTAGCCGACTACAACGCTGCGCGATGCCAAGTACTCGGCTACAAATACTAATTGAGATAAAGTTGAGATTCGTGAAAACGGGTCTTTGTGAATTAATTAATGTTTTTTACTACTTTCACTTGGGTCTGTGGCTCTGTAGGTATTTGCTCGAAGCATTTATCTTGAAAATTTTCACAATATTGTTCATTGTCTCAGGTGCTGCCATCTGGCGATCTGTTGATCAACGACCTGCGGTTTGACGAAGATATGGGCAACTTCACCTGCGTGGCCAAAAACATGTTCGGGAAAGATTCCGCTGTGACTTTCGTGTACCCTAATAAGGCGTGAAGGTAAATAACTTATAATATAGAGTTTGTGCAAAAGAAAAATTAGAGGTCGCCCGTGTGCCATTTTAGATAATAGTAATTTTGTTACGTTGAGAGCACTGCTCTGTCATTGCTAGTACAACTAAAAGTGTTTGATACTTGATTGACACCAATTCGGTTTTATCAGTACTCGCGTCTACCAAGTACCTTACTGCTGATTAAAATCTTATTGTAAAATCTTACGACGGTTCTCATTTTGAACATATTCTACTTTTTTTATTAATTTACTGAAGAGGAGCGAAGGTCTTTGCTTCAACTCGACGATTTTGCTTTCGTTTGTCCGGATGTTGATTTAAGTCTACAGGTCGCATTTTTCAACGAATCCCGACGAAACTGTTACTATTTAACTTGTTAATGTTTTTTATTTGTGATTTTCTTTGAGATATTTCCCCGCAAAAAAAAGGTCTGCTGTTGGGTTAGCAGTGCTTAACTCGATTCTGAATTTTTAAATCAGGGTCATCTCGCGGCAAGTAGCTGAACTACAATGTCTTGATATTTTCAACAACTGAATAATTAACATAGAACTTTTCTTTTCAGATCCGTAATCACCGATAATGTATACCCGCCGATAAATCTTGATGTTCCTAAATTAAAAGAACTAAGATAATCTTTAAATAAGAGTGTAAATTATTTTTAATATTATTAAGTTATATCGTCTAAGTTTTTACGTTTCTTTGCGTACTTAATAGATGGAGCCACTAGTCATTTTACGAAAACGTAACTTCGAAATGCTTTTTGTACTTAAGTTGTATTGTATTTTAATAATGTTATAATAATAGTATGTTTATAAGATGCGATCGACCGTTATTGATCTCCTGTGATTTGTAATAAATGTTTTATTATACAAGAGCCACATGTTTTGTCATTTACCTACCCAAGTTTTTAATAGGTATTATTCTGTCTCAGTCAAATACGAGTATTTGGTAGGTCTAATACCTAGGTTATAAATATATTACGAAAATAGCGAAATTTTCGTTATTTTTATACAACTAGGTAATAAAGGTGACCTTTTTCATTTTTTTTATTATATCAAACTCATCTTTACTTACCTACCGAAACTAGATATTTCTATGAACTCTATTTTTTTCAATTTTTTAAATAGATAGGTATGTACCTACCTACCTACATAGTAGCAGAGAAGATATAATAATCCTATCCTACTAATAATACCATAGACAAAAGGTACTTTTGTCCATGATCATACTAATATAATATATCCGAAAAGTTTGTTATTTTGTTCCTCTTTCACGCAGCGACGGAGCAACTTGACTTGATTTTTGGCATGACTATTATAGTACAAAGGCCGGAAAGTGACATATGCTACTTTTTATCCCAAAAACAATAAATGGTTCTTGTGGGATAGCACAAAAATAAATCAAAATACCACGCGGGCGGAGCCGCGGGCAAAAGCTAGTATTACTATAAGTATACGCGAAAGTTTATGAGTATGTATGATGATGTTTGTTACTCTTTCACGCAAAAACTACTGAGCGGATTTAGATGCTTATAGGTACATCAGCTTAACACATAGGCTATATACCTATCTATTTCAAAAAATTGAAAAAAATAGAGTTCATAGAAATATCTAGTTTCGGTAGGTAAGTAAAGATGAGTTTGATATAATAAAAAAAATGAAAAAGGTCACCTTTATTACCTAGTTGTATAAAAATAACGAAAATTTCGCTATTTTTATAGGTACATCAGCTTAACACATAGGCTATAATTTATTAAGATATTGGGTGAAACGAAGTTCGCCGGGTCAGCTAGTACTACATAATATTGCGTGCTACTAGTATCTACCTATTTAGTTGTCAACATTGGGTATTTTCTGTTAGACTTAGTGATTTTACAGAGTTGGAGTTGGAAAGTTGGGTTACATGGAACTTAAGCATTTTCATTGGAATTTTTGAGGACTGATGACCGATAGGGTCGTAAGGTTCTTGAGTAGAGACCACGTACCGGCAAGCGCGTAGAACGTCCACCTACGAGGTGGACATATGATCTCATTAGTTTAACCGCCGGATCACGCTGGATGCAAGTCGCTTCCAATTGGTATTATTAGAGATTCATAGGGGAAGCCTATGTCCAGCTGTGGACGTCATGTGGCTGATGGATATACTTACATTCTCAGCGCGAATCAGGCTCGTCTATCAAAGTTTCGTACCAATCACTAAGATGCCTTTCGTGGGTAGGCCTACATCCTGCAGTGGACTATTAAAAAGGCTGGTACAGTACAGTACTAAGATGCCTGGTATTGAAAAACCATTGAAACAGTCCGGGTTTTTGTAGTTTACCTACTTAAACTTACGCGTTCGCGTGTGGTAGGTGGCTTACTCATTTAGTCAGAGTTTTAAAAAGCGCAAATAGAGAAGCTATGAAACGACCACCATGGTTAAGGGTTGAGTACAACTTTTACGAAGTTTCCAACTTAGGTAGGTGAGTCTCAGTAAGCCTGATTTTAGAGGCGCCATTGTAAGGTTCACTTTAGGCATTCGATAGATAGAGAGAAAACTTACGAGTAGGTATTACGTTGCTATTAAAGGTGACGTCCACAAGAGGTATATTATTCAGAGAAAAATCGAACCAAGATGATACGAGTATACACATCATTTGAAAGCTTGTTTTATGGGCTTCCCAAAAATGTTTAATTTAGCTTTTTTCACCCTTCCAATTTTTTTAAATGCGGGTAATAAATTGTATGAAAAATAACAATACAGCTTTTACTTTTTCTAGTTTAGCAATGATAAAGTGATTCTATCGTTATTTTACTTGCATTCGTAGCTGATTCTTCCACATTCATCGCTTAATTTACTAAAATTAAAAATTATGTGTGACCAGTTAGTAGGTACAATGTGACAAACAAACACTTTAAAAGTAAGTCTAATTGGTAAAAATACTTTTATTTACCAATTTGGAGGTTAATTAATCAGGGTTGATAGAGATAAACTACTTATTGAGCCAAATATATTTATTTATCCTAATAAATTCAAAATAATTAAAAAAATCGGAGGGCTCTTTTTTGTTTTTAACTGTTGTAATAGACTCAGAAAAATATTAACTTTCTCGAATTGTAACGAGTGTTGTGGTTAGAATTTTTGATTATTATTATACCAGCTTCCATTCATTTTGTGGACATGTCCTTTACGACGTCGCCTCTAAAATTGGGTTTAGTATAAAGTTTGGTAAAAATTGGCATTTACCTATTAACACAGTACGGCTCCACACGCGAGGTTCGAAGCTGCCTCGGATAGGCAACGGTTAAACTTAACCTTTGCCAAATGTTACCCGGTCACGCTGCATGCTTACAGAACATAGAATACGTGGAGACGGCCTTCACAGTACTGAACTCCTCGAAGTGAAAACTTGAATAATATTTTTTTTGCAAAAAATGACATGACCGACTTCAACCGTGTACAGAAGTCGCGAATAGATCGCACGGATCGATGTAGCATTTTTCACATTATTGTTGATTTATCAAAAATGGCCCAGCTGATTTCGATAAAGTTAAATAGGACCAATTTTGAAGTATAAACTCATTCCAATAAAAAAATAATTATCAAAATCAGACCACTATGTAAAAAGTTATGCGTGATTATACATAAAAAGCGTCGAATTGAGTACGGTCAAAAATATGCAACTTGGTTACAGAATGTAGCAACTGTAGAGTCACCAACTGTATCAACTGTAGTCTTTTAAATCGATGAACGCCGGCTGCACGCACGAAAAAGAGTCCTTCCGCCTGAACGGAGCGTGCAAGCGAGAGCGTGGAACAAGCGATAGAGAGGCACGATCGGCCTAAGCGATCGGCTCGTTTCAGTAATAATCGAATTTATTTCTTTTCAGTAGCTTCGCAACCAAAAGTCTTAGAAAATAATGGCAAGGTAGGTCTACGCACTTACTCGTAGAACCTATACTGCATAAAAGATAGCTTAATCTCTGCGACAGTGACATTGACATAGAAGATTGACATTTTTAGAGTTGGGATAGTGGTGGAAAAATCGATTATCAAACAATATTGTAATGAAATTGAATGAGTAGTTGTAGAATAAAAAATAAAAATAAATAAAAATAAAATAGCCTTTATTTCCCTTAAAAAAAAACAATAGTACAAGATTAACAAAGTATTATTGAATTTAAAACAACAGTTTATGTACACTAAGCTATTTTTAATAAAATTATAATTTATTGGGCACCCATGTCTGGGTAAAGGCCTCCTCCATGCTATGCCATTTCTCGCGGTCTTGTGCTGCTCGCATCCAGGTTGCTCCCGCGACCTCTACGATGTCGTCGCACCATCTTCTCCGGGGTCGTCCTCTGTCCCGTGTGCTGTCTCTCGGGTGCCAGTGGATAATCCGTTCACTCCATCTTCCGTCTGTTGCTCGGGCGGCGTGACCAGCCCATTTCCATTTAAGCCTACAGAGCATCGATACTGCGTCTATGACTCTAGTTTCTCTCCTGATTTCTGCGTTCCTTACTTTGTCTTTAAGTTTGAGACCCAGCATCGAGCGCTCCGCTGCTCTCTGGAAAGTGCTAACCTTGTTGACGAGCTTTTTTGTTAGAGCCCACGTTTGGCATCCGTAGAGCAAAGACGGAAGTATGGTGTTATCCATCAGTCGTTTTTTGAGGTGAATTGGCATCTGGCTCTTAAAAACGTCCTTGTTAGCCCAGTATTTTTTCCACGAGGTGGCTATTCTCCGATCTATCTCCTTGGCGGTAGCGTCTACAAAAGATATTAATTGTCCGAGGTACACGTATTCGTCGACATACTCTACATTAGCGAAATCTAGCGTGATAGGTATCTTCATTCCGTTAGTCATTATTTTTGTTTTAGAAAGGTTTATGTAGAGACCTATTTTTCTGCTCTCTTCATCTAGAGTTGTCAACATGTGCTGTAGTTCTTCGTGGTTTTCTGATAGGATGACAATATCGTCTGCGAAACGCAAGTGTGTTAGCTGCTCTCCGTTGATATTAAGACCAAAATTTGACCAGTCAAGTTTGCGAAACATCGACTCTAGGACAGCCGAAAAGGATTTCGGGGAAATTGGGTCACCTTGTTTGACTCCACGTTTAATCCTAAATGGCTGTCCTACCGCTTCAGTTTTTATTTTGGCTTGACAGTTTTGGTATATTAATCTCAATATTGTTATATATTTTTCTTGTACGCCCTGCTCTCGCAGACTCTCCCAAAGGAATTTGTGCGAGATGGAGTCAAACGCTTTCGTGTAATCGACGAATGCCAAGTAGAGGGTTTTCTTATGCTCTTTGCATCGTTCTATACATTGCGTCAGAGTAAATATGTGTTCTATAGTTGAATAACCTTTGCGAAACCCAGCTTGCTCCCGAGGCTGCTGTTCATCTAAGGCTTGTGAGATCCGAAATAATATCACTGATGAGAATAGTTTATAGAGTGTCGGTAGTAAGCTTATAGGCCTATAATTGTCTATGATGTCTGGATCGCCTTTTTTATAGAGTAACGTAATTATCGAGTACTGCCAGTCTTCAGGAATCTCTTCTTTTTCGATAATACTATTAAAAAGTTTAGTCAGCTGAGGCGCTAAGGGCTCCATCATAGCAATAACTGTATCCGTCGATATTCCATCTTCGCCAGGTGATTTATTTTTCTTAAGTTTGCAAATGCCACGTTCGATCTCTCTTGTCAAAAGAGCAGGAACTGCTTCAGATTCTCTGACGTAGTATTCAGTGTTGGTTTCTTGGCTAGAGTACAAATTTGTGTAGAATTTTGTGGCTGTCTTTATTATGTCTCTTCTGGTAGTTGCTTTCTCGCCTGTAGTTGTATTAAAACATTTTACCCATTCTTTTCTGTGATCGAATTGTCTTCTGCTTTGTTTTGTAGAGCTACGATTTTCTATTTCCTTTTCTAGACTCTGCAATTTAATCTTTTGTTTTTGTGCTTTTACTTTCTTAACAATATTTTTATGTAGATGTCGAAGTCTGTTTTTCTGCTGAGTTGTTCGCGGACAAATTTTTTTTAAAGCTTCTCTTTCCTCTATTAATACTGTTATTTCCTCATTTATGATTACTGACTGCTCTTCTTTTTTAATTTTTGGCAATTTTTCGATACATTCTTTGATAATGGATACAGTAGCATTGTAGGAGTCGTTGATATTGCTTTTTTCAATATTTATCGTTTGCTAGCTCATGATATTTTTTAAGGACTCTATTTCTAATTGTGTAAAATTGTTGCTCTTTCGACAAAAAAATTTGTGGGGTTTTTTATTGTATTCAATGTCATAGGACATCCTTAACATTCTATGATCTGTGGAGAATAAGGTGGCAAGTACTTCCATATTACATACTTTTTGTTTTTGTTTTACAAGTATGTAATCTACTTCATTTAGCGTATTGCCTCCAGGCGACTTCCAAGTCCATTTTTGTTTGCGATGTTTTTTGAAAAATGTATTTGTAATGGCAAATTGTTGTTCGAAGCAGAAGTTTAGTAATATTTCGCCTCTATCATTTCGTTCGCCATAGCCATATGGACCACAAATCGTGTATTGCTCTTCTTTTAGCGGATTTCCTATTTTTGAGTTGAAATCTCCCATTATGATCGTGTCTTTTCCCGTGTTAATTAATGCTTTAATGATATCGTTATAAAATATTTGTATTTCTTTTTCTGGAGCTTTTTCTGTTGGTGCGTAAACTTGTATTATATTTAAAATTATTTTGTCATCAAGTTTTAAATCTAGTCTTACGACTCTATCTGAGTATGTCTTAAAGTCCATTATACATTTTTTTAGGTGTAGAGAAACAATAAAACCAACACCATTTCTCCCTTTTTTATCGCCTCTGTACATTAATATATATTTATCCTTCTCTACTATAGACTGACCTTGTATTTTTACTTCTGAAATGCCAATTAAATCGTATTTGATATGACGTAGAGCATGTTCCAGTTCTATTAGTCTGTTGGAGGCTTTTAGAGAGCGAATATTATAAGTGCATATTTTTAAACATTTTTTCCTTCTCTTTGTTTGCTGTAGACTGTTATCTTCCAAATTAAATTTTGAATTGCATGGAGGGTTGAGGTCTTGAACTCCCGCGGCGACCACCCGTATTGGGAGTATACTGTTATTATGTTTATTCATTCTAGTATTCTTGTGTCTGTCCTGCCTGTTGTAGAATAGAAATTGGATTTAATGTTAAGATAGTATTTGTCGACGTTTTTCACTATTATCGATGCTAATGTAACATATAATTGGGTTTAATTTAATTATACATTTAAATAATGTTATGATAGTAAAATATACTTACACTAAAATAAATGATAAATTAAGTTTTAATTAAAATGTCGTTAGAATAAACTATCGATATTTTAAATAAAACCCTATCTAAAACTCTGTGGTCACGATCATTCGTCGCCCATCACTAATCGGCATGCCCATAAAGTATGACATTGATAGGTACTGTCTGTACTATTAAGAAATTCAGGATTCATGGCCGCGATTTTTCTGACAGATGTCGCAGAGATCAAGCTATATTTTATAGAGTATAATTAAACATCTCTTTAAATGTCAAATGTAATTTTAAGACAATTTAATTACTGTCAAAACTTTCTTTGCCAAAGCGATTTAATAATGTTTTCTTATATCGTTATCACGAAAAATTAGTATCGTCCGTAAACAGATTTTATACACGACCAATTTTTTTTATGTGAGTTTAAAAAGAGCTTGTTTTGTGAGCTGTGAGTCTTCCTCGTAACTTCTAAGATAGATTCTCATCATGATCTTTTCGTCTGGTTCTACTGGTTTTTATTAAAGAGATCTACTGCTGAGCTTAGGCCACCCCTACAGAGCAGTCAGGTTCGGCCAGTGTGAGCTGATCGATTTCTCAATTCGAGGCTCCGTTGTTGTGCGAAAGAGTAACAAACAAAACAACACAGTTTTGGATTTTTATTATTATTAAAAAAGGATGGTTTTCAAAATGTAGTACCAGTTCTAAGTGTAAATGTCGAAAAACAGGACCGATAAAAATCGAAAAGCTTTTGTAAAAAAAAGAGAAACAATGCATGCTCCATAGCTTTTATGTTCTCGACACAGCGTTAGTGTTACCTTGCATCTATGTCCCTTCCTTCCTTCCTCGCCTAAACCTAGGATTAAACTTGTACTGTACTGTACTGTACCAGCCTTTTTAATAGTCCACTGCTGGACGTAGGCCTACCCACGAAGGGTGATTGGGCCATACCAACCACGCTGGCCCAGTGCGGGTTGGTGGATTCACATACGCCATCGAATTTCTTCTACAGACGTATGCAGGTTGCCTCACGATGTTTTCTTTCACCGAAAAGCCGGTGGTGTGAAATTCCGTACATAAATTCCAAAGAACTCATTGGTACAAGACGGGGATTTGAACCCACGACCTCACGATTGTAAGGCGGGTGTCACTACCTCTTGACCACCACGGCTTTTTTATTATCTAAATATATTTATATTTTTTTTAATAATCTTTTGTAATAAACTTGTATATTATAGCAAAAACTGGCCAAGTGCAGATAGAATCACTTGTGATGTTTTAAATAAGTTCAATAAGTAACTACCCTAATTGCCACCAACCCGTACTGAACCAACGTGGTGGATATAGCCCAATCGCCATCTGTAATTTTGTGTTCATTATTAGACTGTTAAAAAAGCTGATACCAGTAGAGTCAATACGTACTTAGGTATAAGCTCTGCTCTGTACTGATGTAATTTATCCAACCCTTGGGTTCCCGCCTTATCGTGGCGGGGGGGCTTAGTAGCCAGGTCGCGTATTGCCAAACTGTATACCGACCCAGACCGGGGTTGCTCTGAGCTCGATCGCAGTTTGCCCTTGTAGTTGAACAGCAAACTGTATACCTATTCAGAGAGTGTCTGAATCAAAATACATTTTGCTCTAAAATACTAGAGCAAAATATATTTTATAAGTTTATTTATTTAATTAAAACTTAAATAAATTTACAATAGGTATGTCGTTTTGGGTAAGTTGTCCAGTTTCACGGATAAGTACAGCAACCGCAACAGCATAGCAGTAAAAACCCGGGAAATTATGAATCATGATGTAGGTACATACAGTTGGTTACAGATATTAGAGTGTCACAGTTTGCTTTACATACCTTCGAGCAAAATGCATACCATCTCAGACTGCTCTGAGCTCGTATGTACTTTGCTCCAATTTGTTTTTGATTTCAACGAGCACGGCGTAGTTCAGTACAGACTATGAGTGTCTGGGTCGGTATACAGTTTGGCAATACGCAGCTGGGTCAGGGGCTTACCCTGGCGACACCAAGTAAAAACTGTGGTGGAGCGGCTTTTCTGGGCTTTTTCACAAGGCTACGGAACTAGATGTGGGGCTGCTTCTCGGTTTTTTCCCACTAAAGTATCTAAGAGCCTGGCCCAGTAGGCTGGGTGCCTTATGGGGGGCACCGTAACTTAGCCGGGCTGCAGTGTTGTATGGTACTGCAGCTGAGGATTGGAGGCTGCGGCGGAGAGGACTGTTGGCGTGTCATTGCCGCTTTCCCTACCTTCCGCGGCCTTGACGTGGTCGCCACAGTTCTGTTGGCGGCCACGGTGGTGCAGGGGATGAGAAAACGCGATAGTCATTCTCCCCATACTCTGCAGCCGAAGTGGCAGGTGCGGGGCCAGTATAATTGACCCATTGTACTGGGACTAGAGCTGTCGGTTACGGGTGCTGTCCGAAGTCCAGTAGGTACTGGTCGATCCCGAGTGGAGGATGACCATTTGTCTGGTGTTCCGACATATCGACATTGTGGCGAAGAAGAGCAAGCGTTATACACTTTTACCAGTAAATTTAATTATCAAAAAAAGAATTAGCAAGCATTACTAAACTACGTTTGACGAGCGCTGTTTCCAGCTCTCCAAAAATATATTTTTGACTTTTTGACTGTTTTTATTTTGACGTTTTAAAAAAACATTTTTACTGCTATTTCGTAAAGTCACACATAATAAGCCCTACATTTAGTAGTGCCATAGGGGATAAACGAACCACCGATTTTAATCCATCTCATGTGGTGTAGTAAATTAATGTAAAAAACCGGAGAAGTGCGAGTCAGGCTCGCACATCGAGAGTTCCGTACAACAAACACGTTATTAAAATAATTAAAAACCTGTTTTAGCATGTGCTAATGAAGTTATTTTATATGATACCTTACATGATACGATTTATTTACTTTGAATTTTGAACCCATATTTTGTGAATTTTTAGGCCCTATTTTTTGTAATTTAAATAAAAATGTACAGTTTTCAGATTTATTCCTATATGTGTACTCCAAGACAATGCTTTTCGCCAAATTTCATAGTTCTATGTCAACGGAAAGTACCCTGTAGGTTTTTATTTTTTGTGAGTGCGAAATATGCGTTTTTTTACGAAGTAAACGGCTCTAACTTTTATAAACGATAACTGAGAAGTTTTTCTTTTACACAACTGCAAGAGACCATAGATACCTATACGTATACAGTATAAATTTCAACTCGATACGCGTTCCGGAGATAAAGAGTCTTGACATACACACAGACGGACAGACGGACAACAAAGTGATCCTGTAAGGGTTCCGTTTTTGCCGTTTGAGGTACGGAACCCTAAAAAGTCGTTGGTTGAGTATTCTTCCTTGGCAACTAGTTGCCTACGAAGAGGAAAAACTCGTCGAACGCAACCAGTTGCGAACATTGATTTGCTTATACGGCCTAAAGCTAGACTGAGATAGAAATCCGCGAATTTCTGTTTCAAAGGCAAACTAGGCCACAAGAGATGTCAGAAAAATACCTCCGAGAAAGTTGTGACAGTAATTAAATTGTCTTAAAATGACATTTGACATTTAAAGATGTTTAATTAAGTTCTAAGCGCGTGGACCTACCTTGCCCTTATTTTCTAAGACCTTTGGTTGCGAAGCTACTAATAAGAAATAAAGAAGTGTTTGACACGTTAGGTTGTTCGGAACGGTGGTGCGTGTGAAGGAGCTGTTTTCTTTTTATTTGTTGTTACCCAATTATGTGGTTTAGTTTTTAGTTTGCTAATTGAACACTATACATGTATAATTGCATAGATGATGACGGTCTATTGTTAAAAAAAGTAAATAAGTTTTGTACACACCTGCATAAAATAAGCAATAAAAATAGATATAAACGCCTTGATATCTATTTTTATTGCTTATTTTATGCAGGTTAGTACAAAACTTACTTACTTTTTTTAACAATAGACAAGATGGAAATATCCTAGGTTATTTTTATACTCATTAGTGTCACCAACTTTTACTATGGGACCAACATAAATTCGCGACAAAGAAATCTGCTGTTTCACACAAAAAATTTACTGTACTGTACTGTACTGTATCAGCCTTATCAACAGTCCACTGCAGGACGTAGGCCTACCCACGAAGGGAAACGGTTTCGGAAAGGTACGGGACCGAGGATTTGAACCCACGACCTCACGATTGTAAGGCGGGTGTCACTACCTCTAGGCAACCACGGCAAAAATTTACTGACTCTTGACAAAATGTATCGTAGTAAAAGTAGACCCAGCACTTTGCAAGACATGACTGAATAAAGAAATCAGTATTATAGTTAGTCCATGGGTTAAATAATCAATAAATATTGGACACGTATTTTTTCTTTTGTCGATAAAACCACAAATGGCAATGATAAACCTTATCAAGGTTTGGGAGTGTTGGTCGTGACGTCACGACTCTTACGAAAATCTGTACATTAGTATGACACTTGTGACGACACGTGGAACTTTGACGGACTATATCTTCGTAATTTTTTTTTTTTTTAATTGACAATACTACACTACTACTACATAGAAAGCAATTGGATCATCCACAGACCCTTGAAGGTCTAAAGATAATCCAAGTGCTCAAGCCCACTGCCAGTTGGCAGCGTGCCCAGCATGCTGGCAGCATTGCCACGCTGAATGGCAATGCTTATACGTTGAGCCAAATAAACACCAGCATTTTGGTCACGCGTCGCGTCCACCAGACGCTCAGAAAGACTTTTGAAAACGAGATGAGCTCCCGGCCCCCACGGACCCAAAGTCTCAACTCCAAATGGCTCAAATATGTAACCACTGCCGAGGTTAGCATATTTGCGCCGCTTGTGCTGCTCAGCCGAATTGGCCGCCGCTCCAGCCCTACTCTGAGTCTCAGGAAGATGTGACGGTGCCAAAATATCGACGCAAGTTGCGTCCCATACTAAGGGCCGTCCACACTTCCATGGGACCAGCGTCATGCCGTCAGGCCTTTTGCCATCACCACGCGCCAACCCACTCGGTTCGAGTACGGCTGCGATATTGGCGGTGACAAAAGCCCTGCGTATGACATCGTTAAGGCTGGTGTGGCGTCCAATCCGACCAGCGCTTCTTGAGCAAGAGAGACCGTGGTGACCGAGCTCTTCGTCAATTGTTGTTTAATTCACAAAAGAAAATATGCGTATCTTATATTTTTTAATAATCTATCTGACGCACTAATTATATTTTTTCAGTTATCATGCCTATTGCCCCCCAGGTATACAATATATGTATAAGGTATTATACATATAGCAAGACTACTCATGTTTTTTTTATTTTAACAAACTCCTTTCACTCCAGATCCTGTCTGAACAACCTAGCATAACGAGATGACATATAATTACACATTATACGTCTTATATAACATACTTTGTTTTAGAACGTAATAAGAGATGCTATATTATTAAGTTTCTAACTGAATTAAGGTCACACAGTGCGGGTCAAGCAGAGATTGTATTATTACGGTTCCAATGGCGTCGTTAGTAGCGCATCTACCTTATGCTGCGGGAGTATTGTGTTTGATTCCCGGCCTGAGCCCTTGGTCCAGATTTTGCGTAGTTTACTTAAACTTCGCGTTGGCTTGTGGCTCCATACATTTCGTGGTTTAAGATATTTATTTTTCTCAAAGAATTACATTAAATCCACTTATGAGAGAATACATTAGTGCTAGATTAAATAGCAAGTGTAAACAGACCTTATAATTATACATTTATAGGCTAAACTATTTTTCTTTTTACAAAAATAAAAATACGGACTCACAAAACGTCAAAGCACCGACTTAACAATAATATATTATACAGGCATGAATAACTGAAGTAGATACCTACATCTGTGTGGTGTAGGTATCTACTTCAGTTTCCTAATACATTTCATGTAGGTAAGCTTGTGTAATGTAATGTCTAGCCAAGTTAATTTTTTTTTTAATATTGCACACCCGTAATGGTTCCACTATTGGAACTAATATTTATTATAACATCTTTGTACGTAGTGTTGCAATAAACGATTTCTGATTTCTGATTTCCCGTGGTGTAGTTTACTACGACAGTGGACAAATAGGTACTTTGTGTGTATGTGTACCCAGTAGGCAAGAAAGGTCTCCACACCGATGTGATTTATATAAATAAATAAGTTGATAAATATGCAGACATCGAAAATGATGCCATCAGTCGATTCGTACGGCGAGCGTCGTCTGTGTCATCGGAAACCATCAGGGAATACAACCTGCAGATGGCCGTCAGGGATCGGAACGAGGCGGTGATGGAGGCTCTGGGCCGGGAGAAGGCAAAAAAAAAAGCCATAGGACGTGAAAATGTGTATTTGTAATTTATAAGAAATAAGCATTGCGCGCATGCCCCAAGCATTCATGCTCGCCATCGAAGGCTCCTTCTCATCGGCATCTCGGCATCATGTGCCGGGTCGCTCTCTTCCCTCAAATATGGTCGAGGAGAGCGATGGCTGGCACATGTGTCACACTCGTGATCGGGTGCTGCTTGCGGGTCGCCGGTCTGCTCGTGGCATTC
This sequence comes from Hypomecis punctinalis, assembly GCA_949316475.1. Taxonomy (NCBI): domain Eukaryota; kingdom Metazoa; phylum Arthropoda; class Insecta; order Lepidoptera; family Geometridae; genus Hypomecis; species Hypomecis punctinalis. The sequence goes on from OX438820.1 coordinate 2,675,807, forward strand.
ACGCATTGCACCAACTAACTAACTTAGGCTAAAATTTCAAGTACCTATATACTAACTCTCTTTGTACAGTATCATCTAACAATTGTAATTTTAGTTAACAAAGGGCACAGACCCTGGAGTCTGTGGTTTGTAAAAATTTTCAATAAAAAAAAAAAAAAAAAAAATATGCAGGCTATATTTATAGGTAGGTTAACATATAAAATTTTGGTTAGTTCTTCCTCGTTTCCGCCAGGGGCGCTGTACAAAAATGTATAGAGTCATACTAAACCAGGGGTGTAGCTACCGCCGTAACTGCCGTATCAATTATACGGGCCCCCCAAGCCACGGAGGCCCCCGACGTGCGTAAACAAAAATGAATTAAATTAGAAAAAACTTCAGAAAAACTAAAGTCCACATCAGCTATATAAATGATTTTTTAAATCAGTTTGCCGAAAAAAGTCAAGTAGAGTGTATATTTAACTTGAATTGTTTGTAAAAGTTTTGGAAAATGTGACAGATAGATAATTATGATGAATAAATATTTCTTTAAATTTTAAGCAAACATTTTTTTTCTTTTGCGAAATACTTTTCCCTTCATAGGGGCCCTGATGAATAAATATTTCTTTTAATTTTATGCAAACATTTTTTTCTTTTGCGTAATCTTTTCCTTTCATAGGGGCCCCCAAACCAATGTATATAGGGGGCCCCGCCAAGGCACGCTTCGCCAGTGACGAAAACAGCTCTGTAGTTTCAGTTTACGTGTAAACCTGGACTAACCCTTCTGGATAAGTAGGTAAGTATAGTATAGGCCAAATCTTACAAGTTGGCGGTTGTGAAGTTAGCGACAAGCTGAGCATTAGGTAGATAGGCATTCAATGGTGATTGAACCTCACATAAAGCTGCGCGTTGTTGGGTTTCTCGCAGCTTATAGCTAACTTTACATCCGCCGACTTGTGTGATTCGGCTTATAGATGCACCGGCTGTGGCCATAATTCGTATTTGTAAAAAAGTGCAATAATAGTACATTATGATATAAGTGCGGTAAGTTGAAAATTACAGCCGAGGCGATATTGCTAGCCCAAGCCGTAGGCGAGGGCCTTAGAGAATAAATAACTAAAGTAGGTATTAGTAGTTATTAATACTCTAAGGCGAGGGCTATAAGGAAGCAGAGGCTGTAATTTTCAAAGCGCACGTATGTCATACGACGTTTTATAACATATTTGCGAGGAAATTAATAAAACTCTGACTATCTTAAACGAATAAATTTTTAATTACTAGTCAAAGCAGTTATAGAAATTTGAACAATTTTTAAAAGTGATTGTTAGGTGATTGTTAATGCCGTGGTGGTCAAGAGGTAGTGACACCCGCCTTACAATCGTGAGGTCGTGGGTTCAAATCCCGGTCTTGTACCAATGAGTTCTTTGGAATTTATGTACGGAATTGCACACCACTGGCTTTTCGGTGAAGGAAAACATCGTGAGGCAACCTGGATACGTCCGTAGAATAAATTCGATGGCGTATGTGAATCCACCAACCCGCACTAAGCCAGCGCGGTGGATATGGCCCAATCACCCTTCGTGGGAAGGCCTACGTCCTGCAGTGGACTATTAAAAAAGGCTGGTACAGATTGTTACGTTGCCAGAATATTGACCACTTTTCTGACATAAAAACTCTTTGCTAAGATTTTAAAAAGTATCGTTCATTTTTAGACGGAGCATCTTAAAAAACCGTGCTTGTTACTTTATTAAAAAAACACTCGTGCGTTTTACATTACAATAACGCACAAGTGCGTAATGAAATACATTATGATATTGAAATTGGTGTAATTACAGTTAATAATGGTTAGTAGCGCCTGGAAGAAATCTTATAGCATGTAATCAACGACTCTTTCGGCTCTGTCGGCACAGCAGGCCAATTTCGGTAATTTTAAACAGCTGCGTTCCGTCTGTAATTCAGTTAAAGTTCGGCTGCAATTGTAGTTAAGTTTTGATTCGGCTTCAAAGAATTCGGTATCACGCTAAACTACATACACCAACCGTTCGTTTGACACCGGTTACGTTCCAACTCTGATTGAGCTGCGTTTCAACTTTTGTCAAAATCATTAGCGCGATACAAAAATAGACAAAAAGTTGAAATTTGGTTAAAGTTCAGTTGTGGTTCAGCTGTAATTTTTAGTGCGATTGGCCTGCTGGCCGAATTATACAAGTCGGCGTATGTGAAGTTAGCTACAAGCTGCGCAATATACAATCTTGCCTGAATCTCCCATATAGCTGGTTCATCATCATCATCAAACCATTGCAGCATTATCAGCTATTTGGCGTCCGCTGCTAGACATGCTGAAAATCAGTTGATACAGATGCATGTAGTGAGTTTTTCACAAATTACAAGGCGTATCCTCTTATCTCCTCTACCGGTGACGATGGCACTTGATATGAGTCATTTGGCCCGGTAAAGAAGTCACCGGGGCAGTTTTATTTTCTTCCCATGTGACCCGGCGCCGGGCCAAGTTACCGGGCCAGATGGGATATACTCCTTTTGAATTATAGCCATTTGAAGAGATATATGACATTGCCTAACATTTGTTTCAGTTTTCGTAAAAAAAACCCTGTTAATGTTTATCTATGACCAGGGTTGCCTACTTTTTTTTACAAGAAATAAGGTATATTCAGGTCTATGAAGAATATTAAAGAGTATTTGAGAAAAATTAAGTAAGTATTTTATTTATTTATTGTTTAAAGGAAGTTTATTTTTGTATTATGTAATACATGTATGTTTATGTGTCTAGATAGGCATATATATTTATTTCAATAAATTTTATTTGTATACAATAATACGTATACAATAAGTCAAACTTAAAATTAAAAACTAAACTCATGCGATCATTTATTTATTTCATGCGATCTTTATTGTTTTAAATACATATTTTAGAGCTTCTTGCACAACTTAATAATTTACAATCTTTTTTAACCCATATATGCCCAGAAAGATTTACATATTCGATTTTCATAAATTTTCGATATTTTTATACGAAAAGTTGCAAAGCTGAGCTACTTTGCATTTTGATGCTGAAAACAGTATTCTGAATACTTTATTTTTGTTCAACAGTAAAAAGTATAATTTAGTGAAAAACAGTATAATACTGTTTAAAACAGTTGGCAACCCTATTAAGACAGTATTTTTAAATGAAATATCTTACTTCATAGGCCCCTCTGGTACTACTAGAAATAAATTAGATACTACTAATGTTGTTTCGTATTTGGAACCCTGACCAAAAAGGACATGTCCACAAAATGTATGTAGGCTGGTATAATAATAATCAAAAATTCTAACCACAACACTCGTTACATTTCGAGAAAGTTCATATTTTTGTGAGTCTATTACATCAGTTTAAAATATAAAAGAGCACTCCGATTTTTTTAAAATTAATTTTGAATTTATTGAGATAAATAAATATATTTGGCTCGACAGGTAGTTTATCTCTATCAACCCTGATTAAATAACCTACAAATTGTTAAATAATAGCATTTTTACCAATTAGACACACTTTTTAAGTGTTTTTTGTCACATTCTACCTACTAAGTAACTGGTCCCACTGGTAGGTTATAATTTTTAATTAAGAGATGAATGTGGAAGAATCAGCTACAAATGGAAGTAAAGTAACGATAGAAGCACTTTACTATTATTAAACGAGTGTTACATGTTGCACATTACATGTTGCACAGAGATACCAGAGGTATCCCTCTGGTACCTGAGGCGACATGACTTTTCCGCGTTCCCGCCAAAACTCCATGGAAAATCTTGCCAAGAGCTGTCAAAACTGTCAAATATGAATTAGAATTTGACACGTCACTAAGATAAAAACACGGCAACTAAGGCATGGCTTTGTATCCCTTTCTTTCTTTTCTCGATCGACCACATTATCCCACTGGTATCTCTGTGATTTTTGTGGTTAAAAATTGCCTCCAGCTATAACAGTGCTATCTCTGTGCATGCCTGTAACAGTACGTCAGTTAATATCGATTAAGTATCTGTTATAAAATAATTTATCGTCCTTTATAAACTAAGCCGCACATTAATGTCATCATCTAATCTACATATTTACCTTCAGTACAGCGATACCTTTCAAATGCATCTTATTTAATTGCTCATCAAAAGTTGTCTCTGCGTAACTGAAACTCTACGGAACAATTTTTTTTTATTCAATCAGAAGTAACACAAAAGTTTTGCATTATTCGCTAATGGATACAATTAAAATAATCTTAGTAAAACCTCAATCGTAAAGTCTCGTCAATAATATGTCACTACTGAACACGTCTTTACACATTTATTACCACTTTAAAATCTTACAAGTTTCATCCAACCTTCACTGATCCGACAAGGTATACCACTCACAGCCAAACGTGTCTTGACAATATTCTAACTAATACAAAAAAATACGAAGCAGAAATTTTAAATATTGGTATTTCTGATCACACTGCCTTGAAAATGAAAGTTAAAACTACTTTAAGCTATAAAGAAAACTACTGTTACGTTGAAAAAAGAAACATTGACAAATATATGGATGTATTTCTAAAGTACTTGGCACAAATAAATTTTTGTCAAGTTTATGAACAAAATGACCCAAATTCTGCATACACACCGACACCTTCATCGAACTTTACTCCTTAATATTTAACCTATGCATTCCCGTAGAAAGAATAAGAGTATTCCACAAAAAAACCTAACTGGAAAACAAAGGGCATTCTCTTATCCAGTAAAAAAAAACGAGAACTGTATATAAAGACGCACCTTAAAAGTGATGACGAAAATACGAATACCTATAAAACTTATTCAAAGACTTTTAAGAAGGTATTAAATAATTCAAAAAAATTGGCTAATATTAGGTATATCAATAGAAGCGCCAATAAGAATAAAGCAACTCATTAAACAACACACCGCCTAATAATAACATTCGCACAACAATCAATCGTTTAAAAATATACAGTGAAGACGTTTCCGACCCATCGCAAATCGCAGATATATTACTAAGTCAATTCACAAAAATTAAAGCAAATAATTCTACGACTAATAACTCTACCTCACATAACAATCAAAAATGTAAATATCTAAACTGCAGATCTATTTTCTTAGCACCAACTGATACCTCCGAAATTGTAAATATTGTAAATGGTTTTAAGAACAAAAAATCTACAGGCTGCGATAAAATTCCAATGCAAGTAATAAAACAAAGCATTTTTTTATATTAGAACCCCTAGTTCATATAATCAATCTTTCCTATCATCTGGCACCTTCCTACAAGAATTTAAGACAACTCTCATAAAACCGATACATAAAAAAGGACCTAAGGAAGATTCGAATAATTATAAACCAATCGCACTCCTTCCTTGTTTTTCTAAAATCCTTGAAAAAGTAATTTACAAAAGATTTTATAAGTTCTTCTGCCAAGCTAACATAATTAACGAAAACCAATTTGGCTTTCAAGAAGGGAAAAATACAACTCTAGCTATTTTTAAAATGCTCAAACAAGTTGGCAAATCTATCAATAAAAAAGAGGTTGGAGCAGCACTGTTTTTGGACCTATCCAAGGCATTCGACAGTGTTGAACATCACATATTATTAAAGAAACTGGAAGAAGTAGGTATTCGAGGTCTAGCTCTCAAACTTGTAGAATCGTATTTACATAACAGACAACAATCCATAGTTCTTGATGTATACAACAGATCCACTAAAACAGTTCAAAAAGTCGTCACCAAATCTAGAAATTTAGCTACAGGTGTCCCCCAGGAAAGTATCATCGGCCCTTTTATGTTTCTTATCTATATTAATGACTTACCTCAAACAACTAATCATTTATGTGTAATTTTTGCTGACGATGCTACTATACTTATTCCCAAACACAATTTGAGCTGTCTTGAATATGAAATAGAAATTAATAACACTATTAAACGTAGGTATAGGAGATTGGCTAGACAATGTAAACTTAAACTTAAACATAGAAAAGACTAAAATACTGCAATTTAGGAACTACAAACAACCCCTCATAAAACTTAACATCTCGTACAAAAATAGACCAATAAACTCAGTTCAGGATACAAATTTCTTAGGAGTAAATATTGACACTCATCTGACATCTGAAATCACATGTAAGTAAAGTAAACAATAGGTTGTCTCAGTATTGTTATGCTTTTAGAATCTTAACCAGCAACTCCTCTAAACAAATCGCTACAAACGCCTATCATGGATATGTTTATCCTCAGTTGTCTTATGGCGTCATGTTTTGGGGTAATTCAGTCGAGTCTAACTCAACGTTTATTATGCAAAAACGATGTTTAAGAACTATATTTAAGCTAGATAGCACCGATACTCTCCGCGATGTGTTTAAAACTTATAATTTCCTTACCCTTACAGGTATCTATATTTATGAAACATGCGTTTTTTGTTAAAAATAATCAACGATATTTTAGTGACATAAAGTCAAACCGCGCCGATGTTAAAAGGTCCAGACACAAATACGACATCTGTATTCCTCAATTTAACAACAGCATGTTTTCAAATACCGCGTATGCTATGGCAATAAAAGTTTACAATTGTTTACCATTTCATATAAAGATAATAGAAGGTAATAGCTTTAAAAAGACGCTGAAGTCCTGGCTAATTTCAAAGGTATTTTACTCAAGGAAATAATACTTTGAAAATCACAAAGTAATTGTCTTTGGCTTACCTAATTTATAAATTAATAATGCCAACTCTTATTTGTAATTTTGCTTAAGATAATTTTGATTTATTAGATAGGTAATTAACTTTTCATTTTATAAATGCATTATTGTACGCCCGAAATGGGCAGGCTGTTTGAACTTTTGTACCTATTTCTTATAACATCTAATTGTATGTACACAGCAACGCAATAAAGATTATTTCTATTTCTGTAACTGATATTAAACTATAATTAAACAACCTAAGCGACCCCTAACTTAAAAAAAAACTACAACTATTGCACGGTACAGACCTAGTCTCGATGTCTAGAGATATTCTAAATAGAAAAGAGATACATTTTTGAGAGAGATGCATGGAGTATGATTTTTAGGGTGTCTAACATGAACTATTTTGAAATCAAATCAAAAATACCTATTTTATTCGAATCACATGTTATGTTATGATTCATTGTTTTAGTAAGTGGGTTCGTATAGGCCGGGTGGCTAGCACTAGTTTCAGAGTTTTTCTAAAGGCCTCTGACATGGTTTAACAGTCAAAACAAACGGGACCTACAATTTAACGTGTCATCCCACACGGTAGCGCTCAGTTGGAAAATGCATCCCGCGGTCACCCATCCAAAAACCGACCGTGAGGAACGTTGCTTAATTTCGGTGATCGCTGACTAACACCGAGTCAAACTACGCTACGAACACTACTGTGTTTGTAAAATTTATACATATATATGTACTATGTAGGTACTTACCTAGTTATTAAAGCCTATTGCCTGAAAAAAATATTTCTATTGTAATTATTAAAAAATATTGTGAGGATTCATACTTATTTCATTTAATTTTGCTGTAGTAAACATTTTGCTGTGCAAGTGAACATTTTGTTTTGCGTAAATTATTTTTGATGAGCGGCTAAACATTTCCTTTCAAATATAAAGGACGATGTTCGGTCACCTTATTAGAAAGGAGCAGAGCGCGACCTTTCCCAGGGAATGTCTGACCCTAGCCGGCGAATCAGAATAAACCTATCGTAAAATATCTACAATTTACAATGACGAGTAAATCTAGTTAACGTCTAGGTATTACTATCGTCAACATCATCAACAGTCTCTTGACCATAGTACTTTTACCAAAGAATATACAATAATAATACTAGATACTATTACTAAAGATTTATGAGTTTCAATGCGCATGAGTAGCTCACACTATCAAAAAGTTCTTCGTTAAAATGGCTAAATGATGTCAGATCTTGACGTAGAGACACGCTTCTAACTTTACACGCCCTAACTCTACTAGCCCTAAATTTACAAACTCTACATGTGTAAAATATGTGGCTTGGCTGTTCGTTGCTACAATTGTTGTATAATAGAGAAATCATGAATAAATGGCAACAACAAAGCCAAACGACAGTGCCGGTATCAGCCCTACCAGCGACTAAAATTTAAAATCTATCAATAAGTAGTTAGTAAAACTGTTGTGGTCTAGGCAAGCCTCCGCTTACACTACAATAGAAAGCGCGAGCGCTGCGAGCGCGAAATTTTTCGATTACATCTTCCAATAAATACAATTCATATTATAATTCAATTTATATATACATATTATAATATTCTTTATGTTCGGCGCTACTTAGACGGTAGCCCAACCGCCTAAGGTCGCTACTGGCTTGGCATAAATAATGACATTTTTTTTTAAATTTCAAATAGGTTTTCGTTTGAGTACACGGATTAGGGTGTAGTACGCTTACCTAGAATATACCTCTTTACTCGAGATTTGAAGACACTTAAGTAGGTTGTACTTTAGCGGAAAGACAGACTCAGGCAAAGCTTTCTACATTCTGGCCAAGTTGTGGAGTGTGTGTGAAGTTAGGGCTATTATTGTAGCATTTTTTCGTAGATTAAATAACATATTCTATTAGTGGTTTAACGAAAGTGCGTGCAGTCGTGCGGCAGACATCCTTGTAGGTAGTTATTAAATTGTTTTACCTCGTCTGTGGTTTTAACGCACGCTTATCGGAAATTGGATCAAGAATTCATGTTACTATGTATTAGGAATATTTCGGTTGGATTATTCATTGAGATAAGATACTAAACAAGGATGTCTCTTCCAAAAATATTTAAAAATGCTTCAAAATGTTTGCATTAAATTGTATATCGTATAGACATAAACAAAAGATGGGTATTGCTATTAGCTATAACATTATCCCATCAGGGTTCACTAAGGCAGACCAAAACACATTTCAATTTGTTACATAATGATCGATGAACAAGCATAACTTAAAAAAGTGCAACAACTCGAGAGAACTCAACACAGCACTGCTTCCCATCACAGGCATACCTACACCTACGTATTTATTATTTATTTCAGACGTACAAGTCCATATTACAAAACTACATTAAAATTATCATGTCAAAATGTCACAAATATCAAAATAAAAATTAAATACTAAAAAAAAAATTCACAATCAAAAACAAAATTAAAAAAAATAAAATTCAAAATTAAATAATACTTAATGTCAAGTTTCAATAAATAATATAATAATTATCTTAGCCTATACTTCGGTTTGGATCCAGAGTGCTCAAGATGCAGCCTCGTCCAGTGTTGCATTATCGGGCAGTACTGTACTGTACTATACTGTACCAGCCTTTTTAATAGTCCACTGCAGGACGTAGGCCTACCCACGAAGGGTTTTTGGGCCAGTGCGGGTTGGTGGATTCACATACGCCATCGAATTTCTTCTACGGACGTACACAGGTTGCCTCACGATGTTTTCTTCACCGAAAAGCCAGTGGTGTGAAATTCCGCACATAAATTCCAAAGAACTCATTGGTACGGGACCGGGGATTTGAACCCACGACCTCACGATTGTAAGGCGAGTGTCACTACCTCTAGACCACCACGGCTTATCTCTAGACCACCACGGCTTTTGATGTAGGTCAAAAAGCTGATTAACTAAAATGGGATTGGGCAGGTCATGTGGTTCGTATGCATCTCAAGGACTTCAACCTGAACTGCACTGTACTGTGTACTGAATTCGAATAGTTCGCAAGGAACAATGTGTCATCGAGTAGTCATTTGCACAATAATGTGGATTTTCAACAACGGCTCAGGCGATTTGGATAGAATCTGAGGCTGAGGCGTTTTCGTACCTCTGAAGTATGATCTAAGTACAAAACAAAAAAATAGTTACCAAAATCGATTCATAATTGACGGAGTAATTTCGTAACATACATATCTACCAAAAATACATTAGAATTGATGACCTTCTTTATTGAAATCGGTTAAAAAGCTTAGTTAGAAGCAACCTGCATTCAGAGCGTTGGGCTACCTGGACCTTTTTAATAAGGCCCATAGTAAGGGGGCAGCGTGGTAGATATGGCCCGATCACCCTTCGTGGGTTGGCCCACGTCCTGCAGTGGACTATTAAAAAAAGGCTGATACAGTAGTAAGTAGTTCGAAGAACGAATGGCCGATGGGGTCGTAAAGTTCTTGAATGGAGACCACGGACCAGCATCAGCGTAGAACATCCGCCGACCAGATGGACTGACGATGTAAAAAAAATCGCTGGAACGCGCTGAATGCAGGCTGCTTCCAACCGGCCTTATTGGAAATCCATGAGGGAGGCCTATGTTCAGCAGTGGACGTACTACGGCTGATAAATAGTTAGATAGACAGTAGTAAGGGCCACGTTTCTGTGCTACCAAGATGAAGATGTGAGAAGACAGACAGCATAATGGTAAGCGCTCACCTTCGCATAGATACCTGTAACACCAGAGGCATCACAAATACACTTCTGACCTTTGGGCTCCGTTTACTACTTACACCCTTATCTCATTGATTTTTTCTACATCCTCTTTTGTTTTTAATAAGAAGATGAAGAAAGTTATTGCGATAAGGTGGTTCGGAGTTGGCTCAGATAATCGTGATAGGTTAAACCTTGGAGGCGCGCTGATGTGTCAAATTTTGGTTCATCTTAAAGTGCATACAGATGATTACAGTACACGTTTTAAGGATTTAAGGTGATGTATAGAGACAAGAGGACACCGTGTTAGGCTATTTGACAACATTGAACATATTCTATTAATTTTGGTAATCAATACAGATTATAGCCTGAAAAAGACATATTTCACTTTACTTAAACTAAAATATGTCTAATTTTCGCAAATCGAACGAAATAGAATACGATATTTTTTTGTTATTTTATCTGTGACGTAAACGCTCTAAGAAAGGCGGCAACTCTGGTGACGTCACGTGCTGGTAAACAAGAATTTCTCGATTGACTGTTGTTAGTGTAATTTGTGTTTTGTGATTTCGGAGTAATATTATTGGATCTGTAAGTTATTTTTAAAGTATTTTTTGTTAATTTTTAGATGTGAACTAGTGTATTTACCAGTATTAACTAACGTTATTTACTCGTGAGTGACGTCAAAGACCAGCGCCATTGCAAAATGTCGTTTTTGGTAGGATCTTGAATATCTATTCTTTATTTTTCATATTGTGGTTGTAAATAAAGAGTTTTGTCTGTCTGTCTATGTTCCCATCATAGGCGTACTTACACCTACGTAATTGATGTAGGTCAAAGAGCTGATTAACTAAAATGGGATTGGGCAGGTCATGTGGTTCGTATGCATCTCAAGGACTTCAACCTGAACTACACTGTACTGTGTACTGAATTCGAATAGTTCGCAAGGAACAATATGTCATCGAGTAGTCATATGCACAATAATATGGATTTTCAACAACGGCTCAGGCGATTTCGATAGAATCTGAGGCTGAGGCGTTTTTGTACCTCTGAAGTATAATCTAAGTACAAAAAGAATAGTTACCAAAATCGATTCATAATTGACGGAGTAATTTCGAAACAAACATAGGTACCTACCAAAAATACATTCGAATTGAGGACCTTCTTTTTTGAAGTCGGTTAAAAAGCTTAGTTAGGAGCAACCTGCATTCAGAGCGTTGGGATACCTGGACCTTTTTAATAAGGCCCATAGTAAGGGGGCAGCGTGGTGGATATGGCCCGATCATCCTTCGTGGGTAGGCCTACGTCCTGCAGTGGACTATTAAAAAAGGCTGTACAGTAGTAAGTAGTTCGAAGAACGGATGGCCGATGGGGCCGTAAATTTCTTAAATGGAGACCACGAACCAACAAGAGCAGCGTAGGACATCCACCGACCAGGTGGACTGACGATATAATAAAAATCGCTGAAACGCGCTGGATGCAGGATGCTTCCAACTGGCCTTATTGGAAATCCATGGGGGAGGTCTATGTCTAGCAGTGGACGTACTACGGCTGATAGATAGTTAGATAGACAGTAGTAAGGGCCACGTTTCTGTGCTACCAAGATGAAGATGTAAGAAGACAGACAGCATAATGGTAAGCGCTCACCTTCGCACAGATACCTGTAACACCAGAGGCATCACAAATACACTTCTGACCTTTGGGCTCCGTTTACTACTTACACCCTTATCTCATTGATTTTTTCTACATCCTCTTTTATTTTTAATAAGAAGATGAAGAAAGTTATTGCGATAAAGTGGTTCGGAGTTGGCTCAGATAATCGTGATAGGTTAAACCTTGGAGGCGCGCTGATGTGTCAAATTTTGGTTCATCTTAAAGTGCATACAGATGATTACAGTACACGTTTTAAGAATTTAAGGTGATGTATAGAGACAAGATGACACCGTGTTTTGGAGGATTTATGTACCTACTAATTATACTTACTCATCTCCTTAATTATACTTAATTAAGGAGATGAGGCGAGAGCCGTGTGTGATTATCGCGAGAAGAAAATTAAATGAAAAAGCCCTCATAATTATACGTTCCGATTTGACTAGTGAATCAAGCCAAATAGGATGTAACGTGAATAGGTAGTTTTAACAAAATAGTGGTCAGTCAATGTACAAAAATGGATTTTCATCGAAGTTATGTATTAAAGTGCACAAACTAAAGTGCACTTTTGTACATAAGTAGACTGACCACTATTATTGGTTTTTTCAATTTTTGGTATGTTAGGTTAGATTAGGTCGGGTAGAAAAAAACCGGACAAGTTCGAGTCAGGCTCGCACATCGAGGGTTCCGTACAAATAAAGAAAATTTCACGAAATTGGGAAGTAAGTTGTTAAAATCTCTATACTATAACCAACGACAAAAAAGTTTTTTTTTCTTTTCTCGTCATACATCGAAAATTACACATTGTTAAAATAATCAAAAACCTGTTTTTTGAACCCATATTTTGTGAATTTTGAGGCCCTATCTATTGTGATTTAAATAAAAATATACAGTTTTTAGATTTATTAGATTACTCTGAGACAATGCTTCCCGCCAAATTTCATAGTTCTATGTCTAAGAAGTCACAAATTCGTATCCAAGGGAATTTACAAGAAGTAGAGGTAGACCAGCTTGCAGGTGGGAAGACGAAATAAAGAAGGCAGCCGGGCCATACTGGAGGAGAGCAACAAAGGACCGTTCCCACTGGAGAGAGTTGGAGGAGGCCTTTGCCATGAGGTATACTGAAACCAGAGACATTATTTAAACAAACATTGTAAACACTACAAAAGTAAGATCAAAAAGTATGGTATGATATAGTAATATACATAATGCAAATATTTACATTTAATTATAAAATATAACCAAAACGTGTAAATGTATAATAATTATCATATTGTATAGGTAAATAGATCAAGTTACAAAAATCAAAAAGTGTGTGTGTATACAGTAATTGTAAATGTATATTATAATATAAATAGATTAAGTTAAGAGAATAAATTAAGTTAGTTGTATTCTGGTTGTGGGTCAGTAAATAAAGTATTTTATTTATTTATTATGTCTACGGAAAGTACTCTGTAGGTTTTGATTTTTGTGAGTGTCGAAATATGCGGTTTTTACAACATAAACGGCTTTAACTTTTTTAAACGATAACTGAGAAGTTTTTATTTTACACAACTGCAAGAGACCATAGATATACTCGTACGCAAGTATACAGTTTAAAATTCAACTCGATATATTTACGCGTTCCCGAGATAAAGAGTCTTGACATACACACAGACGAACAGATGGACAGACGGACAACAAAGTGGTCCTATAAGGGTTCCGTTTTTCCGTTTGAGGTACGGAACCCTAAAAAAAAACATTAATTTGTTGATCTGCCTCGAAATTGATACAACAAAGTGTATAAGATTTTTTTTAACGGGCAAAGTGCCTTTATTAACTACATTATGATAAAATACTACTTTATATGCTAAAACTACCCACACTACTACTACATAGAAAGCAATTGGATCATCCACAGACCTTTGTTGTGAATAAATATATCATAGATTTCGCCATGTTTCTATTCTTCTACAATTTTCTTGCTGTATCCATTCGTCACTGTTATTTGATATATTATGTTGAGTTCCTTGTTGTAGGCTTCTGGAGATGGTGGAACTGCCATTAATCTATGTACTGTACATAGCTTCTAAAAGCTGCTAATTTGTGCTGCAGAAAATAGTGCAGTACAATGAGAATTAGGATGTTATTTATTAGTAAAGTGTCTTCAATATTTTGTCATATTATTTTAAAGATTTTTTTTAAATGCCCATAAACCCATAATTATTTTCCTCCAACAAGATAGCGGAAATACACTAAATATTTATTCAAAACAAATATTTGAAAATGAATTTCCGCAAAGTAACGCCTGATTCAATCAACTATCATCCACAGACCCTTGAAGGTCTAAAGACAATCCAAATGCTCAAGCCCACTGCCAGTTGGCAGCGTGCCCAGCATGCTGGCAGCATTGCCACGCTGAATATCAACGCTTATGCTAATAAGATTGGTAATAAGAAACCCAGTCAAAGTACGTCCTCTTATTTAGGAATCAGTTGAAAACCAAACTCAACTGAAACCAAATAAACCACCTTACTCAAGTCATTATATTGTTTTTTCAACCATGTACAAAATTCGAAAAGATCGATCGTATCGATGTAGTAATTTTTTATCAAAAATAGTTTTTCCTATTTCGTTGGTAAAAATTATAAATAACTACCTAATCCCTACATAGTAGAAAACAAATTCGCTTCCCGCTGTCTGTCTGTCCACTGAACACTGAAAAAAACAAAATCCGGGCGTCCAAGATCTTCGAGAATGTTCTAAAACGTAGACCTTTCAATTCGGAAGCGTGCTGTGGCCTTAAACGTGCACAGATCGTCATTATGCTTCGTGCCTGAGCTGCAAAACTTTCCTGGCTATAACAAAAGAACATGGTTCCAGCAATACAGAGCAACTTCACACAAGTCCAACAGGTCTCTGCCAAGAGTTCGTGATTTTTTTCCTGGCAAATTGATCTCCAGGAGAGGTGACATAAGTTGGCCTCCACGCAGTCCCCATTCGACACCTGTGTACGCAACGGCTTACATTTGAACGATGTCATTTATAAAAAATATTTTCCCAAACAGTGTATTTTAATATAAAATAAACATTTTTTTCGATACACTCCTTACTTTTTTAAAACATTATAGTTTTAAATATGACATTACTTTTGAGACACCCTGTATTTAAAAATGTTTCAACCATCAATCAAAAATGTAATTTTTCTAGTCTCTTTTTTTTTTCTAATGTTGCCTTTTGGCAACATTATTTACATTACAAACTTCGCACGCTCTCTCAGCGTACAGCTAATGGAATTCCTGAACCATTTTTGAGAAGGTTAAGAATTCGGAGTTCAAGTACGTTACATCTACAATAATGTGCGCTAGTTATTCGTGATGTCATCCTCGGCTCTCGCTTCGATAACACTTTTAAGAGGAGGAGAACGCTGCACGCGGTCTTCGATTTTGACCGACTGCGTTACTACCCAAGGATTGGGTAAATTGCAGCTGGTAGAAAACACAACAGCCGCCAAGATATTTGATTCGGATTAAATTTTTTTTCATAAATAAATCAATATTGCTTTCGAATATGAGCAAGAGCGAGTTTCTTTTCGCTTTTTTTTTTGGTTATGTTCTTCGATAGTTTTGCCAATAGTGAACTAATTAAAAAAATCTTTGTTGTTTTAAAAGGGTATACTTTCGAGGTGGTTCCATTAAAAAAATATCGAAATCGTCTGAGCCGTTTTTGATAAATCAACAATAATATACATGGATGTCACATCAATTCGTGCAAACTATTCGAATCCTGTACACGGTGGAAGCCGGTGGTTTCATTTTTATTTAAAATGATTATTCATACATTGAGCTTCACGTCAAGGGGAGAAAACCATTGAATAGATAGATAGATAAACTCTTTATTGCACACCAAGAAATAAACTAAACGAAAAAACAACAATACACATAAACAGTGTTACAATGGGCGGCCTTATCGCTGATCTAGCGATCTCTGCCAGGCAACCTTAGGATGGAGAGGACAGAAAGTGTATAAATAATGGACGGGGTGCGCATTTTATCCACTTTTAATGTCAGATGTCATTGTTAATCCATACTTTATTTCCTCTTCGAGGGGATATAATGGCGGAATAGTACATTGTTCACCGAGAGGAGAAAGTGAACGATTACCGTCGAGGGTGTCGTTTGAAGCCCGAGCCGTAGGCGAGGGCTTTAAAACACCCGAGATCGGGAATCGCACTTTCTCTCGAGTAATACATAGTGCTTTATACTACACCTACGAGGAAAATAAATTCTACGAAAACTGAATCCTCAAACAACACACAAATTGAAAATGGCGCCAATGGCGTCTGCAATTTTCACATGTTCTTTTTTCAAATTGTTTGACACCATCCAACACACAGCTAATGGCCAGTGTCATTTTGCGAACTTGAAGATAAAAACTCACGGTAAAAGCTTTTTGGCTTTTGATATTTAGGTTACCAGCGCATAGTCTTACCCAAAATTAAAAAAGAAAAACCACCTAAGAAATGGATTTTCATACACTTTTCTCTCCCGCTCAGATGCGTTTTCTCGCCGCATATTTGTTCGATATGCAATGACGTACTTTCTACCGTAAATTTGATGTAGTATAAAGACTTAGTACTTTCCGAGCAGATGTAGTATAAAGACTATTATTCCCTTTGCTATGCTTCCTGTGCAGGGCATTTGTCCCTCTTTTTTGACCGACGAACCACCGGAGGAGGTATACAATTCGACTCATATATATATATATTTTTTAATGTATAACCACGCATAACTTTTTTCATAGTGGTCCTATTTCAGTAATTCTTTTTTATTGGAAAGAGTTTACTTCGAAATTGGTCCCATTTAAATTTTATCGAAATCGGCTGGGCCATTTTTGATAAATCAACAATAATGTGAAAAATGATCTATCGATCCCTGCGAAATATTCGCGAATTCTGTACACGGGTGAAGTCGGTGATGCTAATTTTTGCAAAAAATAATCTTGTTAAAAATTAAGTACGTGTTTATAGGTTTTCACTTAACTACAGTTTGCCCCATTGATTTTGATGCCTTGCGATTTGATGACGTTCTCCGTAGTCTTAAGATGCCTTAAACCTTAAGGTGATCTTAGACGATAATAAATAATTATAGTGTATTCAAACGATGCGTTAAAAATATACAAAGCTAATCCGTTCCGCGGCCTTTTCTTCAAATTACATGGTAGCCATGATTGGCCACGCTGGTACATGCTCGGTTCAAGGCGATGGTACTGGTTTAATTATTTTACGTACATTGTGTGCTGTGTAATTATAGCGATTCTTTAGTTCGGGAAAATGTTTCATTGAAAATTGTGTAATGAGTTATTTTTTAATATTATTATTCACAATGTTTTTGACCAAGCAAAGGAATTGAACCAAGCGTCTCAGTTTTAACCGACTTCATAAAAGGGAGTTCTCGATTCGACTGAATGTTTTTTGGCTTGAGGTTTTTGTTTTATTTTTTTTTTATTTTGCTGTTAGTTAGCATATTACTTTTTGTTTAGAGGTAGGCAAGTTCAGGGGCCTTATTGTGTAAGCGCTCTGATGTTCGGCTTCGCTTTTTCTCCTGCTTGCGCCAGATAATCACGCCACGAGTGCGAGCGGGAGGAAAAGCGAAGCCAATCGTCAGAGCGCATACACAATGAGGGCCTAGGTCGCATTTTACGAACAATTGAGTCTATATTCGCAATTTCGCTGTTGGTTCTATAGTAAAAGTTGTACATATGATGAACATATACCTACTATACATATTTGAAACTCCCTATAGTCCCTGCACTTTGAAAAGCAACATCCTGTATATTTTTTGGGTTCCGTACCTCAAACGGAAAAAACGGAACCCTTATAGGATCACTTTGTTGTCCGTCTGTCCATCTGTCCGTCTGTGTGTATGTCAAGACTCTTTATCTCGGGAACACGTAAAGATATCGAGTTGAAATTTAAACTGTATACGTATATCTATGGTCTCTTGCAGTTGTGTTAAATAAAATCTTCTCAGTTATCATTTAAAAAAGTTAGAGCCGTTTATGTCGTAAAAAACATCATATTTCGACACACACAAAAATGAAAACCTACAGGGTACTTCCCGTTGACATAGAACTATGAAATTTGGCGAGAAGCATTGTCTCAGAGTACACATATAGGAATAAATCTGAAAACTGAACATTTTTATTTAAATCACAAAAAAATAGGATCTCAAAATTCACAAAATATGGATTCAACATTCAAAGTGAGTAAATCGTATCATGTAAGGTATCATATAAAAGAACTTCATTAGCACATGCTAAAACAGGTTTTTAATTATTTTAACAAGGTATTTGTACGGAACCCTCGATATTTTTTTATTTTTTTTTTTATTTCGAATAGGTTTGCGTTTGACTACACACTGCCTGATGTTAAGCAGATGTGCGGTCTAGGGTGTAGCACGCTTACCTAGAAGATACCTAATTACTCGGGATTTGAAGACACTCACGTTGTACTTTAACGGGAAAACAGACCCAGATGCATACATACACAGACATGCGAGTCTGATTCGCATTTGTCCGGTTTTTTCCTATACTTATAGGGTTATACAAAACTCATGTACTAAGTCGAAAGGAGGTGATTCAGACCATCATTACGAACAACTTTTAGATACTATGCTATGGGGCTAAACTAAATATCGAGAAAAAAATCTGCTGTTTCATACATTTAGTCGATTCCACGTTGCAATTTTGTATGGAACAGCTGATATTTTTTCTTAGGTTGGCCCCATAGTAAAAGTTGTTCATAATGATGATCCTAATCACCCTCTTTCGGTTAAGTATAGGACCAGCAAATAACCCTGTATAAAAGAAAGTTTGCAAAACGGTTCAGACGATTGACAGAGTAGGTCATCCTATCCTTCCTACTAATATTATAAACGCGAAAGTTTGTGAGGATGGATGGATGGATGGATGGATGTATGGATGTTTGTTACTCTTTCACGCAAAAACTACTGAACGGATTGAGATGAAACTTTGCAATAATATAGCTTATATATCAGAATAACACATCCTACTAATATTATAAACGCGAAAGTTTGTGAGGATGGATGGATGGATGGATGGATGTATGGATGTTTGTTACTCTTTCACGCAAAAACTACTGAACGGATTGAGATGAAACTTTGCAATAATATAGCTTATATATCAGAATAACACATAGGCTATAAATTATAATGATATATTGCGTATGCGGGCGAAGCCGCGGGTAAAAACTAGTAAGTCATAATGCAACAGGGGCCAAAGTGAATCAAATCTACAATTGATTAGATTTCTTAAACCAACATGTCCGTAATTCCTGTACAATAACAGTGCATTGTCTTCAACTGTCTTCAAATTAAGCGATGAGCCGACAAAGAACTTTCGCAACTGTCTGAGCTATGCATCTCAACTTTACTATACGTTTTTATTGCGTGTCTTATGTGGATGATGGGAATTATATTCCTATCAGGTGCAGTCGTTTACGTATAGCCTTTATACACTACTAGCTGACTGGGTGAATTTCATATCAGTTATCATCTCCATCTCACTGCTTCGGTCGATTCTAATTTCGATGGCATTTAGCGCAACCAATGGCCAGATAAGCCGTGGTGGTCTAGTGGTAATGACACTCGCCTTACAATCGTGAGGTCGTGGGTTCAAATCCATCCATTCCGTACCAATGAATTCCTTGAAATTTATGTACGGAATTTCATGTTCGAAAATCGATGGCGTATGTGAATCCACCAAACCGCACTGGGCCAGCGTGGTGGATATGGCCCAATCACCCTTCGTGGGTAGGCCTACATCCTGCAGTGGACTATTAAAAAAGGCTGGTACAGTACAGTACGATGGCCACTTTGCATATAGTAACATTTAAATTGATGTTTTATAATTTGCCCCGTCGTTCACGCTTAATGCCGTGACTAAGGGAAATAATCTATGTACAATTTATAAAAATGTATCCCACATTTTTATAAATTGTACATAGATTAAAAGCACATTTGATAAACTGAGCAATCGTTCTTCAAATGTGGCATATATTTGTTTGTCAGACTAAATAATAACTGAGGATTCGTTGATTGTGATGTACAATATCTACTCATAATCGTTACTGAATATAAGCATACCCTCGTCGTGTATAGTTTATTAATGAACACAACAAATAATTTATTAATTTAAGCAGAAAACAAACCCACTGTAATCTGAAATTGGAACGCTTTAAAATCTGATGAAAATCAATTACCTAAACATTATTTATTGTAAATCTAAAAAATCTAGAAGGTCTAAAGAAATTTGAAATTCGTAGTAAATAAAAAAAACACATGTACCGTGATAAATCAAAAACATAAACAATTAACTCGCCTTCGCCAACACGACACGTAATAAAACTGCATCCGATCATTGCCATTAAAAAATTACAAAAATCCGGGTCAAGGGCGTCGGCGAGTGAAAAGTAATGTATTGTGTTCGAAAACCGGAGCATCCGAACAATGGCAAGAAGACATTTGTTTCAGGGCAGGGCCGAGGCCAGGACGGGGGCAAAGGGCCCACAAACAACGGCCATAGAGGAACCCAAAATCAAAACAATGTAAGAAGACATTTGTTTCGGTGAGGATAGAGGTACCTAAATATAAACAGCTCTTAAAAACGCCGCAGACGAGTAAGAATTGCTATGGATACTTAGTTAGGTATTCCAAAAAATGTCAAGAATACAAATTAGGACAGCTAAAAGGAGCCCATTGCTTGGTTCTGGTAAGCCGTGGTAAGGCAAGAAAACATATTATCGAGACAAGATAGAGCTCCAAATGAGCTAGTTTTTAGTCTTTTCTTCGTCCGTTATAGTATCAATAGTGATATTTGTTGAAAATTGGAGCATTCAAATCAATTGTTAGAATGCATTTCGTAGACAAACATTAGCGAATCAGTCTTTATATGTAGAAATGAGATAATAAGATTATACTTACCTAAAGCTCTCGTCACACAGAAGCGGGAAGTGCGGGAAAGCGATCGCGATCCGGGACGGGATTTTTTTGTAAAATTTGAATTTGTATGCAACCTGACACATCACAAGCGGGCGCACGCGCTTTGCACTGGACCGCTATTGGATCGCTTTCTCGCGGCTCTCGCCTCTGTGTGACCCGAGTTTACAATTCAATGACTTTGTTGTCACGACTAAAAATTAATAGTCTATTTGACTAGTTTTTGGAAATCGTTTTAAATTATTCGTTAGTACATACTAAGCACACTACATTTATATTTCCGAGAGATCTACTGTATTAACAATGAAAATCAGTGTTAAACAATAGTATTCAAGATCCCACCAAAAACGACATTCTGTAATGGCGCTGGTCTTTGACGTCACACAAAAGTAAATAACGTGAGTAAATATCAGTAAATACGCTAGTTCACATCTAAAAATTGACAAAAAATACCTTAAAAGTAACTTACAGGTCCTTTAATATGACTCCGAAATCACAAAACACAAAATACACAAACAACAGTCAATCGAGAAATACTTGTTTACTGTCATGTGGCGTCACCAGAGTTGCCGCCCTTCTTAGAGCGTTTTCGTCACAGATAAAATATCAAAATAATATCGTATTTTATTTCGTGCGATTTGCGAAAATTATACATATTTTAGTTTAAGTAAAGTGAAATAAGTATGTCTTTTTCAGGCTATTTTATCTTTAAGGATTACTACAATCAATAGTACCTATATTTTCAATGTTGTCAAATAGCATATTGCCTGTAAAATCGGTTTATGGGAGATAATGTTATAACTAACGTCACAAGAAGACATTGTTGAATCAACACCTGAAACAAACCGATCGCTTAGGCCGATCATGCCTTTCTATCGCTTGTTCTACGCTCTCGCTTGCACGCTCGGCTCAAGCGGAACTTTTCACGAGTGCAACTAGCATTTCTTCAATTTATAAGACGCTATCACGTCAAAAACATCGGTCGAGTTCCCCCCAGCAACTTAAGAATCAATGCCCCCACCCCTGCCCTTAATTCTTTTTGTGTCGGAACATTTGAATAGTGCTAAATGCTACATTGTTTTGTAATTATAAACCGCATACAATTACTTCACGCGAGGTGTTATTGCTTTTATGTCACGTTTTTGGGCGATGATGATGATTATACAAAATTCTGACCTTGGCAACGGTACGTATACAATTAGTACTTTATTTTTAATGGCAAAAATAATAAGTGCAAATTTAAGACTAGATGGATATCATAGAACAAAATATCCTGATTTAATAATTTTTTGCAAAAAATAGCATGACCGACTTCACCCGTGTACAGAATCATTACATAGTATAAAACAAAGTCGCTTTCCGCTGTCTGTCCCCATGCATGCTTATATCTTTAAAACTACGCAACGGATTTTGATGCAGTTTGTTTTAATAGATAGAATAATTCAAGAGAAATATTTACATTTATAATACACCTGTGTGAAGCCGGGGCGCATCGCTAGAACACTAATATTATGCACAGATCGATGTAACATTTTTCACATTATTGTTGATTTACCAAAAATGGCTGAGCGCGATAAAATTTAAATGGGATCAATTTCGAAGTATACTCTTTCCAATAAAAAAAGAATTATTGAAATCGGACTACTATGAAAAAAGTTATGCGTGGTTATACATAAAAAAAAATATTTACTCGTCGAATTGTATACCTCCTCCGGTGGTTCGTCGGTCAAAAATTAAAGCCACTTAGGTAGAAGAACCAAGCTTAAGGAAAGAACAAGATAAATCGCCCAGCGGATTGGCAAGTTGAAACAGATGTGGGCAGGACACATAGCACGATGACACGATGACCGATTGGGTCGAAAAGTTCTCGAATGGAGACCGACCTACCGGCAAGCGCATCGTAGAAGGTCTCCACAAAAGGTGAATAGACGGTCTCGTTAAAATCGCAGGATTGCGCTGGATGCAAGCCGATACCAACCGGTCTTTATTTAGATCTATAGTGTAGGGGAGGCCTATGTCCAGCAGTAGATGTCCTGTGGCTGATGGATACTGTATTGTACCAGCTTTTTTAATAGTCCACTGCAGGACGTAGGCCTACCCACGAAAGGTGATTGGGCCATATCCACCACGCTGGCCCAGTGCGGGTTGGTGGATTCACATATACCATCGAATTTCTTCTACAGACGTATGCAGGTTGCCTCACGATGTTCTCCTTCACCGAAAAGCCAATGATGTGAAATTCCGTACATAAGTTCCAAAGAAATTCATTGGTACGGGATCGGGATTTGAACCCACAACCTCACGATTGCAGGTTGGGCGTTACTACCACTAGACCACCACGGCTGATGGATGAATGAAAATAAAAATAGTTGATTACATATGAAAATTAGGATCCCTTGTGGCCTGAGAGCCACATAATACACAGTATCGCCAAAATATCTGCCAGGAAGCAAACCCAGGACACTGCTCTATTGCCTACTACGCCAGATTTACATCAATAGTAGTGATGAGCAAATAACTAAACCTATGATGCAAAGATGGCATCAAATCACGTAAATGTAACATGGACAAATGGATATTTGTATGTTAAGTGCCGCCTTATATGTCCGTTGCCCATACTAACTCAATGGCGGAGATTATCATAAGGCTAGATGGTAGTACCCGCGTGTACCTACTCGTATTATTTTAAATTAAAAAAAACGGACAAGTGCGAGTCAGGGTCGCTTCCCGAGGGTTCCGTGCAAATCCAAAAAAAAAAACACAAAATTGGGAAGTAAGTTGTTAAAATCTCTATACCATAATCACCGACACAAGTTTTTTTTTAAATTTTTCACTTTTCTCGTCATTCATTGAAAATTACACGTTGTTAAAATAATTAAAAACCTGTTTTAGCTTGTGCTAATGCAGTTCTTTTATATGATACCTTACATGATACGATTTACTCACTTTGAATTTCAACCCATATTCTGTAAATCCCCTATTTTTTGTGATTAATAAAAATGTGTACTTTTCAGATTTATTCCTATATGTGTACTCTAAGACAATGCTTCTTGCCAAATTTCATAGTTCTATGTCAACAGGAAGTACCCTGTAGGTATTGATTTTTGCGAGTGTCGAAATTTGCGGTTTTTACGACATAAACTAAACTAAAATTTTAATACGATAACTGAGAAGTTCATCTTTTACACAACTGCAATAGATTATAGATATATATCTCTTATACAGTTTTATTCCAACTCGATATCTTTCCGCGTTAACGAAATAAAGAGTCTTGACATATGGACAGACGAACTACAAAGTGATCCTATAAGGGTTCCGTTTTTTTCCTTTTGAGGTACGGAACCCTAAAAAAACGATTTCAAAGTTTTGAAAAAGTGATCGAAATAAGTAAATTATTTATTTTACAGGATATTTTAACTTTTTGCAAGTAAGATAGTCAATAAATCAATAGGGTCTGTGGATGATCCAACTGCTTGTTATGTAGTAGTAGTTTATGTAGTTTTAGATTAAATAATTCTTGTATTTAGTGGTAGTTAATAAAGGCACTTGCCTTAATTAATAGTCTTTTTTACAAGATCTGAGCATATTTGGTTACATATTTGAGCCATTTTGAGTTGAGACTTTGGGTCCGTGGGGGCCGGGAGCTCATCTCGTTTTCCAAAATCTTTCTGAGCGTCTGGTGGACGCGACGCGTGACCAAAATGCTGGTGTTTATTTGGCTCAACGTATAAGCATTGCCTTCTATGTAGTAATAGCGTAGTATTGTCATTATTAAAAAATAATTAAAAAAATATATATAAAAAAGATTTGAGTGTTTCAAATTAGGTAGGCCTTATTTGTATCAATTATTACTTGCAAAATAATCCTGTAAAACTTTGTTATATTTACATACCTATTTGTATATAATTATATTATTACTAGCTTAAAACCCGCGGCTTCGCCCGCGTTGTCTTAGTACCTAGGTACTTACTTAAAATGAAAATAGCCCGCGGTTTTATCTACGTTGTCTTTGTACTTGCTTATATGTAATATATTATATAATATAATAACATTACATTAACATTCAAATCATAGATCTTAATTATGTACCTACTTTTTTGACATTTGATTATATTTTTGACATTGATCATATTATTGATTATTTATTTGATAATTTTATTGTGATTATTTTTGATGCATTATGTATACCTACTCAGAAATGTAATTTTTATTGAAAGACCGATTTTTACGATAATTATTACAGGTACAATACCGTACCCTTTTTTATGTATCTAATTAGAAATTCAATGTAATGACCTGTAACTATTGCTATCAATAATTTGATTATGATTAATAATATCTAATATTCCGCGATTTGGCCCGCGTTGTCTTAATACTTGCTTAAAATTACTTGCAAGGATAGTGCCCACGGTTTGGCCAAAATTGTAACAGTATTTGTCTTAATGATAATAGGTCACGGCTTGGCCTGCGTATTATTAGTACTTAGGCATAGTCATAGTCATTTATTTACTGCTTACCTTGCATATGATGGTTATTTATAGCACGCAGCATGGACTGCTATGTCTTAATACTTGCTTAAAATTATAAAAGCTTGCCGTTTGGCCTGCATTGTCGTATTAATTACAATGATAATAGCCCATGGTCTGGCCCGTGTTGTCTTTGCACTTGCTCAAAATGATAATGGCCCGCGTAATTTGGTACTTAAAATAATAATAAACCACAGTTTGGCCCATGTTGTTTTAGTACTTACTTGATTAAAATAACAGCCCGCGGTTCAACCCGCGTTATATTGGCATTTGCTTGTAATAATATTTAATAGTTCGCGGTGTGTTGCGTTGTCTTAATAAATCCTTAAAATTATAATAGCGTGCCGTTAGCCTGCGTTGTTGTATTACTTGCAATGATAATAGCCCACGGTCTGGCCTGCGTTATTTTCGTAATTGCTTAAAATGATAAAAACCCACAGGTTGGCCCGCGTTTTCTTGGCACTTATTTAAAATAATAGTAGGTCGTGGTTAAGCCCGCATTAGGCTCGATGATGAAGACGCCATCGTAATTATAATAGCTAATTAGCATAATTATTTTTGTTTCTTTTTCACTTTGAGCATTCGATAGAGAGAACACTTTTTATGTTTAACGTTTACCATGGCGCTTTCATAATTGAGCATATTATCGTATTACTTGCAAGGATAATGCCTACGGTTTAGCATGAATTGTATCAGTATTTGTCTAAAATGATAATAGCCCACGGATTGGCCTGCATTGTCTCAGTATTTGGTTATTTAATTTACTTGTATCTGAAGCTTATTACAGAGTACGTGAATTTTTGGATGATAAATTGCCGAATTTCTGAAATTAACTCAATAATAAATAAATATATATAATAAATATTGGGGGACATCTCACACACGGTTTCTGACCCCAAACTAAGCAAAGATTGTAATTTGGCTGGCAGAGACTGATATACTACATATACATATACCTGTAAGTTGACTGGCTGATAATGATATTTAGCGTTAAGTCCTCCTTTTGTACAAATGGTGTGCAAGAAAGTATTAAATAAATAAATAAATAAAAATACATTAATTACGAGTACACCCAGACACAGAGCAAACACATATGATCATCACATAAATATTTGCCCTGGGTAGGAATCGAACCCACGCCTCTTGGACCCAGGAGTCAGGGTCACAAATCACTGAGCCACCAAGGGAGCCAATAATAATAATTGTATGAGTAACTATGTAAGGAATTTCACACTACTGGTTTTTCATTGATGGAAAACATTGAGGCAACCTGTATAGGTACGTCCGTAGAGAAAAAATCAATGTCGTTTGTGGATTCAGCAACCCGCGCTCGGTCGGCGTGATGGATATGGCCTAATCACCCTTCGCGGGTAGCCCTATGTTCAGTAGTGCACTATTTATTAAGGCCGGTTCAGGTATTCGACATGTTTCATTAAGTCATTAGAAATTTAATTTTCCTTATCCATATCTTATTTTATTTGAGAAACACATAGTGTATATCTAGACGTCACTCGTCAGGCATGTTCTAGGATGCTATTATACTCATCATTTGATTAACTTTTACAATGGTATCAACCCCAAAATCACATGAATAAAATCAGCTGTTCGACACAAAAAGTTCAACGACCCGCGACAAATGTAGGCGTAATTTTCGCTTATCAGGGTTGATCCCATAGTAAAATACCTATATTGATCTATATGTGCGCTAAGCTTAAGACTATTGGCTCACAAAATAAAAAAAAAATCCTAAACTTTTGGGGACCCATTTTGCCCCATTTAAAGATAAACTATCATTATCATAATCCTATTCTAGATACTACATTATTTAAAAAAGCGCATTGAAGTTTTGGGACGTATCTGGCCACTAAGGATTTTTTTTAAGGAAAATTAAGAAAAATAGGTACAGCCATATTTTTTATTTAGTCTCAAAAGCATCTATACAATGTTTCATGTCAATCGGTACAGGGAATAAGAAGTTACATGCAAACAAAAAGGGCCCGTTTTACCCCGTAAGTTAGAGTTGGGTACGTTTTTCATCCTTAGTTCTTCATTATGTTGTACGATGTACGTATATTCCAAATTTCAAGCTCATATCTTCAGCGGTTTGGGCTGTAGCCTTAACTTATTAATTTTGCGTATCCCTAAGGAACCTTATAGATTTTCCTGGATATTATTAGTTCCTGTATTAAAACATGCTGTGTGCCTCCTTTGTACCAATTTTCAACCATAACCGTTCAGCTGGTTCAACGTAATTGACGCTTTTTTTCACCAACTTTGGGACCTTATTTGACCCCTTAGATGAGGAAAATTCGGAAAAACAGGAAAAAACGTAACTTTTATTTTGTTTGAAAAGCATGTATACAAAGTTTCAAATCAATCGGTACAGGGAATAAAAAGTTACATACAAACGAAAAGGGCCCGTCTTACCCTTTTAGAGGTCGAAAGTTCAAAATTTTCGTCCTTAGTGCTCCATTACGTCGTTCAATGTACCTATATTTCAAATTTCAAGCTCATATCTTAAGCGGTTTGGGCTGTAGGCTGTCTGTCAGTCAGTCACTCAGGGAAGCCTTTTATATAATAGATGATCTTTTGGGATTTAATTACATACAAGGCTTAGATAGTAAAGTTTGTTAAATATAGATAAATAATTTACTTATTTCATTGAGCGTTTAGAAAAAATATGCGTCCAATATTAATTTTAAATATAATATTACTCGACGCGTATTTTTTCTAAAAACAAAGTTCAAAGGTCCACGTGACGTCACTTTTAGTTCCGATTCTTGCGTAGAAGTGACTTCACAAATCTCTAGAACTCATTTTTAACTGACTTCAAAATAGGAGGTTGTTAATAATCTACACTCTTTCGGCACATCCACCAACCCGCACTGGGTCAGCGAGGTGGATATTACCGAATCACCCTTCATGGGTAGGCCTGAGTCATGCAGTGGACTGTTAAAAAGACTGTTACTTTTTGGGCTTAGTACATCTTTTTTATGTAGAATAGGGCTACTTTTGGCCACCAACTCGCCTAATGGAAAGCGAAGTTGTAGCCGAAGATGGAGTATGTAGGCCTAGAAGATACCTATTCACTGTATACGCCAATGTATTTCTTGTACGGACCTATACTCGTATGCGCCACATTACAGAATACAGAATAACAAATAAACCACATTATTCATAATACATTATGTGTGTAGCGGACAGAAGTACAATTGGGTGTTAATTTCGATCCAACTAAGGAGCCTTTGTGAAGTGTGGACAGATTTATGCAAGAGTGAGACTAGATATTTAAATTATTTTATGTTTATTACCTATTCAATCCCCGTGGTGGCATAGAGGTAGTGACACCCGCCTTGCAATCGTGAGGTCGTGGGTTCAAATCCTGGTCCCGTACCAATGAGTTCTTTGGAATTTATGTACGGAATTTCACACCACTGGCTTTTCGGTGAAGGAAAACATCGTGAGGCAACCTGCATACGTCCGTAGAAGAAATTCGATGGCGTATGTGAATCTACCAACCCGCACTGGGCCAGCGCGGTGGATATGGCCCAATCACCCTTCGTGGGTAGGCCTACGTCCTGCAGTGGACTATTAAACGGCTGATACAGTACCTATTCAATTATTTGTCTAGTTCTTAGTAACAGGTACATACAAAGGACTTTTCTTTATAGTAATATACAGCGTGACTTTTTATTCAGTGCACAATTTTTTATCGCGCAATAGATATCATTAATAGAACATATTTCGTTCATAAAAAGGTCAACTTCTTTTTTCATCAATTTTTTGTCAAACTATTCCAAAGAAAATTATATTGCATGCACCCTACACTCCAGATAATAACGGTACT
This sequence comes from Hypomecis punctinalis, assembly GCA_949316475.1. Lineage (NCBI taxonomy): Eukaryota > Metazoa > Arthropoda > Insecta > Lepidoptera > Geometridae > Hypomecis > Hypomecis punctinalis. The sequence continues at coordinate 2,705,245 of OX438820.1, forward strand.
ACGGGGCCACGTAGGTACTCAGACGTAGGGTGACATTGATTACTCCGTTTATCTGTATAGGTACTTTCTCTTGAAGTTATTTCAATATTTTTGTACTAAAGTGAGTAAAACCAATGTAGGGTTTAATTGTTTGTTTATTATACTTTTCGTATGCAAAGTATGTGCACTGAAAAAAAAGCACACTGTATATCTCGACTCGCTCATAAATTTATAAAATTAAAATAATTTTATTACTTGATAGGTACAATCATAAGAAGATGCAGCCATGGCCACCAAACTAGGTATGACACCTGTATTTTGGTGGATAGCCTTCCCTTAGATGTCTATTCAATATCCCTAAGATGTTTGTTACTCTTTCACGCAAAAATTACTAAACGAATTGAGAAGAAACTTTGCAATAATAATACAAAGTATAAATATAAAGTATGTGCACTGAAAAAAAAACATCCTGTATGTACAGATCATTTAGTTTTTGTGGCTAATTATTTTGGAAAGAAACTGTAGTAAAAGTCTGAGTCACATGCTATTACACGAATACTGCAAATCCCTGGTCAAAAGCTAGTTAAAGAAAATTAATCCGTCCATCAGCCATAGGACGCCCACTCCTGTACATAGGCCTCCCCTATAGATCTCCAATAAGACCGGTTAGGAGCAGCTTGCATCCATGAAGTCATCCGTCCACCTTGTGGGTGGGCGTCCTTTGCTGCGCTTGCCGGTACGTGGTCTCCACTTGAGAACTTTTCAAACGCATTGGTCATCGTCATCTGAGTTATGTGCTATGTGCCAGGCCCACTGTCATTTCAACTTGCCAATCAGTTAGGCTAGGCATGTCGGTAACTTTAGTTATATTTTTGACCGACGAACCATCGGAGGAGGTATACAATTCGACGCGTATATTTATGTATAACGTATAACTTTTTTCGTAGTAGTCCGATTTCAATAATTCTTTTTTTATTGGAAAGAGTATTGGTTCCATCTAAATTTTATCGAAATCAGCTGAGCCACTTTTGATAAATCAACAATAATGTGAAAAATGCTACATCGATCCGTGGGAAATATTCGCGAATTCTGTACATGGGTGAAGTCGGTCATGCTAATTTTTGCAAAAAATAATCTTGTTATGAATCTCTTCATTTCTGATTCGATCCGGCAGAGAGACTTCGAGCATACCCTCTCCATAGCTCGTTGGGTAAAATCGTCGTAGTTAAAGTAAATATATGTTTAAAATTCAGTAATCAGTCAAATTCACACATTCAGTTAAATAATTTTACCTAACATTAATTCACAGCCTCTAAAATGTGGTAGAGTCGCATCATAATTTTATTAACACGTCGTAGTAAACAAATAATGGAAATTAGTCGGAAAATTATTACATTAATTACGGTAATTAAATGCAGATTCCAGGCATTATCTAATCAGTAACAAATAGGACATGAATAAATGCATGTTTATTATATGTGAATTAAATGTTTAATATCTGTCAATACTGTATTTATGAGGTTGATACATTGTAAATTTATAATTTGCTATATAGATGGTGTTTCTCTAGACGGTAGCCATTTTTCAGAATAGAGTTTGTGAAAAAAGAACCGTTGTGGCGTTACGGTGAACTAATAAAAAGATTTTAATCAACAGCCAAGGTACCGACCAAGGACTTTGTATACTATCTGGACTGCGCACAGACGAAATTTGGATCAAAGTTAGTTTAGGAAAATTCAACCTTAATGCGTTGTAACAAAACATATATTCCTTTGAAATGGTATAAGAGAGACGCTGTGCCGAGTGAGACTTCCCAAAGTGATGAAGTTGTCCCGCTCGCACTATTGCCATTTCGAAACGACACTTGTAAATGGTAGAATTATTACCTGTAAAGCCGCGACTGTCTTAACCATTTCTTAGTTTTTTTAACAATGTAGTTTGATAAGATTTTAGTTAAAATTGCGAAATTGCCATTAAAACAGAGTTTGATATTTATTTTGTATGAATATCGTCTTTATGATTAACGGTTATTTTTTATTTTTGACTAGAGTTTCACCGTCGATTGCAAATGGCGTACTATGGTGTATACAAACAAGTGTAGTAGGGTGACTATGCTGGACATATTTCTGTTTTAGATTTCAAAATTGGCATCCATATTGGAATTAAAAACGGCAGACGTCACTTTTTTGAAAAAATCATGGGTGTAGCTTTCGAGGTTTTTTGGGGTGTAGATTTCAAAATTGGCATCCATTTTGGAATTAAAAACGACAGGCGTCACTTTTTGCTAAAAGTCGCGATGGGTGTCGCTTTTGAGGTTTTTGGGGGTGTAGATTTCAAAAATGGTATCCATTTTGAAATTAAAGATGGCGGACGTCACTATTTTGAAAAAGTCGTCATGGGTGTCGTTTAATAGGTTTTTGGGGGTGTAGATTTCAAAAATGGCATCCATTTTGAAATTAAAGATGGCGGACGTCACTATTTTGAAAAAGTCGTCATGGGTGTCGTTTAATAGGTTTTTGAGGGTGTAGATTTCAAAAATGGCATCCATTTTGAAATTAAAGATGGCGGACGTCACTATTTTGAAAAAGTCGTCATGGGTGTCGTTTAATAGGTTTTTGGGGGTGTAGATTTCAAAAATGGTATCCATTTTGAAATTAAAGATGGCGGACGTCACTATTTTGAAAAAGTCGTCATGGGTGTCGTTTAATAGGTTTTTGGGGGTGTAGATTTCAAAAATGGCATCCATTTTGGAATTAAAGATGGTGGACGTCACTTTTTTGAAAAAATCGTCATGGGTGTAGTTTTCGAGGTTTTTGGGGGTGTAGATTTTAAAAATGACATCTATTTTGGAATTAGAGATAGTAGATGTTGCTTTTTTGAAAAAGTCGTCATAAGTGTTATTTTTTGAGAATTCGAGGGGTTATATTTCAAAATTGGCATTCATTTTGGAATTGAAGATGGCGAACATTACTTCAAAATGGATGCCAATTTTTAAATATACACCCCCAAAAACCTCTAAAACTACACCCATGACGACTTTTTCTAAAAAGTGAGTCCGCTATTTTTTATTTCAAAATGGATGCCTTGTTTACTACGGAAGACTTAAAATTCTGTTAACTACGGAAGTCTATTCTTGGACAAGTTTTCGTGATTAAGATTTTTCGTGATAAGGTCTATTTGTGACAAAGTTTTCCGTGGAAAAGTTTTTGTGAAAAAATTTTTCGTGGTTAAGTACTGACACGGGTTGCGTGATATGTGTCAAGATTACATCTATGAAATTTAAACGTTGTTCAACATCGTAAATATGGATTCCAGACCATTACTGTCGTCACAAAAGTGAAGGAACTCATCGAGATCTACATTTCCGATGACAGCTGTCAAGCTTAAAAGTGGTTTATCTCCGTCATTATCAATTCTAGACCATTGCTGTTTTAACAAAGGTGAAAGAACTCTTCAAGATCTATATTTCCGATAACAGCTGTCAAACTTGAAACTGAATTATCTCCGTGTACCTATATTAATTCTAGACCATTGTTTTTATGGGGATTGGTTTTATAGAGATCTTCAAGGAAGGCCTATGCCCAGCAGCAGGTGTCTTATTGCTAAAGCGACGACGATGACGAAGGACGACGAGTTAGGGGTAAGATAACTGCGATTCCTGCGTGCAGTAACATTCCAAAGAAAAATTATATCCCAAGATGATCGAAATGTTTTGGTCATCCTACTTGGAAAAGAGACACAATCATCTGATGTGGTATCCTTGTCGGCACGTTTTTCTTTGTCAGTACTCAATCCTGTTTATATGATAAATCCATGGTACCGACTATACTTGTCTTGGTAGACGCGAGTACCTACTGATGAAAACTGAATTGGTGTCTACCAAGTGCCAAACACTTTTAGTTGTACTAGCAATGACAGAGCAGTGTTGTCAACGTAACAAAATTAGTGAAATGGCACACGGGCGACCTCTCCGACGCTTCTCTTTTTGCACAAACTCTACCAATATCATCCATCCATCAGCCAAAGGACGTCCACTGCTGGACATAGGCCTCCCCTATGGATCTCCAATAGGACCGGTTGGAAGCAGCTTAATGAGGTCATCCGTTCACCTTGTGAGTGGATGTCCTACGCTGCGCTTGCCGGTGCGTGGTCTCCACTCGAGAACTTTTCGACACCACCGGTCATTAGTCCTCCGCGCTGTGTGCCCTGCCCATTGCCTCTTCAACTTGCCAATCCGCTGGGCTATGTCGGTAACTTTGATTCTTCTACGTATCTCCTCATACCTGATAAGATACACTCTGTAGGTTTAAAACCTGTCATTCACAGTATTTATGAGGTTTGATACATTGTAAACTTACGAGTATAACTGGTTGTATAAATAAACGAATCTTCTTATGCATGTAAGTATGCATTTCAAATAAATAATTGATGAGTGTTATTAAATTATTTTGAACGCAAAATGAACACGTATGTTTTTATTCGTAAGAAGAAATTTATTTAAAAATGATCCAGTTTGAAGCGGATTAAATAAATAAATAAATTGTTTATTTCCAAGATGGATTTACAAAACAACAATCAATATTTATTTTATAATTGTTGGGTTTGAGACAAAAACTGCATATTTTAAAAAATGCCGTTTTTGAACGGATACGATAGTTTCACAAGTTAACGAAAGCGGTAGTCAACCACATACTTTTATAAGAATAAATGCTACCGGATACGAGCTGTGGTTGGCGATTGCGGGGGGATATGGAAAAATATAAAAATAAGCTCATGGTCGGCTCCACGAGGGATTTTGAGGATTCATTCTGGAACTAGACTTCAAGCTGAGAACAAGTAATTGTACCTGCGCCAAGCTGTAGAATACTGAAAATGGAAGAAATATTGTAGTTGAAGAATGAAGAATAAAGTTAACGCAATTGTCATATTGGTGTATAATTTCGCTCAAGTCTTCGGTCTCCTCACAACTTCAGAAGTGTCATCGGAACCTACTTCAAAAATGCAAGTATACGCCCAATTTTATAGCTAACATTCGATATGATCGTTTTTTTTTAGTTGCAGAGTTTTATTCCATGTCAGTTTTGATATTTTTAACCAGTAATGTATACCAACAGTGAACAGAACTGTGCTATCCTTTTACATTTACAAAGCAAGGTAGCCTTCCTGGTTGTCTGTCTGTGTATTCGATTAAATCTTTGAAAGTACCTACACAACAGATTGCAAAGTGGTTTTCAATTTTAAAATATTTCTTCGGAAAGTTTTTAACTGGGTATAATAATTCATTCATAGCCGAGACATGCAAGTACATTCTGTAATATAGTCCAATTTAGTAGCTTCTACCTACTTTGATACTTTCGCAAAGAAGCATCATTATTAAATTAATGTCGATAGCAGATAATATGTAACCCAATGCTTGTTTTTTGACATGTCATGAACGAGGAGCACGCACTCATTTGGACGCCGACCAGAGGTAAAGCGAGCCCAGCTGACCAGGACGTCGACCACGTGTTCAGCTGGACTCCCACCAGAGCTGAGCTGAGCCCAGCTGATCAGGACGATTGACCACGTGTTCGACGGGCGCAGGCCAGAGCTGAGCTAGATCAGAAGCATCGAGCCACGAGGGACGACGACGGATCACAATCTGAAAGGTCATGTAATCTTCCATTTTGTTCGTCTTAAAAGTATTCTTTTTCATTCGACGGTTACGAATCACGCACAAGTTTTAGTCCTACGAGTAGTTCATGTTCAATACGCTAAAGTTTGATAACGTTGCAGTAGATTTGTACGATACAAGAAGAACATAATATTCGACCAGAGTATGACTCAATAGATGAAACATACTTTTGCTGTTTTGATACTAGCGAAAATGACTTCTAGATTTGCTTTCAAAAGATTTTTTAGAGATGTACCTACCTATTAATGCACTGAGCAAACGTGTAATTTTGTGAGTCACCTTCCGCAAATTATTTTTATTCTAAAGGCGGGTTACTTGTCTCGAAGCGAGTTCGTACAACTATCATTTTAAAGTTATTGAGATATTTCTCATAGTGTTTTCGATACATGTCTAATTGAGGATAGCCGAAGAGGTTAGCGTTGATAACTGTGTCGCCGATGTTACTTATCCACCATAATAATATTCGTGTTTGGATATCTACCCACTGGCTAAGTATAACTGATTCGAACAGATATAAGTAAAGAACAGATCAACACATAAATGTAAAATCATGAACCGCGAAATTTACGTGATCAGGCAATAAAATTTTAATGAATATTTGATATTCAAATTATAGATAATTATAGTGACTCGATAGAAAAAGCAGAATAGCCGGGAATAGAATTAACACGCTGACTGACTACCCTAAGCTGTAAAAAAAACGCAGATTAACGAACTAGCTCGTGGTGCAAGGCACAACTGGTGAAGAAGCGTAATACATGAATGTTTTATCATGTTTTACCGATGTCTAATACATCGAATTATTTCTAAAAAGACATATTCGTTGAGGTCATAGAATTAATCAGTTTAGTAGCCATTAGAATTATAAATACGTAATGAAGCGCACTTTGACTAGGTGTATGTTAGCGCTCACCAAAGTTAAGCATCATTTCGATACGACCCTGTGATGAATAATGAGGTAATTATTTTATACAGGGTGGTATCCCTAAATACTTCACTTTGACAGTTTAAAAACTAAATGTCGGTGCTAAATGTCTAAACTTGGGCCGTTCTATTTGTGATATCTGTTTAGAAAATCACAGGTCTTTGGTGAAATTGTATTGATTGAATAAGTATTAATGTTTGAATTTTCAAATCAATTCTTGACAGATTCTAAAAGTGTGGCTTTCGTTAAGTTTGTATCTCATAAACTTACAGCAATTGTACATGTTTACAATATTAAAATGCACAAGGTGCCTATTTTCAAATCATTCCGAATAGAAAAACTAGCAGAATATCGGATTAAAGTAATTTTTAGGCAGAGTTGTCACGAAATACATTAAAACTTTCTTAAATAGGTATCCACTATCACTATACTATGATATAATCGAATGCCATTTCGCACTTCCTGCACATCTACTATTTGAAGTTGACACATTTCCATTTGTACCCACCTAGTTATCGATTCGTTTTCCAATAAATTGAGTAGTTAGGACATAATTCACGCTGAGTTGGGACCGGTTTTCGTGGCATACCGTGCTCACTTGCTGCTGCACTGTTATTCTTGTTTGTTGTTTATATTATTTGTTCATGTATGTCACGAAATAAACGGTATTTCTTTTCTATTTCTAATATGCCAATTAAAAATGTCGAGATGAGGTCGAGGTGAGAAGAGAGAAAGTTCTCTGTTCTTTGGTCGAGGGTAACTGTTACTTTATTGATTAATTTACCAAAAGAAGCATCAAAAAATAATAATAGAAAATTTTGTAAAAAGGTAACTTCATTTTCTTAAGGCTGATTCGAAAATTTATTTGTAGCAGCAAAAAAGTAACAAGTTGTTAACTTTAGGAATTTTATTCATTCAAGAGTATTACAAAATCGTATCTTAATATAACCACAATTGATATACCTATAACAAGTTGTTAACTTGTATTATTTAATGAAATATACTTTTATATTACGTACTTCTACTTTTCTGTTAACCAGTACGGTACGTTTCGTTTCGATACATTGCCTGCTACCTCGAATTATTATTAAAGATTAAACTAAACACGATAAAACTAAAGCAAACTTACTGAAAACAAAAAAAAAGATGACAGTATCGTTTGAATTTAGCAAAAGGACACAGACATCAGGACCTGCTTGACGAAGATTACACGATGTCGCTACATGCATACTAATGTCGCTGCTGGATAGTCACCACCTGATGGACTTCTCCTTTAGGTGGAGAATCGGAAAACAGAAAATTCCAATCAGCTACCTACTATAATACAGAAGGTTCGCACCAGAACCGTCGTATACGCCGTTGACCACACCTACCAAACTCATCGGCGTCCATTATAATTATAACAATGCCGAGCCACAGCCACAGCATGTTAAGCCTATACCGTTCACATTCCTCGCCTCGCCTAGTCGCTTCTTATCTCATTCGAACTACCGCAATTACCCAATTGCCGCACTCAGTTCTTAGGGATACAACAACAACCCGATCAATCCAATAAATAGCCCAATAATTTTGTAAATATATGAGAACGCAATCACTAGGATGCGTAAATTTTTTAAGGTATTTTAGAGTTGATTGCAATCGTATTGAACAATTACAAGTATTATTCGTTCCGGTTATTTACCTATCTCAATCATATTCTATTTAATAAAAGTAATCTAATGAAGAAACTGCGGGTAAATGAAAACTCGAATAGCGACATCGCGAACAAATCTATCCTAGTACTGAGAAAAATCTCAGATCTACGTGCAATTAATTGCCACTATCACTCGAACCAGATCGCTTGATTGTTCAAGATTTTCGGACACCAAACGCTAAAGTTGACGGACTCTGATATCATCACTTCCATCGAAATAGTATGTAAAAGTAGCATGATAAAATTTATGTCAAAAACGTAACAAAACATCAGGTATAGTTATTTCAGCATCGGCCACAGATACGATGCACTTGCAATAAAATATAGTATACCCTCAAAGAAAAAAAAAAGAAATATACTAAAGTTATTTCAGGTATTTTCTAGTGATTGGGCAAGCTTTGAAAAAAGTATTTTCATTTCTTTCGTGAAGTCGTTTTTGGATAGTAGTTTATTGAAAATTCGCACCACATCGTCACATTTGCTTATTGTAGCGAAAAAACGTAAACATAACGAGTTAGCTCTGTAATCGGCTCTTTAATTCTGAAAAATATTCTAAATTAACATAATATAAATTCATGTTACTGGATCGAGACTGATGAGACTATATTTTGACTATAGATCAACACCATCAATGTCGAAGTAAGTAATACATTCAAGGGAGATACGACAGAATAGACTAGCCGATTGCATCGAACTTTTAGTTAAATAATTAAGTAGTTGTCGATTGATTTGTTAATGAAATAATGAGCACTAGTGAAAAACACTTTTGTGTGTGGGTGTGTTATTCAGAGATTTATATTACGCGACTGTCGTATTTCCCTGGCTTTTCAGATTAGATGTTGCTTATTTTTATTCTGTACGCCCCAAATAGTGACAATAGCTAGAGATAGAATGTAATATCCTTATATAATGAGTTACTGATATGCACAAGGGCTATTATAAGAATTAGAACGTCACAATCGCAGAAGCAGTTGGTAGTAATAGTAAGTTTAATTTTACACTTGTTATATAGTGACTTGGTTCTTTAAGTGAAACTTAACCACCTAAGTTAGAAAACAACCAATCTTAGCACCCGAAATTTGAAAGTTTTATCGACAGATCTACTGCTATACTAAGCAGGCATGTTATTACAGAATTTTATTGGTTGTCATTTCAGATCAGCAACGCGATTTGATCCTGTGACGCATCCGTCGTAGGCCGTTGGTCGAAGCGAAGAGTCGAGCTCTCCATGAAAGGATCGAGAGAGAGAATCCTGGGAGCATGAACAACGCGATTTGATCCTGTGTCGCAGCTGTCGCGTCGTAGGCCGTTGAAGTGAAGAGTCGAGCTCAATAATGCGTTCGTTACGATCCTGCCACCAGTAGGCCGTTATCAGTAGATTTAGTAGATATCTTAAACTCGATTCGATGTGACAGCATGTACCGATTATTGATTGAGAAATAAGTTAAGTTGATATCTAAGACGTGACCCTACTGGCCAGGCCATTATTGTAGCACCCAATCGACAAAATCTATCCCTGATCGAGTGCCCCCGCGGTTATGGTCGTAATAGTATGTCGAAGTTGTAAGAAGAATTCAAATGACAATGGGTATTCTTGTTAGGTGACGTTTTCCTGTAATTCCGTATTTTTAGCCGACGATACTGAAAAAAAAAGTACCTACTCAAGTCGACGCGTATTTACTTATGAATACGCATAGCTTTTAGAGTACTTACGCGATATTGATGTTTCTTTTTACATTGAAAAAAGTGTATTTCTTAATTCCATAGTCAAAATGCAGTTGCATAGTAGATTCCAGCGAACTTTTCAAATTTTGTACAAATGTCGAAATGTTGAAGTCAGATGTGATATTTTTGGCGAAAATAATTTTATCCTTAAACCTTTTGGTAGGCATTGGCCTACCAAAAGGTTGAAAAGTAAATTTAGAATTTCGAACAACGCCCTAATTGCCCATAGTCATTTGATTTGGTGAATAGCATGTATTAAACCAAGGGGTTCGATTCCGGTAAGGATAGTTAATCGATCGATCGCTAGTCTTGAATAAATTATCATTATTTTGATAATTCGCATAGAAAAGTATTTGTGTAAGTGTTGTAGAATGGCAAATGGAAAGAGATAGTTCTACAATCGAGATCTCGGATAACAATAAGAGAAATATCGTTGCTAAATACGCTTTTTTGATCCTCAGTAAATATAATAGTATCATAATAGTATCTCGGTATCATATCGATTTTAATGCGTATTTTTGTCATTAATGCAACACTGAACAAATAAGACATATGTTTATTTTTGTAAAAGCGACGCAAGAATCATAGCAATAATCGAGAACCAAATTTGATAACGCCTACTTGTTATCATGCCAAATGTAGTACCTGTTTCCATGATCATTCACCAGATGACGTTTTAAATAATAAATTGTCAAATGAATTGAGTAGCGTGTACCTACATTTGCTATGCAATATTGTTTTAGAGAATAGACGAAACATAATGTTACTCGAACTAATAATTATTAATTCTTTTTCAATATTGATGGCTAAACTTTCTAGACTTGGACATTAGGTTGAAAATAATAAGTTTTACAAATATTTACAAAATAAAATATTTGATATCATGAGTATTATCACACAGATTGAATAACTTTTTGATTAATTTTTGATTGATGTAGTAGAGTAAATTTTATTTTGTTTTTCAAGTTCTTTGTTGTACTAGTAAGCTTTTCCCATGATTATTTCTGGAGTTCGAAGTAATTTATTCGTTTTATAAATGCTCTGATAAGTATTTAATATTCTCACAATGAATTGCTTTCGATGTGATTTATTTTATGTCAGATATAATCGTGTCGTTTTTTTCCCAAAGTCGATGTTTGTTTTTGATGATTCTATATTGAATTAACTACCTAAAACATACATTTAGCAGATTTTTTATAAGTTCGATGTAACTAGGTACGTAAATTATATAAGACTTGTAATTTTAGGTGATCTAGCAACTTTTGTGTAACCGACCATGATGCCTAATGTTGGGTTCCCACCGGGATCATACGTGAGGACACGCACGTTGTCATGATGGACGAATGTTGGGTTTGAGACAAAAACTGCATATTTTAAAAAATGCCGTTTTTGAACGGATACGATAGTTTCACAAGTTAACGAAAGCGGTAGTCAACCACATACTTTTATAAGAATAAATGCTACCGGATACGAGCTGTGGTTGGCGATTGCGGGGGGATATGGAAAAATATAAAAATAAGCTCATGGTCGGCTCCACGAGGGATTTTGAGGATTCATTCTGGAACTAGACTTCAAGCTGAGAACAAGTAATTGTACCTGCGCCAAGCTGTAAAATACTGAAAATGGAAGAAATATTGTAGTTGAAGAATGAAGAATAAAGTTAACGCAATTGTCATATTGGTGTATAATTTCGCTCAAGTCTTCGGTCTCCTCACATAATGTACATTGCATGCATTACGAACAAAAAACATATTATGTATTAATTATAATAACAATCACTACAGGTAGGAAAATAATGGCGAGAAAGAGAGGAGGCCTATACTCAGCAGTGGGTGGAACAGGCTGAATGGATAGATAGATAGATAGGTAGGAATGTGTGCATGCATTTATAATGATTTTTTGCGCGTGAACGTGATGAAAATTTGGATAGTTAATTTTATATTTATAATTTTTAGGGTCTGGATGATCCAATTGCTTGTTATGTAGTAGTAGTTTAAGTAGTTTTAGATTATGTAGGTCTTGTATTTAGTGGTAGTTGATAAATGCACTTGCCCTATTTAAAAAAAATATGCGATAATATATTTAATATTATTTTCTTCAATAACATTCAATGTTGTTTTTAAACTTTCGCGATTTGAACACATTATTATTATATACTACGGTATTTATATATACGGTATTTTGGTGAGGTATTTATTTATATCGTAATTTTAGTGCGTGATTAGTCCCGTAGTATACCTATATAATGATAAAACATTCAATGTTTTTGAAAAAAAAATTAATATGAAAAAAAATGCCTGTAAATATTTATAGTCCACATCGGTAAGTGAGATTAAAACGTTGTGCAAAAGTTTAGTATAAAATACAACGGATTGCACTCAGGGAGCGCCGGCAGAAGTGAAAACTTGAACATATAAAGTAATATCATTTATGTGGTAAAATAAAATAACACTTACGTATCTTGACGGGAGTTACCCATCCCAAAAACTGCAACGCCGCTAAAGAAGTTTCACTTCAAAAAATGTCTTGTTTCATTATTATAATATACTACGGGACTAATCGCGCACTAAAATTACGAGATAAATAAATACTTCATCATCCCGACGTTTCGGCCGAGTTGCATCAACCGTGGTCACAGGTAGACTAGGGTCATCGGGATGATGAGGTATTTATTTATCTCGTAATTTTAGTGCGCGATTAGTCCCGTAGTATATTATAATAATGTGGTCAAATCGCGATAGTTTAAAAACAACATGTCTTGTTGCACTACAGCACAACTCCGTCCACTTCATTCTTATTTCTAACTAATAGATGAATAGACATCCACACCACTTGTGTAAGATTATTATACTTCTTTTTATCGATGAGGTGATACTTATAATATATTGCGTGGTTCCGTAGAGTTATAATTTTTATTTACCTACTTATGTACCTACTACCATCTTAGGTTTGGCACCTTGACGCGACAATAAACCCGATTACAGAGGCGCCAGCGTAAATTAATTAGCAACGTAAAAAGCGTTATCTTTATCGAATACCTAGAGTGAAAAAGAAACAAAACTATGCTATTTAGCTAATATAGTTACGCTGGCGCCTCTGTAATCGGTCTGTGATAAAAAAAAATTGGATTGATTAATAACTAGCGTGGTTTTTGCATGTTATTCTAATTACAAATGCGTGGTTTTTATGGCAGACATTAAATCCACTATAGTTTCAACTGCATTGGGGATTTTTTTTCAAGATGGAGCCACATGTGTTATATTTTAAACATTAGAAGTTCTAAAACATTGTACCTACTTTTTTCTTTCGTTTAAATTATGTTGAATTTGCGATAAATATTGCTACGCATTATAATCAGTAGTTAGTCCTGGACACGGAGTGCGCTGGTGGCCAGTAGCACAGTTTAATTACTAGTACAGGCACCAGCCAGACCCATCAGCTATTTATGTAATTGTTTCATTCTGGATATTGTATAATTACGACTAGTATTTAGGAACTTTTAACATAAGTTATATTTAATAGTGCTTTGTAATTGGTGTCAATAAATCATTTATTCCAAAAAAAAAATATTTTAATTAAAAAATGTAGTTGAACTGGCCACGGAACCCTAATTTACAATATACATCTCCGGTCAGCAATTCGGAAGTGGGCACAAAAGGCCGACGATACAATTGTACCGGATAATAATAAATAATTGTACATTAATAACAAATAATAGTGAATCATAATTATTATAATAGGATACGTGAGGCCGTATTTAAATACTATTATTTTGTGTGTTTAATAATTTGTTCGCTACTGTATTGGGAAGTTCAAGGTGCGGAAATTAAAGGTTTGTTTGTATTTTACAGATATATTATCTGGTGTTACCAGATAGAAAAAAAAAATCAAAAAAGACAGAGCCTTATCTATTGTACTTATTATATGATTCTGGAACAAAAAAAACTAACGCGCGAAATCACTTAAAGGCTCTTCTTAGTACAAAGACTTGCTAAGAGGTCTTTTTATTAGCAATAAAGCCGCTTATTGTAACACTATTCTTAATGTATTCATTTGTATCTTAATAATTATTATATACTACGGGACTAATCGTGCACTAAAATTACGAGATAAAAAAATACCTCCTCATCCCGACGTTTCGGCCGAGTTGCATCGACCGTGGTCACGGGTAGACTGGAATGTAGAATGAAACGTCGGGATGAGGAAGTATTTATTTATCTCGTAATTTTAGTGCGCGATTATTCCCGTAGTATATAATAATTATGTGTTCAAATCGCGAAAGTTTAAAAACAACATTTTTTTTTTTTTTTTTTTTTTAATCTTTATTTATTTATAGAGGGTTTTATCCGCAGGATAATGCCACCCTCGACGCACTATTTACATTTTAAACTAATATATATCTTACAGTACGCTTAATTCCTAGTTTAACTATTTTATATAGTACCCTGGCTCGTCGTGACGATGGATCGGTCAAAATACTGTTATACAGCCCTAGGCTGTGGGCTTCTAAATCGTATTCGAGTAGAAATAAATCCCTCTCAGGTCCATTCCGGACACACTCCGCCATTATGTGGGTGACATCTTCAACCACCATACACTCGGAACATATAGGAGTTTCAATCTTACCCATGAGATGCGCAAAACTGTTCAGCGGGATGTGTCCGGAGCGAAGTCTAAAAGCGGTAACGAATTCCATTCGGTGCATATCTACTCCAACGAACCAGGGTGAACGGGGAAGGTCAGGTTGAATGGTTCTATACCAAATACCCTTGCTTCGTGACCTCTCATCAAAATATTCTTTCCACATATTCCTACACTGGGCGCGAACAATTGGGATGAGGTCGCTAAAGTAGGGTACAAAGTTTAATGGCTCACCATCTGTGACAGCTTCTTTAGCTAGGCGGTCTACTTCTTCATTTCCACTTATACCTACATGCGACGGTACCCATTGTAAAACAATATTTTTGTTCTGCATCTTGCTGAGGGAATCCAAGATTTCATACGCTATCGGTGCGCCTCGAAAATTCGAGGTGCAGCGAGCGAGGTGCTGTAAAGCACTTTTGGAGTCCGTCAGTATTACGTGTTTGCCAGATCCTAATGATTTTATATGCGATATAGCTTGCGCAATCGCTAATAATTCAACATACATAATTGAAATTTTAACATTGATTTTAAACTTTTTAGATATGCTATTTTGTGGATCGTAAATTGCTAGTCCAGATTCCTTCCTTTCTTGCGAACCGTCAGTATAAATGTAGTGATAATCAGGATAATTATGGTGGATGTAGTGATCACACATTAGTTTTAAATCATTGCATTTATATTGATGTTTCGCTTTTTTAACATTGTCTATATTAATTTTAATTACATCGGTTAAGTCCACATTGCTTACCCACGTGTCTAGCATATAACGTTCTAATTGACTGGATGAATATACGGGATAAGTATTGAGCAGATCACCAATCATAACTAGTGTAGGTTTTTTTTTACGTCTCCAATAGATATTGTTCCTACATAATTCTGATAAATGGTTTAGTGCTAATGAAATTTTGTTATTTTTTATGGATTTTATCTTAAGCCAAAACTTGCCCGCCAAGTAATATCTACGTATAACAAGCGGCTGAAGATGAAGTTCACTCTCCATCACATGTACAGACGTGGTCCTAATAAAACCACCGATAACTCGTAAACATTGGTTTTGCAACTTATCCAGTTTTGCTATGCTATTTTTTGGGCCCGTAAAAACAACATTTGTATCTTAATATTGGGGTGGCAATAAACAATGACTCTATTTATTCTTCATGTCTTAATTAATGACTAATTCTAACATTTAACTTTCATGGTCCTAACTTACGCACCTTAATTGCAAAATTACCGTACCTGTCTTTTTAATAGCCCACTATAGAACGTAGGTCGACCCACAAAGGGTAATTGGGCCAAATCCACCATGCTGGGCCAATTCGGGATTTACCTATGCATCCCATGTTACCCCACGATGTATTTCTGTACCAAAAAACCCGTGACATGAAATTCCACATTGTCGCAAAATCATTACGCTCTATGTATTAACCATGTCAGAGGCCTTCAGGCGGCCTAAAAACTCTGACACCAGGGCAGCCACCCGCTCTATACCAACTTACTTACAGACTTTATGTGTTAGCGGGTAAAAGTTCCCATAAAGTACATTGTAGGCTATCTTCTCTATTTGTAGGTTCAGTAATTGCAATTGCTCAATACCGAACAGAAGTAAACTACAAAATATCAAGAGTACGGAAGGCGAGCTTTTTACAATACCTACCTATGCGCTCTCGAGCAACTCCCACTCTTGCACTTGTTCCCCTCACGCTAATTTCTTCAAGCTACAGTCTGTCAAATCAGTCAGTTAGATTTAAAAAACTGGACAAGTGCGAGTCAGGCTCGCACACCGAGGGTTCCGTACAAATCTAGAAAATTTCACATAATTGGGAAGTAAGTCGTTAAAATCCCTATACTATAACCATCGACAAAAAAGTTTTTTTTTCACTTTTCTCGTCATAAATCGAAAATTACACATTGTTCAAATAATTAAAACCCTGTTTTAGCATGTTCTAATGAAGTTCTTTTATATGATACCTTACATGATACGATTTAC
The DNA here is from genome assembly GCA_949316475.1 of Hypomecis punctinalis. NCBI lineage: Eukaryota > Metazoa > Arthropoda > Insecta > Lepidoptera > Geometridae > Hypomecis > Hypomecis punctinalis. The sequence goes on from OX438820.1 coordinate 2,721,872, forward strand.
TCACTTTGAATTTTGAACCCATATTTTGTGAATTTTGAGGCCCTATTTTGTGTGATTTAAATTAAAATGTGCAGTTTTCAGATTTATTCCTATATGTGTACTCTGAGACGATGCTTCTCGCCAAATTTCATAGTTCTATGTCAACCGGAAGTACCCTGTAGGTTTTGATTTTTGTAAGTGTCAAAATTTGCGGTTTTTTACGACATAAACGGCTCTAACTTTTTTAAACGATAACTGAGAAGTTTTTCTTTTACACAACTGCAAGAGAACATAGATATACGTATTTAGTTTAAATTTCAACTCGATATCTTCACGCGTTCCCGAGATAAAGAGTCTTGACATACACACAGACGGACAGACGGACAACGAAGTGATCCTATAAGGGTTCCGTTTTTTCCTTTTGAGGTACGGAACCCTAAAAAACCCTAAAAAGAACTTAAAAATAAACCTTGATAACGCTATGCAGTAGTAGGGATTTGCTTCATTCAGGTGATCTACCAAATACAAAGCCTAAAGACCTTTAAAATGCCGAAAGACCTTTAACGCAAACAAACGGCTTAAACAACTGGGGTTTACAGTGGGTTTACATCTAATATGTCTTTCAGACCACGGCAGGACTCATTGTATTTCATTGTAAACAACATCCATGCCCCGGGAGCCATCTAAGATAGTACCATACTGACCGATGTTCTGACCAGTTCAAATTTCTTTACTGATCGCCGAAGTGGAAATTTCGGTGGTCGGTAAACTGTTCAAGCTATGCTATAAAAGCTACATTACATTTCGAGAATGAGCATTTGGACTATCTTTAAACCTTCAAGGGTATCCACAGATCCAATAGCTTGTTATGTAGTTTTAGATTATGTATATCTTGTATTTAGTGGTAGTTAATAAAAGCACTTGTCCTATCAAAGAAATATTTCAAGAATTTTGTAGTAGTTAATATTCTTTTTACTTTATAAGCCGTGGTGGTCTAGTGGTAGTAACACCCGACCTGCAATCGTGAGGTTCAAATCCCGATCCCGTACCAATGAGTTTTTTTGGAACTTATGTACGGAATTACCCACCATTGGCTTTTCGGTGAAGGGAAAACATCGTGAGGCAACCTGCATACGTCCGTAGAAGAAATTCGATGGGGTATGTGAATCCACCAACCCGCACTGGGCGAGCGTGGTGGATATGGCCCAATCACCCTTCGTGGGTAGGCCTACGTCCTGCAGTGGACTATTAAAAAGCTAGTACAGTACAGTAATATTCTTTATTTAGGTAGGTTTTTTATTTTGTGTAAATATATACAAAAACAGGGGGTATAAATCGAAATAAAGACTGTGTCCTTGTGGGAGGGTGCCAAGAACGCTGGTTGCATTCCCACGCTGAACTGCTAAATAAATTCCATGCGCGAGGAATGAGACAGCCTTCTTGTCACCAGCAGCGTCGACAAGTTTATTAATTAGTAGTTAATTAGTTATGGTACCTTCTTCAAAGATTTCCGAGTTATGACAATTGATGAACGAGCTCTGACTTGACGAGCTCCACAGCTGGTTCCGAAATGTGCCAGTGTGTTTAGTTTTACGTTGTATGAAACTTGAATTCCGTATTGTAAATATTTTGTGTCGTACCTCCAGTAGCTGCGGTCGGGTAAATGAGATATAAATGACGCACAATCACTACTCTCGGCTATTAGCATTTCTTCAACTCATGGCCTGGTTGCAGACGTCATTTAGTCACTACTCGTAGATTATCTAGAATAACCTACTAACTCTAATGAATATAATTATTTACAAAACAAATAAACGCAACTTTCGACAATACATCTTCTACCACAGCACACAGAGTTAAAATTAAAAAATAATGTGCAATCATTAGACCTGCACTTCATCAAAGTTAAAGCAATTGACTGCCTCGGTGGCTCAGTGGTTAGTTACCCTAACTTCTGGATCAAAGAGGCGTGGGTTCAATCCCCACCCAGGGCAAATATTTATGTGATGAGCATAAATGTTTGCTCTGTGTCTGGGTGTTATTTAGTTACTATCTATATAAGTATGTATTTAAAAACACGTATATGTAGAATATCAGTCTCTGGCAGCCATATCACAAGCTTTGCTTAGTTTGGGGTCAGAGGCCGTGTGTAAGATGTCCCAAAAATATTTATTTATTTATTTATTATCTATGGGTTCTGGCGTCCGGCTTCGCTGTTTTTCCCGCTCACTCTCGTAGCCTCAGTAACTGGAGCAAGCAGGAGAAAAAGTGAAGCCGCACGTCAGAACCTCAACCGCCAGAAACCTAAAATCAAAAACCATAGATCTAATAGAGATACTATCAGCATATTTTAAGATTTTTATCGCTCATTTAATTGCATTTTAGTGCTCTTTCGCACTCTAAAATACCTACCTATCTTTTTACTTTCATCCCAACAACGTAATATTACTTTTTTGAGTTAACAAAAAACAAACAGGCAAACTTTAGATAAGTGCGAAAGTAAACTTATACAGGGTTACATACAACGGTGGTTGTGAAACTAACCGTCTTGCCACAAAAGTTTTACGCACGCTTTAGACAATATTTATCAGTATAAATTGCACGCTTAAACGGTGTTTAAGGGGTGTTTAAAACTTTTGTGGTAAGGCGGTAAATCTCTCACTTAAGTGACACGCATATCATTTAGCTTTTCTTTTTTATTTAATTTACATTTGAATTACGTCTAATTTGCTTGTAATGAATTATTAAATTTCAGTTTGTTGTGATTGTTATTCATTAATCATCACTTATTATGTAAAGATAATTATTTCCTCCTGCGTCCATCGATATTATCATCTGTAAGATGCCAGATATATAAAAAAATAGATCTAATAGAAAAACTATCGACATCTTATAATAAAATTGTGTTTATTAGGCTCAACGTACTCGTATAAGCATTGCCATTCAGCGTGCAGCGTGGCAATGCTACCAGCATGCTGGGGAACAGATTACCCCCGGGGGACTGATCGAATATTCCATTATAAAAAGGACTTGGAGGAGGATTGTCACAGCCAAATCTTAAATAAGTAAAAGGTACGTTCGCCAAAGATATATATGACGGAGTGAGACAGCATAGCTGGTTTTAGTTGAAAGCAATAGTGTTGATTTTAAATTGGGTATCACCCGAATAGGGTCACACGTGGCAACACTGCATGCTTGTGTCTGAATGAAATGACTTTGACAGATGACCGAGAAACGTCATGCCTTTCCGAGCGCGAGGCGGATTGCACCCGTGCAAATCCATTGACTTTGAAATCTGTTTCCATCCTCGATAATTCTTGTTAAACTGATTACCAAGTGATACTAGGTCAATAAAACCACCCGTTGCAGTAGTACAGAGTGTTTATTTTGGTGAGATGGACAACTGGAGACCGCCGGCGTGCTGTACCAATGAATGACCCACAAATAACGATGGCGGGTGATTGAGACGATCACTCTCAGACCCCGACATATATTATTATACCTACATCCAGCTACGAACAGCCATGAAAAATGCATAAGTTTCAAACGTAAAGCTTTTTAGGTTCAACCGTACATGGGTACTGTACCTTTCAAAGTACGACCTTTCAAAGTAACCCTGTATTAAAGTTAATGAACAAGGTGCTCATGTTTTATAATGGCAACAAAAACCATATAACCAGCTATATCCACTCAAATACGGCTTTACAGCTGTTATAAAAACAGACTATTTAAAAGTGAAAGCCTCATCAAAACGAGACCAGCATTCACGCACGATAAATTTGCAAAAGTAAATGTGATGTAATTTTTTTGCTCTTGATATTTAGTTGCATAGACTTATAACTTATTACATTACGCACGCCCTACAATCGTGAGGTCGTGGGTTCAAATCCCGATCCAGAACCAGTGAGTTTCTTAGCACTTTCTGTACAGAATTTCACACCATTGGCTTTTCGATGAAGGACAACATCGTAAGGTAACCTGCACACGTTCATAGAAGGAAGTCGATGGTGTATGTAAATCCACCAACCCGCGCTAGGCCAGCGTGGTGGATAAGGTCCAATCGCTCTTCGTGGGAAAACCTACGTAATACAGTAGACTTCAGTAAACTAATAAAACAAGGCATGTACTTCATATTCATATTTTTATTTGCAAGAATGTAGGGTAATTACATGGTACTTGTCTTAAAACAACTAACAGCCTTGGCCAAAAGTATTAGGCACCCTGTATTTTCACTCTATCTTCTAAACTAATTTCACTCCTTTTTGGCATTTTTAACAAAATTAGGTCTCAATTTAATCACATCAACAGAAATGAAAGCTTGTTTAGGTACTTGTTAGAGTCCAGAACTCAAGTGACCAAACATTGACTGATAAGACCTAAAGAAAACCGAATCCTTTGTTTTCGGTCACCAGGTGTTATATGACCTTAACAAAGAGCCGCTTGATATTCTAAGAAGTTATTTATGACCCCGGTAAGTCATTTATGATAAGCACTCAGTTATTGGTTAAGTAGTAAACATGCATTTTGATTTTTTAAAGGTGCCTAATATTTTTTGCCAACGCTGTATATCTAGTATCACTACATCCAAATCTCATGGAGCATGCAAAATACAAAATTATTGCTTCTTAGAAACTATAAACTCATTAAACCATTCAATTAAATATTACAAAATTATCAAAATACAATGTCAATATAATGTACAAATTTGTGTAGAAAAAGTAAAATTATCTACCTAAATACATAACATACTAAATGAAACAGCTCTTAAGCACACCGGCCACCTGTTTTTCTTACCATTTAACCATTTTCAAGGCAGAGGAATTTCCGACCAAATTATTTGGTCGTTTTTTCCAAAACGAATTGAGTTATTGTTTTTTTTCCTATTGCCACATTATCTCTGAAAATTATTTGATTTATTTTTTTCAAATCCTTTTGTTTTGAAGAAATATTTAGTGTACTTCCGCTCTGTCGTAGTCGTAGGCATAAACGTTAAGGGTATCTACCATTCAACAAACCGATTTTCATTTCCTAAAAAAAAGTTATAAATTATTATTATTTTTTGTGATTAGGTATTTATTTTTATAACATAAAAAACATTGAAACATAATTCTTAATTACCTTATACAACGTGTAACGGAAATACTGTATACATACTGAAAGTACCAAATCAGATAACGGTAACAAACTAGATGGGGGCATGTTTAGCCGTGTAAGTTCGTTTGCTGATATTTAATCTTTTTTTGATAAACTAGTCATTTTTATGACTAATTCACATTTGCACAGCACTATCACACTAAACAGCTGTGAGGTCAATAACACGACCTTGTCCATCAAAATCAGACCACACCTCCTTGAACTGCAGTCCTTTTTTTTTCTTCTAGTCAGTCATATTTAATTTTTTTTTAAAGTGAGTGTTGTTATTTTGGCTCGGAATTTCGAATACAGCATCTATATAAGGTATAGTATCAACCCACTTTTTATGTATACAGCCTTTCCGTTACACGTTGTATATACATATTATGCACAAAAATATGAAACCTATAAACTAAATAAAATAAATAAATAAACAGAGGCTACGAGTAAAATCGAAACAAATACTGTGTCCGTGTGGTAGGGTGCCAAGAACGCTGGCTGCATTCCCACGCTGAATGGTTAAAGAGATCCTCTGTGCGAGGAATGAGCCAGCTCTCTTGTCACCAGCAGCGTCAACAAGCTTTGGCGAAATTGTCTTGAAGAATTTAAGACAATTTTAACTTTTATTGCATCACATCTGTTGCTGTCATCAGTCTTTGTTCCACCTACCGTCTCTAAGCAGTCATGTCTATGATTATTACAACTAAAGATTCTTAAGATAACAAATATAGTCGGTATAATAGTTACTTAGCAAATGTCACGTATTCCAAAAGGAATCCGATATCATATCCACAGTAATTAAATTATTTATAATTGTAATAGTCGTTGTTGAGCATTCCGATTTCTTCTAAAGGTTAATTATTGAATGCTCATCGACTTGAACGTAAAGGAAGACATTCACACGGATATGCGTGTTTGATGAGTAACATACATAGGCCTCCCCTACAAATACAAATTATTTATTATGACATAATAAATGTGTTACAGCGATACATGATCCACAGGCTCTAGACTGTGTCTCAGGAGCCAGTGGCTTCTCCATCCTGCTAATAATAATTCAGGTTGCCTGGAAGAAATCGCTTTAAGCGATAAGGCCGCCGGTTGTCGCACTATTTTAATTCTATTGTTTTCTTTTATTGTTAAATTGTAAATTGTGTGAACAATAAAGCGTTTTCTATTCTATTCTAATATTATAAACGCGAAAGTTTGTGAGGATGGATGGACGGATGTTTGTTACTCTTTCACGCAAAAACTACTGAACGGACTGAGATGAAACTTAGCAAAAATATAGCTTATATATCAGAATAACACATAGGCTATAAATTATGATGATATTGCGTCAAAAATCATAATATCATGCGGGCGAAGCCGCGGGTAAAAACGCGGGTATTAACATAAAAAGCATGCCAAAATGTAAATAAAGAAAAATAAAGAGATGACTTAACTAATTTAGAAAAATATATCATTTAAAAATTTAAATTAAAAATAAATGAATTCCGATGTAAATTATAAATACTAATTTATACATTAACAAAAAATACAAATATTTCAAACCAAAGATAAGAAAACTAGACTTGTCTTAACTAATTTAGGATAAAAAAATGAAATCTTATAAAATAAATTTTAAAATTTGAATTAAGATAGGTACACATAGTTACTAATTTATACATTAACATAAAAAAATACAAAACAAAGATTGTATAATGAATAAACATTAACTTGAAAAATTATAAAAATAATGTTTATAAATTGTATATTATAAACATCGTGTATAAAAATCGAATTGTTTCGTCGGTCAAAAATGGATTAATATGTATTATGAAGGTTAACCATTGAAAATCAATCTATTGATGGTTATTTTTAGTCTGTGTCTACATTTACCTACTACGCAATTACTAATTATAAATTAGTACAAATATCAATGTAGGTTATGTAGGCCAAAGGTAACGATTGCCAAACTTAATTGTAAGTGAGTGAGCTCGTAGTGATCTACATTTTGACCATCACTTTCGAGTGAGGAAATATTACCTATTACTTATACGCACGTGTCTCAAACTAGGGCCGACGTGGATTACAAGAAGTGCCATCTTCAGTACCTCAGCTGTAGATGGTCCACTGCTGGATATAGACCTTCCCTAAGGATTTTTCAATAAGAGTCCAATCCGACAGCTCCCTGCAACAGGAAGTATTCCGTATTTGGTATAGGCGCCGGTTACCAAAGGCACACAGTCAGACACCGACCCCGCCGGCGAGGTCAGGACCCTCAGGATCTGTTAGAAGATCGGATAGAATCTCTCCAAATAATCAAACAGCTCAACCTATTAGGACCACAGGACACACTCCTTCTGGGGTGCCCGGGCAAGTCTGATCTCCCCCGCCGGGTGATGGCCCAAGCCGAGGTCCGTGCCTTCTCAGGTGCCCTTGCGCTAGTCACCCTTTAACCCAATCTTGGGGCTCAGCCGCCTTCTGCGCTCGCCCATGCCCGGTAAGCTGTAGAGGCATCAGAGGCCAACAGCTCTTAGTCATTAAAAAAAAATTCAATAAGAGCGCTTGGAAGCGGTTTGCATCCTGCTGTCTTTTTTACGAGCATTTATTTAACTTGCAATGGATATACCTATGTTTGTATGTAATTATGTAAGTTCAGGAGCAATCTTGTAAATTAAATTTGACCAAATTCCCGGTTTCTGACTGAGCTGAAATTTTTCACGCATATGTATGAATTAGGAATGAGGAGATCCGTAGAATAACCAAGGTTACCGACATAGCCCAGCGGATTGGCAAGTTGAAGTGTCAATGGGCAGGGCACATAGCGCGGAGGACTGATGACCGATGGGGTGGAAAAGTTCTCGAGTGGAGACCACGTACCGGCAAGCGCAGCGTAGGACGTGACGACCCACAAGGTTGACGGATGACCTCATTAGCACCGCAGGATCGCGCTGGATGCAAGCCGCTATCAACCGGTCTTATTGGAAATCATTGGGGGAGGCCTATGACCAGCAGTGGACGTCCTATGGCTGTAATGATGATGATGTTTATCGCGTAACAATGCAATAGTATGATACTGAAGATGATCTGATGATGGAGCCAGAAGTGGCCATAGGAACTCCTGTACTAAACAAGATAGACCCGTCGTGTTCGGGCTCGTTTTACTTGTCTTGGCTGGCACTCTGCTGCTACATGATAAAAGCTAGTATCTCAAAAGCTTGTATTTTAAAAAGTTATATTTTATAATACTTTATTTAAATAGATAGTGATCATATTGAACAGGTACATATACTATTAAATTGGTAGACAAAGATCTGGTATGATCACCTTTAATAGGTGTATACATCATTTTTTATAAAACTTCTTGGTGGTTGGTGACATGATTAATTCATCAGCTAATCAGTCGGTGGACATCCTACGCTGTGCTTTCCGATATGTAGTATCCTTTTGAGAACTTTAGCTACCATTGTCTACCAATACTCCGCGCTATGTAGTCTGCCTTTTACCACTTACTTGCTAATCCGTCTTTAATTCTCCACAAATCTAATCTCCTCATTTCACACACACACTCACACACACACACACACACACACACACACACACACACACACACACTACTACAGTAGTTATTGAATGCTCACAGAGGATTAAAAATTGTAAATGTAATTGTAATTAAAATAAAACTGTACTCTGCAACACAGGCTCCTCGGAGACCTAGTGCAGAGTGCAGCGTACTTAATTTAGCCTAAGCGTCCCCTTGGAACAAATAAACTATTATTATTATTATTATTTCTGATTCGATCTCACACAGATAATCTGCGCGTAGTTATTTTCTTAGCTCGTTAGGATATTTAGAGGTTGCTTATAAGGCCCATAAACATATTGCATAGAAACGTGTTGAGTGATTGCAAAAATTAGTATAAATAAAGACATTACTGGCGTACCAATAATTATTCAACTTTATTTCGAAAAAAAAAATGGCATACCGGCTTCAACCGTTTACTGCATTCGAATAGTTCACACGGGTCATTGTAGTAATTTTCGCATCATTGCTGATTTATCAAAAACGGCTTAGCCGATTTCGATAAAATTTAAACGGGGCCATATAAAAAGTATGATCTACCAAAAAAAAAATATCATTGAAATGGAACTACATAAAAAAATATACGCGTTGAATTGAGAACATCCTCCATTTTTTCGTCGGCTGAAAACATGAATCCTCTAAAACTGTTAAGTAAGTTCGTAGAGGCCGGGTGGCTAGCCCTGGTGTCAGAGTTTTTAGACCGCCTGAAGGCCTCTGGCATCGTTAAATGCTTGAAACAACCGGGACCTACAATTTAACCTATCATCGAGCCACGATAGCGCTCGGAAAGTAAGAACAAGCCCAACATAGCGAAAGAGTAGTACCTACTCTTATCTCCCGACGATTCAATTTTGCGTCGCATCTAAAAGGAAAAAGCCCCCGCCATTCAGATTATTGCCAGTTCAAGGCGCAACAGAGATATAATTAGATTGATGCTTATCTGTGTTGCAGTTGCGTGGAGAATCCGACGAATCACATTATGGCTAGCTACATTACATTAATTCTAGCTACATTATATTACTGCCATATTTCATTGAAAAAAAAAACAAATAAAAAAACTACCTACTTACATTTACACCTTTTAAAGCTAGAGTATGTAGAGTAAAGATTAAGTTCTTTTAAACAGATAAATATGTTCCTAAACTCTTTATTGCTTACACTCTTAGAGGCAACAAACATAATACATAAACACACACAAAAGAAATTGTTAATTTATCGATTTGATTTATTTTTTCACCCGAAATTTTAATAAAAACTTACGAAACCTAATCTTTAACTCACTTTTTTTTACCAAATCCAAATTATTCATGCAATATAATAATTTATTTTCATAATTTTAAGACACAATCCATAAAGAAAACAGCGGTGAAATGTCATGAAATCTGGACATATCATGTTTTGTCCAATTCCATCATCTATCTACAGCTTCGCGAACTACATGCGCTTGCGCAAGTATTTGTTCTAATGCGGTTTGCTCATCGATCATTAATGACTCGTTTCGAATGGGTGCTTTTTGTTCTTAACTAGCTAGGCGTTTGACCACACCCATTGGGATTAAACCACAACTCATCTAATGACTATTTAATTCGACTTTAAAACAGCGGTTTTAAAATTGACGACTTTTTGACGTTTCAATTGACTTTTTTTCTTTTAAAATAGCCGTGTCCAGTATGCTTAGTGTGAGTTTTGTCGTAAATATGACGCGCTCGCCGCGAGCGCGTAAGCATGTAATTTGTATGAACTTGTTGTGTTTCAAAAACGCACCGCTAGTGGCGCTGTACATTTCTTCATACAAAATAAATGCTTACGCGCTCGCCGAAGAGCGCGTCATATTTACGACAAAACTCACACTCAGCATACTGTACTAAAGTGTTGCGATACTTATCTTTATATCTTTTGCGATCCTTACCAAAGTATTTTAACCGACTTCCAAAAACAGGAGGTTCTATGTTCGTCTGTATGTTTTTTTTGTGTATGTTCAATTGTTCATCGATATTTTCGCTAATAGTGAACGACGTTCGAAAGGGTTGGTATATTTCCGAGGTGGTCCCATTTAAATTTTGAAATATCAACAATAATGTAAAAATTGTGTAGGTACACAAATTCGAGGGATTTATTCGAATTTTGTACACAATAGAGGTTAGTATTGCCATTTTTTGCGAAAAATTATTAATTATTTCTCCATTCAATTTGACGGAGAGCGTCTTATACTACCTTTGCGTAAATCGTCGTTTCAGAAATAGGACTTTCACTGGAGAACATAGGTTACCTGTATAGATTTCCAATGAGACCTATGGGAAGCTTACATCCAACGCGATTCCGCAGTCTTGATGAAGTCATCCGTCCACCTTGTAGGTAGACATCCTACTGAGCTTGCCGTTACGTGGTCTCCACTCGAGAACTTTTCGACTCATCAACGGTCATGACACCTGCGTACTATGTGTCCTACCCATATGCCATATCAACTGGCCAATCTACCAGTCTATGTCAGTTCCAAATCAACTGACATAGACGGATAGATTGGCTAAAGATATTTTTTCTTTATAGTTTTGTTCCAATAATACCAAATTGCCAAAATCTAAATCAAATCTAAAACGATTCATTTACGACAAATTTGTTTCATATTACTGCTCAAATGTCAAGATTTGCTCTTCCACGATTTCTTTTGAATTGCTGAACAATAAATCATGCGATCCGTGTGTATTGGCCATTGCTTCACGGCAATAACGTGTGAAATGTCGAGATTTGTAAATTATACTGGGTTCTTCGGAATGGGTAGGAAACTAGTAATGCTTCAAACAGACCAAGTAAAAAAATCAAGACAGAAACAAACAAGTGAGGACGGCAAAACTACGACTCGCCGAGGCTATTTGACAACATTGAAAATACGAGTATACTATTGATTGTGGTTACCCATACAGATAATAGCCTGAAAAAGACATATTTCACTTTATTATAAAACTAAAATACGTCTAATTTTCGCAAATGGCACGAAATTAAATACGATATTTTTTGATATTTTATCTGTGACGTGAACGCTCTAATAAGGGCGGCAACTCAGGTGACGTTACATGCTAGTAAACAAGAATTTCTTGATTGACTGTTGTTGGTGTAATTTGTGTTTTGTGTTTTTGGAGTAATATTATTGGATTTGTAAGTTACTTTTAAAGTATTTTCTGTCAATTTTTAGATGTGAACTAGCGTATTTACTAGTATTAATAACGTTATTTACTAGTGTGTGACGTCACAAACCAGTGTCATTACAGAATGTCGTTTTGGCGGAATCTTGAATATCTATTCTTTGACACTTGATTTTCAATTATTATTATTAATCCATTTATTTTAGTCATAAAAATATCATACCTATATCAATATAAATATTCAATGTTAATACATTATATCTATCGGAAATATAAATGTAGTGTGCTTATTGTGTACTAACGAGTAATTTAAAACAATTTCCAAAAACTAGTCAAACAGCCTATTACACACACAATCACGTACAACGCAACTACGCCTTGGCTTGTTAGTCGAACTATGGCGGCACAACACCGACGCGGACGAACTCACCACATGTATAAATAACTGGCCTCACTTGTCTCTTCACGACGTTCTGTCTTGATTTTTTATTTAATTTTGGTCTGAGGCTTTAAGGCTTTATCTTAAAAAGGCTGGTAAATAATAATGGGATCGAATTCTTATCGATACGTACGGTTTCGTATCGATAAGCATTCACTAATAAGGTGAACGAATGAACTCATTAAGGCAATGGATGCAAGCCGCTTCCAATCCATCTTATTGGAGACTGATAGGGAAGGCATATGGCCAGCAGTGGATAAATTGTTAGTAACTAGTAAATTGCGTGGAGACTTGACCTTCATCTTCCGGATATCCACGACATGTACACCTTGAAGGAAAATATGCGCGATAGCAGACGCCATAGAGTCCTCTTACAGCCTACACCATCACAAACCAACACTGCACACCACATCCTCTGCAATAGAGTTGTATACAATTGGAATAGGTTGTCTGAGGATGTTATCTCGGCAAAAACTAAAAACACATTTAAGAATAGACTGGACCTTTGGATAAAGAAGGAAAAAAATCCTTGACAGATAAATACTAATTTTATTCGACACTGCTTGATATAGGCACATCAGTATTTACTGCTCGCCTATAAACAAATAAATAAATAAAAACGCTTTTGACAAACCATTTTATTACAATAAAAATCCTCAACAAAATCAAACCAATACTTATAATTAGATGGTGCAACACTATTAATTCTCTTCACTAACTCAAAAACCACAGAATAAGCAACAGTATTAGATAATAACTATTTTTTAAGACGGCAGAGGTTGAACTCATTAACACTATGCACTCTGTAATTTGATTAATAAGACTGCTGTGAAATATAAAGCGTAATTTGTTTGTTGCGCTTGCGCATCTGCCTTGAGCATTGCAGGTGCGGGGTTCAAGTCCCGATGATTATTCATTTTGCTACCCGGAAGCAGTAATGTTTGCATACTTGCTTGGAGATTGAATCTATGTCATGATGTTTATTTTAAGTGCTTTCCACACTAGATTTTTATCTCAAAGAGTTATCTTTGTGATAAGCATTTCAAAAATCTGAAGCGAACGCAGGATTTGAACCTTGCCCCTTCGGATCACTAGGCCGACGCTCTAACCAACTGAGCTAGCTCGCCTCCTACGCAAGCTTCAAATTTCTGAAGTGCTTACATTTCCCAACTTATAGCGTTGATGGCGCCACCTGTGATACCCGTATTAGACAGGTTATCACTCAACTAGAAGTTATTAGAACTTCTAAAGATTGACGAGAGATGACGCACTGCTAAATCAATGTTATGATGTTTATTTTAAGTGCTTTCCACACTAGATTTTTATCTCAAAGAGTTATCTTTGTGATAAGCATTTCAAAAATCTGAAGCGAAATGTAAGCACTTCAGAAATTTGAAGCTTGCGTAGGAGGCGAGCTAGCTCAGTTGGTTAGAGCGTCGGGCTAGTGATCCGAAGGGGCAAGGTTCAAATCCTGCGTTCGCTTCAGATTTTTGAAATGCTTATCACAAAGATAACTCTTTGAGATTGAATCTATCTATCAGCGGTAGGACGTCCACTGCTGGACATAGGCCTCCCCCAAGGATTTCAAGTCCGATTGGAAGCGGCCTGCATCCAGCGCGCGCTCCTGCGATCTTTATTTTATCGTTAGTCCACCTAGTCGGTGGACCTCCTACGCTGCGTTTGCTGGTCTGTGGTTTCTATTCGAGAACTTTACGGCCCCATCGGCCATCTGTTCTTCGAACTATGTGCCCTGCCCATTGCTACTTTAATTTGCTAATCCGCTGGGTATATCGTCTGCGGATCTCCTCATTTCTGATTCGATCCCGCAGAGAGACACCGACCATAGCCCTCTCCATAGCACGTTGTGCTATCTTGCCCGTTGGGCTTGAGCTTATTCATAAGGCTCACATTAATATAAGAGAACACGTTTTAATTAATTGGATACAAAGCCCGATTACAGAGGCGCCAGCGTAAATTTAATAACAACGTAAGTAAGCGTTCTCTCTATCGAATGCCTTAAGTGAAAAAGAAACAGAACTATGCTATTTAGCTAATATAATTACGATGGCGCCTCTGTAATCGGGCTTATTGAATATTTAGCTTCATTTGACCAAGCTCTTCTATCAGAGATTTTTTTTCGATTCTTTTTCTTTACTAGTCGCATTTTTCAAGAAATCGAAACTTGGCTTTATCTACTATTGGATTTTTGTCTTCATGGATTTATAATCGATTTGGGAGGGATATTTCCTTGAATTAGAGTAGATTAATTACACCTTCTTCCTACATCCTTTTAGGGGCTTATTTTGTACATCAAAACTAACAACTTTTGTTCAACGACTTCTATCAAAACTCAAAAAATGATGTTCCATAGAATAATGTCATTCATTCTCGACAAAATGTATGGAACAGCTGTATTTTTTTTTTAGTTTTGGCAAACGTCGCAGTATATACGTTGTAAGTTTTGATGTACAGAATAAGTCCCTAAATCCTAAAAGGATGCTAATTGATTATCAATAACCTGTATATTAAGCTCATGAAAATTCAGTTAAAGAGATGTGTCGCAAGTCGCAAGGTCTACTGCTTGGGGAATTATGTACATAAATGTTATTTATAGTAACAAAAACTAAACAAAATTACTTGTTTACCCTATAAAATTTAACTTGATCTCTGCGACAGCTGTCAGAAAAATCACGCCTATGAAGTCCTGAATTTCTTAATAATGCAAACAGTACCTGTCAATATCATACTTTATGGGCATGCCGATTAGTGATGGACGACGAATAATCGTGACCACAGAGTTTTAGATAGAGTTTTATTTAAAATATCGATAGTTTATAGTAACGATATTTTAAATAAAACTTAATATATCATTAATTTTATTGTTTATTTTGATATCATAACATTTTTTACATGTGTAATTAAATTAAACCCAATTATATGTTACATTAGCATCGATAATAGTGAAAAACGTCGATAAATCCTATCGTTACATTATTATGAGTATTTAATTAATATCATAACATTATTTACTTGTGTACATACTTGATCTTAAATAATAGTAAGTAAATAAAATTCAATTTCTCACTTTCAACTACTCATTCGATTTCATTACAACATTGTTTGTAAATCGACTTTTTCCACCACTATTCCAACTCTTAAAATGTCAATCTTCTATGTCAATGTCACTGTCGCAGAGATCAAGTTAAATTTTATAGAGTATAGTGAAAAACGGTAACAAATAGTCCCAATTTACTACGACACGGTGTTAAACCCACATCAGGTGGTACAGTCGGTTCTCACGACGGTTTCGCGATTTAGCTGTAATCACTATACTTAGTGATTAGTATCGTGATTGCGTCCGAAGTCGAGGGCATCCACTAACTTTTTAACTAATTAGGGTTCAATAAATAAACTGTGCTTGTATAGTTAGAATGTTCAAATTAGTTTTGTAAAATCGTTGGTTCAAATTTAATTCGGTAAACCTTATCCTGCGGGCTTAGCATACGGACCATAAAATAATACTATCCACGTGTCAGAACGTGACAGAGTTATGATGAAGCATATATCTGTCACCTTTGCACACGTCGGTAAACTCTTGTCGTGGTCCTGTATGCTAAGCTAGCAGTACTCGTAAATCATATATTCTATCTTAGGCTATCAAATCTTTACCATGAAAATCTTATTCAGTAGATCTGTAAAATTCATACTTTCCACTGAAGGCTCCTTCTTAGGGTGGCATCGTGTGTCGGGTCGTTCTCTTCCCTCAAATATGGTCGAGGAGAGCGATTTTATTTATTTTTTTATTTTTATTTATTTATATTAAATTTAGCACGGTAACAGAACCAATTACACTAATGATAAATAATAACTAGGTATTACTTAAATTACGTCAATGTCAAATTTGGTTAACAATAATAATAAATTACATATCACAAAAAACACACACAAAAATATTATGTCCATGTCAAATTAAGTTTACAATAATAATAAATTACAAAGCACAGTCATTGATTTCGATTATAAGAATAAAACATTAAAACACAAAAAGTGAACAGTTATACATTCAAAAATACAAATTATTATGTACAACATACACAAGAACCAGTAGTAGAACAAGTCAGTTCATCCATTCATTCGTTCATACATCACACCTTTCACAGTAGCACAAACATTCCGCCATGATCGTCTTCCAGTCATCAGTGAACAGATCGCACTGTTGTCTTGCGTCAAGGATATCATTGAGCGAAGCAAGTGAACGTGGTATTGGGGATTTTTGGTGAGCAACTGTTTTGCATAGTGGGACCGCAAACAGCTTATGTTTCCTACACCGGATATAGCTATCAGGGACGAACAAGCGACATAATTGATCATGAAGATCCGGTGCATTTAATTTACCACGAAGGATCTTACACATGATGGCTAGCTGATCATGCGATCTCCTGACTTCAAGCGAGTTGTATCCCAGACATCCGAGTAGAAACTTCGTAGGGTACAAATATGGATAATACCCATATTTACGCAGTGGCTGGTACATGCGTCACACTCGTGATCGGGTGCTGCTTGCGGGTGTCTGCTCGTGGCATTCACTCAGTGCACAGAAACTACTTTTATTACACAAGCTTGTATTGTAAGCGGTCAAATTTGACCCGGGAAGTTGGTTGGTTTCCGATTGAGCTGAATTTTGGACGCATTTGTATATCGCGTGATAATGCAAATATGATACCATGTGATCTGATGATGGAGTCGGATTGCGGCCATAGGAACTCGTGTACTAAACTAGTCTTTTACTTGTCTTGGTTAGCACTCTGCTGTTACATGATTTCCAGGATCTCAAAATTTTGTATTTTTAAATAATTATCCTACTTCCTACTAATATTATAAACGCGAAAGTTTGTTAGGATGGATGGATGGATGGATGGGTGGATGGATGGATGGATGGGTGTTTGTTACTCTTTCACGCCAAAACTACTGAATGGATTGAGATGAATCTTTGCAATAATATAGCTTATATATCAGAATAACACATAGGCTATAAATTATAATGATATTGCGTCAAATATCAAAATATCATGCGGGCGAAGCCGCGGGTAAAAACTAGTCATTTATAAACAGTTTATTACTTACTTAGGCTAAGATAACAAAAACTCTCTTCTAGTATACTTAGTCTTCTGTTAACAGTTATAAAATTAGACGTTATAAAGAACATGGATCCTGGATTCAGTGGAGAGGTAAATATATAAGAAAAAAATATCCTGTTATCATTATCCTTAACCTACTCTAAGTTCTTGAATTATCATATCCAGTTGTAGCCCTATCCACAGCTCATTGGGCCTATTAATAAGTCGCACCAACGCGTATGTCAAAACGAAATCATCGTCAAGAAACCAGCAAACGTGGGAAACATAAGCCCCAACTATTGCCTGTAGGCTATCCATAGGTGGTATCGTTAGTGAATGCTTCTTCAAGCATGCCCATAAAACACCAATAGTTATTGAACTGTCTAGCACAGTGGTTGTTAACCGGCAGTCTTCGAACCAATGGCGGTCCCTGGAAGCATTCCAAGTGATCCACGAGCTACCCATAATCGCATTCTATATTTTTTAAAGAAACCTTTTGTAACTGTCTTTCAGGCCAGCAGTTTTTTTGTAGTACTCGTAGGTACGAAAGCCCGAACAAAAATATTTCTGTCACAAAAAAAAATATTTCATCTCAAAATCTATACCTATGTAGGTAGGTATATAACTGTAAAGTAAATTAATTGTTTAAAAAATAATATTTACGTTATTTTTTTACACATCGGTATTTAATTAGACAGTCTTACGCTGCGCTTGCCGATACATGGTCACCATTTGAGAACTTTTTACGAAATCGCGCTGAATTCACCCCGCTTCCAACCGATTTTATTGGAGATCCATAGGGGAGGCCTATGTCCAGCAGTGAGCGTCCTTTGGCTGATGGATGGATGTACACAGTATGTCGTTCCACTCAAGCCCAAACCAACTGGGCGGTCCGTGGCAAGATAGATTTTTTGCCAAATGATCCTTCAAGATTAAAAGGTTAAGAACCACTGGTCTAACGAATCATATACATTGTTGCCTTCACAGTGAGGTTATCCATCAACATCATCATTAGAGTCTGTACATGGACTGATAGATAGATGGGCATATAATGAATCGATGAGTAGGTGTAAAACGCGCTTTGTACTTTGATCTAACTAATAAACAAATGGTTGATTAAATTAATAGTGGCAGTTTATCTTCAAATCTATATTATGTGTCAAATTTTAGTGTGTTTTCGCTCTAAAAATAAATACACTCTCTTTTTTCCCTCCTTTCTCAATTCTTACATCTTTTTTTATAGTCCTTCGTCTCTTGTATGTTATTTCTTTATGCAATTTGCTATTTTCATCACTACATGTTTGTAACTCTGTTTCCTTCTACTATGTATTTTATTTATTTTTATTTTATTTTCTATTTTAACGCGAACCTACTCGAAATAAAAATATATATATATTGTCACTATCAGTTCGTCTTATTTGTCTCATACTGAAAATCTGACATCTTAATAAAACCATCTTTTCTCGTTTTTTGGTTCCTACATTTTAATTTTCTCTATCTATTTTGCTGTTTCCATCATTGTATAGGTACTTGTATCATTCTATCTTTCTCTGTTTCTGTTTTCGTATGTCTGTATCTGTGCCCCTATCTGTATCAGCCTTTTCAATAATACTATATAGTTTACCGGAGGACTTTTGAAAGACTTTTCCATCACAATGGCCTGTAGTTCCCAAAATATCTCACAAACTGATACGGTCCGGTTCAAAGTCCGGTACTTTGAACACCTTTACAACCTTACGATTCTAAGGCTTCCTACATAGGCTACTTTACTGTTTCTTGTCGTTAAAGATATTCTTTTAAGCTAAGACATCACGGTGTCATCCGTGAGGTATTCGCGTTCCACCTGCCGCTTCAGATGGGAATGACGACAAAGGTCATGAGTACTGCTGTCAAGCGCACGTCGAGTTAATTTTACTGCTTCAGCTGCTTCTCTGTCTTAATCTCTACATATTGCCAGTTTATCTTAAATATTACATGTCTTAATTATTACATAATATCATTTTCGTAGTCCTTAGCATCTTATTTCCCTATCCATTTTGGTGTTTCCATAGTTCTATATTTTTCATATTCATATTTATTCATTGCTTAATATGTGTTTACATGGTTGGTACATACCTACAGAATAATCGTATAAATAGTCCGCCATACTCAGCCTTTTTGCATGCAATATTTTATGTGATATTTGTGATTTCTTATTTTTTCTATGCATTCGTTGATACTTATGTTCATCTCATTTGTGTCAATCATTTTAAAATCTATGTATTGTGTAAAAGATAGGCCTTTGCATCCTTCGTGACTACTTCGTGTATCTTAACCATCTGTGTAAATCATATTGTTTTGTGCTTCTAATACAGACCAGTATTAAAAGTTATGATAATGATAACAAAGGTCATAGGAACTGCTGTCAAATGCGCGTCAAGTTTGCATTTTTATTTCTGTCATAATCCATGTCACATTGCCAAGTATATCTAAGTGTATATCTCTCTTTTTTCATTTCGTAGTTCCTAACTTATTTGTGTCTATGTAGTCTCTCGTCTTTCTTTAGTATCCTTCCAGAAGTAGTAATTTTAATATTTTACTCGTTAGATTTTCGTACAGTCGTTACGACTATCCCTACACGTGAGTTTAGTCCCGTTATATATAGTATAAAAAATTAGATTTTCGTCATTTGCAAACATTGTTCAAAATCTATATACCTATCTTGTTGTGCATCTCTGACTCTGTAGGTGTCTATGACTCTATGAAATCTGTATTTATAAATGTATCAATATTGTTTTTCGCTTCCAATTCAGATCTCAGTATCAGAAGGTGATATTTTCTATTAAGCTTTATCAACTTATATAGATTGTTGCGTCTCTAACGGTATAGGTATTTATGTCAAAATCCTTTGTGGTAGGATATTAATATCCTCTTTCGTGTCTAGTAGACAAAGTATATGAAGTTAAGTGATCTGTATGTATCATCCGTGAGGTATTCGTGTTATTGTTCCACCTGCCGCTTCAGGTGCGAATGACGACAAAGGTCATGGGTACTGCTGTCAAGCGCGCGTCAAGCGCCGAGATCGGAGCTACTTTTTATCGGGTCTGCACGATTAAGAGCGTGTATCTGGTTCTCATTCGTTCTAACTTGAATAAATATTGAACAAAGAATTCAGTTAGAAAATTCAATATTATTAAGTAAGTAATTATGCATTTTTGAAATTATATTACGAGTACTTCACTTCTAAAAAACAACAAGATGATATACTTGCATTTTTTTTTTAATGATAAGGGTGATCGTCTCGGTTAGAGCGAAATTCAAATATTTTTGGGTTTTTTGGCATTTACACATAAACTACTGATTTCAAGTTAAAAATTTAGCGGCCATAAATAGGTTGCGTTCGCGAGTTACATAAATTTATAAACTATATAAATGGCTACTTATGACGGCCTCAGGCTCAGTGGTTAGTGTGACCCTAACTTCTGTATCAAAGAGGCGTGGGTTCGGTCCTCACCCAGGGCAAATATTTATGTGATGAACATAAGTGTCTGTCTGTGTACTGTCAGCAGTTTGTCTGAAAAATTCCCAAAAATCCAAAAATATTGGAATTTTGCGCGCTGACTTAATAAATACACCGTAACGACTTTTCACAACTCAATTCGCACGTCATGTTGTTGTCCTATCCCATGGGAATCTTAATAACTTCTTAAATCTTGAATTTGTTCTAAAAAGCGGTATCTTTGTATTTAATTTCTATCGAGCGAAGTTTTTTGAATTGTGTTTCGAGTTAATGATTCCGGTACCGTATAGTTTTTAAAATATTGAAAGCCATAGTTCAATTCATATGTATAATCACATGAATTGAACTATGGCTTCATCAAATTTCGCTTCCATAAAATTTAAGAAAAAGTGGTAATATCAATTTTATATTGATTTTTGAATGCAAAAAACCGGGGGCGTATTGGTCTTCACCCGCTCATATAAAAAATTACGCTGATACTATGGCGCCTGATTCTTCCACGATCCTCCTCATTCCTGATTCGATCTCGCAGAGAGACTCCGAGCACAGCCCTCTCCATAGCTTTTTGGGCTTCTTGGAGCTTATACTTACCAATGTATTTAAATAATAATTGCAGTACAATATTCAGAAGTACTATATAGCCTACAAACCGAGTTGTAATCCGAGGATGTAGCTAGGATCTACTCGGTACTCGTAACTGCGCGTACGCATGTTTTTGCGAACTATTGCTGGGTCGAGGACGCACAGTCGAACATGGATGGATGTATGCAGTAATACAAACCTATATATGTAAGTACTAGTTTTTACCCGTGGCTTCGCCCGCATTTTATTTTGATTTTTATATTAATATCATCATAATTTATAGCCTATGTGTTGTTCTGATCTATAATCTATAATATTGCAAAGTTTCATCTCAATCCGTTCAGTAGTTTTTGCGTGAAAGAGTAACAAACATCCATCCATCCATCCTCACAAACTTTCGCGTTTATAATATTAGTAGGAAGTAGGATATGATTCTAGGTACACCATTTAATAGTGTTCCCTAAGTAGAACTAGTTTCCAAAACACGGGTTTGAAAACCCGTGTTTTGGAAACATCAACACCCAGTTTGCCAGCTAGAGCAACCAAAAATTTATTTATCAAAAAAGGTTCAGCCAATTTAGCAGCAACGGAGCAACGAATTGAATTGAGTTTTGGATATGTCCATAGTTTGAAAGAGGATTTTTTTAATTGAAAAATGAAATGTTATACGTTAGTACAAAAACATGTCCCGGCTCGGGACATGACTGTATAAATGACTGTATACAGCTCATTATCACGCAGCACGTTTTTCCAATAGCCCAGAACTGTGCAATTTCTCGTCTTTACAGTAGTTTTCCTCATCCTACCACCCAAAATAGTGTTTTTATAATATTTTGTTTGTAAAAGGGCCTCTCTGTTGGCCACGGCGCGGGCGTCTTTGATACCCTTCTAAAGTTACTAAGTTATGTACCTAACGTGAGAGCTGTCCAGCCTACAAACCGCTTCGCTGTTTGGCAGTACTTTTAATTGTACCTATGTATGTTATATTCAGGACAAATAAATTAAAAAAAATCCCGGGCATAGCCCGTGATGTGAAAACTCAGTAAATCTAAATGTACAATATTAATTTATTTGCAGATAAAATTATACATGTTATCTTTTAAAATATTGCTTACACCCGTCCAAATCACGATGACATAATATTAAATTAAATATCAATTTATCATATTCCCGTATTATATTATGTCATAGTTATTATATTACATTACATAGACGTTTCTGCGGAATACAGACGTGTAATTTGAGACTTGTATTGTATAGTTTTTGTCAGGCAATTCTGCACTTAGCATAGTAAATTGATGATGCATGAACTTAGTTGTATAACTTGGATAACTTAGATGATTTGTGCAAGTTCAAGCTAAATTGAAAAGGCCGTAGCTATGGCTACTTTATTCGCATAGTGGCTACGAGTAGTTTGTGCGAAAAGAGAAGCGTCGTCGGAGAGGTCGCCCGTGTGCCATTTTACTAATTTTGTTACGTTGACAACACTGCTCTGTCATTGCTAGTACAACTAAGTGTTTGATATTTGGTAGACACCAATTCGGTTTTCATCAGTACTCCCGTCTACCAAGTAAACGGTACCTTGGCTGCTGATTAAAATCTTATTGTTAGATCTCCGTTAAGCCACGACGGTTCTCTTTTTGCACAAACTCTAGACATATTTTTTAAGCTGCATGATACATATTTACTGAACCAAAGTTACCAACATAACCCAGCGGATTAGTAGGTCAAAATGACAAAGCACATGGCCCATAGTTCGAATGGCGAATGGCTGATGGGGCCGTACAGCTCTCGAATGGAGACCACGTATGTACTTGCAAGCGAAGCGTAATACGTCCACCGGGAACGCACAGAATGCATACCACTTCTAACCGAGCTTATTTGAAATCCATAGAGGATGCCTATTCATTAATGGACGGGTAGTATTTAATCGAGTGCCTATTAATTTGAACCTAGCGAAAATTGATTCGAATTAAAGAAAATACTGAATGGGCGACAAAAAGCGAGCGTAAAAAAATGCATAAATCAGCTACTTAATACTAAATATTTGAGATACTAAGTGTTCCACTTGTTTCATTAACTACAGGGTTACGTTGGATGCAAGCCGCTTCCAATCGGTCGTTTTGGAAATCTATATAGGAGGCCTATGAACAACGGAACAACTTACTTATTGCTGATAAAAAATATTTAGTTTCACACCTAATCTAAAAAAGCGATTTGCTTCTGGCACTTCTCCGGCCGCTGCCGCGGCACGCTCTTTTCGCTTGCTAGGCTCGTGCGTTGTTTGTCCATATTCTAACCTAACCTAATTTTCGTTTCACACCTAATGTTTAATGTGACGATATTCTATGAAAAATTATTCGTCTAATAATTGTTTGTCACAAATGAAATGTCATACAAATATTTGCTAACGTTGGTGGTCAAAGTGAAACATAGGTGAAACGTTAATTGCCAAGTGATAATAGCCAATTTTCCTCGAAAAGGCAGGAAACCGTATGTAACAATATTATTACCGCAGCTTTTATGTCCAGCTCAAACCCGACAAATAGTCACACACTATCTTGATAGTCACCCACACGATAGTCGCCCACCTATGATATTTTTCACTCGGTTTATTATCCTTAGTGGACGTCCTGTGACTGATGGAATACATAAGTCACATTCATCATGTTATATGAGATGCCTAACATCAAGTAGTCAATAAATGACAAAATAATGATTCATAATGAATGATTATAAAAATATAACTTGGTAAAAATACAAGCTTTTGAGATCCTGGATACCATGTAGCAGCAGAGTGCCAGCCAAGACAAGCAAAACGAGCCCAATCACGACGGGTCTATTTTGTTTAGTACAGTTCCTATGGCCACCTTCCGACACTATCATCAGATCAGCTCCATGGTACCATATTAATGCATTGTCACGCGATATACATATGCGTGCAAAATTTCAGCTCAATCGGAAAATTGGTCAAAGGACATGTCCACAAAATGTATGGATGCTGGTATAATAATAATCAAAAATTCGAACCACTACACTCGTAACATTTCGAGAAAGGTCATATTTTTCTGAGTCTACTACATCAGTTAAAACCAAAATAGAGCCTCCGTTTTTTTTTAAATTAATTTCGAATCTATTAGGCTAAATAAATATATTTGACTCGATAGGTAGTTTATCTCTAGCTAGTTTATCTTAAGTAACCTCCATTATTGTTAAATAGAAGCATTTTTACCGATTCGACACAGTTTTAAAGTGTTTTTTTTGTCACATTGTACCTACTAACTGGTTACACTGCACTGGTAGGTTATTATATTTAATTTTAGCAAATTAAGAGATGAATTTGAAAGAATCAGCTACAAATGTAAGTAAAATAACGATAGAAGCACTTTATTATTGCTAAACTAGAAAAAATACAAAGCTGTAGATATTATTATTTTTCATAATTTATTTTTCACATTTTAAAAAATGGAGGGATACAAAAATCAAAATTATTTTTATTCCAAAAAAAAAAAAAAAAAAATAAATATTTTTCCGAAGTCCATAAATCAAACTTCCAAATAATGTATATATCATCTTGGTTCGATTTTTTTCTGAATAGTATACCACTTGTGGACGTCACCTTTAACTTGCAAGATGGCATGGTACATCTGTATTAAAAGTTAAATAAAGCTTGTATTGAAATAAAACAAACTTGCATATTCAACTTGCTAATCTGACTATGTCGGCAACTTGTATTGGTCTACAAATCTATTAAATAGGTACTCATTCGCTCTACAAGCAGAAAAAATGTATTCCAATGTAAATTCATGGGAAACAAAGAACCGATGCAAATCGTTTCTTTCTCCAGTTAAAAGGTTTGAATGAAATCACCATGTGAGTTGCGCAGTCCGTCCGTCTGTCTGCGTGCATTGTTTTACTAGTGTTTCCCTCGAGGTAGTTAGTATGCTTTGAACTTAGGCTACTTATGGTAAAAGTAGCTATATCAGTATGTTGTTTTTAAACTTTCGCGATTTGAACACATTATCATGATGTACCTACCACGGGACTAATCACGCACTAAAATTATCGACCGAGTTGCATCGACCGTGGTCACGGGTCACTGACCCGTGACAACTACCCGTAACCACCATCGATGCAACTCGGTCGAAACGTCGGGATAAAGCGGTATTTATTTATCTCAAAATTTTAGTGCGCGATTATTCCCGTAGTACATAATAATAATAGTATATCAGTAATTCTAATTATAATTAAAATGGGGAACTAGATCTTTAAAAATCTCCTTTTATAGAAAACTACATTTGCCCATGGCTTCGATGCGTCATTTTTTGTGCCATCTCAGAAGAACATTTATTTTATCGGGATAGAAAGTAGACTAGGTGAGTCAATCAACAATGTGTGTCCTCTTTTGATTTTTAAAGTAGGTCTATCCATGCAAAAATTCAGGTCGATCCGTCTCTCCATTGCTACGTGAAAGAGTAACAAACCAACAAACAATGAGTATATGATATTCTAAATTACTTCAGTCGTTGAAAGTATATGGTACAGTCATTCCATCCATCAGCCATATGACGTCTACTGTTGAACTTAGACCTCCTCAATAGATCTCCAATAAGACCGGCTGGAAGCGGCTTGCATCCAGCGCGATCCTGCGGTCTTGATGAAGTCATATGTCTATCTCGTGGGGGGACGGCGACCAACTGTTTTTGATATTGAGAACAGAGTTAACAAAGGACACAGACCCTGGAGACCCCCTCTCCAGGGTCTGTGTCCTTTGTTAACTATGTTAACTATAATATACAATTATTTGATTATACTGTACAAAGAGAGTTAGTAGGAACTTGAAAGGCTTAAGGTAGCCGATGCATTGCGTGAATGCCACGAGCAGACCGGCAACCCGCAAGCAGCACCCGATCACGAGTGAGACACATGTGCCAGCTATCGTTCTCCTCGACCATATTTGAGGAAGGAGAAAGACACACGACGACGCCGCAAGAAGGTGCCTTCGATGGCAAGCATGAAGAGACATGAAAAATATCTCGATTCAATGTCTAGTTGCCGTGCTTTTCTCCCGATAGTGTCAAAGGACATGTCCACAAAATGTATGGAGGCTGGTATATTCAAATTCAAAATTTATTTATTTCGGACAACTCGAATCCATATTTTGTTAGTAACTTATGCTTATGCTTACAAACTAGGGTTAGTTAATATTTATTTGGTAATATACTTTGGAGGCATCCCCTGCGGAATCATGGTCCGCACGAGATGCCTCAGTATAGGAGCATGCGGGTCGTCCGCTATCGCTTTCAGGATGGTGTTGTCACTCCCCCGTATCCTCCTCACTAGTGACGCCACCTTCTTCCTAACGAGGGCGTGGAAGCCATCAACGTGGTTTTGCGCGAACATGTTAGAGGCTCTACAGAATCGAGGGAGTTTCAACATCATCCTGAATACATTATTATATTGAATGCGCAGGGTATCCTTTGACTTTTGGGAGCACCGGAACCACAGTCCACCCGTGTACAATCCCTGACAGTACGCTTTGAATAGCGTGATTTTGACCTGATCAGAACAACGAGCAAATCTGCGGGCCAACATGTTCCCTCGAGCCGCCAGCGCCCTGCGCTCCCTTTCCACGTCGTCATCGTCCTTAAGGTCGTCGACAAGTATGTGTCCGAGATATTTAAACCGAGTTACTCGATTTATGCTAATGCCATTGAGGGTAATAGGAGGGAAAGTTTCAGGACACTTGCCGGCAGCGCCAAAGACCATGAACTCACTTTTTTTGACATTATAGATGAGACCATGCAATGCGGCGTAGTTCTCACAAACTTTGAGCATATCTCGGATGGACTTCACAGTCGGGCCCAGCAAGACCATGTCGTCAGCGTAACTGATGTTGCGTAGGTATAATAATAATCAAAAATTCTAACCACAACACTCGTTACATTTCGAGAAAGTTCATATTTTTCTGAGTCTATTACCACAGTTAAAACAAGAAATAGCCCTCCTTTTTTTTAAATTAATTATGTATTTATTAGGATAAATACATATATTTGACTCAACAGGTAGATTATCTCTAGCAACCCTGATTAAGTAACCTCCAAATTGTTAAATAAAAGCATTTTAACCAATTAGACACACTTTTTAAGTGTTTTTTGTTTCATTGTACCTACTAACTGGTCCACACTGGTAGGTTATATTTTTTAATTTTAGCAAATTAAGAGATGAATGTGGAAGAATCAGCTATGGATGCAAGTAAAGAAACGATAGAAGCACTATATTATAGCTAAACTAGAAAAAATAATAAACTGTATTGTTAATTTACATACAATTTATTTTTCGCATATTAAAAAATTAGAGGGGTGAAAAAATCTAAATTAAATATTTTTGGGAAGCCCATGAAACAAGCTTTCAAATGATTGTATATATTATCTTGGTTCGATTTTTCGCTGAATAATATACCACTTGTGGACGTCACCTTTTAATTCATATTTGACAGTATTGACAGCTCTGGGCAAGATTTCCCATACATTTTTTTTGTTAATTGGCTCAACCGACAACAGCGTTATCTGTCTCAGGTTGTAGCTCTATGGATTTGCCCTATACCTTAAGTTTTTTATGAAATGTTGACAGCGACCTACTGTCATTTCAGCGTTGACACCTGTCAATTACATCACGGTCCCTGCAAACTCTGAACTATGATTCAATCACCATAAAATATATATTTAGCATTGCAAGAAACAATAAACCGATTAGTGTTATATCACGAATTGTCTATTTACAAATAATATTTTTACAACCGTTATTTAGAGACAACTACTGTACTTAATTCTTTG
Source organism: Hypomecis punctinalis (assembly GCA_949316475.1). Taxonomy (NCBI): domain Eukaryota; kingdom Metazoa; phylum Arthropoda; class Insecta; order Lepidoptera; family Geometridae; genus Hypomecis; species Hypomecis punctinalis. Next base: position 2,750,165 of record OX438820.1, read on the forward strand.
GGAACTGTTAAATTGGAAGGTGTGTTTGTTTGTTTTTAAATTCTAATATAAACAGTTAAAAATACATGTGTTTCTGTATATCTTTCGTCTCTGTCGAGCCTCAGATCCTTTTTAAGGCGGATTTGGTTGAGATGGATTTCAAAGTAGGTATGTTTTTTAAATATCTGTTTATTTTATTTTTTTTTAATTGTGCGTGCAGCAAATGGATTATACTAGAAATTGATTACAACAATTTGCAAAAAAATCTCTTAATTATTTAGTTTAGGTAGGTACTAAGTTGTAGTAGTAGGTACTAAGGTAGTAGGTAAGTTGTAGTAGTAGTAGGTACTAAGGTAATTGATTATACTAGAAATTGATTACAACAATTTGCAAAAAAATATTAATTATTTAGTTTATGCAGGTACTAAGTATACTACTGCTCAACTAAAACTTCAAACTTAATTAAAAAAATAGAAATGAAAATTATAAGTTTTAGTGTTGGAAAAAGGTTGACCATCGATTGACATAGGTCTACTAGATAAACATTTAATAAAGTCGACAGTAACGAAAGCTTCGTCGGGAGTAATTTGGTTTCAACTCTTCTGTAACGCCTTGCAACTACATCATATAATTTTTTTTATGATTAAAAATCATATAAACAATCGAAACCGCCCGCTAGAGTATAGTATCTCTGTCTAATTACTGTAAAACCAATAAAAATCGACTGTGTGTTTGACACCGTTGAGAAGAACGTTGCCACGCGGTGATTGGTGTTAAGGCGATGTTACAGCGCTAGTGTTAAAGAAAAGACGCCGTAGAACTGATTAGTATATTCTTTTGCTAAAGAAATATTAGTAATTTCCTTCTCTCTTCTCTCCCAGCTTTCCGAACAGTAAACCTCGCGACAAATCTCTTTCATTGATTAAATTCGACAAGATTTAAACACTTAACAATCTTTACAAGATTTAAACACTTAACAATCTTTACAAGATTTAAACACTTAACAATCTTTACAAGATTTAAACACTTAACAATCTTTACAAGATTTAAACACATAACAATCTTTACAAGATTTAAACACTTAACAATCTTTACAAGATTTAAACCTTAACAATCTTTAAAGATTTAAACACTTAACAATCTTTACAAGATTTAAACACTTAACCGTCTTTACAAGATTTAAACACTTAACAATATTTACATGATTTGAACACTTAACAATATAATCGAAATCGGTTGGTAAATGGTATGTAATGGTAATGGTAATTGACTCGGTCAATAATTGCAAAAATAGAGCAAAAACACCGGACTTGTGTGAGTCAGGCTCGCACACCGAGGGTTTCATACAAATCCAGAAAATTTCACAAAATTAGGAAGTGAGTTGTTAAAGTCTCTATACCATAATTATCAACAAAAAGTTTTTTTTTTCACTTTTCTCGTCATACATAGAAAATTACACATTGTTAAAATAATTAAAAACCTGTTTTAGCTTGCTAATAAAGCTCTTTTAAATGATACCTTACAAGTGATCCTATAAGAGCTCCGTTTTTTCTTTTTAGGTAAGGAACCCTAAAAATTGAGACATTTTTGACTTGCTGAACGGCATATTTAACATTTAATGAGTAGGAGGAACTGAGAGATCGCATTGCTCCTTCTTGATTGTTAAGTTCCTGTACTTATTTTTCTTTTTGTGTTAGATTTTCATTTTGTTTGAATTATCATATTATAAGACCAGTCAGATACAAAAAAACAATAAGAATCATCCAAGTGGTTTTAAAAAAACTTAGTCATATTTCTTGAGTGCTACTTGACAGCCTTAAGTATCATGCACGGTAGTTAAAGGTGCGCGCTTAATGGTGTCTTATCGATTATAAAGTATCGATAAAAATATTTAGCTTTTTATCGATATTTCATCGATCAATGCACCGAATGCTCAATTAATATTTATGTCTGCTAACTTATTTTGTCTATTTAGCTTTCTTTCAATATTGGCATTGTTACTTCTTGTATATTACGTAAATTTTAGTGGTTTTTAAATGTAGATATTGTTTTATAGTTTTGTGGTTTGCATAAAATATTCGTGTAAAAATTGATAGATGAGTCTTTAGATATAGGAAGTCTTGTGATACATGTATTAAAATAATTAATAATGTTTAAATTATAATATGACAAAATGTTTTTTTTTTTCAAACAGCGTAATTTTATTTTTAAGATAAGTAATAATTGTGAGACCGAAAATTTTAAAAGTGTATAGGTACTGTGAGTATCCTTTCTATAACATAGCGTGATCGTCTTTATTGACGAAAATAATTATATAATGTTCTAAGTGATCTTGAAACATAAAAACTGCAAAATAATCCAATTTTAAAACCGCATCGACCTTTCAAGTAACAAAAGCTTGGTCACGGCCATCGTAATATTTAAAAAACGATAAAATGATATCGATAACTGGAGTAACTATCGATTGAATAGGTGTCGGCGATTCAAAAAAGCACATTTCGATTTGTCTCGATTAACTTGTACATTTGTACAAGCCAGATCACAGGTTCTCAACCTTATACACCCCACCGCTTACTTATTTTTAGGGTTCTGTACCCAAACGCTATTACTAAGACTCCGCTTTCCGTCCGTATGTCTGTCTATCACCAGGCTGTATCTCATGAATCGTGATAGCTAGAACGTTGATTTATAACTGCATATTCTATAGCCAAACCAGTTTTTTGTGATCTTATGTCTCAAATCTGAAACCTCTTTCTTTGCATGGTGTGTAATTCATAAATTTATTTTAAGCTTGTTTTAAAAACAACTTTAAAAGAACAGACATTGGTGACATGGCGCAGATTTATAAGTATTTAAAGACTATATCTGCCCCATTCCCATGTCACACCAACACTACTTAATTTTCCATGTATATATATCTTTTACTGCCCCTTAGAATCAATCTAGATTAATACGAACCATATCATTTACATTTGCTACCAATATGTTTATGAATAAAATAAACAAATACCTATTGAAAAAAATATCAGTGAAATTATTTATCATCAACAATGAATTTGATAATTCCCAAATACCTAAATCAATGATTGAATTGAATTAATATCAATGATAAATAATGTTCAAGTATACATACACCCACGTTGAGAACATCTGAGCTAGACCAATTTATCGATAGCGATACTTTAGTAGTTTAGTTGATAGCCATCACTAGCAAAGGGTATGGTACCTATTGCAATTTTTCCGCCTCTTAAACATAAAAAGGTTAATACGTAGTAGTCACTTAGTGTTTCATCATAATACAGGCCCTAAACATTTTATCTCTTTGTTCTTTGTGTTGTTTATTACAATTTATGGTTTTATGTACCGAGACATCGATTTGTTTAATTTTTATATAGAAAATTGTTGAATTGATAAAATTTTATGGTAAAAATATGTTTAGATGTCAAGAAGTTCTAGGGAGTATTTCAAGCTAATTACTATTTTAGTAAAGAAAACTTCTTTAGTAGCATTATTATTTTATACTACGGGACTAATCGCGCACTAAAATTACGAGATATTTAAATACCTCCTCATCAAAAACCGCCAGATACAGAAGTCTGCTATAGCTGAGCATTTGCTTGACGGAGGTACTGGTCATTGGGTCGAGCTCCACGACCCAAAAGTCCTCTCCACGGATCGACACTATTTTTCAAGAATAGTTCGTGAAGCGGTGGAAATCAAAAAACATAAGAATTTCAACAGGGAGGATGGATTTAAGTTATCGGCGTCGTGGAATCCTGTTGTCAACAAATGCAAATCGCGTAGTAGATAGTGTAGGTAGAAGGACATTGTTAGATACCGTCAGTGTTGCGTGTCGTAGTGACAATTTTTCAAGTTCAAATTGAATTGGCGGTACCAGCTGTTCTACATTCCAGTCTACCCGTGACCACGGTCAATGCAACTCGGCCGAAACGTCGGGATGAGGAGGTATTTATTTATCTCGTAATTTTAGTGCGCGATTAGTCCCGTAGTGCATAATAATAATGTGTTCAAATCGCGGAAGTTTATAAACAACATTCTTTAGCAACGTTGTGGACTTTTTGGGATGAGTGAAAAATGTTAAAGTCGCGTCAAGACATGACGTAACCATTAGCAAGACGGAGGGAGCAAGTTTTCACGTCTGCCGGCACTCCCGGAGTGCAACCCGCGGTTTTATATTTTTTCAATAAACGGATTGAAGTAAATTAAGTTCGTATATGCCAGGTGGCTAGCCCTGGTGTCATAGTATTTAACTTTAAAGCTTCTGACATGGCTAAACAGTTAAAATAACTGAGACCCACTTTTTGATGTCATCCAAGCTACGGCAGCGTTTAGTTATAAATGCCACCAATCGAAGACTGAGCGGAATATCTAAGAGTTGTCCGGAAATCCGACGAACTGGATACCTACTCAAATCGACGCGTATGTTTTTTTTTATGTAATACCACGCATAACTTTTTACGTAGAAGTCTAATTTTGACAATTATTTTTTACTAGTTTTTACCCGCGGCTTCACCCGCATACGCAATATATCATTATAATGTATCTATGTGTTATTCTGATATATAAGCTATATTATTGCAAAGTTTCATCTCAATCCGTTCAGTAGTTTTTGCGTGAAGGAGTAACAAACATCCATACATCCATCCATCCATCCTCAGAAACTTTCACGTTTATAATATTAGTAGGATAGGATTGGAAAGAGTATACTTCGAAATTGGTCCCATTTAATTTTTTTTGAAATTGGCTGAGGCATTTTTGATAAATCAACAACAATGTGAAAAATGATACATCGATCCGCGTGAAATATTCGCAATTCTGTACACGGTTGAAGTCGGTCATGCCATTTTTTGCAAAAAATTATTAGATATGTATTGCTGAGTCATTCTGAAATAAGAATAATTTGGAAAACTAGTAAATTAATCGTACTCGTACATTCTAAGAAGATTAGGACCAAATAAATAAATTAAAAAACTAGTAAATAGTAAAAAAAAAGAACTAAATCAGTCAAGAGCAAGTCGAGATATAGGCTTACGAATATACAGTTGAAGAAATACGATGTCCACTGTCCACATCGTCATTCTGTCCGGAGCCTATGCTCGGTGGTTGGGCCTGAGTAAGGCCAGCAGCGCTGTCGGGTGCCGCGGAGGAGTGCGGAAGCCCGTAGCCCCGACACCAGATGCAGTGGTGGAACACCCAGGGGTTTTGGAGGGTATACCGCCCAGCAATGGGCCATAACCACCCGCCTGACCCGAGGTGCAGTGGTATCTTTAAAAGATTTCCCCTCGATAAAAAAGGTCCACTGTTAGAACTACTAGTTATTATTCCAAGTCCCGAGTTTCACCAGTCATTACACACATGTCTACAACTGGCGTACTGTGGAAAATGTTGCTCAAACAACATTATACCTTAGCTTAGACGAATACGTTTTTTGTTTCACGCTGTTTTGTCGATCTGTATTGCAATGCCACAGATATACGTATTACTTTTAAAGAGAAACGCTTTTCTTGGTGAGGGACCGGAGCAAAAAATTAAACTACTAGAGTCTTACCACAAAAAATTTAAACACACTTTAAACAATCACTGTTAAACATTGTCACAAAAAATTTAAACACACTTTAAACAAGCACTGTTAAACATTGTCGCATAAACTTTTGGTAAAACAGCTAAGAGCCCTAGAGCTGTTGGCATTTGAGGACAATTCTCACTTCAAAAATGTAGAATAATTGACCTGCACCAGCCTTTTTAATAATCCACTGCAGAATAGAAAAGACACCCACGAAAAGTGCCATATCCACCATGCTGGCGCAGTGCGGCTTGCTGGATAATAATTGGCCTCGAGATGTCAAAATTGACAGCTCTAGGCCAATGCTTGTTATGTAGTAGTAGTTTATGTAGTTTTAAATTATGCAAGTCTTGTATTTATACTCTATAAAATTTAATTTGATCTCTGCGACAGTTACATATTGACATATTTAGAGTTGAGATAGTGGTGGAAAAAATCGATTTTCAAACAATGTTGTAATGAAATCGAATGAGTAGTTGAAGGTGAGAAATTGGATTTTATTTACTTACTATTATTTAAAATCAAGTATGTACACATGTAAAAAATGTTATGATATTAAAAGATACAGTAAAATTAATGATAAATTAAGTTTTATTTAAAATATCGTCAGTATTAACTATCGATATTTTAATTAAAACTCTATCTAAAATTATGTGGTCACGATCATTCGTCGCCCATCACTAATCGACATGCCCATAAAGTATGACATTGACAGGTACTGTCTGTACTATTAAGAAATTCAGGACTTCATAGGCGTGATTTTTCTGACAGCTGTTGCAGAGATCAAGTTAAATTTTATAGAGTATAGTGGTAGTTAAAAAAGATAAACAAGTTAAAATAAAATATACTACGAAAAACGACACACGTTACGTTGTTACGTCTACAATTTCTATGACAACACAAAAAGACTTAGAACAATTTGTTCTTGAAGCCGCATCACACGAATAAAATACACAGAACGTCTCTATAAATACGTATCAATGGAGCAATATGATTTAATTGTGGTGTTGCTGCTAAAATGGCCCATTAGTTTTTATCTCATAGTTTAAGTGTCATTATCGGGGGAAATAGACAATATTTCTGTTGTATATTTGCATTTTTGCGTAATTTTTGCAATTTAATTCAATTTAGGGTGCTTTTATGCAACTGCCCTAGATATGTGCAGGGCAAGTATCTAATTTTAATACGATTGCCCTAAAAAGGGTATTGTTATGTATTATAAGAGCCCTTTATTGTACTGTACTGTATCAGCCTTATAATAGTCCACTGCAGGACGTAGGCCTACTCACGAAGGGTGATTGGGCCATATCCACCACGCTGGCCCAGTGCGGGTTGATGGATTCTCATACGCCATCGAAATTCTTCTCCGGACATATGCAGGTTGCCTCACGATGTTTTCCTTCACCGTAAAGCCAGTGGTGTGAAATTGCGTACATAAATCCCAAAGAACTCATTGGTACGGGACCGGGATTTGAACCCACGACCTCACGATTGTAAGGCGGGTGTCATTACCTCTAGACCACCACGGCTAGAGCCCTTTATTAATACAACGAATATTTTCTCGACCACGAACCAAGTCTAGTCCTCAAAGCAAATAAAAAAATCTAGAGAGAATGCTGTGAACAAACAAGTGAAGCCAACCAAAACTACGCCTCTCCATGTACAGACAATTACACACACATCCAGGTGACTATGAAACTACGCCTTGGCTTGTCAGTCAAACTATGGCGGCGCAACAGCGACGCACTCATACATGTATAAAAAACCGGCTTCACTTGACTGTTCAACGACGTTCCTTCTGGATTTTTTTATTTGATCTGAGGTCTAGTCTAATATTATTTATCATTACAAGCTTTTTTTAGTTTCACCTGTCCCGTTGTCTGTCGGTCTGTAATTAAATCTTCCAAGTAAAATTTGATCCACTTCCCGGTTTCCGATTGAGCTGAAATTTTGAACACATGTGTAAATTGCGTGACAATGTAATATTATGATGACATGGTTATGGTGCTGATCCTATGATGGAGCTGGAAGGTGGTCAAAGGAACTTTGCAATGAAACGACACAACTTCATCGAGTTTGGGCTCATTTAAATCGTCCTGACGAGTTGTTTGTCTTTCAATGGTAACCAGGGTCTGATGATGGAGCTGGAAGGTGGTCAAAGGAACTTTGCAATGAAACGACACAACTTCATCGAGTTTGGGCTCATTTAAATCGTCCTGACGAGTAGTTTGTCTTTCAATGGTAACCAGGGCCTGATGATGGAGCTGGAAGGTGGTCCTAAGAACTCTGTAACGAAACGACGCAAACCCATCGAATTTCGGCTCGTTTGATTCGTCTTGGCGAGTACTTGTTCAGAAAAAGCTTGTTTTAAAAATAGGTTTTTTATTTTAATTATGCTTGTTTTGGTACTCATTATGAACAACTGTTACTATGAGACCAACCCAGAAAACGTGAAACAAAATCAGCTCTCTGTTCCATACATTTTACCGAGCGTTAATTATTTTCTATACATGTTCTATACATCTATATCTTTACATCTTCTATACATCTATACATATAAATAAAATTGGAGTGTCTGTTTGTAATATTGAATTAACCGTTTTTTACTACATGCATATGAATACGGTACATACGCCAAAATAACATTTTTTACAATTTTTGTCAATCTGTCTGTTTGTTCCGGCTATCTCTAAAATGGCTGGACCGATTTTGACGGGATTTTTATAGGCAGGTAGCTGATGTAATAAGGAGTAACTTAGGCTAGGTTAATCGACTGTTAGGCGGAACGAAGTTCGCCGGGTCAGCTAGTTTTTTAATAAGTATTTTTTCTTGATTTTGGCGATGGTCCTATAGAAAAAATAGTTTATATTGGTGCGTTTACCTATAGCACCTTTGAATCGTACCCTTTGCATAGTTACAACATGTTATAAATGATAAGACATCACTGGTTTTTCAACCAGTACGGTATTATAATATTAGACTTTTTAATTGTTCACTGTAAGTCGCAGGCGGTTGGGCCATGTCTGGCCCAGAGCGGGGCCTTTCCATATGCCAACGGACGCACATAAGCAGGTTGCCTCTAGATGTTTTCCTTCGCCGAAAAGCCAGTAGTGTGAAATTCCGTACGAGGCCGTGATTTTTAACTCACGATTGTAAGGCAAGTGCTACCACTAAACTATCACGAATTCGGAGCAATAAAGCATTGTAAAAAATCACATAGGTCATAAAAAGCACAGCAGGCAAAAAATCCCTTTTTTTTAAGGAGTTGAGCTAAAACACTACATATTAAGTTTAATTTTGACCGACGAACCGGAGGAGGTACTCAATTCGACACGTATATATATTTTTTTTTGTATACTTAACCACGCATAACCTTTTTCATAGTAGTCCGATTTCAATAATTATTTTTATTGGAAAGAGTATACTCCGAAATTGGTCTCATTTAAATTTTATCGAAATCGGCTGGGCCATTTTTGATAAATCAACAATAATGGGGCCATTCAAGTATTACGTAAGCACTATAGGGGGGTGGAGAGGTTTATCATTTGCTTATTTTTGATGACGTGGGGGATGGGGGGGTCTAAAAGTTGATTACGTCAGCAATAGTTATTTATTTCTTTTCGCACATGTGTGTTAAAGTTCTCTATGCTAAATCTATTTTCTTATTTCTAGAATTAAATCTGCTGCTCATGAATCCATAAAAAAGAAAAAATGTATACAGGTACCAATGTTTACGTAAGAATGGGGGGAGGGGTAAGTACTTTGCTTACTTTTGCTGACAAGGGGGGTGGGGGGATATATAATTGTAATAAATCTGCTTACGTAATAGTTGAACGGTACCAATGTGCAAAATGTTACATCGATCCATGCGAAATATTCGCGAATTCTGTACACGGGAGGTCGGACATGCTATTTTTTGCAAAAATAATTATTATGTAGAGTCACATGCTATGTGTAGCTCACAGCACGCTTAAGATTATACAATTGAACATTCTATACCAATTTCTTTTTTATGATGTTCTAAAATATCAGAGAAAGTGCAATAACAATAATAACAAAGACAAAACAATGATAATAATAACACTACTAAAATAATTACGTTAATATAAATAACAAGACACATAACACATCATAATAAAATGAATGTCGTAAGTTTGGCATTACTATAAGCTGAATAAACGCTGAATATTTCCATGTTGTTTACATTTCGTATTTTTATGATAAGTATTTAAGTATTATAAGCTTTGTTATAATAATTGGTTCGTGTGAATAAAACTATAAGGGCTATATCCACGTACGTTATACTATAAAGTAACGTGACCGAATATCTCATGGTTGATTTGATCTCTATATTGTTTATGGATCAAAAATATTTTATGCTACTTAAACTGCCATACCAATATCAGAGTAAGCCATTTTTAGGGTTCCGTACCTCAAAAGGAAAAAACGGAACCCTTATAGGATCACTTTGTTGTCCGTCTGTCCGTGTGTCCGTCTGTGTGTATGTACTCTTTATCTCGGGAACGCGTAAAGATATCGAGTTGAAATTTAACTAAATACGTAAGTATTTCTATGATTTTTTTGCAGTTGTGTAAAAAAAACTTTTCAGTTATCGTTTAAAAAAGTTAGACCCGTTTATGTCGTAAAAAACCGCATATTTCGACACTCACAAAAATCAAAACCTGCAGGGTTCTTCCCGTTGACATAGAACTATGAAATTTGGCGAGAAGCATTGTCTCAGAGTACACATATAGGAATAAATTTGAAAACTGTACATTTTTATTTAAATCACAAAAAAATAGGGCCTCAAAATTCACAAAATATGGGTTCAAAATTCAAAGTAAGTATATCGTATCATATAAGGTATCATATAAAAGAACTTCATTAGCACATGCTAAAACAGGTTTTTAATTTTGTTAAATTTTCTAGATTTGTACGGAACCTTCAGTGTGCGAGCCTGACTCGCACTTGTCCGGTTTTTTATACATTGACCGAAGCTCGGTCTCCAGCTATTTTATGTACGCATTAAGACTTCAGTTGGTACCTATAATCAAACAAGTCTTTTTTTTCCAATTACTTCATGACTCTATGACTTTAACCCTAAAAGAGCACTAGAAGATCCCTCCTCTCATCCTTGGGTACAGTGTAAATCAGATCATCTATATAAAATAATATAACGGACAGACGGCAGCGTGCGAAGTAAAATATGGTCCGTAAAATTTGTGAAAATAGCATTAAATTTCTCTATATTGTTAATGGATCAAAGATATTTTATGCTACTTAAACTGCCGTACCAATATCAGAGTAAACCATTTTTGTAAATATATTTCGGGTCTAAAAAAAATTAATTGGAAAATGAAATGTGTCACAAAATGAGGACAAACGCAAATGAAAAATATACAATAGTAAAACCATAAATAAAACTGTATTATAAAAAAAGCCCTCTACCGATTGTGACAAATTTTTCATAAAGTTTTCGTAGGTGGTTCACCTAAAAGGTAAAAAAGTCTAAGAAAAGTTTCAGCGCCAAATAACAAGCAGAAAATACAAATATAACGTCCTGATTTTGCACGGAGCTTGGTCGGACGACGAGTGCATAAATAATAGTAAAGCCTAAGTACCTATAATAATCAAACAAACATTTTTTTCTAATTACTTCATGACTCATTGAATTTAACCCTAAAAGAGACCCGGAAGATCCCACCTCTCATCCTTGGCACAGCGTAAATCAGATCATGTATATAAGAAGAGAGGGACGGACGGACGCCAGTGTGCGAAGTGCGTCCGTGCAGTGTGGTGTTGTGTGTGTCAGACCTTACAAGGTGATTGTTTTTTTTTGTTACGACTCAACGGGTAAAGTTTATTAGTTTTAGTGCAGTGGATAAAAGAATCCTTGTTATTTTCGCGGTATTGTTGAAACAAAATCGATCTAAACAATTTTTTTCAATCAACTATAATAAATTAAATTGAATTTGCGTGTTTTTTCAGTGCTGTGAAATGACGAGAATTCCTATATAGAATGCTATTTTATTTTCGTGTTTTTTATTATAATATCCTGATTTAACATTGAATATTATGTTAATGTAATGTCGGGATATATAAAATATAATGTCGGGATATATTAAATATTCATCATAGGAACATTTTGAAGGTGTAAATTCTGTGAAATAATAAGGATTTTTTCAATGCGACTATTATATTAGTATTGTTTTTAATATACTTGCTGATTATTAGATTATTTAGTTTAGTTGTTAGATTTTTTATTTCATTTGATTGTCATCTGAACGTTAAGGGTTGCCTGGAAGAGATTGCTTTAAGCAATAAGGCCGCCCTTTGTTGCACTATTTTATGTCAGTTGTTTTTTTTTCCTTTCTGTGTATTTTTTCTGAATTGTATTTTAATGTTAACAATAAAGTGTTTATCTATCTATCTAACGTTACTGTTATAGCGATAGTTAGGTAATCAAGACATTATTTGAGTAATACATATCAAGACATTATTTGAGTAATACATATCAAGACATTATTTGATCTAAAGAATGATAATGGTAAAGGGTTATTTTTTTGTGAAACAAAAACGAAATAAAATTACATACCTTTGCTCTGTGGTATGAAAAAAATGAAATCACTGAAAAATATTAGGAATAATAAATAATAACGTTTATTTTAGCTATAATTGTACACAATAATGGTAAAGGGTTATTTTTTTGTGAAACAAAAACGTAATAAAATTACTTAAATACCTCTGCTCTGTGCTATGAAAAGATGAAATCACAGAAAAATATTAGGAATAATAAATAATAACAACGTTTATTTTAGCAATAATTGTACACAACAATATAGAAACAAATAAATGTTGTCTTGCTCTATGTGTTAAAAAAAATTTAATTAATGTTTTTTTTTCATCTATGCAAAATCTTCATGGAGCTAAACATAATAATTATTTTTCGCGAAAAATATCAACAACAACATTCACCGTGTACAGAATTCGAATAATTTGAGCGAATCGATGTGATAACCATGTACATTTTTATTGATTTACCAAAAATGGCTCAGCCGATTTCGATAAAATTTAAATGGGTCTACCTCGTAAGTATACTATTTTGAACTAAAATTTTTTTTAGATCGGTTCACAATTATAGTTGGCGAAAATATCGATGAACATACACAAAAAGTGAAATATTTTCGATGTATTTTACAGCTCTTCTTAATTTGTCTGAAACTCTCATAAAATAAATTCCTATTCCATTTTAGACAAACATATTTATCTAGAGTTTTTATGAATCAGCTTACTTTTGCTGAAAATTATATTACTAGGAGTTCCTTTGCGAAGAGTACCTAGAAACTTTCAAAAAGGTATACGCTCATTATGATTTGCGAAAATCAGCTGTTGCATACATGTTTTCGAGAGTCGATGAATGACAAAAAATGTTGTATGGACTTGTCCTGAAATAAACTGATAATTTAAATTTGATTTGATTCAATAACTTACTTCTCTGAAAGACCCTGTACTTTGCAAAACAATAACTTGTATTATTTATTTGATCGTGAAATTCGTTTGTAAGGATGTCCGGTTGTAAAGTCAAAATAAGGGCTATAAATAGCGCCGTGAACGAACAATCTTAAGAGGATCGTGAATCGCCCACTGTTTTCGCGTTTTCTGTAGAACATCGAGAAAATTTTCGGTACATTTTTGGTAAAATTTACGTTCCGGGAGAAAATTCTTTTCATTCAGTTTCCATTTATGTATACTTTTCAACCGTTGCGTTTCGGTCCGGTTTTTGCGTAAAAATATGACTTTTTAGAGGTTAACAACTTAATTTAAAAAACTGTAAAAACTAAGGCGTAGGTAAGATTGAATATATTTATAAAAAAAACCGGACAAGTGCGAGTCAGGCTCGCACACCGAGGGTTCCGTACAAATCCAGACAATTTCACAAAATTGGGAAGTAAGTTATTAAAATCTCTATACTATACTTTATATATTACTATATTATAACTAGAAAAAAAATTTTTTTTTTCACTTTTCTCGTCATTCATCGAAAATTACACATTGTTAAAAACCTGTTTTAGCATGTGCTAAAAAAGTTATTTTATATGATACCTTACATGATACGATTTACTTACTTTGAATTTCGATCCCATATTTTGTGAATTTTGAGGCCCTATTTTGTGATTTAAATAAAAATGTACTGTTTTCAGATTTATTTCTATGTGTACTCTAAGAAAATGCTTCTTGCCAAATTTCATAGTTCTACTCGTATGTCAACGGGAAGTACCCTGCAGGTTTTAGTTTTTGTGAGTGTCGAAATATGCGGTTTTTAAACGGAATTATTTTAAACGATAACTGAGAATTTTTCTTTTACACAACTGCAAGAGACCATAGATATACGTATACAGTTTAAATTTCAACTCGATATCTTTACGCGTTCTCGAGATAAAGAGTCTTGACATACATACAGACGGACAGACGGACAACAAAGCGATCCTATAAGGGTTCCGTTTTTTTCGTTTGAAGTACGGAACCCTAAAAAAATACTATCTATAGACTAGACTTTAGAACATAGGCTGGACATAGGCCTCCTCTATTGATTTCGAATAAGACCAGTTAGAAATGGCTTGCATTTAGCGCTATCCTGGAGTCTAAATGGGGTCATATTTCCACCTAGTCGGCGGATGTCCTACGCAGCGCTCGCTGGTACATGTTATTTACTCCAGAACTTTACGATTTCATCGGCCATAATCATACTCATTTATTCATTACAATAAGTTCAATAAATAGCAAAAATAATCATCAGCCTTCCGTGCTATGTCCTGCTCACTGTCAAGTCATCTTGCCAATCTACTTGTTCTAATACGACTCTATTCATTTATTTTTCATACTCTCAGAGAAACTCCTTTTTAGCTCACTTTTAAGTTGCCAATCTATAAAATTACCAACGTAAAATACAAGCACCTATCACATTCGCTTCATTACACTAATCTACATTCATATTCGTAAATTACATTGTACTTACCAAAATTACATTAGAAGAAGACATCTTACACAAGACGTTGAGAAAAACTCAGCCGATTGTAAAATGAGAAAAAACACGGCATTCATTGTAATAATGTTATTTTATTGCACATAACAGGATGTCTATACTTACGAGTAATTTAATGACATGTGCGTTTTAAAGGTTAAATCACAGAACTATTGTGACGTAAAAGTACCATATAGGTTTGATGACGTTTCGGACACAATATGGTATTAGGATTTTGCGAAATCGAATAAAAACGAAAAATCGACCTTGCCCGGTGGACTGGCAAGTTGAATTACCAGTGGGCAGGACACATAGTATGGAGGACTGGTGATCAATGGGATCATCATCATAACACGGCATTCATTGTAATAATGATAATTTATTGCATATAACATAATTTATTGCATATAACATCAGGATTCTTACTTACGAGTAATTTAATGACATGTGCGTTTTAAAGGTTTAATTACAGAATTATTGTGACAAAAAGCACCGTATAGGTTTGCTGACGTTTCGGACATAATAATGTGTTAAATACCAAGCAAGATCGAATCATAAGATCTGTAGAAAACCCAAAGCTACCGGAATAGCCCAGGGTATAGGCAAGTTGAAGTGGCAGTGAGTAGGTCACATAGCACGGAAGACTAATGACGTCGAAAAGTTCTCGAGCCAAGACCGCGTACCGACAAGCGTCGCGTAGGACGTCTTGGATAGATACTATCATTAAGTATGCTCGTTGCTCGGTAGACATTCTAAATAAAAAAAAATCATACATAAATCGAATTTGAAGCCGTGGTGGACTAGTGGTAATGGCACCCGCCTTACAATCGTGAGGTCGTGGGTTCATATCTCGGTTCCGTACCAATAAATTCCACATGTACCTACATTGTGTACGGTAATTCACACGACTGGCTTTTCGGTGAAGGAAAACACCGTGAGGCAATCTGCCTACGTCCGTAGAAGAAATTCGATGGCGAAAAAATATATCGAACTTAGGCCATTACCTAGTACAGTATTCAATTATTTGCTTTATTTGTTTCGGAAAATGATTTCTCTGTTAATTTCTTTTACAACAATCTTTATTTAAAGGAATTTCAACTTTTCGGATCTTCTTTTGACAATGCTGGTAAAATATGGCGGCCTTGAACATAAATCAAATTAGAAAATAGAAATTCCGTTTAAATTAAGCTTTCAATGCGGTTGTTTTACTTTGCGAATTTATTTAACATATTTCAATGGATGTTTTGAGCTACTGTACACAGTCTGGGTCCACTTTGCAAGATCTCCTTTAATCCTTTTCTCGAGCAGCCGAGTAACAATTCTCTCGTGTTTCAAATCGCGATGCACTCGTTACCTTGCTCTATGTGGCAACGCAGTCATTTGTTGGAATAACATACTAGATTCTGCAGGCACCACTCCCAAAACGATATACAGGGTTATTCAGAACTAGTGTACTAAAATGGTATTATGGTAGCTCATCCGACAGTTTTTGTAAACAATTTTGTCTAAAAAATATATTTCCAATTTGTAGCTTTCTCGCACGCAACCAAGTAGATACCTAGACAAAAAAGCATCTGTACAGTATATAAAGTATCTGTATACAGGGTTATCTGCTTACCTGTACTAAACCGCAAAGGTGCGATTAATACAGACCATCATTACGAACAACTTTTACGATGGGGCCAACTCAAAATTTAAGGGAAAAAATCATCTTTTCCATACAAACTTTGACAAAACGTATGAAACAACTGATTTTTTCTCGAATTTTGAGTTAACTCCGTAGTAAAAGTTGTTCTTAATGAAGGTCTTAATCACCCCCTTTCGGCTTAGTACACCAGTTCTGGATAACCCTGTATAAAGTAGAGCTATAAGGTATCGGATATCGTAGTAACAGGTCGTCACAAACTCAAGTCATCATTTAAGATTGGTCAGCCAATCATTTCAGATCGATTAGTTCCCTAATCAAGTTTAATTTGGTTGCAGACAGAAAGGTCCACGACTGTAAACAAGTATTTAATAGATTAAAACAAATCATTTTAAATATTGCTATAAAAGTTTTATCAATTTTGAAAAGGTCATCCTATCCAAATCCAATGGTGCAAGTTATTTTGTGAAGCAAATTTGATTAATTTAATAAAATAATAGGCCCAATTTTAGAGGCGCCATCGTAAATTTAACAGCAACGTAAACTAGTGTTCTCTCTATCAAACGCATATAGTGAAAAAGAAACAGGCCTACTCTAAATTGCTATTATAATTATGATGGCTCTAATATTGAGCCTAATGCAATATTAAGCAACTTTGGAGTATGGTCGAGCTGTTTATAAACCTTCAAGTTAATCCAGAGCACATAGTTATGGCACAAAAAAAAATATGGCACTATTACATTTTGGATTATCTAAATTAAACAAATATTATTTTTTTTAAATTACACTAAATACATGTAATCTACGACTATCAAAATGAATAATTCAATCCAGATAAATAAATCCTAGATGCTGTCCATAACTTCAGACCAAATTAAACGTACGGCAAACCATTTAAACACCTACCGTTTGTAACAAACACAATGTTTTATTTGCCTCTATAGAGAATAGAAATGGACCATTGTACTCAGATGGCAATCTGTACATTCCTAAAAAGACAATGAAGTAAATAAAAAGGTTAAATTTAAATACATAAAATAGGTTAAATGCATAAAAGAAGTTGTAGGCGTTGGAATAAAAAATGTCATGCAAATTTTGTGTTACAATTACATTACATCCGTGTAGTCTAGATAAAAAATATTGGATTGTTTGGAAAGGCTATGTTAGGGCGAAAGGAGTTTATGATAATGACTATTTGTTAATAAATTTTACCACGTGGCTTTCGATTGTGATACGATAAATGAGCTATCACAGAGGGGCCGGGCCGTTCAAGTATTACTTAAACACTATAGGGGAGCGGAGAGGTTTATATCTGGGCTTATTTTTGATGACATGGGGGGGTCTAGATAGTGAATACGTACGGGGTAAATGATTGTAATAAATCTGCTTACGTAATACTTGAACGGCCCCAGACCTAAAAATACTGTATTGAGAAATCGCAAAAAAAATATTTTTTTAGTTATACAATGGCAAATCCGACTCCATCGTGTACAAAATTCGAATATTTCGCTCAAATCGAAGTATAAAGATTTTCCATTATTGTTGATTTTTAAAAACGGCTCAGCCAATATGACTGCCTCGGTGGCTCAGTGGTTAGTGACCCTAACTTCTGGATCAAAGAGGCGTGGGTTCGATCCCCACCCAGGGCAAATATTTATGTGATGAATATAAGTATTTGCTCTGTGTCTGGGTGTTATTTAGTTACTATCTATATAAGTACTAGCTGACCCGGCCACGCGTTGCTGTGGCTAAATAAATTAAAATTGCGACTATATTTTGAGATTTAAACTATCCTATCTCTCAAGTTGGATCGAACTGCACATGGTGTGCGAATGTTATTATAATCGGTTAAGTGGTTTAGGAGTCCATTGAGGACAAACATTGTGACACGAGATTTATATATATTAAGATATTTAAAAATAAGTATAAGTAGTATATCAGTCTCTGGCAGCCATATCACAAGCTTTGCTTAGTTTGGGGTCAGAGGCCGTGTGTAAGATGTCCCAAAATATTTATTTATTATTTTAATATCAATAAAATTTAAATGGGAGCACATCGGAAGTATACCCTTTCGAATTAAAAAATATTTTTTGATTTGGTTTACAATTGGCGAAAATATCGATGCACATACACAAAAATAATACATATTGCGTAAGAGTATTTGTTATCAAACTCTACCGAAACGGCTTGACCGATTCCTATAAATCTTTTTGTGCATATATTTTTGGTAACTGAGAATAGGCCGTAAGCAATTTTTTTGACGCACCTTGGTAATAAAATGATGACAAAACGTTTGCCGAGTCAGATAGTTTGTATTTATTCTTTTTAGACGTAAAGTTAAAGTTATCTACTGTTATAGCTACTAGGTACAGTAGTAAGCAATGCGTTGGCTTGATATTGCAAGTGCCATATTCCCACACGACAATTTGTTACTTGTGATTATCGAAAAGACATGTAATTAACCCGAAGTGTTTGATAAATTACGTTCTACATACATTGGTACTGTAAATCCACATTTTAGAACCAAGTAGAACAATAATACTTATAATATTCATAGATATAGTACAAACGATATCAAGGTATCAAATAAGATTAAATTAAAAATTAAATAAAATCCCAAACGCAATAAGTTTCCTACGGTAGCTAAAAAAAGCTGATAACTTTTAAACGGCTAAACCAATTTTTATGAAACATATCTAAAAACAGATAATAATTCACTTTTCGAACAAAAAAAATATATTCGGTCACAGAGTTACCAGAGGGATAAAATGGTCAATCGAGAAAAGAAAGAAAGAGATGCAATAATTTAATATGACTTGGTTTAAAAAGGAACATGAAAAATATCTCGATTCAGGCTAGTTGGCGTGTTTTTCTTTCAGTAGTGTCAAGTTCCAATACATATTTGACAGCTCTGAGCAAGATTTTCCATACATTTTTGTGGTTGATAATTGCCTCAAGCTACAATAGCGCTATCTCTGTGGTTGTAATAGCTCTGGGCCACAGACAGACACACTCACACACAGATACGTCAAAGTTATAACACATACAAAAAAGTCATATAACAACTAAAGTGTTGTTTTAGAAAACAGGTTTACTATACAAATTCTTTTACGCATTAGACGAATTTATTAATGGTGAATTAGTAAAATTCCTCCAACCATTTTGACTTACATTTTCATTTTTTTTTTCAGATAATCAAATTAGTCAACATGATTTCTTCAGTAAGAACGGTAAGTTAAGAAACAATTATATTACGCTCAACGTATAAGCATTGCCATTCAGCGTGGCAATGCTGCCAGCATGCTGGGCACGCTGCCAACTGGCAGTGGGCTTGAGCACTTGGATTATCTTTAGACCTTCAAGGGTCTGTGGATGATCCAATTGCTTTCTATGTAGTAGTAGTGTAGTATTGTCATTATTATATTACGTAATGTAGATGTAATTGTAAAGTTATCAAATGATATAAATAGATTTTTTATATGTAGACAAATCAGCAGCAATAAAAATATATAATTTAATAAATAACCAAATAAATAAATTCCAACATCAATTAAAATCAAAACGTGATTTGTAAACTTCCAAGTTTCACAATAGGTACAAAAGTCGTGTTAAATATAAAAAGAACAATTAAATAAGATAATAAAATTAAAATTAAAAATGTCCGTCTGCTTCACGACTTCGCATGCGCATTCCATAGTGATTAATTGATCATTCAGACACAGAATATATTATAATACGCAAGTTATTATATTAAATGTACAAACAAACAAAAACAACGTATGAACCCTATAGTGAAGGTTCAAGATACAATGCTAATATACAGAATAAAAGCAGTATGGGTTCATTCTAAAGTAAAGTAAAGTAAGTAAAGTAATTTATTATCTTTGACAACATACAGTGGAATACAATAGAATTTTCATATTATAAATTAGGACAACACAATACTATATTCAATTGGCTGTTACGTGTGCAAAAAAGCCCGCATAAACTATAATAGTCTTGGCAGACTTGCGTTCAAAACAAAAATGAAAGGCTGGCTTCTAAAATTGTCCTACAATAGAACAGAAGAACTTATTCATAGCATATACAGTGAGTAGAGTATCTATATGGTTTCTATATATGTAGCTTAACATCCACTTAACTATGCTAGTGTCTGTATCCCTGGATGTATTGCATTGCTACACATTTATTTATATATATATATATATACACACACATACACATGCGCGCGCACCGACGATCATTCAATTGCAATGACACTAATAGTCAATTTTGGTTACCCTCGAATTTCCTTTCACCGAATTTGAAACACACAAGGTATACATTCTTACCGCTACATCGCACTCGAGCCCCAAGATACAAGCCTCGTGCTTAGTTTGGGGCTCACTGCACCACGTTATATGTATATCTTACCTTGAAATCACTCGATCAGCTTACACACATAATTATGTTAATTAACGATATTGTAACTTGATTGTATTTCATTGTAAGTTTTTAGTAAATAAATTTTTCTTTCTTTCTTTTCTTTCTTTCTTTAATTAAAAAAGACTACCAGATAGATCCACACCAAGTCCAAACAGTGGTCCCTCACTAGGCTCTAGGCCCGTGTTGTGGGAACCTCACATATCGACAATCAAGACAACTTATAAGTGGAGGTGTCCTATTAAATACATTAAGAGTTATAATTTCATCATTCTAAAAGTGGTTTTATCACAATAGCGTTTAGAAAAACATAACAAACCTAAATTGACTTTGATTCCTTTACTGTACTATACCAGCGTTTCTATAAGTCCACTGCAGGACGTAAGCCTACCTACGAAGGATGATTGATTATATCCACCACGCTCGTCCAATGCGCATTGATAGATTTACATACGCCATCGAATTTCTTCTACGGATGTATGTAGGTTGCCTCGCGATGTTTTCCTTCACCGAAAAGCCAGTGGTGTGAAATTCCGTACATAAATTCCAAGGAATTCATTGGTACGGGATTTGAACCCACGAAGTCACGATTGTAAGGCGAGTGTCATTACCACTAGACCACCATTATTTTTATTATAATTAGTAACTTTCGAACATCAGCATTTTAAATTTTGCAGCAGTTTCGCAATGAGGATTTGCGTAGGTATATTTTGAAAAAAAGTATTGTAAAAAAGTATTTATAAGTATATTTGGGTAATTAAAAGGGTACGCTACCAAGGGTGCCAAGATAAGGGTACCTGGCGGGCAGCCCTAACGCGTCTTACGTATTGCGTGGCCACGTGGGACTGTAGGTATTTATTCAAGGACAGAGTCGAGTCGCAATACCGTTAGATGCCATTCGTTCGTTTCAGCCATAGGACGTCCACTGCTGGATATAGGCCTCCCCTAAAGATCCCCAATAAGACCGGTTGATAGCGGCTTGCATCCAGCGCGATCCTGCGGTCTTAATGGGGTCATCCGTCCACCTTGTGGGTGGACGTCCTACGCTGCGCTTGCCAGTACGTGGTCTCCACTCGAGAACTTTTCGACCCCATCGGTCATCAGTCCTCCGAGCTATGTGCCCTGCCCATTGCCATTTCAACTTGCCAACCCGCTGGGCTGTCGGTAATTTTGGTTCTTCTACGGATCTCCTCATTCTCGATTCGATGTCGCAGAGAGATTCATAGCTCGTAGGGCTACTTGGAGCTTACTAATAAGCCATGCCATTGCCATGCCCATACTGCGTTCACTTATACGCGAACGTCAACAAGCGAAAAAAAACCCATACGTAGTAGACAAAACACAATTACGAGTTTTACAATAATTAAGGCCAAAGCTGCTTTCTCACGACAACCATTGTATTGTACAATTGTAAAAAAATATTAAAAACAAGTGGTATTGAAATTTACGATTGGATACGTGCCGATGAAGTTTTGGTGTACATCATCATCATATCATTCGTGGCCGTAGTCACAGGGGAGGCCTATGTCCATTGCTGTACCGCCTAGTATTGGCTGAATGAAACTTCTTGGCGTCTCTGAACGCCAAAATCCCACATCAGCGTTAGGTCAGTTTAGTGACTAGGGGCCCTCAGGTACGTACACGGGGCCCCGTTAACGCATAAAAAAAAACTGGACAAATGCGAGTCAGGGTTGCCTACCAAGGGTTCCGTACAAATCACGACCTATATCACTAAGATGCCTGAATATGAGACGATGTATTGAAAAAGAATTAAACCCCCCGACTTCATGGCTATAAAGGTTCTCTAATAAGGGCCCTAGAATCGCACTACCTAGGGGCCCGTGGTAGGGTTAATCCGGCACTGCCAATATGAAATTACAAACACGTTACTCTTTTGCTCAATCGGTTAGTGTGTCGTTCTCCAGGCAGGGCCCACTCACATATTCGCTCGCCATCCGCGACCCGTAATTTGAGAAACCCTGCCCTAGGTGATAAAATAAACCCTGTCCACTAGTTTAGCAGGAAGGACTCAACCCACACAGCTGTCCAAAATCAAAACGTAGCAAGTGTTTTGCGATGAAAAGACGCTTGTTACATTTTGATTTTGGACAGCCGTGTGGGTTAAGTCCTTTCTGCTAAACTACGTAATTTTTTTACATATAAAGAGCAAAACAACGTTTTTGCTCTTACTCGTATACTAGCGCTCGTAGCGTAGTATTGTAACAACCCTACCTGCCTTTTTTTTTTTTTTTTTTTGTTGACGGGGGGGAAATCTTTAACAGATACCCGGTTATGTTGGGGTGCAACCGGGTTATGTGGACTTTTCCACTAAAACCCCCTCGGTGGCCTCCCTCTGTGCTTATCAAAGGGAACTGGGATCTCCGTGGGAACGCACCAGTGCCCTCCGGCATGGATCTTCACACTCCGTAAGCTTTCCTGTGTACAACGTTGCTGGCCACACAGCGCCGTTGTCTTCCCAGAGCTCGTTTGGATGGATAGTTTGGTCCCCAAATACAACCTTCGTCGAGCTCTTAGGGCCCCTTTTAGTCGGCTCTTACGACAGGCAGGGGATACCGAAACCGTATTCTAAGACCCCGGTTCCAGGGTTCAGTGGCCGGGATGTGCATTTCCGTCACCCTGATGCCGTCGTCTTCTTTCGAGTCTAGCTCGCTCGCGTTCTCGCTCGGCTGCTTCTTTCGTTGCCATTACTTTATTGCAGAATTCAATCATTCCCGCCCAAGAAGTTTCACCTGCCAGCATTGAAGAAACAATACTTGACAGGGATAGGTCCGGCCCCACTTTTGCTATTAGAGACTGACGCTCACTGCTCCAAGCTGGGCACTCTTCTAACGTATGCTGTGCAGAGTCCATGGTCGCTTCGCAGTGGTAACATTTCGGCGTCAGTTCACGGCCTATTCGGTTCAGGTAAGTCCCAAAACATCCATGCCCGGTAAGGATTTGGGTCAGGTGGAATGTGACACGTTTCTCTCTTTTAAGCCACTCGCTGAAGCTGGGCAGAATGGCACTAACTGCTCGTTGCTGCGAGTTTCGGGGCTCTTGGAGCCTCTGGTGCCATCTTGTTAGTGCGAGTTTTTGTTCCTTCTTCCGCACTTCTGCACCATTTGCCTGCTCTATGACATTAGCCTGGTGCAAGCGCTCATACACCCGAGCATCCATATCCGCCTGGATGTCTAATGGTAGACATCGCGCTATGAGGGTAGCAGCTTCGAATGATATGGTGCGGTATCCTCTCGCAATTCGTATGGCCATCTTTCGCTGGAGACTGTCAAATTTCGCTTTATTACGTTTAATTCCAGACAGCCTATTAGCCCAAACCGGAGCGCCATAGAGCGCTATGGACTTAACCACACCCTCGTAGAGACGTCGAACCTCTTCTCTTGGTCCTCCAATGTTGGGTAGTAGTTTATGCAACGCACCTACTACCCTCGTGATACGGGGGACTATACTGTTAAAATGTTCGTCGAAACGCCAGTGACTATCTAGAGTCAGTCCAAGATATTTTAAGAACTGTCCTACCGGCACTTCTGTATCACCAACGCGTATAACGAAGTTTTGCTGTTCTTTTCTTCTGCTACTCTTATGAAACCAGATAGCCTCCGTTTTTTGAGGTGCCGTCCTTAGGCCCAGATCATGAATTTTTGCCATGACTCGCGCCACTCCTTGCTCAGCCAATTCTTTTGCTTCTTCAAATGTATTTTCATTTGCTAGCACTAGTGTATCGTCTGCATAGCAAACCACGTTCACTCCTACAGGAAGGCTCACATTAAGAACTGCGTCATAGGCAAAATTCCAAAAGACAGGGCCAACGACAGATCCTTGTGGAACCCCACAAAACATGTTCCTGCTGTGAAGTATTCCATCCTTACCCACGTATTCAACGCGTCTTTCACAAAAATAAGCTCCGGTTATACGCTGCAGGTATGGTGGAGCATTGTGGTCTGCTAGACCAATTTTGATTGCGCTCCATGGTAGCGAGTTGAAGGCGTTCACAATATCCAGACTCACCGCTAGCGTTTTACCACCTCGTGTGATGTTTTGTTCCGTCAGTGAACGGACCTGCAGGATCGCATCTACGGTAGATCGGCCTTGTCTAAATCCAAATTGGTTTTCTGACAAATCTGGCCCCTCTTGACGTAAGTGTTTTACCAAACGTGCAGCTATAATACGTTCAAATAACTTTCCAACTTCATCCAGGAGACAAATAGGTCGGTACGCGGAGGGGGAATCTGCGGATCTGCCGGGTTTTTTGAGAAGAACTAGCTTGGCTTTTTTCCAGTCACTAGGGAAAACGCCGAGGCGCAGGCAATTGCTGAATAGCGACCTGAGCCTATCCCCCAGGTCAGTGGATAAAGCCAGCACCCAGGCACGGCCAGGAATCCCATCGGGTCCCGGCGCCCTATTTCGTGCTTTCAGTCTCCGGAGGGCCATATCTAGCTCCTCTTTTGACACTTCGTACTCGTCAGACCATATAACAGCGTCAACTGTTAGATTGAATTCTGCTATATCAACTCTGGGGAATAGAGTATCTACTACTGTACTGACAAAGTTTGGATCCAACGTTTCAGTCAGTGGGGGTACCCACGGACGTAATTTGTCTAGGACTGCTTTGTACGGTCGTCCCCACGGGTCTCTATCCAGACTTTCCAACAGTTCTGTCCAAGAGAGAGCCCTAGCATTACTGATAGCAGTCTGGAGTAATTTAGTGGCTCTACGGTATGCCAAGTAAAATCTGTTGGTCTCTTCGGCAGGCGATTGTCTTCTTCTACGGGATCGCGTAAACTGGCGGCGTGATTTTAAACAGTTTTCCCGTAATTGGGCGATGTTTTTGGACCACCAGTATACGGCTTTTCGCTTTATAGGTCTCACTCGAGGCATAGATATATCACAGATTGCCCTCATTGTTTCACGGAACCAAGAAACTTCGATTTCTGGATCATTTTGGTTCTTTTGGCTGTTGCTGTCTGCCCACGTCGCTGTAATGGCTGCGGCTTCAAGTAAGTCCCCGTCGAGTTTTTTGACAGACCATCGCCGAGGCAAGTCGTTGTTACCGACCCTACCTGCCTAGCCTAACTAACCTAAATTGTAAACTTAAGAAAAGAAGAACCTATTTTTAAAAACCTGTCTAAAATTGAAATGTCAATTGAAATGATTTTTGAAACTTGACTTGCTTTTACTTGTTCCTAGTTTGATGTCATTAGCTATGTAACCTGTTATCACTCACTTATCAAGAAATTATAACTTGAACCTCATGAAGGAATTTCCTAAGATATTAAGAACGCCTTATATATTGCAATAGACATCCAATAAGACCCCAACTTACAATTCGTATTGATGAATAATAAGAAATATTAATACTTAACTGTGAACCTCTCAGGTTCATTCTATAATCAGGAACTACTAGCGCCATCTGCTTCCGGTTTACTTTCTTAAAAGTATTCCTACATTTTGATATTAGCTTTCTGCAGTAGACACCTATCATAATTATCTAATCTATTTACCTACTTGTACGTTAGTTTGGCCAGTGTTCGTCTAGTAGTAGGTCCTGCGCTATAGATCGCACAAACCCTAGGTAAAGGTGATTCGAAAGACCTATCAGCCTAATAGATTACCTAAGTTCAGAACGAAAACCCTATGTTTTATCTACTTTAAGCTTTTATGAACCTGTAAGTATTTTACCAATCTCAAAGTGAACTGAAGTATCTAACTAATGCCTCAAGAGATATTCGTATATAGAAATACTGATTTTAGAGCTTCTCTGTTTTACGTGGAGATTATTGGAATATTTTTGTTTTAAATGTGATGTAGCTCTATAAAGCTATGCAGATTCTAGATTATGAAAATATAAGATATGTGTTGGGAAAGAAATTCCAGAGATTCCAAATTTGTACTCTAGGATAACAAAGAAACTCTATCATTGAACTAATATTAGTTGTCAAACTACAGGTAATAAAAGATTAAATTTGTCAGAATTATTAGTATTAATTTATTTCTGACTGTTTGTTACTATTAAAGTTATTAATTTTTATTTAACAGAGATTTGTATGGTTTTATGTTTATCTCTGATTATTTCCCTAGTCATGGCGCTCGCGAGAGCTGAAAACCACGAAACAAAAAGACTCTACCAAGCTTTCGAAAATCTAACGCAATCCTGGAAAAGAAAGCTCGAAATAAAAACCAGGAGTCGCGAGTGTCTTGTCAGTCTGATCTCGGTTATTTCGTTCACTTAATAAGTCTTGCATGAATTCCAGAGTGTTCACAAGAAAGGCTCCAAGAATACTATAGGTAAAGGTTCGAGAATCGACTTCGCCATATAAAATAATGTGTAAATCAAAATTATAATAAGTCATCAATAACTTTACTTCATAGTGAGCGGAATTTACACTCTTTAATACGGACACGGGTTATCCCTCCTTTACGGAAATGAGAAACACTGGCCCAAGCTCTACCTGGCTTCAAGAGTTCTGCACACTGATGAAAATATAGCATTGATCAAGTAGCACTAACGGCTGGTATTCAAATTATGTGATGTAGTAAATAATGAAATATAGCAAGAGGCGACTCTGCAATCCTCTAATTAAATGTAAAGAAAATATAATCAATCTAAAAGAACACTCTGTCTTTCACAAGTTTCTATATTGTCAAGTCTGGTTATAATATCGCGTTACTATAGGATTTAGACTCGAGTATCGTGGACTTCCTTAAATCGGTTGCATATTCACATAATATGATTAGAGCTGAAACAGTAAAAGTATTATAATATCTGTAAATCACATGTGAAACTCCTAAGAGATTATAGGGTTGAAAGTCTCGAGTAGGTACTCATAATCGAGTAAGCATTCAGTATTTGGACTATACCATCATTGGAAGAAGGAAAACATCGTATATCGGTAACATACATATGGCCGTAGAGCAGATGCAACGGCATGTAAATCCATCATCTCGCATTAGTCCAAGGTATTAATAATGACTCTACCTCCTTAGAGAAGGAAACATCACAAGACGACCCATACAAGACCGCCATAGGAACTCGTAGCCGTATGTATATTTGTCAACCCGCAACGGGTCAGCGTAGACAATATTGTCTTGCTTCTATAATGTGACGTAACTTTGTAGCAACACGCTCATACTCGTAAGAGAATAATTACGCATAAGAGTCCAAACCACATTGTGTCAGCGTGGCGAACATAGGCTTATCCTCCTTGAGCAGACCTTAATTCTTCTTCAGGAAACATCGTAAGACAACTTATGCAAGACCGCCATTATGTTATTGTAGGTATTGTAAATGTATATTTATCAACCCGCAACGGGTCAGTGTAGACAATATGGTATTGTATCTATAGTGGAGAGCTGCATCGAAAGCATCTCGTACTCGTACATAGTTGTATGAGAATAAATACGTATGAGCATTCATACCACATCGTGCCTGCGAGGCGGACATAGACTCATCCTCATTCGCAGATCTCAAATTGACAGTTAGTCATTTACATCACTTATGCAGAACTGAACTGTTCGAAACATTAACAGCTGAACATATTATATACCTATATATGTATATTAATTTAAATAGGAATAAGATTATACGAAACCAAATCCTCTAGGAACATCTTCGTCCTTCGATAGAAAACTTCCTGCTTCCGACTTCATATTCTAAGGCATGGAACTGATTTTTCGTCGTAATAGCTCATGATTAACCGCATTTCCTTTTCTGCTCATGATCCTCGCTGTTTTATATCACTTTGTAAGCTAAAATCACTGAAATATCTTGAAAATCTGCAAAATTAATCCTAATTTTTCCGCAATGAAGTCCTAACTGACAATCCCCGTCAACCTCCGTTCTCTTTCTCCTTCTCTTGTTTTCATCATGATTTTTTTTTACTAAGCGCCCTGCAAAGAGTTAATATACCTAGATTGTAGTTTTGTTGCCTTTTAAAATGTATTTATTTAACCTGTTTGTTTAAATATTATTTGAATGAAAAGTTTCTTTGAATAACATTAGAAAATATGATAAATTCATATGAGAGACTCCTGACCTACAAATATGCCTTCTTTCTATGCCTAATTACTCAGGTGTGGACGACAAACCACCTGAGGTTTGTTACAGTATGACTAGGTGTTTGTCAGCGATCACCGAAATTAAGCAACGTTCCACACGGTCAGTATTTAGATGGGTGACCACGCGTGGCAATTTCCAACTGAGCGCTACCGTAGCTCGGATGACACGTTAAATTGTAGGTCCTGATTGTTTTAACCGTTTAGACATCTCAGAAGCCTTCTGGCAGCTTAAAATCTCTGACACCAGGGCTAGCCACCCGGCCTATATGAACTTACTTTCTCTTAAACTTACTTAAAGAAGCTTTTTGGTGTGAAATTAAGATATGTTAAGACCAGATAGCAAACAGGCTGAGCATATTTAGACATGGTTTGTCCAAGTTCAGCGCGTTGGCGCGCACAATTTACAGTAAATCTTCCATGTGGCTAATATTACGTCTGGTACATCATAAACGGCTTAGCACATGGAGATGAGAAGGTTAACTCACTTTAAAATAATAGTTACTGAGAAAAATTCAATAAACTTAAAATCAATCATCAAATCACGCAACTACGGCTTGTTATCGCGTCGATAAATGTAAGTTCGTATAGGCCGGGTGGCTAGCCCTGGTGTCAGAGTTTTTAGGCCGCCTGAAGGCCTCTGACATGACTAAATTGTCAGAACAACTGGGACCTACAGTTTAACGTGTCATCCGAGCCACGGTAGCGCTCAGGTGGAAGATGCTACCCGCGGTCACCCATCCCAAATACTGACCGTGCGGAACGTTGCTTAATTTCGGTGATCACTGACAAACACAGTCAAACTACGCTACGAGCGCTACATACAAAGATAGGAGAAATTATAGCATGTTTTAACAGACTTTTAAAATAGAGGTTCTTAATTTGACTGTACGTTTTTTTATGAATTTTACGCAATTATTTCGGCAATTT
Organism: Hypomecis punctinalis; assembly: GCA_949316475.1. Lineage (NCBI taxonomy): Eukaryota > Metazoa > Arthropoda > Insecta > Lepidoptera > Geometridae > Hypomecis > Hypomecis punctinalis. The sequence goes on from OX438820.1 coordinate 2,779,817, forward strand.
TAACAAATATAATTATAAAGGACTAGCTATTACCCACGGCTTTGCTCGCTCATTTTGATTCAGATTTTTCCGGACAAAGAGTGGCATCACTTTCCCTCTTTCAAACTATGTCCAATGTCCATGCCAAAAATCAAGGCAATCTGTTGTTCCGTTGCTCCGTGAAAGAGGAACAAACCAACAAACACAATTTCGGATTTATAATCTTAAGTAAGAAAGTAAGATAGATAGATAATTATTTATTAGCTTAACCAAATACAATACAAACACATGAAAAATAAAAACATTAAAAATTAGTTATACTAAATGGCGGCCTTATCGCTTCAAGCGATTTCTTCCAGGCAACCATGAACGGACAGTAAATAGCAAATTAACTAAAACAGCGGCCTTAACAAAAAAAAATTTAAAATAAACTATGACCACTTATAACAAACAAAAATAAGCAATACTAACACCTAACCAATAAATAAATAATATTTATTGAAATAAATATATATGCCTACCTAGACACATAAACATGGAGTTTAGTAATGTTGCGATTTAAATTTTATCTAAATCGGCTGGGTGGTTTTTAATAACTGAAAAGCTGGTGGTTTCGTACAATACACAATTTTTAAACCCCTGATCGACGTACAAAATAAACCGCGGTTTAAAGTTTTATCTGTGATTACACTCGTACCTACTGCAATTGTGACGACATGACGGTGTACCAGTATAACTACCTACAGAGAAAACTTTAAAACCGCGATTTTATTTTGTACGTCGATCAGGGACTTTTGGTCCTGGGAAGAAATTTGCTTTGGCATTATTAAAGCCTTATTCTGTTGGTAATGTGACAAGACGTTTTACATTGTTGCTATTTCTATTTTTAAACACGTTAGAGTCAACTTTATTCACTACATTATCTTTACTGCGCCATCCCGAAGCGTGCATAGCGTGTAACCAATCATTCTAAAAGCATTCCAGTATTCAACCTTTACTCCACAAACAGGTATTTTGAACCTTAATCTCTATACAATATGAATCAAATAATATAACCAAAGATTCGTTCACGAAATAGTGTTCCACAGAAACAAGTACTCTGAACTCTATCGCCTTAATATAAGAATCGAATGATAACTAAACATATGTATACGAAAAGACGTATAGAAACAGCAATTTTGAACTCTTATTCTAGGTATTAGGAACCAAATTATGTTATCAGAGATATGTGCATGGAATTGTATTACATTCTGTAGAAATAGTAATGAGACGAAATGTTAGCGATCTTGGTATGAAATTGCTAAGTGTGGATAAAAGTGCAACAACATTATCAGTAAGTGCATGTATGCTAACCTCGGTAGTAGCACAGATGAACAGTTCATCTATGGTAGTGGTTACATATTTGAGGCGTTTGGAGTTGAGACTTTGGGTCCGTGGGAGCCGGGAGCTTATCTTGTTTTTAAAAGTCTTTCTGAGCGTCTGGTGGACGCGACGCGTGACCAAAATGTTGGAGTTTTTTTGGCTCGACGTATAAGCATTACCATTCAGCGTGGCAATGGCAATGCTGCTGAGCACGCTGCCAACTAGAAGTGAGCTTGAGCATTTGGATTATCTTTAAACCTTTAAGGGTCTGTGGATGATCCAATTGCTTTTTATGTAGTAGTAGTGTAGGTATGTAGTTTTAGCTTATAAAGTAGTATTGCATTTTGTTGAAGTTAATAAAAGCACTTTTGCCCATTGTTCAGTTAGTACATTATGGGCGAACATTTAGATTATCACTATTTTTTTTTTCATATTGATGCAATTTCTTTCTTACATAATAAGCCAGTAAAATATAGAGTTAAGCGAAAGCGCGAAAGTTTGTGAGGATGGATGGATGTTTGTTACTCTTTCACGCAAAAACTACTGAACGGATCGCGATGAAACTTTGCAATAATATAGCTTATATATCAAAATAACACATAGGCTATAAATTATAATGATATTGCGTCAAAAATCAAAATATCATGCGGGCGAAGCCGCGGGTAAAAACTAGTACATAGTAAGCCAGTAAAATATTCATGTTGTGTGATGTTAGCTAGAAGCTGCGAATGACCCAATCCTGACTATCCGCCGTCCGAGTATTGATGGGTTATCTGCACCTTGTAATCCCATAAAAACATTTTCATGTGAAATGAGGCCAAGACGCATATATATTTCGCACTATCAAAAAGCTATCAGATCTCACGTAGAGCCCTCAGCCAAGCTTCTAACTCTACAGGACTATACAAGCTATTACTCTACAAATTCTACACCTTCTTTAATACTAGCTGCGCCTCACAGTGTTCCCTGCGTTAGTTCGAGATAAAAAGTAGTCTGTGTGAATCCAAGGTCTAACCTACCTTCACAGCGAATTTCATCTAAATCGGTTCAGCCGTTTGTGCGTGAAAAAGTAACAACATACTCACATTCGCGTTTATAATATTAGTAGGATTTGCGGTTTGGCTGTATCGCTACAAGTGGTAAAATAAAAATTGACAGATCTTTGTTCATAAAATATTTTTTCTCTGGTGTAAATGTATTTCGTGTTCATAAAGGGCTAAGCAGTAGATTTCTGTGCGAGCCTGTATTCTTAATCAGTGGATTAAGAAACCCAAGCTATCCAACTAGTTAACCGATTAGCAGTTAGACACTATGATAAAATATATGATTAATAGACATTCTCGGAATGCAACTTTTCTCACTAGAGGAGTTAGTTATATTATAATCGATGAATTTACTTAAAGTTTAATTATAATAAATCTTTGAAATAAAATTTATTTTAGGGTTATTTTATGGCATTTAACACCTGTTTATAGTGGCATTTCACACCACTGGCTTTTCGGTGAAGGAAAACATCCTGAGGCAACCTGCATACGTCCGTAGAAGAAATTCGATGGCGTATGTGAATCCACCAACCCGCACTGGGCCAGCGTGGTGGATAAGGCCCAATCACCCTTCGTGGGTAGGCCTATGTCCTGCAGTGGACTATTAAAAAGGCTGGTACAGTACATAGTGGCATTTTGATGGGTTTATTTTATTAAATGACTAGTTTTTGCCTGCGGTTTCGCCCGTTTAATATTTTACTGTGATAGATTTTTTTTCCACGTAAATCATTTATTTTTCCGGGATTAAAAGTAGCCTATATCACTTTCCGTCTTTCAAAGTAAGTTCATGTCAAAAATCAAGTCAATCCGTTGCTCCGTTGCTGCGTAAAAGAGGAACACACCAACAAATACACTTACGGATTTATATTATTAGTGAGGATTTAAATATATTTAACATCGCTCAGAGCAAATAAAAAATCCAGAGGGAACGTCGTTGAACAGTCAAGTGAAGCCGGTTTTTTATACATGTGTGAGTGCGTCGCTATTGCGCCGCCATAGTTTGACTGACAAGCCAAGGCATAGTTTCATAGTTACCTGAATGTGTATGTAATAATTGTCTGTACACGGCGAGGCGTAGTCTTGGTTGGCTTCACTTGTTTGTTCACAGCATTCTCTCTTGATTTTTTTATTTGCTCTGAGTAAGATCGTTTGACAAAAACAAAATTTAGAAGTAAAAATTACGAGTATATCCGCCTTTTGCGCAACTTTTTAAAATACGTTTATTTTTATCCAAAGGGCCGAGCAAAGTAACAGTGGGCATAAAACCGTAAAAATGAGATATTAATTGCCGTAATTAATGTTAAATAAAGGTTCGTACCGTGTCTGAGGCTTCTGCACCTATATAAATTAACGAGATGCGAAAGTTATGGTTTTAGGGTTAAGTTATCAGCGAGAGCGATTTTTTATTTCTCGTGTCTATGGTCGTGCCAAATTAAAAAAAAAAAAGCAAGGTGCATCTTTCTCATCTGTAATAAAATGTGAGTTGTAGAGGCCAAGTGTAACCACCTTTACTCATCGAAACAGTATGTCTTTACCTAACATTTAAATTCGATCAAACATATTTTCAGGATTTTTGAACACATTTTTACGATTTTGAACAAATCTGCGCAATACTCCGGCACCAAAAACTGAATTTGACATCAGCTTTAAATTAACCTTTATATCCCTAATGGTGAATATTTAACAGATGAAACACAAAATTGAGTTTTATAAAAAGCGGTTGAAAAGACATCAACGCGCTCGATACCTCTCGTACTCTCAAACCCGTGAATACTTTTTCAAATTAAGTTATATTTTATCTAGCTAAGTAAGAAATCAAGTTGAATTTTTCAACTTGATAGATGATTTCAATTCCACTTTTATAGAGCTGTCCACACAGGTTCAAGTCCTGTGACAAAATTAAAAAATGTTCATCACAAAAATTACTTTTTGATAACATCATAATAATTTCAGCTGTAGGACGGCCACTGCTGGACACAGGGTCCCTATAGATATCTAATAAAACCAACCGTAATTGGGTTGCATTCAGCGCGAACCTGCAGTCTTTATCAATCAGTCCAGTTGCTTTGTAGACTTTCTACGCTGGGCAAAATTTTCGAAAACTCTTTATTTTCTCACTTGGACCACACAGCGATAATCCTACCCAATGGGCACTCGCTTCCTCCGCTGATATATTGATTTAGTTTTAATGATTAAATAAATATCCATTTAATGGCCCATCATCGTCGTGGAGATACAATAAAGGCGACTACACCTTAGTTATTGAATGTTGTATCGTAGTTTCAGCCATAGGATTTCTACTGCTGGACATAGGCCTCCCTATGTCCTATATAATATGGATTTCCAATAAGAGCAGTTGGAAACGGCTTACGTCTAACGCATTCCTGGTCGTAAGTCCGCCTAGTGTGTGGACATCCTACCCTGCACTTGCCAGTACGTAGTCTCCACTTGAGAACTCGACCCCATTGGTTATCAGTACTCCGTGCTATATGCCCTGCTCACTGAGATTTCAACTTGCAAATCCGATGGGCTCTCCGCCGCCACCTTCACTTTCCATCAAGTCAATTGATGGTCAAGCGCGTACTTATTCGCGAAATAAAACCACTGGTCTGGTCGCTCCTTTACCTTTTAAGTAAAAGGAGCCGAGCATATTTTAAGTCCCTGTCATTCGGAGACGACTCAATTGATTGTACGAGGTGATGTTATTAATTAAAAGACGTTATTTAATCTCGCGCTAAAAGAAAAAAAAAGAAATAAGACTTTTGAGGCCGAGTGCCGTTGCGATTGTAATAAATATGAGAAAGGGGAGATTTTGATAGTTTAAAAATTACAACTAAATTGTTAACTGCCGTAGTTGAACATATTATGACAGAAATCTATGTAATACTTGTAAATAGGTGTAATAATTATGTACTGTACTGTCCCAGCCTTTTTAATAGTCCACTGCAGGACGTAGGCCTACCCACGAAGGGTGAGCCATATCCACCACGCTGGCCCAGTGCTGGTTGGTGGATTCCACATTCGCCATCGAATTTCTTCTACGGACGCATGCAGGTTGCCTCACGATGTTTTCCTTCATCGAAAATCCAATAGTGTGAAATTCCCTGCATAAGTTCCAAAGAAACTCATTTGTACGGGATCGGGATTTTAACCCACGACCTCACGATTGCAGGTCGGGTGTTACTACCACTAGACCACCACGGCTTCTATAATAATTGTGTAATGATCATATAGGCTTTCGAATAGTAAAACTGCATCGAAATTAATTGACCCGTTTGTTTAATAATAATAAATAAATATTTTTGGGACATCTTACACACGGCCTCTGACCCCAAAGTAAGCAAAGCTTGTGATATGGCTGCCAGAGACTGATATACTACTTATACTTATTTTTAAATACATACTTGTATAGATAGTAACTAAATAACACCCAGACACAGAGCAAACACCTATGTTCATCACATAAATATTTGCCCTGGGTGGGGGATCGAACTCACGCCTCCTTGATCCAGAAGTTAGGGTCACTAACCACTGAGCCACCGAGGCAGTCAAAAAGTTTCGAAGCAACGTATTATACTCTATAAAATATGGCTTGATCTCTGCGACAGCTGTCAGAAAAATCACGCCTATGAAGTCCTGAATTTCTTAATAGTACAGACAGTACCTGTCAATGTCATACTTTATGGGCATGCAGATTAGTGATGGGCGACGAATAATCGTGACCACAGAGTTTCAGAAAGAGTTTTATTTAAAATATCGATAGTTTATACTAACGATGTTTTAAATAAAACTTAATTTATCATTAATTTTATGGTATATTTTAATATCATAACATTATTTATAAGTGTATAGGCTTGTAATTAAATTAAACCCAATCATATGTTACATTAGCATCGATAATGGTGAAAAACGTCGATTAATACTATCGTAACATTATTATATTTTATTATAATTTATTTAATTAATATCATAACATAATTTTCATGTGTACATACTTGATCTTAAATAATAGTAAGTAAATAAAATCCAATTTCTCACCTAAAACTAATCATTTGATTTTATTACATTGTTTGATAATCGATTTTTTCCACCACTATCACAACTCTAAAAATGTCAATCCTATATGTCAATGTCACTGTCGCAGAGATCAAGCTATATTTTATGCAGTATAAAAACAAGCACATAATTATGTATAAGTGTTACGATAAACTTAACTCAATTTGAATGAAAAAATTGAACAATAGTAGACCCCATGGGTCACCTTGCGTTACACCTTACGGATAATATCTTCTAAATACACCTCTTTCCTTGTGAGGCTATTTACTTATTTAGTTGTCAGCATAACAATATAATAACCCATCTATTGTGGTATAAACATGACATAAAGTGAAAAGTTTATAATAGGCATAATTATAATGTTTATGTAAATACCGCTCTATGCAAATGACTTGCAGTTTCGGAAAGAGTGAAGCGAATTGATATATTGTTAGATGGTAGAAAGTGAAGTCTAAATTGCCTGAAGTGCCTTGTTACTTTAGACAGATTACAATTACATAGTTAGGATTGGTATCTCTATGACATACATTTTATAGGTATTTATTTTTCGCATAAAATGACAAAACCGACTTCCATCGTGTACGAAATTCGAAACGTTCGCTCGAATTGATTTAAACATTTTTTACATTATCGTTGATTATTCAAAAATGGCACAGCCATTTTCGTTAAAATTTAAATGGGACCGCCTCGGGAGTATACCCTTTCGAATTAAATATATTTTTTTGATTCGGATCACAAATGGCGAAAATATCGATGAACATACAGAAAAAAATACATACAGATGAACATAGTTCTATGTTCCTCCTCCTTTTTGAAAGTCATGTAAAAAAATTGTAGTCATCATTATGACTAACTTTTATCCCTCCCTCCACCTTATTATATCTTCTTTGCCTCCACTTGGATCCACAGCTCGGCTCCACTTGTGGGTTCGCGGATACCTTTATCTCCTCTTTAATCCACCGGTTGATCCATGGATACTTCTTTTCATCACATCGATTCGAAAAGGACTACTTGGTTCGCGGCGTTCGCTCGGGCGACGTACTTTGAATACCTCGCTACGTTCAGGATTTTACTAAAGAATCCCTTACTTTGCTCTGGATTCTACTCTAGAATCTCTCACTTCGCTCTGGATTCAAAAAAGCGCCCTCGCCATGAAAATATTATTTTGCTCCCTTATGATACAATCTACTATTATTACACTGGTTCCCATAATAGGGTAACCAAATAGGGAATCCAGGCTTCCAAGCCAATCCAAGCTGGGGAGTAAACTGTTTTCCCGATTATTCTTAAGTTTCTAGTCCATAATACTTACAGCCTCATAGCGTAGTTTGACTGAGTATTAGCGATCATCGAAGTTAAGCAACGTTCAGGCGTCAGTCAGTCTTCGGATGGGTGACCGCGGGCATTTACAACAGAGCGCTACTGTGGCTCGGATGACACGTTAAATTGTACCCGGTTGTTTTAACCGTTTAGTCATGTCAGAAGCCTTCAAGTGGGTTAAAAACTCTGACACCAGGGCTAGCCACCCGGCCTATACGAAGTTACAGCCTCGAAGTGCTTCTCAGGCCTAAGGCCACTTACGAATGTTTCCTGAATAGTTTCCTTATTGGCGTTACATTTAATTTGGTTTTCGTGCTTGGAAGCCTCGTTCGTTCCGGACAGAGCAAATTGTAGGTGTAATTGTGCCCTTAGATGTTCCGCGTTTTAGGCTGCTTTTCAACCGACTTCAAAATGGGGGTTCTCAATGCGACTGAATGTTTTTTCTTGTGTTTCATTTCATTTATTTTTCAACATAGATACATTTCTGTATACTTGAGAATGTCCAACAAAATACAATGCCATGTGTGATGCGAATACTCCGAAAATTATGAACGGACTTTGTTATTTTTTAAATTATTTTTTCTTTGTTTAGTAGATCATGCTTCAGAGGTGGTCTTTTTTAAATTTTATCGAAATCGGCTAAGCCCTTTTTGAATTATTGTTTTTTGCAAAAAATGGCATGGCTGACTTTAACCGTGTAGGTACAGCATTCGCGAATAGTTCGCACGCAAATAGGCCTTGGTTATTTTTAAACGCTAAATCATAATTAATATAAATGCTTTCAAGAGATTTAAAAATTCTGACACCAGGTCTAGTCACCCGACCTATACTAACTTACTCGCTAAATGCATTTCTAGTGCTTATTCAATTACTACACAAATAAATTGGTTACACAGTTATTCAAATTTGTTCTGCTAAATAAGCTTTAATTTATTTTATTGCGCTTCAAAATCGTATCCATTAATTTATATGAGCAACAAATTAAATTTGCAAGTCAATAATATAGAGATGTGAAGTCCAGTTTTAGCTGAGCTCTTTAGGCTGTTAGAGCTTAAGTTTCAGAGGTTATTTTTATAGTGGTTGTTTAAGACTGACTTTCATAGTCTGTTTTGGATTGTTAACCTCAAGTTACATATGTACTGAAGATGTAAGAAAATTAGATGTATGAATGAAATCGTAAGATATCGATGACGAAGATTTCAATTGACGAAAATTTCAATTGACGCAAGGGATATTTTGTCGAAAATAAGTTAAGAATGCCTCTATACTCAGTTTTTTGCGCTCTTACGAATGGTATATTTGAAATCTCTCTATCTCGGAAAACCGAACATGTGCGAGTCGGGCTCGCACACCGAGGGTTTCGTACAAATCCAGAAAATTTCACAAAATTGGGAAGTAAATTTTAAAATCTCTATTACTATAATCATCGATATTTTTTTTCTTTTTCGTCATACATCGAAAATTACACATTGTCAAAACAATTAAAAACCTGTTTTAGCATATGTACCAATGAAGCTCTTTTATATGATACCTTACATGATACGATTTACTCACTTTGAACATACACAACCCACATTGTGTGAATCTAGGCCATATTTTTTTGTGATACAAAAAATTTTCGGTTTTCAGATTTATTCCTATATGTGTACTCTGAAACAATGCTTCTGGCCAAACTTCACAGTTCTATGTCAACGGGAAGTACCCTGTAGGTTTTGGTTTTTGTGAGTGTCGAAATATGCGGTTTTTTGCGACATAAACGGCTCTAACTTTTTTATACGATAACTGAGAAGTTTTTCCTTTACACAACTACAAGATACTATTATATACGTTGTTCGACTCTTGACAAAAATGTAAGACAAATGCGACGTTTGTCGCTGATTTATCGATCAATGATTCGTACAGAAATAACGCTCTGTACTGTACTGTATCGGCCTCTTACTAGTCCACTGCTGAACATATACTGCTGGCCACCACGCTGGCACAGTGCAGGTTCCTGGATTCACATAAGATATCGAATTTCTTCTACGGACGTATGCAGGTTGCCTCACGATGTTTTCCTTCACCGAAAAGCCAGTAGAGTGAAATTTTGTACATAAGTTCCAAAGAACTCATTGGTCCGGTACCGGGATTTGAACCCGTAAAACGCGGGACCACTACCACTACTAGAACACCACGGCTTAACGCTTATAACTATTTAAATTAACCAACTACCTATGCCCGATGGGTGGACGACATCAGACCACCGCAGGGCATATGTGGATGGGATTTGCACAAGATAGGGAGGGAACAATGCCACATGATAGAGGAGGCCTATACCCAGCAGTGGGTCGACACAAGCTGATGATGAGCCAAGTCTTTCCAAATGTCGATGTTCATTTATTCGCTCGGTACTCCTTGCCTTCACGGCAATCATTAAACTCACCTTTGAAACTGAACCGTGGGACGAACTGTTAGATTTAACGACATTTTAATAATTATAGACTACTCCGACCTCATTGCCTTGGACGCGGTGAACTTTTTAAAAAGTTATATGCCAAAATTGCATCAATTGCACTCGTAATAAGAACAAAATTATTTACTTATGTTACAAGCCAATACTACGTTTTCTTCTTGGCTAGCTATTAAATGATTTTTATGCTTACCTATTATGCAATATTAAATGTTTTTCTATATAAAAAAATACTTTATTTCATTCATCCGGTACTGCTATAATTATTCACAAACTCATACTAAAAAACTTAGAATAAAATAGAAATAAAATAACTAACTTTTTTATTATCATCGCATCCATTTTTATTAATTTATTCAATTAGCACCGCATACACTAAAGACAATGATAACAAACATGAATGATAATTATTCACATTTTAACTTCATGTTCAAATTAATGCCAAATATATCAAAAATAATATAATCAAAATTACAATCAACATCTATAAGTTATTTATAACTTTACCTACATACATTTCATCTATAGGTTTTTTCTAACAGGCATTGCCAAGGCCTGGGAAAAGTAAAGCTTTAAAAAAATTGCGCGAGCGCAGCGAGCGTCTAATTTTTCGACCCTTTCATTGAATAGCAGTACATAAAAAAGGATTAAGATTACAATGCATGAACACTAGCGTGTACACAAAAAAATGTTTTAAATTATTTGTTATGCACAGTTTAATAAATCTAGTATCGCACGAGTACATGACAACACTACTCCAATTATTGTATTAAAATTACGAAATGTTTACGATCAAATTGAATAGTGTAAGTGCATACATAAATCCTTTTTTGGTTGTGCCCTTTTAGTCTAGTTTGTTAGTTCGTATTATGGTTCAATCTGTGGCTTGATGGTCATGTAGGGTCTAAAATCACTCTGCGTTTTACTTGTGATTTTTAAATTAAATAGCTAAGGTGATATCGATCCGTTATTGATTACGTCGTACTTATGATAATGATAGGGTCCTAGAGATTAATTTTAGTTGTTCGATCAGCCGGGCTAGTATGCGCGCCACGAATTATTTCGTTTGTAGTGTCAGAAAGAGACAGCGTTATGGCAAAATATAATTATATCTGTCACTTTTTTACACGTCGAAATAGGTTCTTTTCGTAGCTATTCGTGGTCGCATGCTTGACTAGCTGATGTGTATAAAATAAGGAGATAATAAAAAACAAAATAAAAAAGTCCAAAATTGTGTTTGAAATAACCCATTAAATACGTATTAACACAGACGAGCAGAATGAATTACGATTACCTCCTTTTTAGGATTCCGTACCCGAAGGGTAAAAACGGAACCCTATTACTAAGACTCCGCTGTACGTCTGTCTGTCACCAGGCTGTATCTCATGAACCGTGATAGCTAGAACGTTGGAATTTTCACAGATGATGTATTTCTGCTGCCGCTATAACAACGAGCTCAAAAATTATTAAAAATATGGGGTCTCCCATACAACAAACCTGAATTTTTAGACGTTTTTCGCTCGATATTAATAACGGTGACTGGCAGATGCTTGAAATATTCACAAAATATTTAGTTAAATATTCACTTCAAAAATAAATATATCATTTGAAATCAACGTAGTTTATAAAATCTTTATTAGATTTTGAGTCCTCTTGTAAAGCCCTTAGTTATAAGCAATATTGTTCAAATCTTTTTGTAAAATGTATATATTAAAAAGCACAGGCCCTGGAGTCTGTGGAGTGTCATAATTAAATAAAAGCAAATATAAATTACAATAAAATAAATATTTAAGGGGGGCTCTCATACAAGGAACGTGATTTTTTGGTCGATATTATTAATGGAAACAGGAAGGAGCTTGAAATATTCACAGAATGTTAAGTTGTAAATTATCTTATATGTATACATAAATAATTAAATTAAAATAAGATACATTAAGGGGGGCATCCATACATTAAATCGACAGGCAAAAATTACCAAGCGACATTTTGGGCAATATTGAGTTATATATATCACTGAAATCAGAAAAAAAAACTGCGTTGATTGGTCTTACTCTCACGGCGCTAGGACGAAACTTGTTGTCGTTTGGTAACTTAAAAAAGACACATTTTCACAGTTTTCGGCGTCCAAGCGACTAAAATTTTAATGGTAGTTGTTTGAACATAAAACATCAGAATACAAATTCGCTGAATGTTATTTAACTTGCGTTTGGGTTTCGACTCAGTGCATTTAGGCCCTGATGGATGGTACCAACATGCAAGCACTTTTCTAATAGTTCTCTTCTATAATTTTGCTGTCACAACACGCTCGTTCTGTACCGCTATATTGATTTATACAATGTTATTATGTATTTGCAATGCGTAGGTAATAGTGTAGTGTATTTTTGTAGTTGGGTAATGTTAATTGGTGTAATGTTGCGGCAAAAATGCGGCAACTGTCTAATTAAGGAATTTATTGACACTTTTTATAAAGATCCTAGGTTTTAAGAGGATTGACACATAGCAAGATGACATTGATGACCGATGGGGTCGAAAAGTTCTCGAATGGAGACCGACCTACCGGCAAGCGCAGCGTAGAAGGTCTCCATAAAAGGTGAACAGACGGTCTCTTTGAAATCGCAGGATTGCGCTGGATGCAAGCCGATACAAACCGGTCTTAATTTAGATCTATAGTGTAGGGGAGGCCTATGTCCGGCAGTAGATGTCCTGTGGCTGATGGATGAACGAAAATAAAAATAGTTGATTACAGATGAAAATTAGGATCCCTTGTGGCCTGACAGCCACATAATACACAGTATCGCCAAAATATCTGCCGGGAAACGAACCCATATTATCTTGTAAATGAAAGCTCCTTATTTGTAAAACAAATTGCTTTTAACCAGTCTTATATGTAGGGTATAGGCCTATGTCCATCAGTGGACGTTCTATGGCTAAAAAGTATCAGAATGTTTCATGTTACTGAGAACCATTTTAGTTTATAAGTAGGTATCGTAGCAGAGTAGGTACAAACGAACAACTTATGATCTGCGACAATCGTCAAAACTAAAAAAAAAATAGCCGTTCCATACATTTTGTCGCGGGTGAACGATATTTTCCTATGGAACAACAAATTTTAGTTTGGACAAAAGTCACAATACAAAGATTGTTGGTTTTGATGTACAGAATAAGCCCCTAAAAGGATGCTAAATGATTAGGAATAACCCTGTATATCCTAGGGACTCAGTTTAAAAATATTTTCTGAAAACATTGCCTTCAAACCAGTCGACTAAAACACTAAATTTAAGATAGTTGATTGAATCAGGCGTTACTTTGTTTGGTACTTTGTTTTGTTTGTTTTGTGGTTTGTTTGGTAGTAATTGTTAGTATTTTTTTTTATATAAATGTCCTTAATGCACTTAATGCCCTTAAACTTATTTGCCTACAAAAAGATAGCGGAAATACACTAAATATTTATTCAAAACATAGACACTAAATTTAACACAAAATAGGATATAACACAGTACACTGTCTTCACAAGGATCTAACTAGGTTGCCCACATCACTCCGTGCGAACTACATCTTGCAGCCATTGTTTCACGGCTAACATTCCCACCCCTACCCTTGTAGCATTAAGGTCCACTTTAAGCGTCGCGGTTACAAAACATGAAATATTTAGATAGAGAGATAAAATAATTTATTGCATTGAGAAGTTGTGTCCATTGAACGTGCGAATTCTACTGGGAACTGCTTGTATTATGACGTTATGTCATAGCTGTGTCCTGTGGCTTTACTCGTGTTTTTTTTGTATATAATCCCTTCAATACACATACCTATATCCGTAGAATTATAACATCACTATCACTACATAGTATAAAACAAAGTCGCTTCCCGCTGTCTGTCTCTATGTATGTATATATCTTTAAAACTACGCAACGGATTTTGATGCGGTTTCTTTTAATAGATAGAGTGATTCAAGAGGAAGGTTTATATGTATAATACACCTGTGCAAAGCCGGGGCGGGTCGCTAGTTATGAATAACTTTTACTATGAGCAAAGAAGATACAATAATATTACGTTACGAGGCCAACCCGAATTTCGAGAGAAAAGTCAGCCAGGGCCAGTGCCGGATTAACCCAATAAAGCGATGCAGTTCTCGGGGCCCCTTTTCTTTACCCTTATTAGGCCTTCTTGCTTTAATTTTTTTCTGATCGCCTTAGGGATAATACTAGCCAAGGCTCTTTGACTCTGGAGTCAGGGTCACTATACACGGGGCCACCAAGGCAGTCATTGCCCTTGAAATATGAAAACCGAAGCTCTGTATTTAGCCTTTAATACACTTAAATAATGTTAGTCTATATAACACACTTATCAAAGGTCTATGCTAAACATTGTTTCGCTTGGGTGTGGTTCAGCAAAGGGCTCCACAGTCTCACTAGGAAGGTCAGATATAAATGTAACCTTACTGAATATATCACTACATAGTTTAAAACAGTTGCTTCCCGCTGTCTGTCAGTCCCTATGTATGCTTATATCTTTAAAATTACGCAACGGATTTTGATGCGGTTTTTTTAATAGATTTAATATTTTTATTATTTTTTTTTAATAGATGATTTTTTTTAATAATTCGAGAGGAAGGTTTATGTGTATAATACACCTGTGTATATATGTATAATATTGGCTTGATTTTCATAGTTTGGCAAGTGGCATAGATTGAAAAAAGTTAAATGACGTCGGCTACTTTTTATCACAGAAAAATTTAATGCTCCCATAGGATTGCTAAGAGAATATATTTTTATTTCCATTAAATTAAAAAAAAATAGGACAGTCTAAAGGACATTGGGTAGTGTGCATAGAAGACTTGGCGTTGATTGTTTTATCCGAGTATTGCATAAATTATAGCCTAATTACTGGAGTATAGATATTTTTAGATAGTTTATTTTATGTGTCACAAACAAGAAATAAAATGGACCAAGTACGAGTTGGACTTGAAAGGCACTACGCATGAAGGATTCCGTAACGTATGGAAGCCCCTCGACAAAAAAATCACGTTTGTTGTATGGGAGCCTCCCTTAAATATTTATATTATTCTGTTTTTAGTAATTTTTGTTACAGCGGCAATCGAAATACATCATCTGTGAAAATTTCAACTCTCTATCTATTAAGATTCATTATATACAGTCTGGTGACAAATACGGACGGATAGACAGTCGGACAGCGGAGTCTTAGTATTATGGTCCCGGTTTTACTCTTTGGGTACGGAACCCTAAAAAGGAGGTAATTTTAATTCGTCCTGCTCATCTGTGATGACAATACGGGCACGTAATTAATGGGTTACGGAATACGTGTCAGTGGTATGAATAAGCGAGACGCGAATATTTCGTCTTCGTCTTCCAAGTCAAGTCGAACTGACTTACTTAGAGGTTTCGCGGCTAAATGAACTACCTGCTACCAACGCCTAGCCGTAGAAGACAAATTTAGATATGCAATGCTGATGAAATTCAATCTAAATTCCTCGAGGAAACTCGGCTGAACCAAATGAGATGTTGCACGAGTCACGAGCAGATTGCGTCGCGGAGACAGCTGCAACGGTAGGCGGGATGAAGCACGATGCGCTCTCAATAACTGAGTGTAGATACTACTAATGGCGCCAATTAGAGAAAGGCATAGCAATCATTAACATTAATTATTTAACATTAATTATTTTATCATAAGTTTCGTTGTATAAGATTTAGAATATCAGATCAAAGGACATGTTCACAAAATGTATGGAGGCTGGTATAATAATAATCAAAAAATCTAACCACAAGACTCGTTACATTTCGAGAAAGTTCATATTTTTCTGAGTCTATTACATCAGTTGAAAAAAAAAAGAGCCCTGCATTTTTTTTAAATTAATTTTGATTTTATTAGAATAAATAAATATATTTGGCTCAATAGGTAGTTTATCTCTAGGAACTCTGATTAAGTAACCTCCAAATTGTTAAATAAAAGCATTTTTACCAATTAGACACACTCTTTAAGTGATTTTTTGTCACATTGTACCTACTAACTGGTCACACTGGTAGGTTATAATTTTCAATTTTAGCAAATTAAGAGGTAAATGTGGAAGAATCAGCTTTGAATCCAAGTAAAATAACGCTAGAAGCACTTTATTATTGTTAAACTAGAAAAAATAAAAAGCTGCATTATTTTTATTCAGATAATTTATTTTTCACTTAAAAAAAAAATGCAGGGATAAAAAAATCTAGATTAAATATTTTTCAGAAGCCCATAAAACAAGCTTTCAAATGATGTATATATCATCTTGGTTAGATTTTTCTCTGAATATTATACCACTTGTGGACATCACCTTTTAAATAATACTTTTCATTTATGATGTCGTGGTGGTCTAGTGGTAGTGACACCCGCCTTTAAATCGTGAGGGCGTATGTTCAAAACCCGGTCCCGTACCAATGAGTTCTTTGGAATTGATGTACGGAATTTAACGTAGGGATTTGGAAGATATCGCGTAAAATCGTTCGTAAACCGTTGTTTTTAAACTTTCGCGCTTTGAACACATTATTATTATATACTACGGGACTAATCGCGCACTAAAATTATCTAATTATCTCGTAATTTTAGTGCGCGATTAGTCCCGTAGTATATAAAAATAATAATACGTTCGTAAACCGATTTTACAAACAACCTTTTTTTTCTTACATTCCATATTGATGGCAAAACCCCACTCCTCACCCCGCTGACATATTTATTAAGCCCGATTATAGAGGCGCCAGCGTAAATTTAATAGCAACGTAAAAAGTGTCCTCTCTATCGAATGCCTAAAGTGAAAAAGAAACAGAACTATGCTATTTAGCTATTACAATTACGATGGCGCCTCTGTAATCGGGCTTAATATTTATCTATTAATTATAAAATAAGCCGTGGTGGCTTAGATGTAGTGACACCCGCCTTAAAACCATGAGGTCGTGGGTTCAAATCCCGGTCCCGTACCAATGAGTTCTTTGGAATTTATGTACGGAATTTCACACCACTGGCTTTTCGGTGAAGGAAAACATCGTGAGGCAACCTGCAAATGTCCGTAGAAGAAATTCGATGGCGTATGTGAATCCACCAACCCGCACTGGGCCAGCGTAGTAGATATGGCCCAATCACCCTTCGTGGGTAGGCCTACGTCCTGCAGTGGACTACTAAAAAAAAGGCTGATACAGTACAGCAGCGGTTCTCAAACTTTTTTTGTGACGGAACCCTTTTGAAAAGCAAAATGTTCGACGGAGACCTAAAATTACCAAAAAAAAAATATTTCTACTCGTTTCTTCGGTACAATGTCTCAAAAGAAGCCCCCATTAAGTGCAGCCCAGTAATATTGGCCAAATTCTTCAAATGTCATCTTGAAACCTTTCTGAGTCACTGAAATTTATTTTTGTTTTAATTTTTCTCATTAAGTAATTCAGTATTCTCGTGGAACCCCTACAGAGGCTTTGCGGAACCCTAGGGGTCCGCGGAACACACTTTGAGAATGGCTGCAGTACAGTATTTATCTAATTTGCTGCGCGTGTTTACAGATGTAAACACTTTTTGTAAACACACACACAACTTTTTGTCACAATGTAATTTAGATTTAAATTTAGCAAGTAAGATTTACTTTGTTTTGCTTCACCCTATAAAACAGGGTCCTCAAGTAGACGTAAGCATATAATATTAAGTTATATATGTTATAATACTCTCTTGTTGGTGCAAATAAATATTCTGATTCTGATTCTGATGCCATTGATTC
The DNA here is from genome assembly GCA_949316475.1 of Hypomecis punctinalis. Classification (NCBI taxonomy): domain Eukaryota; kingdom Metazoa; phylum Arthropoda; class Insecta; order Lepidoptera; family Geometridae; genus Hypomecis; species Hypomecis punctinalis. The sequence continues at coordinate 2,797,776 of OX438820.1, forward strand.
GACTGATACTCGTACAAGAGTACTTAATATACCACTTCGTCCTAGGTCATAGAACAAAGTACGAACCTAGGTCTGGAATTCTGAGTGTCGACACCAGGGCCCGCGATAGGTCGCGTTCGTGGCAAGATACGTGTTTAATTGATTTCCCATCTATTTACGATCCGATTCATAGTTTAGTTTAACGCTTCTCAATGACAAGTTTAGATAAAAAAGCGAAGACGATGTAGCCGGTTGATTGCTCTGGTAGATATTTTTTTAATTTAATTTCATATCTTTGATGACTAGTTTTTTGAGTTTTGGCGGGAACGTGGAAAAGTCATGTCGCCTCATTGTATTATTTTTTAAACTTGTGTTTTAATCAGTGATAATTAGTGAAAAATTGTGGTATTTCGTTGATTATGAACTGAATTACGTGCATGAGTGTGGGCAAGTGATATAATGTGACGTATCATGTCGTTCCGTGTTGTTACCAAAACTCCATAGACACCTCTAGTAAAGTCTCCACTGCTTTATTGAGGTATGACTTAGACTACGTTTGGACTTGACCGCGACTTAATTGAACTATGACGTGACTAATAGAATAGAATAGAATAGAAAACGCTTTATTGTTCACACAATTTACAATTTAACAATAAAAGAATACAATATAATTAAAATAGTGCGACAACCGGCGGCCTTATCGCTTAAAGCGATTTCTTCCAGGCAACCTAAACTAGTCTATGACAAATACTAAGACAATGACTATTTTGATAAAATATCAAAAATTATTAAAACTTAATACTTGACACTGGCAAATGCACAACAATGCGACGCCAGTGACTATGACTAGCTAGTCATCTTCTTCTTCTTCTTCTTTTGTTTGGCGTCGCATTGTTGTGCATTTGCCAGTTAATAAAGCTTTATTCATCGGCGTTACACACGTGACATTTTCGTTTCAGTGCTGACTCACAAGACCTTTTCATTGTTTCCTGGAGAAAAAGTAGTCAATTACACTCGGATAACTACAGTCCTACCACAAAAGTTTTACGCACACTTTAGACAACGATTAACAGTACAATTTGCACAGTTAGACAGTCCTTAAAGCGTGTTTAAATCTTTTGTGGTATGGCGGTTAATCTATCTATAGGTATCAATGCAAAAAATCAAGTCGATGTTTTTCTCTGTTGCTGCGTGAAAAAGTAACAAACAAACCAACAAATACACCTTCAGTGTGCGATTCCTGTGCACTTTCCTGTGATTTCATATATACAGGGTCATAGATATTAAACGCAAAACCTTTTAAGGGACATCTAGACAAACATCTTTTGATCTAGGACTTTTGGAAAATTACGAAGAAAGAATCAGCTTTTTCATACAAGAAGTTCGTCAACGCGCGGCAAAAGGTATTTAGATATTAGACGCGAATTTTATTTTGTAAACTTCAAACTTTCAAACTTCCTAGAACAAAAGTTATTTGTCTAGATGTACTAGACCCGCCCATAAAAGGTTTTCAGTTTAATACTATGACCCTGTATAATAAGTATTTTGGGACACCTCACACACGGCCTCTGACCCGAAACTAAGCAAAGCTTGTGATATGGCTGCCAGAGACTGATATACTACATATACCTATTTTTAAATACATACTTAAATATTACTATTAACTAAATAACACCCAGACACAGAATAAACACTTATGTTTATCACATAAATATTTGCCCTGGGTGGGGATCGAATCCGCGCCTCTTTGATCCAGAAGTTAGGGTCACTAACCAATGAACCACCGAGGCAGTCAAGATGAATCTTTACTAACATATATAAATCCGAAAACACAGGTTGACCACTGTAACTTACAACGATTAACTACAGACACCGTATGACCTGGCAAATATTTTTTTTTATTAACCTATACTGGGGGAGACCTTAGCCCAGGAGTGGTAAATAATTTTAAAAAAAATTATACGTAGGTACCGCGTTAATAAAAAAAGGGAATCGAAGATAATTAAGGTCGAATTCGTGGCAAACTACGGATTTAATTGATGTATTTACGATCCGATTCGTGGCTTAACGCTTCTGTAACATTAATTACTAGCGCGGTGATAACTCTTGATAATAAGCCAGAGGTAATAAAGTCGGTTGAATGCACGTCTGTTGTGGCACGGAAAACCTTGTCCAGAGCTGTCAAAACTGTCAAATATGAAATGTAATTTGACACTACTATATTAAAACATTGCATCTCTTTGTTTTCTCGATCGACTACATTATCCCTCTGGTATCTCTGACAGCATGTATAGCATTTATTTTTAGCATATGAATGTTATGTACCTACTGATTTTCCGATGCACCCGTTGTTGGAGTTGCATGCAACATTGTAGTGTAGGAGCACCGCATAGTGCAAGGACACGTCGTCGCCGGCAGCGACAATGGAGCGCATAGCGTTCGAAATACCTACATATTTATCACAGCAGGTTCGAACAGATTATCCCTTACGGATACCGCACTCAAGCTTGAAATGTTTAAAACACCTAAAGTTTTTAAAAAGCCATAAAAAGAATACCTAATAAATTAATTTGAACTTCAGCTAAACATTGTAAGAACTCGTTATGACTTTAATTTAACTAAAGTCAAGTCAAAGTCAAATTCTCTTTATTTCGTAGACAAATTACATGTTCTTGAAAACGTCCGTTAACAATGCTTTTATAATAAGCTTATATAATTATTACTTAAAATTAAATTTTATTACAAAATATTTAAAACTTATCAAAATACAACTAAAATATATCAAATACCTACAACAAATTAACAAAAATAAATTAATAATAAAACAAGATTAATACAATAGAAACAAAAATAATAAAGTGTCATTTGACAATTTGGATGTCAACAGGTACAGATACGAAACTAGTAGCATTTAAGAACGTTACGTTATCGTTATCAACGATATCATAATAATTATAGTTACGTTATCGGCAACAATATTATTATATTAATATAGCAGAAATTACTAATAATTATTAAAAAATGTCATGTCAGAATTAGAATATAAAAATAGTTATCTGCAATAGCATCAAGTTTTCAAGTCATGTTTATATTAAAAAAAAATATTTAAATAAAACATATAAAAAGGTATCTGTGAAAGGTAAGAAAAAGGTAACTAGTGGTAAGGCCCGAATCCGGTATTATGGGAAAGATGGGCATGCCCAATAACCTATATGTACCTATATGAATCACAGCATAATATAAAACAAAGTCGCTTCCCGCTGTCTGTCCCCATGTATGCTTATAATTATCTTTAAAACTGCGTAACGGATTTCGATGCGGTTTTTTTAATAGATGGATTGATTCAAGAATAAGGTTTATGTGTATAATACACCTGTGCCAAGCCGGGGCGGGTCGCTAGTTCTAGTATAAATTCAATTGAGCTTCGGTCATTACGACCGCAGAATTGCTGTGGATGCAAAGCCAACCGGTCTTATTGCAGATCCATATGGGAGGCCTATGTCCAGCAGTGGACGTCCTATGGCTGATGGATGGATGCACGGATGGAGTTTTGGCCAGCGCGCGAAATTCCATTTCTCTTGACTTTGTTTTATACTATGTAGTGATTGTGATTCATATAGGTTACTAGCGACCCGCCCCGGCTTCCCACAGGTATATTATACATATAAACCTTCCTCTTGAATCACTCTATCTATTAAAAAAACCGCATCAGAATCCGTTAGGTAGTTTGGAAGATATAAGAAAATACACAGACAGACACACGGAAATAGCTACTTTGCTTTATAATATGTAGTGATGGGCATGCCCATCTTTCCCATAATACCGGACTCGGACCTAACCACTAGTAAAATCAAAGTCATAACGAGTTCTTACAATGTTTCAATAGCTGAAGTTAATTTGAATCTACTTTAAGCTCATTTAGTTTAGTCAGTAGGTATCTAATAGCAATGTTCGATTAAGTTTGCAACTGCATTATCATTAAAACTATTTTATGGCTTCTAATACTTATGATAAAATCCAATATCTTTATTAATTAATCAATAAAATATGCCGATGTAAATTTTATACTCTGTAAGCTCAACAGTAAGTTGATTTTGTATGGAAACGTGCTTATTATGTCCTAGCTTAATTGTTCTTTTTTTTTTAATTAACGTGGAAATTATCTTTATCGTGAAAATTATTTTCCTAATAAAATATGGCTTAAAACCGGTTAATATTTATTTTAAACGTCGCTTTTAACATATAAACATTATTGCATACAAAATTCGCGTAAACGTAACGTGCCTAAATATTAATCTATATCAATTACATTTGTTATTATAATAATAAATTAATAAAGCTTCAAAATTAAGATATGAAATAAATATTTGTACTTGAATAATATAATAGAACAAATTAAAGTTTCAGCTTTGCTAAAGCAAACTATGTATACCTACCTAGATCATAAAATTAAAATTACCTACTTAAATAAAAATTTTGCAGTCAGATATATCAAGACAAGACGTTGTATGTGTACCTAGAAATTTGTCGTTTGAAAAGCAATTGACTCTTAAAATAAAAAGTCGCATCAGAAGTCTCACTTTAAAAAGAAAAGTGATCAATTGATGATGAATATTAATGACAATTTCGTTTCGTTACAGATGTGGCTGTCAGCGGTAGTAGCGGCGTGCGTGGTGGCGCTGGCGGGCGCGGCGGGCGATGAGTACCTCCCTCCCAACAAGGGGTACAACTACGAGCCCCCCGCGATACCCTTCCCTCCTATCAACAACCCTGTCAAGGTAATCTTAACAACTCTAAAAGATGAATAAAGCTTTACATCTCATCAAGATGATGATGTAGCTGATCGACAGAGTGTGTGAAAAAAAAACAGCTAAAATCAAATGTCAAAAATCATTGTCTGTAACTGCATCTTCTCCAAGCATCTGCGCTGAATGCGATACAGTCGTTTTTATCATTCCTAATCCTAATATTTGATGGATTAGTTTTTAGAAGAACAGGAAACACTTTACACAACAACAACACTTTAGTGGAAACAACACTTAAGAGTGTTACAACTTTGTGTTACACAAAGTTAAGGATATTTAAGGGCACGAAATCAAAATAGATCAATTCTATATTGTTAAAAACACCAAATCATATTAAAAGGGTTAAAAACTACTGCCACAATTGCCTTATCACTTAAAGCGATCTCATCCAGACAACCTTGAAAGTAGAGCATTTATGAAGAGATTAGTTTTGGCAAACATCAAGGTACACGCCCACCACACTACAGTAATTATTCAATTCATGCCCACGGCGCGATGAGATCTGAAGCCGCACAATGCACGTTAACCTTGCGGGGTCATCTACATAACAATAAACATTATGAAATGTCAAAATAGTAGAGTTTACAGTAAATGCAACGACTTAGTGCCTTATAGACATAATATATAACAGTTCACGTTCCTAAGAAAAATTTATTAAAATAATTTTTAAAAAATCCTTTTCAAAAACAAGCTTTTACTGAACAAGGACTCGCTAAGATGAATCAATGGAGCTGAAACTCGATGGGTGTCGTTTCGTTTCAGAGTTCCTAGGACCACCTTCCAGCTCCATCATCAGAATCTGGTTACCATTGAAAGACAAACTACTCAAAACGATTCAAATGAGCCCAAACTCGATGAGGTTGTGTCGTTTCATTGCAAAGTTCCTTTGGCCACCTTTCAGCTCCATCGTCAGATCAGCCCCCCTACCGCCTAAGCAATAGCAATCGTAATAGCAATCGTTTATGACTTCATTTTAGTCATTTGGCATCGCCTATGTGACGTTAGCCATCAATTGCTTTGTGCGGATTGCGAAAGCAATCGTTGAATGAACAACTTTGATGGCTAACGTCACATAGGCGGTGCCAAATGACTAAAAAGAAGTCATAAACGATTGCTATTACGATTGCTATTGCTTTAGGCGGTAGGGGGGCAGCACTGTCATCATAATATTGCATTGTCACGCAATTTACACATGTATGCAAAATTTCAGCTCAATCGGAAACCAAGAAGTGGATCAAATTTAACTTGCAAGTCTTGATTACAGACAACGGGACAGGTGAAAGCAAATAAAGCTTGTAAAAACTGTCATATAGGTACAAGGGGACGTAATTGTGAGACAAATCAGTGCTTTTTAAATTTTGCTGGTAATATTTTGCTTATAAAAATTTTCTTATTGGTCTAAACTTCTAAAGTTTCGCCCTTGGTTTCGCCGCTTTGAAAAATCACACAAATTGGTAACCATAAGATTTAAAATTGATTTTGGAACGTGACAAATAGTATGGAGAACGGCTAGGATGCATACGAAACTTCACGGATACTCTATTGGCACTATACAATCTATCAAAATTCCGTATACGTTCCCAGCCGTTCGAAAGTCAATTATAGACCTCCAGAATGATTCACAGAGTAAATAAACAATTCATATGTGCAGGTGGGATGATGATCAAAGCTAATTGAAGGTCGTGACACTCGGGCGCCATTGGTGGGCAGAGTTCATAGGCTCTATTTGTGCCAATGTCATGACTGAAAATTCACATCCAACGCCAAATAAAACTTAGTTTTAGTGGGAAGTCATTAGTGGTTATTACTGACCGTAATCTTAAACACTTATTATTAGGAATAGCTTTCGTTTTTAGTCGACAAAAACCCAGCAAATGCAGTGTAATTAGTAAACTATTTAATCATTTTCGGTGATATATTGTCTAAGTCTAATGCAGAACTAACATTAGTGGCGCCCTCAAAACATTTGACGAGAGAGGTTTTATCTTAATATTATAGTTTCAGTTTTTAAATAAAAGGCCTCTAACATGACTAAACGGTAAATTCAACCGGGGCCTACAGTTTGACGTGCCATCCGAGCCATGGTAGCGCTGTTGTAAATGCCATCCGAGCCATGGTAGCGCTGTTGTAAATGCCATCCGAGCCATGGTAGCGCTGTTGTAAATGCCATCCGAGCCATAGTAGCGCTGTTGTAAATGCCATCCGAGCCATGGTAGCGCTGTTGTAAATGCCATGCGAGCCATAGTAGCGCTGTTGTAAATGCCATCCGAGCCATGGTAGCGCTGTTGTAAATGCCATCCGACCCATGGTAGCGCTGTTGTAAATGCCATCCGAGCCATAGTAGCGCTGTTGTAAATGCCATCCGAGCCATGGTAGCGCTGTTGTAAATGCCATCCGAGCCATTGTAGCGCTGTTGTAAATGCCATCCGAGCCATTGTAGCGCTGTTGTAAATGCCATCCGAGCCATGGTAGCGCTGTTGTAAATGCCATCCGAGCCATTGTAGCGCTGTTGTAAATGCCATCCGAGCCATGGTAGCGCTGTTGAAAATGCCATCCGAGCCATTGTAGCGCTGTTGTAAATGCCATCCGAGCCATGGTAGCGCTGTTGTAAATGCCACGTGCGGTCTCCCATCCGAAGATTGACAGTGCCGAACGTTGCATAAAGTTACTATCTATATTTATTTACCAATATAAAGTTAACAAGATTTGCGCAAATTATACATAAAAATATCACTTAATTAAATTTAAAAATGTTGCCACTGTAGGAAGTTATGCACATTGATGATATATTTGGTTTGTAACACATAAAGTCTGGCTAACGAAAGTTGATACTGACAAAGCGCGGCAAATTTAAAAAATATCAGTATGGTAGCCCTAAACTGAGAGGGAAACACTTTCTCTCACTCACACGATGTAGCATTGTTACCATACTGCGATTTTGATTCTTCCAAATCTTTGGGGGAATCGCAATAAAAATCTTTATTTCTAGCTTTAACTTGTCATGTAGGAGTTTTATATTCATTACGTTAATTATTTCCTGTTTTTTGACGTTATTATTATGCCAAACTGAGGCTTTGCATTGCTCTCCAAATGATCCAAATTATTTCAACGCGTACCTATCTACTTCATTACGATGAAGACTGTAATGCAGTGGTCGTCAAACCGCGGCCCGCGGCCGTGTTTGGTGTGGCCCGCGATACAGGAGGTCATGTGTGTACTATTATCATATATTTCTTGTCAACTACTAGAAAGGGCTAATAACATCGCGCTAGCTACACGCGTATAATTAAAATATGAATAATGTTCCTACTTGCTTTCAAATTACTTAAAATACCGAAAAAACATTCACGCTCGCTGCACTCGCGCATAATAGTAACGTGGTCTGCTTTGTTCATGCCTGTTTTGAAATTACTGAAAATAAGAAACAAAACTGAATTGATCCTCACTGCAGTCAGACAGACAGACAGACAAAACTCTTTATTTACAACCACAATTTAAAAATAAACACTGTTTACACATATACGACAAAAAATATGATTATAAGGTGGCGGCCTTATCACCCATGGCGATTTCTGCAGTCGCGCATGATAGCAGTGTGGTTACTCTGCTTTGCTCATATCTGTTTTGAAATTACTGAATAAAGCCGAAAAATTTGGCGCTCGCTGCGCTCGCGCTTAGTAGTAAAGGGTCTGTGTCCTTTGTTCATGTCTGTTTTAATTACTGAAAAAAACAATTCAAAAAATTGCGCTCGCTTCGCTCGCGCTTGTCTTTTTTCCCTTCGTATGTTCCGTAAGCAGCGCAGTAAACTAAAACAACGCGGGCTAGTATCTTTATCTATCTATGTTATAATCAAGTTAATTAGAGGGCGGCCCGCAGTGATACATCGCACTGTCTTATGTGGCCCTTGACCAGAAAATTGTGACGACCACTGCTATAATGAATCATTTTGTTCAGTTTAGTACATGTCGTAGGTTTGAAAACTGTTTTTAATACAAAGTAAAATACCCCAATTTAAAGGTAAATCCGCGATGGTAGTAGCACCGTGTGTTGTCATTTAAAAAGTTTCCAGTATCAACTTTCGTGAGCCAGACTCTAGTAGTTTTACATTACAAGTTCATCTACCCTTCCTTGGCTAGCAAATGTAAGGCAACTAGGTAATTTTGTAAATAGGTAGGTAGTATTGTTAAAATATATCATAAACATTTGCCGATATTGCGCAGTGCCAGTGGGCCCCAAACTAGGCGATGCCTGTATCTTTTCTAAATAAACAACTACAGTAGTTGTTAGAATACTTAGAATAAAGATTTTCCTTCAAAAAAGGCCATTGGTATGAATCATGCGGTATGTAGAGTAGGTACTAGTTTTTGCCCGCGGCTTCGCCCGCATGAATTTTTTTATTGACTTAACTTTATGACATAGGTACGTTATTCTTTCTGAGATTTAACAATGTTTCTTAAAACTAAAGGTTAAGATTTAGACTTTCGTGCTATCTCCTAAGAACCTTTTAGGTATATTTTTGGGATAAAAAGTAGTTTGAATTATATCCATGTGAAAATCAAGTCAGTCCGGTGCTCTATTGCCACGTAAAAAAGAAAATCAAACCAACAAACACACTTTTGGATTCATAATATTAGTAAGGTTAGTAAGGATTTACCTAGGTACATAAATTCCAAAGATCTCATTGCTACGGGGCCGGTATTTGAACCCACGACCTCATGATTCTAAGACAAGTGCCCTCCCACTAGGGTAAAGAAGTTTCGTCTTTTGTGTGGGGTTTATGATTCACAAATTATTGAGCCTACGCATCTTTAAGAGATTTAAGAGATTGAATGGGTAGATCGTACCTACATAGTTAATTAACAGTAATAGTAGTATTAAATACACAATTGGACGGTATGTGGGATGTATCATCATCATTAGTCCATCTCCATTGTTTCGTAGTGACGTCATTGCTGTACCTATACAGGGTGATCTGCTTGCCCTGTACTAAGTCTGTTTAACCCTTAAATTGGCATTGTCATATGGGTAGAACATTGACTTTGGGAAATTCTACAGACTGATTTTGCCCTACGTCCTGCAGTGGACTGTTACAAGCCTGGAACAGTACAGTATACATGGTTATCCAGAAATTATGTCCCTGGTATCTATTTATATATTTGAAATGTGCAAATTTGTCAAAAAGCATCCTGACTATTTTAACAAAGCGTCTGATAAATCGCACAAAATTAGATAACAATATAGACATAAACTCGTAGAACCAAAGTCTAACTTAGCAATGCACAGTTCTAGCCCAAATTCTATGGCTTTAAAAATATTCAATAAATTGCCAAATAATCTAAAAGATATCGAAAGAGAAAACTGTTTCATAAAACAACTATAAATAATCCTTTTATCGAAATGCTATTACACATTAGACGAATTTTTAACGATAATCCAGAAAACAATAATAAATCGTTCCAATACAAATAATAAAATTGTCATACCCTTATAGAGTCATATTATGTATCACTATACAAAACATGTTAACTAAGAACCTATGTAAGAACCTATGTAAATTTCATATGTTGCAATAAAAGATTTGACTTTGTCTTTGACTTTGAAACTGGTAAACTAAACCGTAAGAACGAAACCATCACTATGAAAAACTTTTACTAAAGGGCATAACCAAAAATTTGAGAAAAAAATCTGCTGCTTGATACAAAATTACAACTCACAATCGACAAAATGTATGAAACACGATCTTTTTTTACAATTCCGGGTTGGCCTCATAGAAAAAAATATTCGTATTGATGGTCTAAACTAAACTAAATGACCTCCTTTCATCTTAGTATACCAGTTTTAGATAGCCCTGTATTGCAGGATGTAAGCCTACCTATGTACCCATAAAGGGTGGTAGAGTCACATACGCCATTGAATTCCTTCTACCCTGACGATGTTTCCTTTCAACCGGTGTTATTGTGGGTCTTATAGGTGAAACTTATGTCCAATAGTAGACGTCATATGATCGCAGCGATGCCGACAAGTCAGGAATGAAGAGATCCGCAGACGAACCAAAGTTACCGACAGAGAAGCATTCTTTTTACAAGCTTTTATTTAGTTTCACCTGTCCCGTTGTCTGTCGGTCTGTAATCAAATCTTGCAAGTTAAATTTGATCCACTTCCCGGTTTCAGATTGAGCTGAAAGGCGACGTCCACAAGTGGTATATTATTCAGAGAAAAATCGAACCAAGATGATATATACATCATTTGAAAGCTTGTTTTATGGGCTTCTCAAAAATATTCAATTTAGATTTTTTCACTCCTCCAATTTTTTTTAAATGCGATAAATAAATTGTATGAAAAATAACAATACAGCTTATTACTTTTTTTTACTTTTTCTAGTTTAGCAATGATAAAGTACTTCTATCGTTATTTTACTTGCATTCGTAGCTGATTCTTCCACATTCATCGCTTAATTTGCTAAAATTAATCATTATAACCTATCAGTGCAGTGTGACCAGTTAGTTGGCATAATGTGACAAAAAAACACTTTAAAAGTGTGTCTAATTGGTAAAAATGCTTTTATTTAACAATTTGGAGGTTACTTAATCAGGGTTGCTAGAGATAAACTACCTATTGAGCCAAATATATTTATTTATCCTAATAAATTCAAAATTATTTTTAAAAACATCGGAGGGCTCTTTTTTGTTTTTAACTGTTGTAATAGACTCAGAAAAATATGAACTTTCTCGAAATGTAACGAGTGTTGTGTTGTTTTGTGGACATGTCCTTTTGCATACATGTGTTAACGAAACGAAACGACGCAAACCCATCGAGTTTCGGCTCGTTTGATTCGTCTTGGCGAGTACTTGTTCAGTAAAAGTTTGTTTAAAAAAAAGGGTTTTATTAAATTATTCTTGTATTATCATATGAGGCAGGATGTGGTCAAACGCCTATTGTGCCTCTGATTTTATTGCAGTGAAAGTAAATAACATTACTTCCCATGATTAACATGATGATAGTCATTAGGGTCAGGGTCAGGACCGCAGCCCGCAGACCATGTAGGTTACTCGTTCATAAGTCACGCTCAAATTATTCAAAATATACATTTAACGTTAATGACTAGCTCTACCTAAGCTAAGTCTAAATTGGCAAATAGTCTACAAAACACGGCTTTTTTATAAGTCTAAGTAGGTAGGATTATTCCTATGCCTATATATTTTCAATAGAACAAGTCTTTTTTAACTTCATCCCTATCAATTTATTACCTTTATGATTAAGATTTATATTTTACGGGTGAATCTTGTAGGTTATTCAATTGTATATAATCTTACTATACAAGCTATGTACCTAGGTTAGGTTCAGTCAGGATTGGCTTATTCGCAGCTTAAAGCTAACATCACAGCCACTGAGAAGTTCGTCCTATAAGTACTATTACTGGACTTTTTAATAGTCCACTGCTAAACATAAGCCTACCCACGAAAGGCGATGGGGCCATATCTGCCAGTACGTTGGTCTAGTGAGAGCTGAAGCCCGATTACAGAGGCGCGTAATTATATTAGCTAAATAGCATAGTTCTGTTTCTTTTTTACTTTAGGCATTCGATAGAGAGAACACTTTTTACGTTGCTATTTAATTTACGCAGGCGCCTCTGTAATCGGGCTTGGTCGATTTACTTAGGTATGCATCAATTTTTTTAAAAAGCTTTTATAAATAAGTTTATCTTACATAATAAAGAATTTTTATTTATTTAAATTTCAAAATTTAAAATGTTTACTAGTGAAGACTAGCACAGAAGAGAGAGAAGGAAATCTGCTGTTCTGTAAAGATTAGAGCCCTGAAAACCTCACCTATTATCAGGGTTCTAATCCTGCCTTACCCCTAGGGCATGCAAACACGCACAATGTAAATTCGTTTAGGCCAGGTGGCTACCCCTGGTGTCAGTGTAGTGTCTCACAAATGACCTCTCACATAACTAAACTATGAAAAAATAAATTCATTCAATTTTAACTGCGATAAAATAGATGTGGATGAAGATGAAACACGATTTCCTTTAAAATTATGAAAAAAAATGTTCGTAAGATTTCACTTAAAAAAGGGTAGGTACGGACTGGTGCCAGTGGTCCAGAAATCGATTTTCAATGTAAAATAAAACTTCGTTGCCAATTTCTAATGTGTCTTTTTCTGTATTTCCAGCAACCCACCCCGCCGCCGTACAGGCCGCCACAGAGGCCCGCACCTCCCCCACAGAGGCCTACGTACATCCCACCGAACCCACAACCCCATGAGGTAAGGTTGTCTCACCCTCTAACATGAGGGTTAAGGTGACACCAACGCCCTCTGTACATACACCCCGACGTCGTACAGTCCACTACAGAGACACGCGTGCATCCCACCGAACCCATAACCCCATGAGTTAAGCTTAACAATACTGTGTCAGATTTATTAAACACAAGCTTTTGCCCGCGACTTCGTATAACGAAACCTAACCCACCCTGCCACGCCGCCTTACACCTAGGCCACCAAATAAGCCCACGTACCTACATCCATCCCACCGAATCCACAACCCCTTGAGGTAAGGTTGTCTCACCCACTAACCTGAGGGTTAGGGTTACACCAACGCCCTCTGTACATCGATTCTCGACTATTTGGTCATTGAAATCACTAAATTATAGCTGTGTAAACCTTTAACGCATGTATCAGGGGGGTAAATATAGGTGTTGAATTTTTTTTTTTTTAAATAAGTTGAATAAACATAGACGACATAGAGATTTACCTAATATTTAGGCGAAAGTTTGAACCCCTATGCTCAGGCCTAATATTGATTAATATAATATAATAAAAGCCTTGATTCACTGACCAAACAAATTACAGTTTTAAACTTAAATCTAATGTACCTAATTAAAATTATTCACTCAGCAACCAGTTGGTCAGGTTGTCCTTCGACATAGACCTCCCCTAGTTTCTTCCACTTCCTAATATTGATTACTTTCAAACAAAAAGCTACATCAAATTCATTTCACTTGTTTAGGACCACATAAAGATACTGTTAATATTATCTACTATTGTTCGGTCTCTGGTTAAAACATAAGTATGACGAGAATTTATGTCTGTCTCAGCCTTTTTAATAGCCCACTGCAGGACGTAGGCCTACCCATGAAGGGTGGTTGGGCCATATCCACCACGCTGGCCCAGTGCGGGTTGGTGGATTCACATACGCCATCGAATTTCTTCCACTGACATATGCAGGTTGCCTCACGATGTTTTCCTTCACCGAAAAGCCAGCGGTGTTAAATTCCGTATATAAATTCCAAAGAACTCATAAGTACGGGACCGGGATTTGAACCCACGACCTCACGATTGTAAGGCGGGTGTCACTACCACTAGACCACCACGGCTTCTCAATTGGTAGAATTTGTGTAAAGTTCTTGATTAGAATAATTAGAGTGTGCAAAAAGAGATCCGTCGTGGCGTTACGGTGAACTAACAATAATATTTTAATAAACAGCCAAGGTACCGACTACTTGGTAGACGCGAGTACTGATGAAAACCGAATTGGTGTCTACCAAGTATCAAACACTTTTACAACTTTTAGTACAACTGTACTAGCAATAACAGAGTAGTGTTGTCAAAGTAACAAAATCAGTAAAATGGTACACTGCCGACCTCCTCTACTACTTTCTTTTTGCACTACTCTAGCATAAATAGGGAATGCAAAAAACAAGTCTACGAGTAGGAATATTTGGTAGCTAGAGATAATTTAATACGACCCAAAAATCCCATAAATGAAAAAATCAGCTAAAAGTGAAAAAAAAAGAAATTCTAATATCAAGTTGTCAGTTTTTTTATTGATCATCGTAAAAATGTTGCAAATCTTTAGGTTTAGGGGGCGCTAGGTAGTTCATGATGGAATCTGAAAATTAAATATAATATTTTAGTATTTCCTGTTTTGTTATAGGTATTACCTACTTAACATTTTACATATCCAAATAAAGACTTTATTTATGTGGTAGAATTTGTACCTATAAGTAGGTACTAATTAGGTACGATAAAAGTTTAATATTAGAGACGAAAAAAGCGGAAATATCTATTTAATTGGTTACATCCAAGGGTTTTCCAAATTTCCAAAGGTTTGATCCTATTGTTTGTATCGCCTTTTCATAAAAAGTAAAAAAATAATAAGTTTACGCACTTGCACTTGATGTCAAAAATTATACTAGGTACAGACCTATATTATAACTATTAAGAATGTAACTGACAACCACAGACGTATAAGAGGAAGCTCACAACTTACTTTTTACTTCATGTTTTTCACCAATATCTGAAATTTAAAAAAAATACTTAGATGTACGTATAATTACTATATGTAATATTTCTCTCAAAAGGTAAATAATGCAACTTTAGTTAATGGGACAAAGAAAGGCGAGTAAATAAATTTTGTTCTTTGTTTGAAGATACTTAATATTAAAATTAAGTATCTTGTGTAGATATAGTCTATCCAAGTGTAATGTAGGTTGTAAATATTAGCTGCTATTTTAGAGAGGACAGTACGTACCTATCTATCACATATTAACAAATATTGTATGTCCGTTAGGACAAACTGTTGTGTCTAAAATTTATTATAATATAACACCTTTATGTACACAGTTTTAAACAATAAACTTTATCTTATCTTATCTTACAACTCCTGCTATAAAAAATCTAGTATTGAAACAGCCCAGGTAAAATTTACTTTGAATTTGTCGCTAGATGACTCTGCAAGGACCCTCATCTTTTTCTTCCTGTGCACAATTTTGTCTAGATTGTTGCAAAATTGTTTGCCCAGGCCATATCCCATTTCACTCTCAAAATTGCTCGTTATCAAAAGTTAGAAAGTGATGTTTATTTTTGATAACGGCATAGGTATTGCAAATCGGTATTTTCAAAATTCAAAAATCCATAAATTTTATTAATTCATTATAAAAAAAATCTAGTGTGGAAAGCACTCAAAATAAAATCATAACATTGATTTAGCAGTGCGTTATCTCTCGTTAATCTTTAGAAGTTCTAGTTGAGTGATAACCTGTCTAATACGGGTATCACAGGTGGCGCCACCAACGCTATAAGTTGGGTAATGTAAGCACTTCAGACATTTGAAGCTTGCGTAGGAGGCGGGCTGGCTCAGTTGGTTAGATTCAGATTTCAGATTTTTGAAATGCTTATCACAAAGATAACTCTTTGAGATAAAAAAAAATCTAGTGTGGCAGCACTCAAAATAAAATCATAACATTAATTCATTATACTTGGTTAGTAGTAAGTATACTTACTATACTTAGTTATTTTCGTAGTAAAATTCTTAATTTCATAGATTAGATACACTATTACTGCATTAATTTTGGGCTTAAGTCAAATAAATAAATATTTTGGTTAAAATTTTTAGACAGTTTATACAATCACCTTGTCCAATTCCCTTGGAAACTGGAAAGCCTTTCGTATTAGCCACTAAATCTTCTTTATCTTGATATATTTTTGGGTTAATCGGTACTCTATTATCCTCTAAAAATGGTAAGAAAATGATAGGTTAATAAAACTTAGTAAAATCAATTAGGTAACAATAAAAGTTCGACACACTAAAGGGATTAAACAAAGTTAAAGTCGTATAGCAAATTCACTAAATCCAATAAAGGCAAAGAATTAGATAGGTATATTTTACGAGGTTTAAGCGAAAAAAAACTAGGATATTACGAGTAAATAAATACTTGATAAAATATATATAAAATAAAAATTTTAAAAATCATTGTTATATAATACTGGGACTGCCTCGGTGGCTCAGTGGCTAGTGACCCTAACTTCTGGATCATAGAGGCGTGGGTTCGATCCCCACCCAGGGCAAATATTTATGTGATGAACATAAGTGTTTGCTCTGTGTCTGGGTGTTATTTAGTTACTATCTATATAAGTATGTATTTAAAAATAAGTATAAGTAGTATATCAGTCTCTGGCAGCCATATCACAAGCTTTGCTTAGTTTGGGGTCAGAGGCCGTGTGTAAGATGTCCCAAAATATTTATTGATTTATTTATTAATACATACCGTCACTGCTTGCTAATAAAAGACGAAGATAAGGCCATGAACAAAAATTAAATTAGTTGAAAAAATGTTTACTTAAATTAGTTTAAAAACAATCGTTTAAAACTATTTAATATTTATGACAATTAATATGTGGTAATCGTAAGTACCTATTTATAGGTAAATTTCATTTTCAACAACTTACAGGGTGTGTATCCAGGATCAACTGAAAGTAAATAATCATATAATTAATATAACTATGTTTTGACTAGTTTTAACTTGGTGTTTAATAGCCGAACTTTAGCAACGTTTGGCATTGTCAGTCATCAGATGGGTGACCATGAGTGGTATTTATTTACAACTAATCTGTACCATGGTGCCGATGACACTAGTTATTTTAACCGTTTAGCCATCTCAGAGGCCTTCATTGTGCTTTAAAACACAAGGGTTATCAACCGGCGTTCACGAACAATTTTTTTAACGTAGGTAACATAAATATACAGAAAATCAAATACCGCTTTCAAAAGTGTGCCAGCAGCGGACTTAAAGTCCTATTATTATTATATACTACGGGACTAATTGCGCACTAAAATTATGAGATAAATAAATACCTCGTCATCCCGACGTTATTTATTTATTATCATATATGAGGTGTTTATTAATCTCGTAATTTTAGTGCGCGATTAGTCCCGTAGGTAGTATATATACCTATTAATAATGTGTTCAAATCGCGAAAGTTAAAAACAACGTTAACGTCATATGGCTGAAAAAAAAAATAAAACATACTTGTAATAGGTTCATCCGTGCTGCACTTGGTGAACCGCTTCGTTACATAGCCGCCCGGCCTAGTTTTGTTCTGACGTATGCTTAGTTTGACCATATTTCGACTACCACCAGCTCTTGCATCTTCCTCTATTCAAAACAAATATAAATTAAAATCTCGCTATAAAGGATTTTTATAAAATATAAAATAAAATAAAAAGCCTTTATTGTTGCACTTTGAATTTTACAAGATAAATATGCCTATAACTTAAAATTAACTTATTTAACTTCACTGTTACATTATTCACTAACTTAACTGATTAAATCTTAACTATAAAGTACAATTAATTATGTAACATCGGCAAACGTTTTTTTTTTTTTTTTTAATTAATTTATATATAATTATCAATTTAAATATAATTTTTTATTCCTTTTCCTGTACAACTTGTCTTCCGACAAAGGCCTCCTCCAAAGATTTCCATTTTTCTCTGTCCTTTCCCGTACGTGTCCATGTTGGGCCCGCTATATTTTTGAGGTCGTCTTCCCACCTCTTGATTTGTCTACCTCTTTTTTTTTTTTTTTGGATTTTTATAGGATAAGTTAAAATCCTTAAGAAAATATAAATATAGATGAATTGACGTTAAACTTGCTGTAGATCTATGTTTATTTTTCGACTCACCTGATTCTATACCTAGTAAAAAGTAACGAACGAAAATTAAGTAAAAACAAAATGCTATAGACGATAACACAACAAATATAATAGACGAACAACTTACTTGAAAGTAATTCGCCGTACGCTAAAAACAAAATAATATCAATATGCAAAATGAACTGATTTGCATGAAGTACCTATAAATAAGGTGACTTAAGCCGGATACAAACTATCGGACGCGGCTTACGGACGCGACTGACAGCCGCGACTTAGCAATGTGCACAGTCTTAAGACATCCGGTGTGCCAGATCGCTCTCGGACGTCCGAAGACGTCCGCGACTTATGTCCGATAGTGTGCACGGCTCAGTGTACTTTCATAGTCTAGGTCGCGGCTGTCAGTCGCGTCCGTAAGCCGCGTCCGATAGTATGTCTCGAGCTTAACACATAAAACAAAAATACAATTGTACCTACCCAAATTTTTCTGCTTCAGTTTCATTTCTGTAAAAACGAACTAATATTAGATATGTGATGTGATTATAAAAATCAATGACATTGCTGTTAAATATATTTAAGGTAATATATAGTTCAGAGAGTTCACGCTGACATTCAATGAAATCATTTATTTAGCTTATATCTTCCGTTGTTAAACCTTTCTTACCTATACGTTCATCAGAATGGCGTGATCTCGTGTATTTCGAAGCTACAACCGTAAACGACTAAAACAAAAAAGAAGTGTGAAATATACACAGGGAAAATAATGTATGTCGGTGTTCATACCTACCCAATTAATCTGCCATCAATAAAAGACATTGAATTTTTTTACATTA
Organism: Hypomecis punctinalis; assembly: GCA_949316475.1. Taxonomy (NCBI): domain Eukaryota; kingdom Metazoa; phylum Arthropoda; class Insecta; order Lepidoptera; family Geometridae; genus Hypomecis; species Hypomecis punctinalis. The sequence goes on from OX438820.1 coordinate 2,816,827, forward strand.
GGCAAGTCTGCACGATGGTGCAGACAGTCATGGAAGAAAAATTGTTATTATAAATGGTTAACTTACCAGAAACCCCACAAAAATAACAATGTTTTCCTTGCACTTCAGAAACATTATTTTATGAGTAACGTAAGTCTGTTACATTTTTTCTACAGCGCTAGTAAAAGAAATCGGCTATTAAAATTTGAGATTTTATTGTTTTACTACCTATGCGCAATATAAATTATAATATTTTATGAAGCAATGAAAGTAGGCTGTGTTACCAACTTACCTACAGCATAAAAAATATTGTTAGGGGCATAAAATGATGGAAATTCTAGTTTCCTTCACATAATTTCGATTATTTTCTATGCACCTAGTCGGCTAGTATCCTATACTGAACTTTATACGGTACGTGGTCTCTGTCCGAGAACTTTACGGCTCCACCGGCAATAGTTCTACCAATACTCCTCACTATAACGCCCTACCTCCTGTCAATTCAACTTAGTACCTACCTAGTTAATCCATTGCTATTGCTACATAAATCCACTACCCTGCAGTAATAGAAATTCTAGTTTCTTTCGTACAATTTCAATCATTTTTATCCATCGTCTCGTCTCTATCCTATTATTATCGACCAACGTCCTATACTGCACTCGACGGTAGGTGGTCTCTATCAGAGAGCTTTAGGTACCTACTGCTCGATCGGCTATTAGTTGTGCCCTATCCACTACCACATACCTACTATAGATTACCTACTTGCTTTGACTATTGACTCTAAATATGTAATCAAAGATTACTTTACTTGACTTGGTTTCTCTATGAATCTTCTCATTCTGGCCCGAACATAGTCAAACTAACCACCTAACAAACATATCTCGTTCTCTTTCCAGCACCACGATGACCACCACGAGCACCACGAAGACCATCACCACCACGAGCCCGGCATGCCCTTCGACTTCTCCTACGCCGTGAGCGAAGATGACAACAACTTCAGCCATAACGCCATTTCCGACGGTGACGTCACTAGGGGAGAGTACAGAGTCGCGCTTCCCGATGGACGCACGCAGATTGTGAAGTACACCGCGGACTGGAAGAACGGTTTCAACGCTGAGGTATGTTCTGTTTTTAGAATTTAGATGGCGCTGCTAGTTTAATCTTTTTTCACGTCACTCGAGGAGAGTACAGAGTCGCTCTGTCCAACGCGCGTCTGTCGTACTCGCTGAATGGACAAACGGTTTCAATGCTGAGGTATGTTCTGAGTTTAAATTATAGGTACATAGCGTTGCTTTCTACTACCACTAGTTTGGCATGCCTTTCGACTTCTCCTACGCCGTGAGCGAAGATGACAACTTCAGCCATAACGCCATTTCCGACGGCGACGTCACTCGAGGAGAGTACAGAGTCGCGGTTCCCGAAGGACGTACGCAGATTGTCAAGTATACAGCGGATTGGAAGAACGTGTGGCGACCTGGCGACACACGCCACTGCGTTTCCACGCAAACAAACTCAAATGCGCTGGTGTGCGCGAGAGCAAGACGGAACGCGTCACCTCGTCCGATCGCGACACGGGCCTCGCACCCCGCGAGCCCGTGGCGTTTGTGGCGACAGATTTAGTTCGCATCTCACTTCCGTCTGAGACGCACGTAGCACGCGTCCCGCGTCTCCCGACTCTCGCGCAGTCCCCGCATTAGACTTAAGAGGCTCGCATGAGTTAGCTAAGAAGTAGGTCATACATAAAGTAACTGTAAGAACTAACTTTGTGGCAGGACAATACATGGTGTTTATTGAACCACTTAGTTTCATTGACATTACCCAAGTAGGTACCTACCCTGCGTAACAGCGAGTCGTCAAACGGTCTCAATGCTGGGGTAGGTTTAAGTTTAAAATATAGATGGCGCTGCTAGTTTAAATTTTTTCACATCACTGGAGGAGAGTACAGAGTCGCACTTCCTGATGGACGCACGCAGATTGTCAAGTATACCGCGGACTGGAAGAACAGTTTCAGCGCTGAGGTGAGTTGGTTGTGACTTTAAAATAATAGAGGGCGCTGATGTAAATTTGCCACGTCACTCGAGGAGAGTACAGAGTCGTGCTTCCAGATGGACGTACGCACATTTTCAAGTACATAGCTGACTGGAAGAACGGTTTCAACGCTGAGGTATGTTCTAAATTTAAACTGTAGGTGGCGCTGCTTTAAATTTGCCTCGTCACTCGAGGAGAGTACAGAATCACGCTTTCAAAAAGACTCAATTCATGATTTCAAACAAGAGAGTGTCAGCAAAGTGCTGAAAGCAGCGGTATATTCTCCTGTATATCCGGCAGCTCTTAAAAGGGCACAAAGCTAGACCACCCTAACTAGAATCAGTACAGTACCTGATAACTCAACCCTATATATTTAACATGATTATATATTTTACAACCCAGCACCTTTCTGAACCAGACGGGTGTGTTGTAAAGATTTTCCGTCACAAAAAAGATCTCTTTAGTTAAATATTGTATGTGTTCCCCAGGTGACATACGAAGGTGAGGCGCAGTACCCCGAAGCACCCGCAGGTGGCTACGGTCGCGGCCCGGCGCAGGGAGGCCAGCAGTACGTGCCGCCCAGCCAAGGCGGAGGCTACCAGTACTAACTGATATTTTATGACGAGTCACTTAACGTTTCGATTTCTGACTACGGGAAAGCGTGGTTTTTGAACATTTTAATTATAATATAAAACAGGTGTTACTCACGCCTGATTTATTACGCCTGACAGACTCCATTTAGCAATCTTTTTAAGGAGTACTAGCGCGAAAGTTTATCTCGCGTATCACTCACTTGTGTGGTTGACTTGCTGTCTGCCATAATAACCGCGCGTGTGTAACACCTGTTATATACTGATTAAAATGTTTTAATTTTTACTCGCAACGCTCTCGCGTAGCCCCGAATACTCCACCAGAATACATTTGGCATAAATATAATGCATTAAGTGACGCGTTATCAAAAATATGATGCTTTACTACAATCAAAGTTAATTCGAAATTAGTATGCTAAGCCCCCGGCTCAATTCCACTAATATGAGATGAATTTGAGCTAAAATTGAACCAACCAAAAAGTCGAATAACTAATATTTTTTTGTTTTCAATCGAAGACTGGAAATGTAGTGACAACTTTCAAGTAGCGAATATGATTAATCTCATATTAGCTGAAGTGGACCGTGACCGTGAAGTGACAGGAGAGGTTCTTAATCTTAACTAGAAGTAGAAAAAATATTAATACTAATTCTTCAATGATAAAAATAAAGCCGCCAGCGCCTTGATTGGAAAAATCAACATTTTGTCACTTTTGAAGTAGACAAATTACTAATTGTATCACTACCACTTATTTAATTTTGAATGCAACGAACCTCTTGAGGCTTAGTATAAACTTTCAGAATAGCTGTATAAAAATCTTCGGATAGATTACCTAAGTTGTGAGGAGTGAGTCTGCTTAATTTTGTGCTAAAATACCTATTTATTTCAGTGTTGTATTTGTTAAATAAGCGTAAAACCTAAAAATGTTAATATTTCTTGCCAATTCTACAAAATAATAATAGTGCAACTGAACAGAAAATAATAGTGTTATAAAATAATGACATCTAACACATCTATATGAGATTTCATTATTTTTTAATCATTACAATGTATAAAAATATCTCATTTGCAAGAGAAAAAACAAACTCGAAAAATTAGAAAGCATTATACTATGCAAACGGTTCTGCTTTTGTGTTTGTGAAAAGGACAAGGTCAAAAATACTTTGTGACTCTGCAATAAATAGCAACTAATAGCGCCACGAAGTACACAACAAAATAATTTACCAAATAATTCACTAGATGGCGTTAAAATAAATTTTAGCACCCCTTAGTGATGTACTTGGTTCTTATTTTTAAACAAACTTTTAGTGATAAAATACTCGATGATAAGTATTACTGTACTTAACTGTAAAAAAACATGGTATAAGTTTTTCTGCAAGTTTGTGATGTTTGTTTAAGTTAATTATACTATCTAAGTTAGTGAAAAGTACCAAGAAATGTATGTTACCGAAATTTTGTTACCATTATAATAGTTTTAGCTTTAAAATTGTATATTTTTATTCCTGATAAATGTATACGATTTAAATATACAAAATATATTATAATGATAAAAACGTCAATTTATGTATTAGACGTATTGTACTTAACAGTAATTATTGTTTTAGAAAATTGTCTATCCAACTACCAACCAATTTTTTTTTCGAGTAACTTAATATTATGACTTGTAGAAAAAAAATCTTGAAGTAAATGTATAATACTCAAATACACTGCCGTTACATGTATTTATTGTTTAGTGTAAAATTAATACAAGTCCTTTTGTACCTTATTTTTTAATAAAAAAATATATTAAGAAAGATGTGTCTTTAATATTTTCCTCTGTTTAATAAAATAAACTTAAAGCTTCGCAAGAAAGATGGCGCTGCTTGCATAAGAATCTTGAAGCGCCATCTAGTGTTATTAGTTAGTTTCACATATCAAAAAGTAATTTAATGTAGGCCGAATAAAAATTCTTGGCGGCTGTGAAGGCTGTTGTAAGACAAGCTGCGGTTAACCCAATCCTGAATTCTTGACCGAAGCTCGCGATGATTGGGTTATCCGTAGGATGCAGCCGACATTACAACCGCCAAGGTGTTTGATTCCTATACAAATGAATATACGTCGCGCATAAATACATCACGTGCAGATCGAATCATATAAGTCGGCGGATGTAAAGTTAGTAACAAGCTGCACAATATTCATCCAATCACAGCGGAGCTTTACGTGAACTTCATTCAGGATTGGATATTGCGCAGCTTCTAGCTAACTTCACTTCCGCCAACTTGTATGATTCGGCCTGTACAGTCTCCGCAAATCTCTATACTTTGCAAAGAAACACCTTGTATTTGAAAGAATACAAATTATATTTTCTTAAATTTTATTTTCTTAATTACAGTAAATGAAAAAATATAATACTTAGGTATAATAAAAGAAAAAATCCAGGCGATGGTAAGTAACCAACAATAAAATATTCGCAAAGCAATTCATTGATTTCTTGTTTTGTATGTTATTATTATTTGTTAAATCATTGTAGAATAGGTAAAATAAACAATATTTCTCTATGATTTTTATGCTTACAAATTAATATTAACTGCCGATATAATATATCAATATGAGTAGTTTTATTTATAATAAAGTGCATTGCATTGCGTTTGATCGTAGAGTAGCTGTCGTATTACTATATTATTAGCCCGGGAGGTGAGCGCAAAAAAATGCAAGTACTTTCTAAAAGCTGAATTTTTGGTATAACGTTATACTGGTGGTATAATAGTAGATTGTATAATATGGGAGCAAAATATATTTTTACGACGAGGGCGCTTTTTTTAATCCAGAGCGAAGTGAGGGATTCTTTAGAAAAATCCTGAACGTAGCGAGGGATTCAAAGTACGTCGCCCGAGCCAAAAATATATTTTGCGCCCGAGTGGTACACTCTACTTTTCATCACCTCTATGAGAAAACAAAAGGCGCCTCACTATAATATTATTATTTAATAAAACGTAGAGTAACAACTAAATTGAAATTAAATGGTATCTAATAATAAAACAAATGAAAACTTATATTTACATTCTTTTCATTCATTTTCTTGGCGCTGAACATTAACATTACAAATACTTCCAAATTCAAAAAGTGCGCGGCAAAGATAATTTTGTCGCACTTATAAGTTCCTCATAGAAAACACCTCCTTTGGGCGCACTTAAAGGCGAACCACGTAGTCCTTTTCGAATAGATGTGATGATGATATACCTACCCCGGAGTCAGTCAGCTGGGTTCCTTATCATGTGGCGTAAAAAAGGTATCTATTATAGATACCGGTAGACAGTGCAGAGCGTTTCTTAAATGGCTAGCTGATTAGCGCCACTGTTACAACTCTGCTGACTGACTATTTATTGTTTTGGATTGATAACAATGTTATTTACTGTTTTATTCGGTTTTTAAAACATTGTTAAATGATACACCAGTTTAAAGCCTGACTGACAGGCCCTGTTAAAGGTTGGCCAATTATTTTTATTTTTAGCTTATACAAATCGTCGCATTACTATTTTTTTTTAATTCAAACGGGCCTCTTTTGATTTTTTCAACAAAATACCACCAACACACCATACACTAAGGAATCCAGCTGATTGACTCCGGGGTATCGTTGTACACCACCATGGTAATGTAATACCAAAAATTCAGCTTTTAGAAAGTACTTGCATTTTTTGCGTTCAGCTCCCGGGCTACAACGCCCACTAATAGTTCGTGTCACAAGAGCCGCATGCGGCGCAGTCATCATTGTTTATATAAATTCGCATTTGAATGCTGTAGGTAGTCGTTTGAATTTTCTGATGCATTTGGCTGTTGCGGCGCCAACTGTTGTACGTTGAGCATTACAACGTAGTTATAGGCCGAATCATACAACATGGCGGCTGTGATGTTAGCTACAAGCTGCGGATAACACAATCCTGACTGAAGCCACAGCCCGGACACTCCGCGATTTTCCATACAAAATCTGCTGTCTTACGCACACGACACAGTACTTACTCACACACAACACACATACGCACGGTCGCTACACGAGCAGTTGTATGCGGAACGTCTATGGCTGTCAGCGACGTGACGACATGCCGCGTGAGTGAGACAGTTGCGTATTCAATTAGCAAAAATGAATATAAATCGTCGGTGCAAAACTCAACTCGCCAATCTGCCGAAATGGCCATTTTGACTTAAGTGCATAGACGTATGTGTCTCTATCAGATGCATGTCCTGGCCAAGTATTATATCTGAAATGTAAAAACTACAGAAGATATGAGCTAATGTTTTTTAGCCAATTTGCACGACATGTGGTTTTCACAAAACTAAACTAACCTATATGCTTTTAAATCAATATGCCACTGTCAGAAACTGTTAGATATAAAAATATCGCAATGTTCAAAATGCCAAAGTGGTAGATTGAATATTTGGCTAAGTATGAAAATTTTAAAACAGCTAAAATACCACAACAGACAACTATTCTAAGTGAGCAGATTGGATAGTTTTCATGGTTCATGTCTAATCAGACCTGTAAATTCAGCATTGAACAACTAGTTTAAGTGGCAGATAAAAATGAATACCTTGGTTTAATATAAACTTGAAATTGATAGATACAAAGATCAAGTAGCTTATGTGGCAGATACTTTGGTATTGTTAGTAAAAATAGAATAAATGGCGGATTTTCAACCGTTATTACAGTAACTCACCTTAAATATAACAAAAAAAAAGTTAAGAACATACATTTTTTAACTCGATTTTTGAGAAGTCGAACTAAAGCAAGAGCACATCACTAAAATTGACAGTTATTTTTATTTAGTCTACGACAGGTGAATGAACGAACTTCATTCATTTTGACATATTTTCAAATTTTTTCATTGCTCTTCTAGCCGTTGCGTCGAAATGGGGTGTACGTATTTTGCAAACTTCATTTTCATTGTGATTAGATAGGTAGGTAGATAGATAAATTCTTTATTGCACACCAAGAAATAAACAAAAAGATGAAACAAAGATACATAAACAGTGTAACAATGGGCGGCCTTATCGCGATCTCTGCCAGGCAACCTTGGGATGGAGAAGACAGAAAGCGTATAAATAATGGACGGGGTGCGCATTAGTTAAAAATATAATTTAGATTACACAACATAAACATACATACTAATAATATTGATATAAATACTTAAAATACCTAAAAATAAAGAAAACAATGCATAAAAATCATAAAAGAAACCTATGACAAATAATAAACTAATACATAATAAATTACAATATACTACTTACATACATCAACATAAATAACAACAACATTTACATAGTTAAAGAATGGACAATTTCTGCAGGTAATGATTTTTAACCTGATCTCAGTAATTGAGCTTTTCTGACAGTAACGGGCAAGGCATTCCATAACTGGACTGCCTGAAAGGCAAATGAACGGCCATGAAAAGTTTCACACCGTGCGGTAGGGGTCATAAGGGAAAGGTTATCCTTGGATCGGAGGGGAAAGGAATGAGCATCACGCCAGAAGGAAAAAGAGTCTTTAAGATAGCGTGGGGTAGAAAGATTGAAGAGGATGTTACAAAGAAGATTAAGGATATGTGCATTACGACGAAGACGAATCGGAAGCCACTTGAGCTTAGAACGAAAATGAGATACGTGGTCATATTTGCGTAACCCAAATATAAACCTAATGCAATAATTTTGGAGTCGCTCAAGCTTATCAAGTTGTCTTCAGTAAGATCTAAAAAGCTGGCTTCAGCGTAATCCAAAATAGGAAGAAGAGACTGTGCGAGCGCAACTTTAGTAGCTAGGAAGTTTCGGAGCCGTCTAAGAGAGCTACCAGCAGCAAACAACTTGCAGCTGATCGTTTTAATATGAATATCCCAGTATTGCGTACGATCAAACATTACACCGAGGTTTTTTACAGATTCATTATGTATATGGCAAAGTGATTCCATCGAACTCTAGGCCAGTCGATTCTTGAAATGTTATAAGAACTGCCAATTAGAATGACTTGTGACTTTGCGGGGTCGATCTTTAAGCCAAAAGATCTGCTCCACTCTGTTACTTGGTAGAGATCAGAATTTATAGCAGCTATCGCTGAATCTAGATTATCTAGCCGAGCTTGCGAATAAATTTGAAGATCGTCTGCATAAAGGTGATAAGAAGAAGTAGGCCGTTGCGATATAGAATTAATGAAAAAAGCAAAAAGAAGAGGAGATAGCACGCCGCCTTGTGGCACACCTGCAGTAGTGTCACACCAGGAAGAAAAATTATCTCCAAGGCGAACCCGCTGCCGGCGTCCGTACAGATAACTGTGAAGCCAGTCGATTGCTGATGGAGATATGTTAGAAGAGCGCAATTATGCTAATAAAATGTCGTAGTCAACGGTATTGAAGGCATTGCTGAAGTCCAACAGGGTAAGAACAGTAAGCTTACCGTCATCCATACCCAAGCGTATGTCGTCGGTGATCTTAATAAGCGCAGACAGTGCTATGCCTAGGACGGAAACCGGATTGGAAAGGATTGTGGAGATCATGTCTATTAAGGTAATCGTTCAGCTGTCTGTGAACAAGACGCTCCAGAACTTTGGATAAGAACGGAAAGATAGAGATAGGTCGGTATTCGGAAAAGGATTTCTTAGGTAGTGGTATGATCTGTGCATCTTTCCAGGCTGTAGGAAATATTCCACAAGAGATAGAATTATTAAAAATGGTACACAGGATGATGTCTAAAAGAGGCAAAAGCATGTTCCGGCTCACATTGTCACCGCAACACTGCAAATGATGGCCAATAAAATATTTAATTCTATATAAATGGTGTTTTACACGTTTGTTGCCCGTAGTAGTTTGTAATAGGATCTTTTTAGAACATCGATTTTTTCCGGGCCGGTCAATAGTTTTAAAAAAATGACAGGTGTCAAAGTGACAGCTGTGTTAAACAACTTCATAAAAATAATTAGAATATTTATGCGTATCATCGTTTTTCCTACTTTCTTCTTTATGAAGGGGTTCTTGTTGAGATTCATACACAGCATGACCCAAACTAAGTAGCCATGCCCCCTTGAGTATAGTCTGGTAAGTTACTGAGATATATTATATTATTAATATATTTTTCCACAAAAAATTGCAGCACCGACTTTCACTGTGTACAGAATTCAAGCGAATAGATGTGACATTCAATTGGCGAAAATATCGATGAACATACACAAAAATACATACAGACGAACATATTACCTCCTCCTTTTTGGAAGTCGGTAAAAAGAAATTAAATATTTAACCTTGCATCATACTGTATGATTACATTGTAACTACCTCACTAACAACTTTGACTGTAGAAATTCATGGAATAAGCATATTACACAAAAGTAACCTAACCTAACTGCCTAATCAGTTACTTTAGTACTGTATTATTTTTTTGTATAGTAGATTTGCTACTATATAATACTAGCCAATCTGTTTTAAATTTCGTAAAAACCATAAAATATATATTGTAGTATATTACCCCTTAAGACAACCGCTTATTACATATATTTTCCAAAAAAAAAATAGTTTTCGCTTAATATCCGATCTACACGTTGAAGTTTTATAATCAAAAAATTTCAAATCCGTCTCCTGAAAAGTTTGTCATTTGCAGATTGGCTACTTTAGCTCTGACCCGACGAAATGTAGTGCTTAAAAAGTATAACAATTACTTAATTTGGAAGCATTTTAATAAAAGTAACCGATCTACTTTATTTGAAAGAAAATATCAAGAGGAAGTTGCCAAATAATGTAATAAGTTCCATTTACTTATCCGTAGATGAACATTAAAATTTCTTCTTTTTTACGTATTATTGATATTCAACCATACACAGCACAAGTCTTCCCTATAGTCACAGTGTAGGTATTTTTTATTACAAGATCTACCGGCCAGTGCAGCCCGCACGCAGAGTACACGATCGGTACGTGAAACGCGGGGTGGAAGTGAGGAAGACTCAAACGGGTGGTAACGAGTGACCGTTCTATACGTAGTATTATTATATCTTCTTTGCTGAAGCTCACTTAGCAACTGCGTGAGGATTGGGTTATCCGCAGCCTGTAGCTATCATCACAGCCGCCAAGACGTCTGATTTGGCCTATACTATGACACAATCAAACTTCTTGACGTCCGTGAACACGAGACGAGTGGTTGCGCAGTAACAATTATGTTCATATTGTAACGCAGTAGGCGCACGCCCATTGTAGGTATGTAGTAACTATGATGTAATCTGCTGTGTTTACGTGATCACGCTTCTGGGGAGCTCCATTGTTTCGCGTTTTTTTGGTTTTTGTATTCGGTTTTATGGTTTTGTTTGTGTGTATTTGAGAATAATAGGGAAGTCTCGAACTTTCATCTTGTTTACTTTGTCAAACACAATGGCACCGATATTTCCAGAACTTTTCAACCTGCTACTCTGTTAACAATAGCGTTTATTAGATCGAGTAATGTCGCGACTCGTCTAGTAAATCCGAGACTGTAATGACGGATATAAATACGCCGGCTGACCCTTGGGGACTCAGTTTTTCGTTTACCGTCGAAGCGAAAACATCTCGTGGACCAGTGCGATTGTGAAGTGACTAGTTTGTGTGAATATCAGTGCCAGTGTAAAGTGTTTGTGCGAACCAGTTGTGTCGTGTGTATTGTGATTTTGTGCAATAGAGTGCAAAGTGAATAATCGGCGTTTTAACTAATTATCCAAGAACCCATCTCGTAACAATATATTAGCGGATCAAGAGAGGATTTCCTCAGCTTGTAGCTAACTTTACAGACGCCAAGAAGTTTGTTACGGGCTATTCATGTTTAGTATACTGAGCGCCACACAAGTCGGCGGATGGAAAGTTATGCGCAGAACGCTGCGCCTCATGCCACCCGCGCGCTCCCTACGCCCGTGCTATAATAATAATAATAAATAATAAAAATCTTTATTGACCAAAACTAAATTAACAGTTCTACCAATTTAACATAATATATCCTTAAAAAATAAAATACAGGTTCCTTTATGATAGTTATTTAACAAGACATAACAAAAAGCACATTATTTTATCAATTTATCATTTTACTGGCTGGTGCCCGTACTAGTATCTAAAGATACTGTGCTACAGGTACCAGCGCCCTCCGTAAGATGTGTATTATAATGCAACATAACGGGAAAAACAACTGTTTCAACGTTTTTTAAGTTTATAAAACAATTTAAGTTTGTTATAAAATTAATTATAATTATTACACTACGCCACTTGTGTAGGTTGTGCACACATGCGCAATAATTAGCGAATCACGGCGAAGTGTCATCTGCGGCTAACTTCTTATCCGTCGATTTGTGTGGCGCTTAGTATAAATGGCATTAAGATCCAGTGTTGTCAAACGTTAAATAATTATTGAGTACTCTTAATAATTAATCTAAAACATATTATGCACTTTATTTACATGACATTTCAGTTCTTTTTTACTCACAAACATAGTTGTACAAAATTTGCAACAAAATCTACCCCCATGCCGCGCAGTCAGATGTTTATTCAATTTAAATTTCGAATAGAAACTTTCATTACACATTTGGCAAGAAAATGGCTTGTCTCCAATATGCTTCCGAACGTGAATCACCATCTTTTTTCTTGAAAATAAGATTTTATTGCAAAATTCGCATTTTTCCCTACTAAATTCACTATGTACCTTTCTGTGACATCTTAAATTATATTCTGTGTAGAAGCTCCGTTCGCACATATCACAACTGTAAGCTTTTATTTGCAAATGGATTTTATTTACGTGTAGTGAGAATTCATTATCGTTTGAGCAGTCTTTTTCGCAAAAGCTGCAAAATTGCTTGTGTTTTTTCATTACTATTGCACAGTTTTTAATATGTCTATGTAGATGCCGCATATACGCAGACTGTGATGTAAATTTTTTATTACATATCTGACAAAGAGGATTTTTATGACGTTTTTCATGACTAAGCAACTTTTCTTTTTCTTTTTCAGTATAACACCGTCCGCAAGTTTCGCAAGACAAATATGCCCCAATTTTTAGCACATGGGACATTTTTTTATGTTCATACAAATGGAATTTCGATTCGAATTGCAAATCACAAACAATGCATTGGACTTTCCTGAGCAAATGTTTCAAACAATGCCTTTTCAAAAAATAATCCGAAATGAAATGTTTTTGACACACAGGACAAATAAACCGTTTTTTCTCTTTTATTCTCTTTTTAAATGTCAAAAATTCTCCGCAAATTTCATTGGCATACTTATAGCCATTCAGTAATGACTTACACGTTTTTTCGTTGTCTTTTTTTGGTTCTATTTTCACGTTTTTTATACTTTCCGTTTCGCTTTCATCCTCCGATTTAAGTCTGAACTCGTCTTCTAAAACGTCTATTTTCAAATTATCTTCGGCTTCGCCATTTTCGCTTACAGTTTCATCGTAATTAATATTCATAATAGCATTAGTTGCTATTTCAACACATATATTTTTACTAGTATCTGTGATTGTGTTTAATTTATCTAGCATAGCTGTGACGCATGTACCTAGTCTATTTCTAGCAAAATTGCTCTGGTTAATGAAAATGTAGGACGTCAAGGCATTATTAAGGCATGTTTCGCATATTTTTGTCCCGGTGTAACTGTCTAAGTGTATCTGCAACAAAAATAAAAATAATTTAAAATAAAATTAAAAAGCAGTGAATGATATAATATATAAAAATACGTTACATGTGACAGTATATATAAATAAATACGAAGTACATACAATATTTTTAAATTTAAGAGATTTATGTGATTTTTTGTCGTTGACACTTATTTTCAAGTCTGTTTTTGCTAGGGGGTTCGAAAGATGGCGCTGCAGGGAACCAATACGATCATATTATTATAACATGGCTATTCTCATTTTTGCCTTTTTCGTATATTTGTCGAAATAAAACGATTTGAAATGACTCGTATTCGCCTATATTTACTTAATGCCTCTCAAGACAAAAATATATTGCGCAATATTTTTGCTGTTATTGAAGATTGTGTGCACAGTGAGTTCAACACGAATGCAAGCAAGCAAAGTCGAAAATACAATATCTGCATAACTACTAAATTGCTAAGATTAAAGTTGGATTACGTCTAATTAATAACATTTCTATCGACTAAGTGAACATTCATGGTTCTTTAGTATAGACCGAATCAAATATTTTGGCGGCTGTGAAATTTGCTACAGGCTGCAAGAAGCCTAATCCTCGCGCAACTGTTAAGCAGACTTAAGTCAGGATATGGTTTTGCGCAGCTTGTAGTTAACATCAGCCAAGATGTTTGTTTCGACATATACCACTGCGAAAATTTTAACAACCCTAACAATATAAAAATGATTAGCGTCGTCTGTTCATTTTCTTTCTAAATTGTTTAGTCTTATTCGCCCATCCAGTATTGAATTGAAATTGGTTTGAGCCAAATATATTAGCAACCTCAGTAGATTCATTTGTTGCAGTTGCCACTTCTTGGGTCATATTAAAATTGATTTTTATATCTTTCTTAAATAAATCTGTGTTTTTTGGTTCAGATACATCCATCGCTTCATTAATGATTCCAGTATTTTCTAGTTCTTCATCTATATCCATAGAAATAACTTTATCAGGAATATTTGCGATTTTGTTGTTTGAAGTGATATCAGTGAACATCTCAGCAAATATAACTTTGTGAAATTCTTCTTTCTTCTTAGCGAATTCAGGATTAATTTCTTCATTGACTTTGAAAATATTATTTTCAGTATTTGGAAGCTTAATGCCAGAATTACTGCATTGGACATCTTTATCCTGGTTTGATAGATACAAGTTAGACTGACATCTTAAAACATCTGCTGTATCTCTATTTTTATCAGTAACTTCACAAGCATTGATAGTTTTATTTTGTGTTTCATGAAGTAATTTAGTATTATTTTGATTATTATTTTCTTTATTTGATTTCCCACAATTATAGCATTTACTTAGTTGTTTAAAAACCCAGCAGATATTGCAAGGAGTAACTTTAGGCCCAACTTTGTTTAGTTTGTACTCATTTGAAGTTGAGGAATGTGTGTAAATGCTTTTATCGCATGACTTATTAAAGATCCAAGATTCTTTGGACATTCCAGGCTTTTCACACGCTTTTCTATCATAATAATCAATATCTACGATATCTGGATTTGAAAATGTAAAGATTTCACTGTCTCTAAGTAGACTTCCTTGATTGAATTCTGTTTTAATAGCGTTTGCTTTCGATTCAACAGGTAACAATGAGCCGGCTTGATCTGATCTGTTGCTTTCCTCATTATCAATAGTAGTTTGATTTTGGCTATTGATGTTTATTACTTCTACTACATTTTCATTGTTATCACTTTTCATATCATTGTCACTGCACAATGGTTTAGAAAAATCATTAATATTATCAATAACATCATATTTATCATTGATATCTACTGTTTCTGCTACATTAACATTTTCATTGCTAATCCTAACAATATCACTGCACAATGGTTCAGAAAAATCATTAGCAATATCAAGAATGTAATTTATATCCTTCATATCCACTGTTGCAGTACCAGTAATATTATTTTCGTCATTGATTTCGACTATTTCTGCTATATTATCATTGCCATCATCAATCGTAACATTATTACTGCACAATGGGTCAGAAAAATCATTAGTAGCATCAGCAATATCATTTTCATCATCGATTTTTATTGCTACAGCTACTTTATCATTGTCATCACCAATCGGTACGCTATTACTGCAGAATGATGCAGAAAAATCATTATTAATATCAACAACGTCATTTTGATCACTGATATCTACTGTTTCTGCTACATTATCATTGACAGCACCAACCATAACATGATCATTGGACAATAGTTCAGAAAAATCATTAGTAGCATTGGCAATATCATGTTTGTGATTAATTTCTACTACATTTCCAATGTCACCACCAATTTCAACATTTTCAATTAACAATGGTTTAGAAAAAGTATAATAATACAGCTGATTAAAGTTAATCTCATTTAAGCTTAAAGCTATGGGGTTAGTAAAGGAGAAGTTTGAGGCATCATGCAATTTCTTCTTCTTTATAACTAGTTTCACGATAGCTGCTTGCGAAGGCAGTAGCAGTTCTCGGTATTTGTTCTTTGTCTAGAACAGGACAATATGTTGTTAAACAGATGCAAAGGACGAAAATAAATATTTTTTTTTTATAAGCTAGACTGTAGGCCATTAAGCATCTAGATATGAAAGATTTATCTTTTTATCATTCGGTAGAAATAAAAAACGAGAATATATACTCATACTATGGAAACTAACGTGGATATCAGTCATTTTTTTATTTTATATTTAACGGGAAATCACTCATGTATCTTAATATTTATAGCGACTATAGTTTTGACCGCATTGGGCGGCCTTTGTCAAGCTGATGAGTGCTAACGCGTCGCGCAAGGCACTGCGGTAGATTATAGTCGCTATGACTATGTATTACAATACGTGATTAATTTCCTGTTATATTGTAAAGATAGCTTTTGCCCGCCGCGTCGCCCGCGTTATCTTTTGATTTATGCATCCCACAGGAACATTTAAATTTACCAGAATAAAAATTAGCCTACGTCATTCTCCGAACTTTGAACTATATCCAAGCCAAAAATCAAGTCTATCCATTGCTTTGTTGCTGTGTGAATGAGTAACAAACTAACTGCACTGTGCTGTATCAGTCTTTTAATAGTCCACTACAGGACGTAAGCCTACCCATGAAGGGCGATTGGGCCATATCCACCACGCTGGCCAAGTGCGGGTTGGTGGACTCACATACGCAATCGAATTTCTTCTTCATATTCAGGTTTACGATGTTTTCCTTCATCGAAAAGCCAGTGGTATTAAATTCCGTACATCCAGGATTTGAACCCACGACCTCACGATTGTAAGGTGGGCATCACTACCACTAGACCACCACAGCCATACTAGCAAATACACTTTCGGATTTATAATATTAGAAAGAATGGACATGCATTACTAAAAACAAAAGTTTAAGCTTACCTCAGGCAATGTGGCAGTCAGAATATTATACAAAGATTTGTCTCCATTCAACTCCGGAGAAATTCCATGAAGGCAAATAGTCTCATTCAATTTCCTCATTTTATACCCTTTATTAAAGCATAAAGCACATAACTTATCCATTTTCT
Organism: Hypomecis punctinalis; assembly: GCA_949316475.1. Lineage (NCBI taxonomy): Eukaryota > Metazoa > Arthropoda > Insecta > Lepidoptera > Geometridae > Hypomecis > Hypomecis punctinalis. Next base: position 2,833,588 of record OX438820.1, read on the forward strand.
TCCTTGTCAAATGTTCCATAACAGTTTTAAACTTGTGCTTTTCAGTATGCTCCAAAAATTCAGAGCATTTTTCAAAAGCGATATCACATTTTTTGCAGTCATATGTGACTTTTGCTTCTTTTTTAGTAGCATTTTTTGCTGAATGTTTTGAGTTTATGTGCCGTTTTATATGATTTCGTTTAGCAAACGATGTACCACAAAGTCGACAGTTATACCACATAGATTTCGGATGAACTGTTGCATGGTTTATAAGCGATTCCATATTGGGTAAGATCTCGCAGCATTTCAGACATTCCAGATCGTTAATCGGAGATTGCTGTGTCAATACTTCTGACGTAGTATTAACTATGTTTATTATTGGTGATGCGTAATCTATTACTTTTTCATGGTCTACGTTGATTGTGTTATAGTTCGGGCATAGTTTATGGCGGCCACGTTTTTTCTTGGGCTCTATGGGGTCCAATTTGCATAGTTTGTCATAGATGTCTTCGAAGCAGTTTTTCAGTGCACGTTCGGCTTGGTCGCATTGCTGTGTGAATAGGTAGCTGCTGATGGCTCGGTCGAGGCAGGTTTCGCATATTTTATCTGGGAAATTTGGGTCTTCGGCCATCTGGAAAGTCAAAGGCAATGAGATTAGTCCTCTGATAAAAACTGGTATACTGCAGTATAATAATAGACTGCTGCCAAAACTGAATTGGGAGAAAGGCTTCACTCAGCTAGGTATTGACTCACTTGATAACATATTAATGAATCATTGATTGAAGAAACATGGTTAGAGAAGGTCTCTATTTTAAGTTGATGACTTTGCTTTTCTTTGTACAGAGTACAGATATTTGTTAAAAAATGCGACCTGTAGAAGGTCAAACAAATCTCGACTATTACAGGCTACAGGATTTATTACACACTCAATATTAGGTATTTAACTTACAAATTTAATTACTTAATTAACGGATTGGCAAGTTGAAATGGCAGTGGACAGGGCACATAGCACCGAGAACTGATGACCGATGAGGTCAAAAAGTTCTAGAGTGGAGACCATATACTGGCAAGCGCAGCGTAGAACGACGACCCACAAGGTGAATGGTTGATGTAATGAACAAGGAGATTCCAATGCCAAAGAAGCACCTAGTATTACGTGCTTCAAAGGACATGTCCACAAAATGTAAAGAGGCTGGTATAATAATAATCAAAAATTCTAACCACAACACTCATTACATTTCGAGAAAGTTCATATTTTTCTGAGTCTATTACAACAGTTAAAAACAAAAAAGAGCCCTCCAATTTTTTTAAATTAATTTTGAATTTATTAGAAAATATTAATATATTTGGCTCAATAGGTAGTTTATCTCTAGCAGCCCTGATTAAGTAACCTCCAAATTGTTAAATAAAAGCATTTTTACCAATTAGACACACATTTAAGTGATTTTTTGTCACATTGTATCTACTAACTGGTCACACTGGTAAGTTATAATTTTTAATTTTAGCAAATTAAGGGATGAATGTACATATTCGTTCAAGAAAACGAAAAAGCTCTTAAAAATTGATTAAAAAAAAAAAAGTGATGAATATGGAAGAATTAGCTACGAATGCAAGTAAAATAACTATAGAAGCACTTTATTATTGCTAAACTAGAAAAAATAATAAGCTATATTGTTATTTTTCATACAATTTATTTTCTGCATTTAAAAAATATCGGAGGTGTGAAAAAATTTAAATTAAATATTTTTAGGTAGCCCATATAACAAGCTTTCAAATGATGTATATATCATCTTGGTTCGATATTTCTCTGAATAATATACCACTCGTGGACGTCACCTTTTGTTTAAAGCAATGGCTTGTCGAGCAGACATTCTATAGTTACAATAATTTCTAAACTGTAAAGTAGTTTAATCAATAAGCTCTGTACAATAGTTGACATATTCTATTTAATTGAACTGCTATTTATTATTGAATCTATTATTACATTGTAAGTAATTATTGTATAGTATTATTTTGCTTTGATTATGGATTAACCTGACATGTAAATGGTATTTATGAAATAAATTATTATGATTATGATGACCTTATTGAGACTGCAGGATTGGGCTGGATACAAGCATGGATATCTTATAGACGGATAACTTAGTTACATAAAACAAGAAAATAAATTAATTTTAAATATGCGACGGGAGTATGTGGTTAGATTGTTGTAACCTAGTCTCTTGTTTCCTACGAGATATAATCTCAAGCTTTTCAAAGCATCTTCTCAAATTACCTTAACAGTAAATAGGTATCTGCTAAACATGCATGCTTCATCTGCAACTACAATGTTACTAACCATATGATGAGAGCTTGGAGCAAATATCTATAGAGACACAATCATGCAATCAGTCAGTATATATTACGGTGCTCGGACATTTTTTTACACACTGGACACTTAGGGACTGTGGCTCTGTAGATATTTACGCGAAGGATGAGAGACAGGAAAGGAAAGTGGAATAGAGATGTAGTCAAATGGTATCCTAGAGATGGAAAAATAAAAAAGGGGAGACAACGACTCAGATGGGAAGATTATCTCAAGAAAGTTGCTGTTTTCAATTGGAAACAAATGACACACAATCAAATAAAATGGAATTCCCAGGAAGAGGCCTGTGTCAGAAGGCAATCTGAAGGTTGAATAATAAGATTTAAGTTATTGATGTCACTGATAAAAACTAGTATTAATTAGTAAAGGAAAAGTAATAATAAATCATAAAAGCCAAAAAAAGTATGTAAATAATGAAACACAACATCGCATGATATAATAAAATAAAAATGTAAATGACTTGTTCTGCGCTCTTGCTAGGCTAGGCTTAGGCAGAATGTGACACTTGATTATGCATGCAGCCGGCATACATCAATTTATCACATGTTAGGTGCATTCGAGATGGACTTGGTGGCATATTTTAGCATTTACAAATTAGCGTTGATGTAAACTGTTCAATTTGGGAATTTCGCTCATTTCGTCAATATAGCTACTTATGCTCACAACCCAAATTGAACGCTAAAACTTCAAACTCAAACAAACACAAAGAATGCACCTCTGCAGGTGGGTCAAAAGTGGCAGTTCACATTGGCATTTTTAACTGTTTTTGAGCTATCGAAACGTGAATGAAAACAGTTAAAAATGCCACTTTGCTCGCACATTCTCAAAACGAACACTGAATGTGATCATTGTTAGTTTTTAACTGTTAATTTTGTTATCAGTAGGCTACCCGAATGCACCTGTTGTGACATTAAAAAACTTTGCGCTTGACAATAGTAGTGCTTGGGATGCTTCATAAGTTTTTCATATTGCACAGTCTATTAATAGTGTAATTTGGGAGACTAATACTTTAGGGGCCTATTTGATAAACAAGCCTTGTTTATACAAAAATTGTGGATAATAACAGATGCATACAATATTATTTCAAAATAACAGAACAACATAATGCAAAATGTAGAAAAATACCGGCTGAAAATGACATTTTTAGTTGAGGCAGAATGATTGTAGGCATCTTACCTTAAATGGGTGAAAACTAGCTATAATGTCTTTCACAGCCACTTTATACAAAGTGCCCTTGCCAGCTACCTGTAGAATCTGGTCTAAGTGGGACAGTTGAGACGAGACATCCAGGCAAAATCGACAAACTTTCCCTCTCAGGCTCCCTTCGAGTAAATATTCCACAGCTTTCTTCGATGTCAACTGATTTCTTTCTGGAGCTTTTGGAAGCGTTGGAAGTTGCATATTTGCAGGCTTCGGCTCCTCACTAGCTTTTAGAGATAATCGATCCATTTTGCCATAAGTTTTCAGGCATTTATTTGGGTCTACGGCGGGAAATGCAGCGTCCATTTTTAGGTTATGTTATGCAAAAGATTTTAGGGTATATGTTTACTGACTAAGCAGAATAATAATAAACCTGGGATATACAGTCGTTCGTTACATTTTCAACGTATGAATTATAAAAGAAAATCAAAATATTCAGTAATTCAACACAGAACAAACAAACAACTATAGTCACATAGCCAAGATTTTTTTTAAATATCCAAAGAGAATTATAAATATCGTCCAAAAAAAGAACGAAAATTCACACTCTGTATATTCTATTTGCCAAATTATTTGCGACCTTAGACATTGGTGATTTTGAAACGATTTTAAATCTACGAACAGGTATATTAGGATAATTTTCAAATCCTTATTTCGTATTTCTGATAATAAAGATCAAAATATGATAGGTAAAGTAACAGTACCACTTCCCTTCTGTGAGTACCACAGAACAGCAGCTTTTGTGAACAGTAATAGCTACATTTTACAAGTGGTTTAGTCGCCAGAAATAATATATAGTTCACCCAGAAAATAATAAAATATAAATAGGTTTGGCTTGTCCAGCAGCGAAGTGTCATTACAGATCGCGCTTAGCTGCTAGGTGTTCAATGTTGATCACACAGAAGAGGTGGTTGATTGAACTGAAAACAATGATCAAGTGTTGAAAGAGGTTAAATGTTCTGCTAGTTATTAGACTCTTTATTAGATAGATGTTGTTCTTATTTCAAATTATAAAATGTGTAGTCTTTTGTTATTTTTCACATTGCGTGTGTTGTCTTAAACCTGAAAATATACTATCTATATTTTCTACTTAAATTATTGAATTCTTATTTATCCTTGCGTCTACAAGATCCACATATGGGCCCAACCTGGATACTGCGCGCTACTGCCAACATGGTAGCATGAGCGCTGGGCTGCGTTCTAATATTGTCGAGAATATAGAACGCGCGTGGTAGACGTGACGTGACGCGATTTTTTCTTCAAGATGGAAGAAATACGAGGTGGTGTTGGAGATGGTGGTGCTGGCTCTAATATGCAGCACACATCAGTGGTCCCAGGCGGAATTCTTCAAGGTATTGAAAAATTGGACGGAGCCACCAATTATGCTACCTGGAAGACACAAATGGAGTTGTATCTTGTTATGGAAGAATTGTGGGACTACATCGAGGCTACACCAACAGACGTCGCAGGTCTTAAAATGGATAAGAAGGTTCGTGCAAAAATTTTATTGATGGTCAAGCCACATTGCTTGGTACATGTGAGAAAGAGTATCACAGCAAAAGAGAGCTGGCTTGCACTACAAGCGGCTTTTGAGGATCGAGGAGTGAACAATAGGTGTCGCCTGCTGGGAAGACTCGTCAGTCAGAGACTTTCTATGTATAACAGTACTAGAACTTATGTAACTGAAATACTTTCTTTGGCGAATCAATTAGCTGATATGGGCAAAGAAGTCGATGACGAAATGTTAGCTGCACTTATGTTGCAAGGCCTCGGTGAGGAATATGAGCCGATGAGAATGGCTATTGAGAATAGCAATATAACATTAACTACAGATTATGTCAAAGCCAAGCTGATGCAAATAGACATTAAACAGTCTACGGAAGATTTGCCGCAAAATGCTTTGAGTGCTAATCGGACGAAGAACTATGCTAAAGAGAAGGAAAAGCATAAAGAGAAGACAGTTCAGAAGAAGATAGAATGCTATGTGTGTGGGGATAATCACAGAGCACGTGTTTGCCCAAAGAAGCATGGCAGTCAAGCTCACAGTACACATACGGCACTTCATGCCTACACAAATTCATCGCAAGAGTGGATTTTGGACTCTGGAGCGTCATTTCACATGACTAACAGAAGAGATTGGCTAGATAATTATACTGAGTTACAAGAGCCAGTCCAAATATCCTGCGCGAATGGGAATAAGGTGGAAGGTGAAGGCCGAGGAGATGTCTGTTCAGAGGAACTGAATGTGAGTGTGAAAGGAGCTGTTTATGTGCCGAAGTTAGCTACGAATCTGTTGAGCGTAAGTACGTTAGTAGATCGTAACTTAGTAGTAGTATTTTCGAAAAGAGGTTGTGAGTTGTATAAGGCAGAGGAATGTCAGGTGAGAGGAAAGGTGGAATTGAAATGCAAAGAAGATAAGGGGATTTATGTTGTAAAACCTGACTTTAATCCCGCTATGTTTTCAGCTGTGAAAAATGAGAGTGTAGATCAATTTCATCTATGGCACCAGAGACTCGGACATTTAGGTCTTCACAACATGAAGATGCTACGTGACAAGCTGGCTAGAGGTGTAAGTTTCAAGGACCCGGATAAAGTACAGTGCGAGCCGTGCTTAAGAGGTAAGCAAACTACTCTACCTTTTCCAAAACAGAAGAGCACACGTGCTAGTGCTATTCTTGAATTGATACACAGCGATGTTTGTGGCCCAATGGAAGAAGAATCATTCACAGGGTGTAGGTATTTCGTGACGTTCATTGACGATAAGACCAGAAAAACTTTTGTTTATTTTATGAGAAACAAAAGTGAGGTTTTTGCGAAGTTTCTTGAATTTAAGGCGCTTGTTGAAAACCAGACAGGGCAGAAGATCAAGAAATTACGCACTGACAATGGGACTGAGTACGTCAATAAGCAGATGGACACTTATTTGCGGGAGAATGGGATAATCCATCAGTTGACGGTCGATTATACTCCGCAGCAAAATGGTGTGAGTGAAAGGGCCAACAGATCGATCGTAGAAAGAGCCAGGAGCATGCTCGAGGAGGCTAAACTCGATAAAAAATATTGGGCTGAAGCAGTAAATACCTCGGTTTATTTGAAGAACAGGTGTCCAACACGAGCAGTAAAAAAGATGACCCCTGAAGAAGCTTGGAGCAAGAGAAAAGTAGACCTTGCTCATCTGAAGGTTTTCGGCTGCAGGGCTTTCATGCATGTCCCAAAACAAAAACGGAGGAAATTTGATTCGAAGACGAATGAACTACTCTTTGTCGGCTACTGTGAAACAACGAAAGGCTATAGACTTATAGACCCAGTAACGAAGAAGCTGTACAAAGCGAGAGATGTGGTGTTTTTCGAAAATCAAATTAAGAGGCATGAAAAAGGCACCGAAGAAGTATCAGAAGTGATACCTACAGATTACAGCAGCTTGGAAAGGTCCATAAGCAGAACAGTTCCTCGTGAAATTTATCAAGAAGGGCAAGTGAGAATGCCAAGAAGAAGTGATGAATTTTTTGACTGTCAAGAAGTTAATGAAGAACCGTGTATGGAAAATGAAACTGAAGAAGAGTTGCATACACCTGCAGTAAGAAATAATACTGAAACTGAAAACCTGCATGAGAGAACAGAGATATCTGATTCTGCGGAGGAAGATAGAGAAGAAACCACTCATGAAGTTCCTGGAAGAAGATATCCTCTCAGAGAAAGGAAGCCTAAGAATTTCGATGATTATGTTCTCTATTTAGCTGGAGAAGATATAATCGAAGAACCTTTGACGATTGAAGAGGCTTTATCTGGAAACGATAGAGATAAATGGGAGCAAGCTATTCAAGAAGAGCTCAATGCTATGAAGAAAAACCAAACGTGGGAGCTAGTAGAACAGGCTGATGGCTACTTCGTGGATTCTAAATGGATTTTTAGAATCAAAAAGGAGCTGGGGAAGAAAAGGTACAAGGCGAGACTCGTAGCCAGAGGATTTACGCAAAGAAAAGGATTAAACTACAATGAAACATTTGCGCCTGTTGTACGATTTAGTACCTTAAGACTGCTACTAGCTTTAGCTGTAGAAAACAATCTCAAAGTGGACCAAATGGACGTTATAACCGCATTTTTGAACGGGGACTTAAAAGAAAAAGTTTTTATGAGACAGCCAAAAGGGTTTGAAGAGCGAGGAAAAGAAGGCTATGTTTGTCTGTTGAAAAAAGCTATTTACGGACTGAAACAAGCTCCCAGAGCTTGGTATGAAAAGCTCGATCAGGTGTTGTTAGACATTGGGTTTCAGAGATGTGAAACTGAACCCTGTGTCTACACACGGAAGACTAAAGACACGATGATGATCATTGCTGTCTATGTGGACGATATTCTGATATTCTGGAATGATGAAAAAGAGAGAATATCATTAAAGAAAAAACTCCACACCAAGTTCCAGATGAAAGACTTAGGAGAAGTAGATGTTTTTCTGGAACTAAAAATTCAGTGTGAAAAGAACTGTACACGGGTGAATCAAACAGAGTATCTTGAGAAGATACTAAATAGATTCGGGATGACCGACTGCAAGAGTGTGAAGACTCCTGTGGAAAGTGGAATTAAACTTGAGAAGCCACAAGATGAAAACTATATTCCACCAAGCGAAATACCATACAGGGAGCTGATAGGGTCGCTCATGTATCTATCGGTTTGCTCGAGACCCGATATAGCATACGCAGTTAGTTATTTGAGCCAATTTAACAGCTGTTTCAATCAAACTCATTGGAAAGCTGCAAAACGAGTTCTTAGATATTTGAAGGGAACCAAGGAGGTCGGTTTGATATATAGAAAGACTGGCAAGAAACTTGTTGGGTATGTGGATGCAGATCACGCAGGGGATATTTGTGATCGGAAATCGTATACTGGTTTTGTATTCACATATGCAGGAGGCCCTATTTCTTGGGAGAGCCGGAAACAATCGACAGTATCACTTTCAAGTGCAGAAGCGGAATACGTAGCTTTATCTGAGGGATGTAGAGAATCCGTGTTCTTGACTGCACTTCTAGCAGAGCTGTATGGGTCAACTTTAACTGGAGCCATAGACCTATTTAGTGATAGTCAGTCTGCAATTCAAATCGCCGAGAACCCAATGCATCATCGCAGGACGAAACACATTGATGTAAGGCATCACTATATCAGAGAGATGGTACGAATGGGACGAGTGAAGCTGAAGTATTTGTGCACTAGTGAGATGCCTGCTGATATCTTGACAAAAGGTCTTAGTCTTGAGAAGCATGAGAGATGTTTGAAAGAGATGCAGCATTAAGGAGGAGTTTGGACTGGTTCTAGTAGTTCATTTAAGGAGGAGTGTTGAAAGAGGTTAAATGTTCTGCTAGTTATTAGACTCTTTATTAGATAGATGTTGTTCTTATTTCAAATTATAAAATGTGTAGTCTTTTGTTATTTTTCACATTGCGTGTGTTGTCTTAAACCTGAAAATATACTATCTATATTTTCTACTTAAATTATTGAATTCTTATTTATCCTTGCGTCTACAAGATCCACATATGGGCCCAACCTGGATACTGCGCGCTACTGCCAACATCAAGTCTATTTAAAAAAAAGTTCAGCCACCGTAATTTTTAATGTCAATGTCAAGTCGATATGACGTCACTGTCAAAAATAAAATGGCGACTTGTTTTGCCAACTGGTCATCATCTTGTCACTGGGCAAAATAATGCAATTTATACATTGTTTACAAAAAAACCATCAGCATAATTCGATTCTAGAAGCTGTAGTGTGATATGTCGCGTTAGTCTCTCGCTTTCAAAATGTCGTGGTTGAATTTAAACGAGAGTTTTAACAGTTTGAAAGGACAGATTACAAACTTCGCTACAGAGGTTTTATCTGAGGCTCCTGACCAGGATTCAGTCGATAATGCTGCAAAAGGAGATTCTTCAGTCCCGGAACTTGAAGACAAGTGCCGAAAACAGGAGCTCGAGGTGAGTTTTCATGTTGAATTTGCAATAGTTTTAAACTTTGACAGCTGTCCGTGACAAGGTTATGTTTTGTGTTTTTATTTGCATGTAAATCATGAAATTGGTCTTAGCGCAATTATTACAACATCTAATAAAGATACTATCATGTCTGAATCACGATTTTTGCTAATACAACTGGAAAAAACGCTCATATATCGCTTATTGTTGTATTTTGTCAGATTCAAATTGAAGTTGTATACCAATTCTGGTAATAAAGTGATCGCCGCATCATATAATTGGATGTGTCGCCCACACAGTCTGTAAGGCATATTCCTATTCTATTATTCTCCTTCAGCATTGTGTTTATTAATAGCAATTGTATCTCTAACGACAAAACAACATAGGTACCAATTCCAATTAGTATATTTTTGCATCACTGATAACAAACAAATTAGTATTGATCTGTAATTTGTGATCATTATCACTGACAGTTTGCTTATTAGCACATAGGACTTATATATAGGTTTAAAGGCTTAAAGATATATTTATTCTCGTTGTATTATGTAGTAGCGCTCATAGCCTATTTGGACTAGGTGCTTATTAGCAATCATCAACATACAGTACAATCGTCTTTGGATGGATGACCGCAGCTGGTATTTACAACTAAGCCCTAGGATCAGTCAGTCAGTCGATAGATCAACGGTAGATCTAGTGAGACATATTTTTCTCACTATATCCCATTTCGGGGCGATGTATCTAAAGATACATTTTTATACCAGTAGATCCATTTAGAATAATAAATGGGTCTAGTAAAAAAAAAAGAATCTCACAAGATCCTTTTTTGGAGTGATGTATCCATTAGGAATATTTTTTCTTACTTGATCTAATTACAATAAAAGTTCAGATCCAATTTCGTATCGAGAACAAAATTATCCAGATGACATGACATTATGTACAGTTCAAGTACAAGTTGTAGTTATGTACATATATTTACCTGTATTAATATCAAAAGCATTATATATCCCAATTAAAATTATCCATTCTGAAGTTCAAATTCATAATTTACCACTGGAGACAAAATTAATATGTCATATCATGAATGACAATTACGAGGGTCAAACTGAAAGTTCTTAGAAAATCAAAAACTGATTACATTAGCCAGTTATTAGTTTTATTATATCTTTTCAAAATATTGTCCATTCACGTCAATACACCGCTGCATGCGATGGAACCACTGGGAAAAGCACTTTGCCCACTCGTCCTTAGGGGTCTCTTCAATGGCATCGCGATACGCAGCCACCGCTTCTTCAGCATTCATAAACCGCTTTCCTTTAAGTTTTTCTTTAATTTTTGAAAATAAATAAAAATCACAAGGCGCGAGGTCGGGGCTATACGGCGGGTGACCCAGTAATTCAACGTTTGATGTCGCCAAATAGTCGATCGTTCGCTTGGCGGTGTGCGATGAGGCGTTGTCGTGGTGAAGGAGGATCCTACTGCGAGGTCGTTTCTCTCGAAATTTTTCCAAGACAAGTGGCAAACAATTGGTAGTGTACCATTCTGCAGAAACTGTTTTTTGATCCTCTAACACAATTGTCGCGAAATGACCTATCCTTCCAAAGAACGAGGCCACCATTTTTTTCCCCGCACTTCGATCTCTCTTCACTTTAGTTGGCAACTCCTCGAAAGGAAACACCCACTGAGCAGATTGTCTTTTGGTTTCAGGATCATAACAGTAAATCCAGCTTTCGTCACCTGTTAGTATGTCGAACACAGCATTTGAGTCACCTCCGTTAAATCTTTCAATCATTTTACGGCACCAATCCACACGATGGAGTTTTTGAGCCTCAGTCAAATTATGAGGTATCCACCGGGCGCAAAGCTTCCTGACCGCTAAATGTTCGTGTAGGATTTTGTGCACTTGACTCATACCGATGCCTAAGCTTGTCCGAATCTGCTGATAGGTCACTCTTTTGTCAGTCTCTATCATACGCCGCACAACACAGATGTTATCTTCAGTCGTCGCCGTAGAAGGCCGTCCCTCACGTAAATCATCAGTGAGATTAGTGCGACCACGTTTAAACTCATTAAACCAGTTGTAAACAGTCGCACGAGATGGGGCTTCATCGTGAAAGGCCAATCGTAGTCTATCATAACTTTCTTGTTGACTTAAATGACATCGAAAGTCATAAAAAATCATTGCACGAAAATTTTCTCGTGTTAAATTCATGTTGACGTGACACAGACAATTTTCAATTTGCCGCCAAATCGTAAAACAAATGACAAATGAATGAAGTATATACTCAGTAATATTGGCAAAGAGTTCTATTTTCAAATTATAGAATTATTTTTTATTTTATTGTTTATAAGTGGCCAGTTCTAAGAACTTTCAGTTTGACCCTCGTATCTATTGGACATGTCACTCTTACCTAGTCGCGAAAATATAAGAATTTATTAAAATAATTTATGTTCTCTGTAGATCCATAAAATATTTCAATCTATTAATCTAATAGGATAATAAATTCTCTGAAGATCTACTTTTAACACAGTCAAATACACAATAGATCTAATGAGATAAATCATTCCCTCTAGATCCATTTCCAACTGCCAATATAAAAAATAGATCCGATGAGAAAATAATGTCTCACTGGATCTACCGTGGATCTATCGACTGGATCTATAGAGAGTGATCCAAGCCCTACTGTGGCTTGGATGATATGGTGAATTGTAGGTCCCAGTTGTTTTAACCATACAGCCATGTCAGAGGCCTTCAAGTGGCTTAAAATCTATGACTGGCCTATCCACCTGGCCTATATGAGCTTATTTAGGTACTTACATTAGTTTACAAAATAGCAATTTACTAATGTTTATGTTAAACATAGCACTAAGCAACTCAGTTAGCCATGACAGAGACCTTCAGGCGGCTTAAAAACTCCAACACCAGGGCTAACCACCCGGCCTTTACAAACTTATGTTAGCAACTCGGTCTTGTTCAAGATCAATAAGTGAGACCAATGTCCAGCAGTGGATTTGCTATGTTTGAAATGATGATGAATAAATGTTTTACATTGTAATATGTTTGTCAAAGGTAAAATACGAGTATCTCTATCCCTATTTATTTCTAGATAAAAAGAACCCTTCCCCTTTATCATTATTATCTTAGTTTACTTAGAGGGATAGATTTGTGATATCATCCATCCATCAGCCGAAGGACGTCCACTGCTGGACATAGGCCTCCTCTATGGATCTCCAATAAGACCGGTTGGAAGCGGCTTGCATCCAGCGCGATCCTGCGGTCTTAATGAGGTCATCCGTCCACCTTGTGGGTGGACGTCCTACGCTGCGCTTGCCGGTACGTGGTCTCCACTCGAGAACCCTTCGACCCCATCGGTCATCAGCCCTCCGCGTTATGTGCCCCGCCCATTGCCATTTCAACTTGCCAATCCGTTGGGCTATGTCGGTAACTTTGGTTCGTCTACGGATCTCCTCATTTCTGATTCAATCTCGCAGAGAGACTCCGAGCATAGCCCTCTCCATAGCTCGTTGGGCTACTTGGAGCTTACTAATAAGGCCCATAGTGAGAGACCACGTTTCTGTGCCATAAGTCATCACTGGCAACACACATTGGTCGAAAACTTTCGACTTGAGCCACTAAGGTATGTCGGACGAGAAGACACTACGCAATTTTCCGAACGCTGCCCAGCCGAGTTGGATTCGGCGATTGGCCTCTTTGTTGAAGTCGGACCTACCTAACTGGACTACTTGTCCTAGGTAGACGTACGAGTCAACGACTTCAAGAACCGAGTTTCCAACAGAAATCGGGGTGGGTAAAACATGGGAATTACACATGACTTTCGTCTTGTCCATGTTCATCTTAAGACCCACCTGTTGAGAAACCCGATTGAGGCCTTCGAGCATCGTGCTGAGCTCTTCCATCGATTTTGCCATGACTACTATATCGTCGGCAAACCGATGGTGAGTGAGGTATTCGCCATTTATGTTGATGCCGAATCCTTTCCATTCCAGGAGCTTGAAGGCGTTCTCCAAAGTAGTTGTAAACAGTTTCGGAGAAATTACGTCTCCCTGTCTTACGCCTCTTTTTAAAGGGATCGCCTTGGAGCTCTCTTCCTGTACTCGGACCGACATAGTGGCTTTATTATACAAGCACTTCAACACTTCGATGTACCGATAGTCAATACGGCATCGTCGGAGAGACTCGAGCACAGCCCATGTCTCGACCGAATCAAAGGCTTTTTCATAGTCCACAAACGCTAAGCAAAGTGGCAGATTATATTCTTCGGTCTTCTGTATAACCTGCCGCAGCGTATGAATGTGGTCCATGGTGCTAAAGCCTTTTCGGAAACCGGCTTGTTCGCAAGGCTGGAAGTCATCAAGCCTACGCTCGAGACGGTTCGTAATGACCCTTGAAAACAGTTTATAAACATGGCTCAGAAGTGAGATGGGTCTGTAGTTTTTCAATAAGGTGTTGTCGCCTTTCTTGGAAAACAACACCACCACGCTTCTGTTCCATGCTGCTGGCGTGATGCCCTCGAGGACGACGGTGTTGAAAAGCTTCTGGAGGACTTTTAGTACCGGTGTTCCACCCGCTCTCAGCAGCTCTGATGTGATACCGTCATCACCCGGCGCCTTGTTGTTCTTAAACTAATTCAGGACCATTCTAATCTCGTACAGGCTGATGTCCGGGATATCTTCGGTGAAGTGTCGGGTCAGCTTGGCTCTTGGATCTTTGGCCGCGCTGCTAACAGGCTTAGCGACCGAAGCATAAAGCTGTCCATAGAACCTTTCGATTTCCTCTAATACCTCTGCCTTGGTCGACGCTACACTGCCATCTTCTCTCTTCAGCTTTGTCAATTGGCTTTGTCCAACAGACAAATCTCTTGCGAACACTTTGGAGCCTTTGTTCCGCTCTATTGTCTTTTTAATATGTTTAGTATTAAAAAGACGGATGTCGTGTCGCAAGGATTTTGAAATTTGTCTATTAAGCCGCCTGTATGACTTTGCATCATCGGAAGACTGCAGTCTTAGCGAGCGTCGTTCGGCCATGAGATTTAGAGTATGATCGGAGAATTTCTGAGGTTTATTTGAACGGCGGGGTCTAAAGAACTTAGCACCCGGTTATTTTAACCACTTAGCCATGTCAGAGGCTTTCAGGCGGCTTCAAAACTCTGACACCAGGGCTAGCCACCCGGCCTATACGAACTTACTTTACCCACCGTTTGGACAGTTTCTACGAGCCCGTTGTTGATCTCGTCCACCGACGCAAGGTTCTCTAGGCAAGTAAAACGATTTGAGAGCTCGAGCTGAAAGTCCTCGGGGTTTTGGATATGTTCAAGAGTGGGTCGGAGCGTGGACTTCATCAGGCGAGACCTTTCGAGCTTAACATTAATATCTAATATGCCTCGTACAATTCTGTGATCGCTGCCGGTTTTCACCCTGTGGATCACAGAGACATCATTAAATATACGTCTCTCGGTGGTCATGATGAAGTCTATCTCGTTTCTCGTGGAACCATCAGGGCTTATCCAGGTCTATTTCCTGTGAGGCGGCTTCTGTAAGAAAGAGTTCATCATAAAGAGTTCCTCTCTCTCCAGAAAGTCAGCCAGCCTCTGGCCCCTAGGGTTCCGTTGCCCATATCCAAATTGCCCCACCCTCAGCTCATCATCGTTTTTTCTGCCCAACTTTGCGTTAAAATCCCCCATAACAACAGTGAAGTGGGTCTTAGACATATGAATGGCCCGACTTACGTCCTCATACATAGTCTCCACTTCATCATCTGGGTGTGCCGAGGTCGGTGCGTATACCTGAATGACCTTCAACGAATACCTCTTGGATATTCTAAGTATTAGGTATACCACCCTGTTCGACACACTTTCGATGGTAATAATGTTGTTGGTGAGGGACTTGTGAACGAGAAAGCCAACACCACCTTGGGACCGTTGGTCACCTTCCCGGTAGTAAAGTAATTGCCGGATTTTAAGGTTATCGTGTCCTCTCCCTCTCTACGGACTTCAGACAACCCCACAATATCCCAACGCAACCTACTCAACTCTTCTTCCAACTCAGCAATCTTCTCATCAGTCTTCAACGTGCGTACGTTGTGTGTTACCAGGGCCAGTCGTCTTTTGCAGGAGTGGTAGCCGGGCGTCTGCCAGCGATTCTTAGCACCCCCTTCTCCGCCGTTACCGGGGCCGCTACCGTAGCCCCGGGCTAGCGGAGCTGCTGGGGACTGGGGGCCTGGTCTTTTTTGTTGTTCCATATTGGGTATTTGCCCGTAATCGCCGCGCTGGGCAGGCGTGGTGGCGATCGCAGAAACGTAGCTTCGCGACAGAGATGCTGCTCCCCATCCCTGCCCTGTGCCATTTTAGCTACGTTTTTATTTGAATGGTTATACCGCCATTAGTCGGTTCCGCTTTGTGTGGTTCGGTTCGGATTTGTGATATAGAAAACATTTAAGTATAATAATATTACACAAATATTAATTTATGCCTATTCAACCATTCCAATAAGGCTTCGAAGATCTGGAAGCGACTTGCAGACTAGCGTGTTCCTGGGGTCTTAAGGCAATAGGCATGTTTACTGGGTATAAAAAACATAGGTATATCACTGGCCAGCAGTGGTTTTGCTGCCCTGGATGTAAAAGTGGTTTCGAGTAGCTACCATGCCTACCATTCACGAAACTGTAGATGGTTTTAAAAAATTGGCTCTAATTTTTTTTTAAATCTTAATTCAAATTTTTGTAGTCAGGACAAATGAAAAAATTTAACAAGTAGGTAATTACCATATTTATTTATTTATTTATAAGGTATATACCTATGTTTTCATACTTAATTAATATGTATAAAAGTAGAAAATAAGAAAAAATCATATATTTTTTTTTCTTACTTCAGCAGTTCAGAAAAAAAGCCTTTTGGTAGCTTCTTTACTATATTTTCTTAGGAGAAAATCTCTTCCTAATGACGAGCATCATGTGACAGTCCCATCTACCCTGATACCTTTATTTTATCTTTTTTAGATCCTGGTAGATGCATTCTTCCTGTTCCACATTATAATTGCCCCATACTGTACTGTATCAGCCTTTTTAATAGTCCACTGCAGGACGTAGGCCTACCCACGAAGGGTGATCGGGCCATAACCACCACGTTCGCCCAGTGCGGGTTGGTGGATTCTCATAGGCCATTGAAATTCTTCTCCAGACATATGCAGTTGCCCCACGAGGTTTTTTCTTCACCGAATAGCCAGTGGGGTGAAATTCCGTACATAAATTCCAAAGAACTCATTGGTCCCGCACCAACCGAGGATTCGAACCCAAGACCTAACGATTGTAAGGCGGGTGTCACTACCTCTAGACCACCACAGCTGTGTATTATGATTGCCCCATACTTTCAGAAAATTTATCCAGATGTCTGAATGAAACTGATAAGGAAATCCAATTTTACAAATATAAAAAAGCCTAAATCATAAAAACCAGAGCTAATTCAGTACTTTCATGAATGTATTCTAAACTGTAAAATTGAAAACATATAAATCCGCAGAGATATCCGGGGCAACATATTTTTTGCAGACCTGTGTAATAAGTATGTGTAATAATTAGTAGTCAGTTACAATTAACTGACTATTATTAAAAAATATTGGACACAGTTTTTTTTCTCTCTATTTGACAAGGATAAAATAAATAAATATAGCCTTTATTCACTAATATACATATTCCTTTTCAAAACATTACTCTTATTTCTATTTCTTAAATATTAGATTGTCCACCCTGGACATAGGCCTCCTCTAGAATTTGCTAGAGCTCCCTATCTCTGGCTTTCCTGCGCCACCCTGGCAGCAGGTCGTCGTCCCACCGTTTTTGAGGTCGTCCCCTGAATCTCTTCCCGTCTCTTGGGTACCAGAGCATGACCTCTTTGGTCCATTTATCTTTTTTGCTTCTCAGTACACGCCCAACGCCATTTTTTTTTTATTATTTGGCTTACATCTGCTACGCCTGTGGCCTTTTGGCCCCCCGACCGCCTAAGCAATAGCAATCGTTTGTGACTTCATTTTAGTCATTTGGCACCGCCTATGTGACGGTAGCCATCAAAGATGTTCATTCAACGATTGCTATCGCAATCCGCGCAAAGCAATTGATGGCCTTAGATTATTTACTTGACAAGTAAATAATCTAAGTTGATGGCTAACGTCACATAGCCGGTGCCAAATGACTAAAATGAAGTCATAAACGATTGCTATTACGATTGCTATTGCTTAGGCGGTCGGAGGGCTGATTTTTGTTAGTCTCCACCTTTCGGATTATTGTTAGACTACTACATTTGACAAGGATAAATCTTGTCAAATTTGAGAGTGGGGGCTCGTGACGTCACTAGCCGGTACCGGTACCTGTACATTTTTTGCAGGTTGGTGACGTCACGCGCATCTTTCACGGGCTATACCTTTATAAATGTTTGTTAAATTTTTTTTCGTAAACTGGCCTATTGCTAACCGTGAACTTGTCCATACAAAAACAATAAGCTGCTATCTACCTCTAAATATTATCCGTTCTTCCTATCTTTAGCTGCAAGCTGTGCAAAACACAATCCTCGCACAGCTGTTAAGTGAGCTTCAGTCACGATTGGGTTTCGCGCTGCTTGTAGCTAACTTCACAGCCGCCAAGAAGTTTGAATCGGCCTATAGTTTTTAGGGTTCCGTACCTCAAAAGGAAAAAAACGGAACCCTTATAGGATCACTTTGTTGTCCGTCTGTGTGTATGTCAAGACTCTTTATCTCGGGAACGCGTAAAGATATCGAGTTGAAATTTAAACTGTATACGTATATCTGTGGTATCTTGCAGTTGTGTAAAAGAAAAACTTCTCAGTTATCGTGTTTAAAAAAAGAGTCATTTACGTCGTAAAAAACCGCATATTTCGACACTCACAAAAATCAAAACCTACAGGGTACTTCCCGTTGACATAGAACTATGAAATTTGACGAGAAGCATGGTCTCAGAGTACAGTTTTCAGATTTATTCCTATATGTGTACATATAGGAATAAATCTAAAAACTGTACATTTTTATTAAAATAACAAAAAATAGAGCATCAAAATTCACAAAATATGGGTTCAAAATTCAAAGTGAGTAAATCGTATTATGTAAGGTATAGAGATTTAAACAAATTACTTCCAAATTTTGTGAAATTTTCTGGATTTATACGGAAACCTCAATGTGCGAGCCTGACTCGCACTTGTCCGGTTTTTTTTATAGCTGACCCGGAGAACGCCATCTCACTATCTGTCAATGGCAACTTTTGCAGGATCAATTTGTGTGGGAATATTAAATTAATGTTTTTGTTATTTTGCTCGCTACATTTTTATATTTTCTCACCGTATAAACCTTCTCTGGACTTCCACAAATATTTCTAGACTAAAATTAGCAAAATCGGTTCAGCCGTTCTCGAGTCTAACAACAACTTTAATTTTTATATATAAGAGTAGAAGATTTAGATTGTTAGCGATCATTGAAGTTAAGCAACGTACGGCATGACCTGCCCCCCTACCGCCTAAAGCAATAGCAATCGTAATAGCAATCGTTTATGACTTCATTTTGGTCATTTGGCACCGCCTATGTGACGTTAGCCATCAAAGTTGTTTATTCAACGATTGCTTTCGCAATCCGCGCAAAGCAATTGATGGCTAACGTCACATAGGCGGTGCCAAATGACTAAAATGATGTCATAATCGATTGCTATTACGATTGCTATTGCTTAGGCGGTAGGGGGGCTGGCTTCGGGTGACCGTCGGTAGCATTTACAACGGAGCGCTTCCGTATCTCAGATGACACGCACACATGTTTAAGTTTAAGATTTATTTAAGTGGATCCCGATTGCTTTAGCAGTTTAGCCATGATAGATAGATCTTTTTATTGCACACCAAGAAATAAACAAAAAGAAGAAACAAAGAAACATAAACAGTGTAACAATGGGTGGCCTTATCGCTGATAGCGATCTCTGCCAGGCAACCTTAGGATTGAGAGGAGTCATGTTAAAAGCTTTCAGGCGGCTTTAAAACTTTATTTTTTATTTTATTTTTTACAAGTTCGGTACAAAAGTGACGAGCAAACTTAAATAAACTAATCCATAAAAACATTATGAATTTGCCAATCAAATTGTACACAGTATTTTCAGAAAAACTTAATTTGAAATATATATATCAAACGCCAAATTAAAATTTATTTTATAGTGTACTTTTATAATTAAACAAGTTTTGATAAAAAATATCGAGTTCAATGCACACCTCTGTGCTTAGATGGTTATGTAAATGACACATACGATAAAGGGGATTATTGCCTTGTACATTATTATTTGAAGGTGGAATACTGAAAAGTGTACTTGTTAGTCTTCGCTTGGATTAAGTTGGGAGTCATGAAGTTTATATTATCAAGTGGTTTTATTTTATTTTATTTATTTGGACTCAGCACGATGCTCGAAGGCCTTAATCGAGTCTCTCAACAGGTGGGTCTTAAAATGAACATGGACAAGACAAATGTCATGTGTAATTCTCATGTTGTACCCACCCCTATTTCAGTTGGGCACTCGGTTCTTGAAGTCGTTGACTCGTACGTCTACCTAGGACAAGTAGTCCAGTTAGGTAGGTCCGACTTCAAGAAAGAGGCCAATCGCCGAATCCAACTCGGTTGAGCAGCGTTTGGAAAATTGCGTAACGTCTTCTCGTCCGACATACCTCAGTGCCTCAAGTCGAAAGTTTTCGACCAGTGTGTGTTGCCAGTGATGACTTATGGCACAGAAACGTGGTCTCTCACTATGGGCCTTATTAGTAAGCTCCAAGTAGCCCAACGAGCCATGGAGAGGGCTATGCTCGAAGTTTCTCTGCGAGATAGAATCAGGAATGAGGAGATCCGTAGAAGAACCAAGGTTACCGACATAGCCCAGCGGATTGGCAAGTTGAAGTGGCAATGGGCAGGGCACATAGCGTGGAGAACTGATGACCGATGGGGTCGTAAAGTTCTCGAGTGGAGACCACGTACCGGCAAGCGCAGTGTAGGTCGTCCACCCACAAGGTGGACGGATGACTTTATTAGGATCGCAGGATCGCGCAGGATGCAAGCCGCTATCAACCGGTCTTATTGGAAATCATTAGACGAGGCCTATGTCCAGCAGTGGACGTCCTATGGCTGAAATGATGATGATTTATTTGGGATAACTAACAATAGCACAATTTACATTACAAGAAAACAATTAACCAAATACATGAATAAATGTGCCACCAGCTACATTATCCACCAATTACTAAATAGCAAGTGTCTTTGCTGGCGTGGTTTTCTAAGTACATACATAAATATATTTCAGTAATAATTTTGAAAGTAATTATACCATATTTAAACAAATATAAACCAAGTATTTCATTTTAAGTAAAGCTACCTATCACAGCTTTTTTAATCTAGTTTCAGACAAAGCAAAAATATCTATATCTATGAAATGTCTATTGTACGAATCCACCAACTGGTGCAGAGGCGTACGCGTACCAGCGTTGGTTCTTACTCCAAGAGATTCAACACTAAGAAGTGGGTAGGTACGTGTGCTTTTACGCGTAACCGTTCTAGGACAAATATAATACAATTGGTTGGTGAGATCGCAGCAATCGTATTTATAATTAATTATACCATGTAAGAACATTGCACCGAGCAACAGTCGACGAGAGCCGAGGTACATAATCTCATATTTCTTCAGTAAAGATTCGTAATCAAGATAAGAATGACATCTATAATTTACAGAACGTAAGAACTTAAGTTCTTCGCTTAGTGAACTTTAACACCAGGGCTTCCATTTGGCCCACACGAACTTAATATTTTTACACACGTTTTGATAACACCCCCTTCTTTTTCGTCGGGGGCATAATAAGCAGGGCCCCCATCGCACGTGCCACAAAGCCATAGAACAGTTACAGATAAGGGTTATCTATGCTCTGTTTGCATTGCAACGAATGCAGGGGTGGGTAGTTGACAGGTGTGATAAAGTAAGTTGAAATGTGCCGGGTGGCTAGCCCTGGTGTCAGTTTTTAAGCCGCCTCTGAAACGGCTAAACGGTTAAAATAACCGTACATGCAATTTTATATTTTTTTACCAAATTCCAAAAAAGAGGAGCATACTAAGCGTCACAGAAATCGGCTGACGAGAAGTCAGCCGCAGATGACACTTCGCCGTGATTCGCTAATTATTGCGCATGTGAGCATAATTCCGACGCCGCGTGTCGTACCTAGTGCGTAGGGAGCGCGCGGGAGGCATGAGGTGGCGGGCGGGTGTGCCCCGGCGACTCGTTTCTCTGGCTCCTGCGAATGCCTATATTTCGGCTTTTGCGCAGCGCTCTGCGCATACTTCCCATCCGTCGATTTGTGTGGCGCTTTTTGCAATCGCGAGGTCGTGGGTTCAACCCAGCCCCATACACTTGTCTTGTGTAGGTACTCATTGGAAGGTCATTCTCATTTACTCATTATTTTTTTCATTAATAAGTTAATACAAAGTACAAGTTTTTTTTTTGAGGTTTGATAAAAGTCGTTGAACAAAAGTTGTTAGTTTCGATGTACAGAATAAGCCCCTAAAAGGATGCTAATTGATTACCAACGACCCTGCATATGAGCTATGGAGAGGGCTATGCTCGGAGTCTCTGCGAGATCGAATCAGGAATGAGGAGATTCGTAGAAGAGCCAAAATTACCGACATAGGCCAGCGGATTGGCAAGTTGAAGTGGCAATGGGCAGGGCACATAGCGCGGAGGACTGATGACCGATGGGGTCGAAAAGTTCTCTAAAAGCGCAGCGTAGGACGTCCACCCACAAGGTGGATGGACGACCTCTTTGAGACCGCAGGATCGCGCTGGATGCAAGCCGCTACCAACCAGTCCTATTGGAGATCTATAGGGGAGGCCTAAGTCCAGCAGTGGACATGCTGTGGCTGATGGATGGATGGATCCCTGTATAAGAATAAGAATAAATTTATTTCGTGACCATAATGTTGTTCCTTAAGCTAATATTACATAAATAAACTAGATTATTATACTTAAGCGGTGACTGACATCTATGACAAATTTTGAACAACTTTTACTATGAGACCAACTCTGAAAACGTAATAGAACTGCTGTTCCATACTATTTTATAGACTTTCGACAAAAAGTATGGAAATGCTGTATTTTTTGTGTTTTTAGTTGACCCCACAATAAAAGTTGTTCAAAATTTGCCATAGATGTCACCGCTTAAGACTCCGACACCGGTAGACAAACACATTGTATGTAAAAACATTGTATATCTTTTTACATAGTTAAAACTATCCTGACAATATTCGCGAGTATGCATCAAATGGATCAGGAGTGCGTCAAGATAATATAGGCTTGAAAAGATTCAAGTTAAACAGGTGCGGAGTTAGGTACAGTTCGGTGAATTACTAAGTAGTGTATTTATTCCACAGGTCTCACAACACAAAGTGATTGATTTTTGTTTTGCTTACAGACAGAGATAATGGCGATACATAATTCAGTATTGACTTCATACGACTTTAACAGTCCTTGAAAATCCCGTGAATGATATTCAATATTTCAGTATTTACCACAGAGCTACAACAAGAGAGAGCACTGTTGTCGCTTGATGCAATTCTGTGCAATCACTATCACTATTTCCATCCATCCATCCATCAGCTGAAAGACGTCCACTGCTGGACATAGGCCTCCCCTATGGATCTCCAATAAGACCGGTTGGAAGCGGCTTGCATCCAGCGCGATCCTGCGGTCTTAATGAGGTCATCCGTCCACCTTGTGGGTGGACGTCCTACGCTGCGCTTGCCGGTACGTGGTCTCCACTCGAGAACTTTTCGACCCCAACGGTCATCAGCCCTCCGCGCTATGTACCCTGCCCATTGCCAATCCGTTGGGCTATGTCGGTAACCTTAGTTCTTCTACGGATCTCCTCATTTCTGATTCGATCTCGTAGAGAGACTCCGAGCATAGCCCTCTCCATAGCGCGTTGAGCTACTTGGAGCTTACTAATAAGGCCCATAGAGAGAGACCACGTTTCTGTGCCATAAGTCATCACTGGCAACACACACTGGTCGAAAACTTTCGACTTTATCACTATTTGTCAACTGTCAAATAATTTACAATAATTTGACTATATCTGGACAAAGACACGGCAACTAACCACTGAATCGAGATATTTTTCATGTCTCTTTTTTTAACTTATGCCATATTAAATCAATGACTTTATTTATTTGACTGCCTCAGTGGCTCAGTGGTTAGTGACCATATCTTCTGGTGCAAAGAGGCGTGGGTTCGATCCCCACCCAGGGCAAGTATTTATGTGATGAACATAGGTGTTTGGTCTGGGTGTCTGTCTGGGTGTTATTTAGTTACTATCTGCGGCTCCCTCCAACATACATATACATTTAAACTTTCTTTTTGTGATAAACATTTCAAAAATAGACGCGTTTGCAGGATTTGAACCTGCGTCTCTCTGGGATTTCGGCCCAGATGCTTTGTCCAAATTAAGCTAAAACGCTATCTGCGAAAACGTCGAATTATTGAAAGTGGTTTATCATTTTTTAACAACTACTACATTGTTGTAGTTTCTATACACACTAGGTGTATAATCTCGTGTGAAGCACAATAAAAAATCATTTCATATACATATAGTATACGTATTTAAAAATATGTATATGTAGTATATCAGTCTCTGGCAGCCATATGACAAGCTTTGCTTAGTTTGGGGTCAGAGACCGTGTGTAAGATGTCCCCTAATATTTATTTATTATTTAATGCATATCTTTCTTTCATATATCAATCGACCACAGTATCCCTCTGGTTACTCTGTGGAATTTACCTACCAACGGTCAAGGTTTCCCACAGAGGTCTTTTTTTGCGTCAATTATTCAAATAATTGACTGAATAAACTGACAGTGATGAAGTTGATAAAATAGCTACTACGCCGTTTTGTCTGAAGGCGTGAAATACAAAAGGACATGTCTACAAAATGTATGGAGGCTGGTATAATAATAATCAAAAATTCTAACCACAACACTCGTTACATTTCGAGAAAGTTCTGTTCATATTTTTCTGAGTCTGTTACAACAGTTAGAAACAAAAATAGCCCTCCGATTTTTTTAAATTAATTTTGAATTTATTAGAATAAATAAATATATTTGGCTCAATAGGTAGTTTATCCCTATCAACCCTGATTAAGTAACCTCCAAATTGTTAAATAAAAGCATTTTTACCAATTAGACACACTTTTAAAGTGTTTTTTGTCACATTGTACCTACTAACTGGTCACACTGGTAGGTAATAAGTGATGAATGTGGAAGAATCAGCTGCGAATGCAAGTAAAATAACGATAGAAGCACTTTATCATCGCTAAACTACAAAAAGTAATAAGCTGTATTGTTACTTTTCATACAATTTATTTTTCACATATAAAAAAAATGGAGGAGTGGAAAAATCTAAATTAAATATTTTTGGGAAGCCCATAAATCAAGCTTTCAAATAATGTAAATATATTATCATCTTGGTTCGATTTTTCTCTGAATAATATACCACTTGTGGACGTCACCTTTATGTTTTTAGACCCGAGTTCATCAACAGTTACCTTATTAATCGTTCTTAACGAAATTTTGCTGTCCATCAAGCACTAACCGTTGTTTAAATACAGTAATCGCACGTTTAACTTAAACGACGTCGTCAACCTTGTTTAACAAATGGTTACCCATTGCATCACCGGTATTCATCAGAAATAATTAAGTAAGCATATTGAAACAGTTGAAGTCGGTTGCGTAATTAATTTAGGGTCGGATATTGCGCAGCGAAAGAAGAAGCATGCTCAGGATTAGAAAAATTAATAAAATAAGACACACTAAGATAAGAAGCATAACTAAAGCTGCCGATGCCTTAAACTTTGCTCAAAAGCTGAAATGGAAATGAGCAGGACATGTGGCAAGAATGTCTGATGAGCGCTGGACTTCAAGAGTAACAAGATGGTGTGGTCCTAGTGGCAAACGCCACAGAGGAAGACCGCTAACAAGATGGGCAGACGATATTGTAAAAACGGCTGGCTCAAAATGGTTACAAATTGCTCAGGACAGAGGACGCTGGAGTTCCTTGGAGGAGGCCTTCACCCGCGGAGGGGTTCTTACTAACTAATATAGATAACTAGGATTAAATTAGCTTAAGTAATTTTTTGTAGTAAGAAATAAAAGGCTTTTTATTTTTTTATTTTATTTTTATTGCGCAGCGTATAGCTAACTTCACATCCGCCGACTTGTGTGATTTGGCTCATAGCTAGCTCCACAGTCGCCTAGAAGTTTGATTCGGTTTATACCTATCTGTGATAATAAGAAACAAACAAAGAAAACCGCACGTGGCTCGTCAGACGCCAGTAGATGCTAATACAGTATATTTCCTGTTGACATCAGGGTTTTCAGCCATGTTTTATTCAGTGTGTGGTATATCGGGATCGGGACCGATGGTAAAGGTGGGAGCATACTGAAGTGAAGAGGTTTAGCATCATAATAAGCCCAATTACAGAGGCGCCAGCGTAATTATATTAGCTAAATAGCATAGTTCTGTTTCTTTTTGACCGACGAACCACCGGAGGAGGTATACATTAATTCGACGCGTATATTTTTTTTATGTATAACCACGCATAACTTTTTTCATAGTGGTCTGATTTCAATAATTATTTTTTTATTAGAAAGAATATACTTCGAAATTGGTCCCATTTAAATTTTATCGAAATCGGCTGAGCCATTTTTGATAAATCAACAATAATGTGAAAAATGCTCCATCGATCCGTGCGAAATATTCGCGAATTCTGTACACGGGTGAAGTCGGTCTTGTTCACTTTAGGCATTCGATAGTGAGAACGGTTTTTACGTTGCTATTTAATTTACGCTGGCGCCTCTGTAATCGGGCTTATATGTTTACTGGGTATAAAAATCATTATTATAATAATTAGTTAGTCAGTTAGATAATAAAAAAAATTTGGACACGTATTTTTTCTTTTGCCAATCCAACAATTAGTGACAAAGATAAACCTTGTCAAAGTTTGAGAGTGGGGGCTCGTGACCTAACGGCACTAGCCGGTACATTTGATAGCGGTTAGTGAGTGACGTCACGCTGAACTTTAACGGGCTATATCCTATTTTTTGTGTCTGGGTGTTATTTAGTTACTATCTATATAAATATGTATTAAAAAATATGTATATGTAGTAAATCAGTCTCTGACAGCCATATCACAAGCTTTACTTAGTTTGGGATCAGAGACCGTGTGTAAGATGTCCCCTAATATTTATTTATTTATTTGATATAGATTATAAGACGGGAACACTGAACACTGCAAACTGAACACTGAAAACTGCTGAACACTTCACATTGAACACTGAACACGTGTCACTACCACTAGACCACCACGGCTCTTAGCACGGCAGTGGCAATATAGGTAGTTAAGTGTGGCCCCGGGTTTTTATTTTCATTTCAAAATGGCTGCATCGATTATTCTATATCCCGAAGCAGTTGACGTCAAACGCATGTTATTGAAGCAAATATGGAAATAAATACATCTGCCCAAAGTTTAACATAAAATGTAGGTTGCGATTATAATCACAGATCGGTGACTAATGTGGACCCTCCTTTGTGTTGCGTTGACGTGTGATTTATGTAACAACGTGACAAAACGTGTGGATATTAATAGGGGTAGGTCTAACTGTCTGTATCTGTATCAGCCTTATTTTGCCCGACGAAACGGAGGAGGAACTCAATGCGATGCGTATATTTATTTTTCACTAGTTTTCACCCGCGGCTTCGCCCGCATACGCAATATATCATTATAATTTATAGCCTGTGTGTTATACGCTCAAATAAGCTATATTATTGCAAAGTTTCATCTCAATCCGTTCAGTAGTTTTTGCGTGAAAGAGTAACAAACATCCATCCATCCATCTATCCATCCATCCATCCATCCATCCATCCATCCTCACAAACTTTCACGTTTATAATATTAGTGGGATATACATATAACCACGCGTAACTTTTTACATAGTACTCAAATTTCGATAATTATTTATTTTTTGGAAAGAATATACTTCAACGTTAGTCCCATTTAAATTATATTGAAATCGGCTGAGCCATTTTTGATAAATCAAAAAAAATGTAAAAAATGTAACATCGATCCGTGTGAAATATTCGCGAATTCTGTACACGGTTGATGTCGGTCGTGCTATTTTTTGCAAAAAATAATTATGAATAGTCCACTGAAGGACGTAGGCTTACGCCACGGAACGGCCACGAAAGGTGATTGGGCCATATCCACCACGCCGGCCCAGTGCGGGTTGGTGGATTCACCAATCACCAATTTCGCCATCGGATATCTTGTATGCAGGTTTCCTCACAATGTTTTCCTTAACCGAAAAGCCAGTAGTGTAAAAATCCGTACATAAATTCCAAATAACTCATTGGTACGGGACCGGGATTTGAACCTACGACCACACGAATGTAAGGCGGGTGAGACTACCGCTAGACCATCATGACTCTTTCATATCTGACTGGTGCCAAAATAATGACCGCAGTTTAAACACGAAAGTGCATCAACTAAAAACTAACGTGAAAATCACACTTTTGTGCATAAAATGGCCACTATTTTGGTTTTTAGGTGTATGTACCTCGTAATCACTACCTATTCATGGACACTAAACATTGTTAAGTATGACTAGAATCCTCAATTGCGTATAGGGTGTGAGAAACAAGTTTATTTTTTGCAAAAAATAGCATGACCGACTTCACCCGTGTACAGATTTCGCGAATATTCGCACGGATCGATGTAGCATTTTTCACATTATTGTTGATTTATCAAAAATGGCTCAGCCGATATCGATAAAATTTAAATGGACCAATTTCGAAAGTATACTAATTCAAATAAAAAAAGAATTATTGAAATCGGACTACTACGAAAAAAGTTATGCGTGGTTATACATTAAAAAAAAAGTAATTTACGCGTCGAATTGTATACCTCCTCCGGTGGTTCGTCGGTCAAAAAGATGTGCTATAGGTACATACTTAGATAGCTATATACACGTTATAGTAGATAGCTATATAATTCTTTTTATTTTATTTTTTTTCTCTATTTTTTCGTTACGAGTAAAATCTTTGTTTTTTTTTGTATGGTGCCTATACGGTTTTATTAAGTTTAAGTTCTCGTATATTGTATCCTACTAATATTATAAACGAAAGTTTGTGATGATGGATGGATGTTTGTTACTCTTTCACGCAAAAACTACTGAACGGATTGAGATTAAACTTTGCAATAATATAGCTTATATATCAGAATAACACATAGGCTATAAATTATAATGATATTGCGTCAAAAATCAAAATAACATGCGGGCGAAGCCGCGGGTAAAAACTAGTAATTTTATATATTATTGATTGATTGTAGATTTATAAATTTTCTATTGATGTTTTTTGATATCTAACCGCTTTGTCACGGGTTAGTTATTTTTGTCTGTTTAGTATTTATATGTTTTGTAGTTACACCTACCTTTTAATAAAGGGGCTCATCGGAATACCAGCGTTGAGTGTTGGGTCCTTCCAGCACTCAACATTTTATAGCTGAGGTGAGTCCCTTTCGACACTCTTGTTTTTTCATTAGTTTTAAAAGTTTTTTGTATGTAGGTATTATGCATGTGTCGAATAAAGATATTTCATTTCATTTATGATTTTATCATATTTACATTGGGGCCGTTCAAGTATTACGTAAGCACTATAGGGGGTGGAGGGGTCTATCCGTTGCTGATTTTTGATGACATGGGGAGTGGGGTGGTCTATATGGTGATTACATCAGCAATAGTTATTTATTTCCTGCATGAATCTGCCTTAATGAATCAATAAAAAAAGGAAAATGCATATAGGTAGAGGTACCAATGATTACGTAAGAATGGGAGGGGGGTGAGAACTTTTCTTACTTTTGCTGACAAGGGGGGAAGAGGGGTAAATAATTGTAATAAATCTGCTTACGTAATACTTGAACGGCCCCATTACATTCAACCCTAAAAATTGGTTTTATGTAATGTTTATGCGAGTTGCAGACCAAGAACTAAGCTAAGTAAGTTTTTTTTTTGTTTTTTATTTCTAATAGGTTCGCGTTTGACTACACACTGCCTGATATTAAGCAGATGGTCGGTCTAGGGTGTAGCACGCTTACCTAGAAGAAACCTACTTACTCGGGATTTGAAGTTCGGGGCTAGCTCGAACAGTTTTCCATATATCTGTGTAGAGTGCAGAGCGCGTCAGCTATGGGAGCTAAACTAAACTAATTTAGTGATAACGTCATAAGAAAACATTGTTAAATCAACAACTGAAACAAGCCGGACGCTTAGACCGATCGTGCCTCTCTATCGCTTACACGCTCGGCTCAAAGTGACACGTTTTCGTGCGTGCAGACGGCGTTCATCAATTTCTAAGACGTTATCACGTTATAACAAATGGTTAATTTTTCAACACTTCTACACCCCGCTTTCGCACCGTCAAGTGAGCACGTGTGTTACCATGAAATGTGGGGCGCGATTATAATCGCAGATCGGTGACAAATAGACCGCTCGATCTTTGACGTGGATGATGTATAAATAACTAATACATTTTAGGGTTCTTTAGGTAACAAGTGAAAATAAAACCACAAATATTTTTCGCAAAAAATGGCAAAACCACCACTTGTCAAAATTCGAATAGTTCGCTCGAATGAGGTATACAATTTTCACATTGATTTTTTTAAAAACGGCTCAGCCGATTTCAATAAAATTTAAATGGACCTCGGGAGTATATCCTTTTGAACTCAAAAATATTTTTTTTGGTTCGGTTCAGAATTGGCGAAAATATCGATGAACATACACAAAAAAAAACATACATACAGACGAACATAGAATCTCTTCCTTTTTGGATGTCGGTTGAAAATCCTACTAATATTATAACCGCGAAAGTTTTTTATGACGTCAGTTTGATAAGAGTTTTTCTTCCAAAGTTATGTGCAAAGTTTGTAAAAGTTACATCTCCATTTCTTTACATAAATAAAACTATCGACTCTCCGTCTTACCACAAAAGTTTTACGCACGCCTTAAACAATTTTTAACAGTACAAATTGCACCGTTAAACAGTGTTTAAGGCGTGCGACCGATGACCGACGAACCACCGGAGGAGGTATACAATTCGACGCGTATATATATATATATATAACCACGCTTAACTTTTTTCATAGTGGTCCGATTTCAATAATTCTTTTTTTATTGGAAAGAGTATACTTCGAAGTTGGTCCCATTTAAATTTTATCGAAATCGGCTGAGCCATTTTTGATAAATCAACAATAATGTGAAAAATGCTCCATCGATCCGTGCGAAAAATTCGCGAATTCTGTACACGGGTGAAGTCGGTCATGCTAATTTTTGCAAAAAATAATCTTGTGTAGTATATGTTTTAAAATAAGTTGCCTAAACGGCTAAAACAGTCGAGGCCTAAAGTTTAACGTTTCATCCGTGCCACGGTAGCGCTCAGTTAAAAAACCGTAAACGGTCACCCATCCAAAAACTGATCATTGCTTCACTTTGGTGATCTATAAGGAACACCCAGCCAAGCAACGCAATGAGCACTATAGACATAATATGTATTGATAAATGACATGTCATGCGCACACGCAGGCGGTCAATGAAGTACTCCGCGATCCGACCAATCGCAGCCGAGCATTTTGAAATTCAAATTTGGAACCAATTTAAATGCGAGCTGCCAATAGGTCAGATTTGGCATTATAAGTGACTGCTGTATAAATTGTCGTGTTTTTTTGTGTCTGTGTGATTTACACATTTTTATATGTATGTGTATAGCGGTTTTGTTTTTAAACTGACTGCTAAAAGGAGGTTTTTATTGACTGTATTTTTTTGTGTATATGTAATTGTAATATACTATACTAGCGGCTCGTCCCGGCTTCGCACAGGTGTATTATACATCTAACCTTCCTCTTGAATCATTCTATCTATTAAAAAATACCGCATCAAAATCAGTTGCGTAGTTTTAAAGATTTAGGGACAGACAGACAGGGAAGCGACTTTGTTTTATCCGCAATTTGAAATAATTCTGGTGTGTTTTACCCGACTGTCGAAAAAGAAGATTAATTATTTTAACCCACTACGAAAAAAGAGGAGGTTAACTGGTCAATGTTTTTGTTTTGTTGTTAAGCATGTTACGCGATCATGCTGGCAATTATGAATCGATTTTAATGATTTTTTTTTGTATGGTAGATCAAACTTTATAACCCATGTAAATTTTATCGAAACCGGCTTTTGAAAAATCAACAATAAATAATCTAAAAATTATAATAATACATATTATAATTAGATCGATTCGCGCTAACTATTCCAGTTTTGTACGTAGATTGCAATGACTGAAGTCGATTGCGTAGCGTAGTTTGGTACACATTCACTAAACCCGATTACAGAGGCGCCAGCGTAAATTTAATAGCAACGTTAAAAGCGTTCTCTCTATCGAATGCCTAAAATGAAAAAGAAATAGAACTATGCTCTGTCTCTCTCTTTTTATCCTAAGTCCCCACGTCGGGGCAGAGGGCTGATACAGTGTTACGCCATTCCTCTCTGTCCTGTGCCTTGCGTTTCACTTCGCTCCAAGTCAGTCCGATGCTTTGGGCCTCAGCAGTGATGGAGCGCCGCCATGTTTGTTTTGGGCGGCCAGGTTTTCGCCGGCCTTGTGGATTCCAATCCATGGCTTGCCTAGGAATGTGATCCAGCTCCCTGCGCAATGTATGGCCAACCCAGTTCCACTTACGGCGCCGTATTTGCAGCTCTATAGGATCTTCATGGCATTCCCTCCAGAGGTCTATATTGGTGATAGTGTCTGGCCAGAAGATCTTCAAGATTTGCCGTAGGCATCTACTAGGAGTACTATGCTATTTAGCTAATATAATTACGATGGCGCCTCTGTAATCGGGCTTGTTATCAATATTACTGTTCCATAATTATTTATTGTCGCTTGTTTTTGTCATCAGTATAAGCTGTTTAAAAATATTCATTTATAGTTTTCCATTTCTCGGCCTAAAAACTCTGACACCAGGGCTAGCCACCGGGCCTATACGAATTTACTTACTTTATAGTTTTCCGATACAGTTGATTTATTATAAATATTAGTTTATTTTATATTATGTATGAGTTGGTTATTATTAGAATTTATTAGAATGTATGTTGTTTAAGTAAGTAAATACATATATCACTTTCATATACACCCCGTCGCCTAAACCTTTAAATTAATCCTTCACAAGTAACGGTTGCCTGGGAGAAATTGCTTTTTAGCGATAAGGCCGCCGATTGTAACACTTACCATAAGTTCCTAGTCTAAGTTTTCCTAGTTTATTTAAGTTTTGGTGTGGCAATATAGAATTTATCTATCTATCTAGTTTGACTTTGTTATAGGTGTTCGTAAGCGATCACCGAAGTTAAGCAACGTTTAGCACGGCCAGTCTTCTGACCGGTGGCATTTACAACTGAGCGCTACCGAGGCTCGGATGACACGTTAAATTGTAGGCCAGGTTGTTTTAAACGTTTAGACATGTTAGAGGACTTCAGGTGGCTTTATAATTATTTTTTGCAAAAAAATATAGCATGACCGACTTCACCCGTGTACAGAATCATTACATAGTATAAAACAAAGTCGCTTTCCGCTGTCTGTCCCCATGTATGCTTATATCTTTAAAACTACGCAACGGATTTTGATGCAGATTGTTTTAATAGATAGAGTAATTCAAGAGAAATGTTTATATATTGTATAATACACCTGTGCGAAGCCAGGGCGCATCGCTAGATCGCAAATATTACTCAAGGAACGATGTAGCATTTTTCACATTATTGTTGATTTATCAAAAATGGCTCAGCCGATTTCGATAAATTTTAAATGGGACCAATTTCGAAGTATTCTCTTTCCAATTAAAAAAAGAATTATTGAAATCGGACTACCATGAAAAAAGTTATGCGTGGTTATAAATAAAAAATATATACGAGTATATACGCGTCGAATTGTATACCTCCGTCGGTCAAAAACTCTGACACCAGGGCAAGTCAAGCGTTTTGAGTCCACATTCCTCATACGAACTGCTAGAATGTGGAACAGACTGAGTCTGTCTTTCCGCTAAAGTACAATGTAGGTGTCTTCAAATCTAGAGTAAATAGATATCTTCTAGGTAAGCGTGCTACATCCTAGACCGCGTATCTGCTTAACATCAGGCAGTGTGTAGTCAAACGCAAACCTAATTGAAATTAAAAAAAAGTCACCCTGTCTATACGAATTTACTTTATTGTTCCATTTTTTCAAAATAAAATTATTGTACCTATGTAAAATTTTGCTAATCTATTACTTTCTTTTTCTGCAGATTGCATCACTGAAGAAGCTGAATGAGGAGTTACAAGTTTCCTTGCAGTCAGAGGTGAGTAAAGCAAAATATTTAATTCGTAAAACCAGTCAAAAAATTGGTCGTCGAAAAATTCGATTTATTGACGATTAGCTGACCCAGCGAACTTCGTTTCACGCAATATCTTTATAAATTATAGCCTGTGTGTTATTCTGATGTATAATCATTATTATTGCAAAGTTTCATCTCAATCCGTTCAGTAGTTTTTGCGTGAAAGAGTAACAAACATCCATACTCACACTCGCAAACTTTCGCGTTTATACTATTACTAGTTTTTACCCGCGGCTTTGCCCGCATACGCAATATATCATTTTAATTTATAGCCTATGTGTTATTCTGATATATAAGCTATATTATTGCAAAGTTTCATCTCAATCCGTTCAGTAGTTTTTGCGTGAAAGAGTAACAAACATCCATACATCTATCCTCACAAACTTTCGCGTTTATAATATTACTAGTTTTTACCCGCGGCTTCGCCCGCATGATATTTTGACTGTTGACGCAATATGATTATAATTTATAGCCTATCTGTTATTCTGATATATAAGCTATATTATTGCAAAGTTTCATCTCAATCCGTTCAGTAGTTTTTGCGTGAAAGAGTAACAAACATCCATCCATCCTCATAAACTTTCGCGATTATAATATTAGTAGGATAGGATATACTAGCTTTTGCCCGCGGCTCTGCGCATGTGGTATTTAGACTTCTGTGCTATCCCACAGGAACCTTTTAAAAAGTAGCCTATGTCACTTTTCGGCCTTTGAACTATATCCATGCCAAAAATCAAGTCAGTCCGTTGCTGCGTGAAAGAGGAACAAACAAACAAACTTTTCAGATTTTTAATATTAGTATGATATATATTAGGAAGGATAATTTCACATCATCAAGTCACAAGAAACATTGTTGAATCAACAACTGATACAAACCGAACGCTTAGTCCGATCGTGCCTTGTCGTGTTTATCGCTTGATTCCGCGCTCTCGCTTGCACGCTCTGTTCAGGCAGAACGTGACACTTTTTTGTGCGTGCAGCCGGCGTTCATCAATTTATAGAAGACGACGAATCGGAGACGCTATCACGTCAAAAATCGACGAAGTCTAGTCCACTAACCGCGGCTTCACACAAGACCCATGTCGTATGTCGTTTAGCCATGTCAGAAAAAACTGACACCAGCCCCCATCAATTGCTTTGTGCGGATTGCGAAAGCAATCGTTGAATGAACAACTTTGATGGCTAACGTCACATAGGCGGTGCCAAATGACTAAAATGAAGTCATAAACGATTGCTATTACGATTGCTATTGCGTAGGCGGTAGGGGGGCAGGGCGAGCCATCCGCCCTATACAAACTTGCTTACATACAAGACCCATTTATTTTATTTAACCTATGACACTCTGATGTTTATACCATATCAGTTGCTTAGTTGCTGCGTGAAAGAGGAACAAACAAATTATCAAACTCACTGTACTGTACCAGCCTTTTAATAGTCCACTGCAGGGCTTAGGCCTACCCACGAAGGATGATTGGGCCATATCCACCACGCTGACCCAGTGCGGGTTGTTGGATTCACTTACACCATCGAATTTCTACTACCTACGGTGCAGGTTGCTTCACGATGTTTTCCTTCACCGAAAAGCCAGTGGAGTGAAATTCCGTACATAAATTCCAAGGAACTCATTGGTACGGGTCCGGGGAACCCACGACCTCACGATTGTAAGGCGGGTGCACCTCTTGACCACCACGGCTATGTCAAACACACTGAAGGATTTATAATACTAATAGTCCGCCCCGGACTTGGACCTCGCGCTATTCCTATTTTATATCATAAATACCTACTGGGATTTCAAAAAAATGTAACAATATTTGTATGAAAGTAAGCGATTTATTTTAAACAAATGTTAAAAGACATAGATAACATTCGGTGAAAGTGAAACTCCCGCAGAAAGTGGCGCCGTTTTGCCTCTTTTTACCACGGCCCTCGTATCTTCGCAACCACTGAACAGAAGATGCTCATATTCGAACTTAAAAATTCTATAAATATAAACTACGTTCATGCTAAATTTCATAGAGATCCGTTGAGCGGTACTTGAGTTATCGTCGAACAAATACATACAAACATACACTCAAGTGCCGGCTCGTCCCAGTAGACTCCGAGATCTCACTTACGCTCGGTCAATTAGTAAAGATATTTATGATTGCTATACTCTCGTTTTGTAAAAATAATGGTTTCATTTTCTCATTTATGACCAATTCAAAAACATGATTCTTGCACTCACTACGCTCGCGCAATACGAATGTACTTCGGTGGCCATCTTAGCAGTGATGTCTCTTCCCAAATTGAGTACAGGTTATGCTGCAGCTTAGAGCTTAGTTTAATTAACTTTGTTACTTTTAATGATACTTATTTTGCATAATCAAAAATAAATCTGAAAGTAGGTAAGTATTATTATGTTAATTGTCTAACATTCTCACACTCCCAAAGGTTAAAGTAAAAATAAAACTTCGAAGGATATTTCCAAAATAGCAGGAAACAATCTTTTAAATTAAATATTTATAGGAATGCAAATGAAGACTAAATAATAGTTAGTCGTTAGGGATGTTTTCGATACATATCGATGGGTCAAAGGCGCAGGTATGTCACCATCATCATCCTCATCATCAGCCTCTGATAACGCACTAGGTACTGGGCATAGGCCTCTCATTGTCCATTGTCGAGTGCCTTGGTGGCTCCATAGTCAGTGCCCCTGACTTCTGGTTCAAAGAGGCGTGGGTTCGATCCCCACTCAGGGCAAGCATTGGTGTGAAGAACATAGGTGTTTGCTGTGTCTGGGTGTTATTTAGGTATTATTTATATTAGTATGTATTTAAAATTTGTATATGTAGCATATCAGTCTCTAGCAGCCATATCACAAGCTTGGATTATACCTAGATTATGCAATAACTTACCGGAAAATTTCGAGAAATCATTTCAAACAAAATTTGGCTTTAAAAAAATGTTCAAGAAACTGATGTTGGATAAATTTAGCGATGAAGATTAACACATTTGAAAGAAAACATTTGTATCAAACTTTAGATTATAAAAACAAAATATGTTAATGAATAATTGATAATGACATTACATTGTCCACTTGTACCTATAATAACACGGGAATGTATTTCTATCCGCTTGTACATAGTTACTAAGTTATATACCTAATGTGAGCCTCGCTGAATGGCAATGCTGAGCTTTTGACCAAAGTAGACGCCAGCATTCTGGTCACGCGTCACCGTCACCGTCACGTTCATTTATGGGTATATTATTTGCAAAATATAATTAGGAAATTAATTTCCTGCAAATTATACTTTTACGCCTAAATAAGTGTAATTGACTCGAGATTCTTTCACACACTACGTATTCTGTTATGTGCCCTGCCCACTGCCACTTCAACTTGCTAACCTGCGGGGCTATGTAGGTAACATCGGTTTGTACATCGCACCATTTGTCTCAGATAAATGTATTGATCGCGAGCCCCGGGGCGATTGATAAGCGATAGGTATAAAAGCTTCTGATAACGCGTATGGGGCATTGTTTCTGTGGCCAGCGACTCAGGGGCGGTCCGGTGAGTACCTTTTTAAACCGATTTTCAAAATGTATCTTCTATTAGTTCGTAGTTATATTTCATTTTGATTATGGAAACTGGCGTGGTTATTGCACATTTTAATTAAAGTATAGCTCAGGTCGCATTTGGCGATCTTATTCAATGTTGGAGTACTTCCACGAGGGCTCGTCTCGCATAGCACTGCTCTATCTATAGGAGCAGTGTTTTTTTTTAATAATAATTATACTATGGAAATTTACGTGGTTTTCACACATTTTATACTATATATAACGGGACTAATCTCACGTGTAGGGATAGTCGTAACGACTATAGTTTCGGTCGCATTCGGCGACCTTTCTCAAGTTGGCGAGTGCTAGCACGCGAACCGAAACTATAGTCGTTACGACTATCCCTACACTCTAGTTTAGTCCCGTTATATATATAGTATAAGAAAAATAATTATACTCTTTATTGACTCCAATATACATAAAATATACAAAGATGTGTTAGCACCCGGACAAGAAATTCTGATTCCCGGATGCTAATGTCTTCCAAAGTGTTAAATAAAATTTATTGTTTTAGGAGTTACTCTAACTACAGACTGAATATAACCTGTGCTATACTTTAATTAAAAAGTTATAGTTCATTTATCCGACAAATGGGTGTCAGAGACACACTTTTGAATAGTCAACAAAAACATCTAAATACCTAATTGTAAAAACTTAGCAAGAAACCAATTACTTACGATAAATATTAATTACAGCTAAACAATCAATTTTCTTTTGGATTTAATTAAATATATTTTTTTAATATTTTTGGGACATCTTACACACGGCCTCTGACGCCAAACTAAGCAAAGCTTGTGATATGGCTGCCATTTTAAAAAATATTTTTGGGACATCTTACACACGGCCTCTGACCCCAAACTAAGCAAAGCTTGTGATATGGCTGCCAGTTTTAAAAATATTTTTGGGACATCTTACACACGGCCTCTGACCCCAAACTAAGCAAAACTTGTGATATGGCTGCCATTTTCAAAAATATTTTTGGGACATCTTATACACGGCCTCTGACGCCAAACTAAGCAAAGCTTGTGATATAGCTTCCAGAGACTGATATACTACATATACTTATTTTTAAATACATACTTATATAGATAGTAACTTAATAACACCCAGACACAAAGCAAACACTTATGTTCATCACATAAATATTTGCCCTGGTGGGGATCGAACCCAGTGGTTAGTGACCCTAACTCTTTGATCCAGAAGTTAGGGTCACTAACCACTGAGCCACCGAGGCAGTCAATCCAATTCCCATCAATCGATCAATTAAATCACAATAATCACATTACATAGACAATAAATACACAAGGGAACACAACAAGGTGCCAGTTGTATGAATGACGAAAACCTATTATGATTAAACACGCCTGAATCTATTCTTAATGTTATTTTTACACTTTCGAAATTTGAACACATTATAAGTAAGTTCGCATAGGCCGGGTGACTAGCCCTGGTGTCAGAGTTTTTAGGCCGCCTGAAGGCCTTTGACATGGCTAAACGGTTAAAACAACCGGGACTTACAATTTAACGTGTCATCCGAGCCACGGTAGCGCTCAGTTGGAAAATGCCACCCGCGGTCACCCATTCAAATACTGACCGTGCGGAACGTTGCTTAATTTCGGTGATCGCTGACAAACACCTAGTCAAACACATTATTATTGTGTACTACGGGACTAATCGCGCACTAAATTTACGAAATACCTCACCATCCCGATGTTTCGACCGAGTTGCAAATGAATCTATTATAGCTATAAAGTCTAAACTTTCCGGAAGCGATATTACTAAAGATAGATAAACTCTTTATTGCACATCAAGAAATAACAATAAGTAGAAACAATGA
Organism: Hypomecis punctinalis; assembly: GCA_949316475.1. Taxonomy (NCBI): domain Eukaryota; kingdom Metazoa; phylum Arthropoda; class Insecta; order Lepidoptera; family Geometridae; genus Hypomecis; species Hypomecis punctinalis. Next base: position 2,873,041 of record OX438820.1, read on the forward strand.
TATATAAACATTAAACAGTGTAACGATTGGCGGCCTTATCGCTGATAGCGATCTCTGCCAGGCAACCTTAGGATGGAGAGGACAGAAAGCGTATAAATAATAGACGGGGTGCGCATTAATTACAAAACCGATTTCCATCGTCTATAAAATTCGATTAATTCGCTCGAATTGATGTACAATTTTAATATTATTGTTGATTTATGAAAAACGGCTCAGCCGATTTAGATAAAATTTAAATGGGACCACCTCGAGAGTACACCCTTTCAAATTAAAAAAAAATATTTTTTCGAATTGGTTCATAATCGGCGAAAATATCGATGAACATACAAAAAAATATAAATACAGCCGAACATAGAACCTCCTCCTTTTCGGGAGTCGGTTAAAAATGTAAATTAGATTATACATCATAAACATACCTACATACTAATAAAATAGATAGTATTGCAATTCGTCGTGTAGTTTAGAAGGAAAGGAAATACACAGACAGACTCACAAAAAGGCGACTTTGACCTGAATCACTTCCCTTTCGACTTTGTAAAGCCTTTCTATAAAACCCTGTATTTATTTTTACGCCTGTCAAGTGTAAAAACTTTCCAAAAAGCTCCCCCAAATCAGTAATAACAAAATGTCCTGATAACAGTAAGTATTGATCTGTTTGTGGCGACTATGATAAGAGATAAGCGTTAAAGTACTGATAAGAATAAGCCAATAAGTGAGCTTGTAGCGCTCATGTAGTAGTTTGACTAGGTGTTCGTTAGCGATCATCGAAGTTAAGCAACGTTCAGCTCGGTCAGTCTTCGAATATAGATATAGGTGACCGCGGATGGCATTTGCAACAGCGCTACCGTGGCTCGGATGACACGTTAAATTGTAGGCCCCGGTTGTTTTAACCGTTTATCAATGTCAGAGGCCCTCAGGCGGCTTAGAAACTCTGACACCAGGGCTAGCCACCCGGCCTATACGAACTTACTATACTTTAGCGAGCTTTTACTCGTTATCGGTATTAAACTGTGTCTACATTATGCCTTCATAACGAAGACTCATAGAAGCTAACGCAGTATCAAACATCAACCTATACGCCGCGTCACACACAACCCTGGAACCGGGGTATTACGAATTAGAATACGGTTTCGGTATCCCCTGCCTGTCGTAAGAGCCGACTAAAAGGGGCCCTAGGAGCTCGACGAAGGTTGTATTTGGGGATACAACGGCGCTGTGTGGCCAGCACCGCTGTACACAGGAAAGCTGCTATACAAATTACAAGCTTACGGAGTGTGAAGATCCATGCTGGAGGGCACTGGTGCGTTCCCACGGAGATCCCAGTTCCCTCTGATCAGCACAGAGGGCCACCGAGGGGGTTTTAGTGGAAAAGTCCACATAACCCGGTTGCACCCCAACATAACCATAGAGACCATTTTAGAGCTTGTTTCTTCGAAAGATGTGCCATAACAGCATTGTAAACATAGTACCTATATTTTTATATATTAAGTAATAGTTTTAAACTATTTTCTGTGTGTAATTAAGTCTAAAATAAGTAACGTATTGGTTCTGACTGTAAAGTCAAAAAAAATAAAGAAATCACTAGACTTTATTATCACAACAAATTTATAAAACATCAAAACTTAAATCTTAAAACTATATAACTATTAAAATTAACCTACTTAAAATAAAAACTAATACTAAATACTAAAACTTATATTACTAAAATAAAACTAATCTAAAAGACCCGGGGCAGAGGGTAACGTGGCCAGAATGCTGGCGGCGTTGCCTCGTTGAATTGATAAAGAAATTGAAATTGAAGAAATTGAAATAACTAGGTATCTGTTAAGAATTTCCCCCCCGTCAACAAAAAATAAAAAAAAAGGCCGCGTCACTTAAGTTGGCGGAAATGCGCAGCTTGTAACTAACTTCAATATCCAATCCTGACTGAAGCTCACACAAAGCCGCGCGTTGATTGGACTTGTGTAACGCTAAGGCACATGCCACACGGGCGTTGACGCGGCGTAATTGCACCGCGGCGTCACCGCCGCTGCACCGCCGCGGTGCAGCGGCGGTGCTGAGCGTCGTCGCGGCGACACCGCGGCGGCCAGTGTTGCCTTAGCCACTGATGACATCTAGGCAGTTAGCGGAAAAAAAGGTTTTAGGGATAACCGGCTGAAGATAAGTAAAATCTCTCATATACAGTCTAATTTTGTGTGAGCCAACCGCAGAAAGAAAATGTTTTTGTTCTTCGTTTGATATACTACTCTGTGTAAAAAGTATCGGGAATATGTCAATAAAAAGACCCGTGTAAAAGAGGTCGTTCTAATTTTTTTACTGCATGTTGGTAGCACTGTACTGATTTAGCGCGCAAAGTTTGAGCGGGATCTGTCATTTAATTTGTTTTAAACTACACTTTTTGTTGGTCATAGTTTTGAGTTCTCGGCGATTTTTACAATGGAAAATATTGTTGAACAAAGAGTGTGCCTTAAATTTTGTGTTTCGAATGATATTTCATGTGGTGAATCACTAAAAATGTTGCGAAATACCTACGGCGATCGTGTATATCGAAAACAAGGGCTTATGAATGGTATAAGGCTTTTAAAGAAGGCCGAGAAGTAGTAGTAGACTTGCCTCGTTCTGGTAGACCTTCAACCGCTACGACCAAAAAAAACATGGACAGAATCAAGAAGCTAGTGCTCGAAAATCGACGTATGAGTCTGAGAGAGTTGGCTAGTGAGGTGAACATATCTTTTAAGTCCGTCCACAACATCCTCATTGACATTTTAGGCATGAAACGCGTCGCCGCTCGACTAGTTCCAAAAGAGCTCAATTTTGTTCAAAAAGCGCAGCGAAAGCATGTCGCTGAAGACATGGTTTCCCGAGCTTCTACGGATCCGACCTTTATGAAACGTATAATAACTGGCGACGAGACATGGGTTTATGAGTACGACATGCAAACAAGCCAACAGTCTTCAGAATGGCGTCTCGAAAACGAGCCGAAACCCAAAAAACCGCGGCAAAGTCGCTCCAAAATCAAGGTGATGCTGACAGTTTTTTTTGACTACCGTGGTGTGGTTCACTCCGAATTCCTTCCAGAGGGAGAAATAGTGAATAAACAATATTATTTAGGCGTCATGAAGCGTTTGCGTGAGAGTATCCGCCGAAAACGTCCAGATTTGTGGCAACACAACTCATGGATGCTGCACCATGATAATGCACCATCACACACAGCCATTATAGTGAAAGAGTTTTTAGCGAAAAATTCAACAAAAGTTCTCGACCAAGCACCGTATTCACCTGATATGGCTCCGTCTGACTTTTTTTTATTTCCCAAGTTAAAATTACCACTTCGAGGAAAACGTTTTGAGTCGATAGAAGCCATAAAAGAAAATCGCTGAATGAGCTAAAGGCCATACCGCAAATAGCCTATGAAAAATGTATGGAAGACCGGGTGAAGCGTTGGAGATGTTGTATTGCAAGCGATGGAGCCTACTTTGAAGGCGATAAAATAAATTTAGATGAATAATTTGTATTTTTTGTTTTATTGACAAATTCCCGATATTTAGTACACAGAAGGTATTAGAGAAATAATGTGGCCGATCGATAGAATCTAAAATAGATGCATTGATTTGTGCAAAATGACATGAAAAATATCTCATAAGCCCATCGAGTATGGACTTGTGTGATTTGTCACGACGAGTGGCACAGTAACAGCTGTCCAAGTGACAGCTGTCAAACTTTAAAGTGTCTTATCTCAGTCATTATCGATTCTAGACTATTGCTGTCTTCACAAAAGTAATAGAACTTGACAAGATCTACATTTCGGATGACAGCTGTCAAACTTAAAAGTGATTTATCTAGGTTATTATCAATTTTAGACTACTGCTCTCTTCACAAAAGTGATAGAGCTCAACTAGATCTACATTTCGGATGACAGCTGTCAAACTTCAACATGATTTATCTCGGTTATTATCGATTCTAGACTACTGCTGTCTTCACAAAAGTGATAGTGGTCAACGAAATCTACATTTCGGATGACAGCTGTCAAACTTCAACATGATTTATCTCGGTTATTATCGATTCTAGACTACTGCTGTCTTCACAAAAGTGATAGTGGTCAACGAAATCTACATTTCGGATGACAGCTGTCAAACTTCAAAGTGATCCGAAATGTAGATCTCGTCGAGCTTTATTACTTTTGTGAAGAGAGTAGTAGTCTAGAATCAATAATTACCGAGATAAATCACTTTTAAGTTTGACAGCTGTTATCCGAAATATAGATCTCGTCGATCTTTATTACTTTTGTGAAGAGAGCAGTAGTCTAGAATCAATAATTACCGAGATAAATCACTTTTAAGTTTGACAGCTGTCATCCGAAATATAGATCTCGTCGAGCTCTATTACTTTTGTGAAGAGAGCCGTAGTTTATAATCGATAATTACCGAGATAAATCACTTTTAAGTTTGACAGCTGTCATCCGAAATATAGATTTCGTCGAGCTCTATTACTTTTGTGAAGAGAGCAATAGTCTAGAATCGATAATAACCGAGATAAATCACTTTTACGTTTGACAGCTGTCATCCGAAACGTAGATCTTGTCGAGTTCTATCACTTTTATGAAAACAACAGTAGTCTAGAATTGATAATGACCGAGATAAATCACTTTGAAGTTTGACAGCTGTCACTTAGAAATCTGTTACTGTGACATTCGTCGTGACAAATTACACGATCTGATTTCTAACGTGTACGAGGGATTTTTCTCATCTTCAGTTTAAGATTGAACGGTTGTCGTCAAAACCTTTTTTCCCGCTAAAAAATCATAGAATACTCGAATACTCTAGATTTAATGTCTAAATCGCTACCGGCAACACTGGTCACCGCGGTGACGCCGCGACGACGCTCAGCACCGCCGCTGCACCGCGGCGGTGCAGCGGCGGTGACGCCGCGGTGCAATTACGCGGCGTCAACGCTCGTGTGGCATGTCTGTAACGCGTCCTATATAAGCTGTACAAAATCCAAGTCCTCGCGAAGTGAGCTTCAGTCAGGATCGTGTTTTGCGCAGCTCGTAGCTAATGGACATAGGCCTCTCCTATGGATTTCCAGTAAGCCCGGTTGAAAACGGCCTGCATCTAGCGCGTTTTAACGGTCTTAATTATAACGTCAGTTCACCTTTTCGGTGGACGACCTACGCTGCGCTTGCTGGTGCGTGGTCTCTATTCGAAAATCATCGTCAAGTAGCATCAGCCATCCGTTCACCGAACTATGTGCCCTGTCAACTGCCATCGTAGTATGGGTACTTTTCCTTATCTTTATAGTAAAGCTGACTTAACCTTCAACTACCGACGCGACGTGCCCGTCTGACAGACGGCATTACTTTTATAATTATAATATCTATTTAATTGCGTGTCTCACGGAGTTACCCTTCTTGGTACTTTCCTCCAGCACTATTTTGTTGCTGTTAGACGCGTTGGCGAGCACTGCGAATACAAACATGTCTGTGCCACGCCGGTGCGGTTGACTTCTCACAGACGTGAGCACAGTGTTAATGTACGATATATTTGTCCGTCTCTTGGTATTTATGTATCTTAGCACATAGTATCACCTTGATGTAATCGCCACCATCATCAGCCGTAGGATGTTGGTCGTAATATCAGTTTAAAATTTTTGTAATTTTACAAAATGCTTAGGAAGAAGAAAATTAGATGATCTCACGTGGATTTTGACTAACTTTGAGCGAGTTATGAATTCCACTGATATGTAAACACCAGTTTTACCTTATACTTACTCTTACATGGGTTGTCAGTTTTTCATATTTTAAAGTAATATAGGCTTGTATGCTCAAAATTTTATACTCAAATTATTATAAAGAGGTTTCTTAAAGTTATCGTTTTGTTGATTTTCGTATTAGTTAGAAAAATAGAGTCTGAACTAAGTCCCTAAAATAAAGCAAGCAACTATTGCAATACTCTGACTAAATGTTTTTATTTATTCTAAAATTACTTACCTAAAACATTTACCTGTAAATATTGAAAAGTTTTGAAAACTAGCGCGCTTTATGTATTCGATATATTTTTTAAATTTTGTGCGTGTCTGTGAGACGTGACGTCGCTGTACTATGTCTATACGCCAAAACCACGTCGGTAGCCAAAGGTTAAACATGATCACTTTGAGAAAGAATGTACGACCGATCGGATACAGAATTCGTTTGTATGTTTGTTCAAGTGCGGACGAGCTAAACGTATAGCTACTTGCTAGCTTGCTACCTGTCTTCGTGGTTTTACGTTAACTTTGTAGGTAGTAGACTAGTTAGTTAATATACACTTTATACAGGGTTATCCAAAGCTGGTGTACTTACTAAGCCGAAAGGAGATGATTCACACCGTCAGTACGAATTACTTTTACTTTACAACCCGAAATACGAGAAAAAAAAACCGGACAAGTGCAAGTCAGGCTCGCACACCGAGGGTTCCGTACAAAACCAGAAAACTCTCAAAATTGGGAAGTACTTATTAAAATCTCTATACTCATCATCATCATCGACAAAAGTTTTTTTTTTACTTTTCTCGTCATTCATCGAAAATTGTAAATATATATAATGTGAAATAATTAAAAACCTGTTTTAGCATGTGCTAATAAAGCTCTTTTATATGATACCTTACATGAAACGATTTACGCACTTTGAATTTAAAACCCATATTTTGTGAATTTTGAAGCCCTATTTTTTAGTGATTTACATAAAAATGTACAGTTTTCAGATTTATTCCTATATGTGTACTCTGAGACAATGCTTTTCGCCAAATTTCATAGTTCTATGTCAACGGGAAGTACCCTGTAGGTTTTGATTTTTGTGAGTGTTGAAATATGCGGTTTTTTACATATACATATAGTACACATATAGGAATAAATCTGAAAACTGTACATTTTTATTTAAATCACAAAAAAATAGGGCCTTAATATTCTCAAAATGTGGGTTCAAAATTTAAAATGAGAAAATCGTATTGAGATTTTAACAACTTACTTCCCAATTTCGTGAAATTTTCGGGATTTGTACGGAACCTTCGATGTGCGAGCCTGACTTGCCCTTGTCCAGTTTTTTTTTAAACAAAAAAATAGGTAATACATTTATTAAAGAGCACAGACTCAGGTGTCTGTGGAGTGTATCAAAATAATTATTTTAAAATATACCGAAATGGTGTATTGACTTTGTTGGTTTATTAGTTTGTTTGTTGCTGTTTCACACAACAACGGAGCTATTTTTATTTTTAACCGACTTCAAAAAAGTTCTCTATACCACCGTATGTTACGCGATTACTATCGCCAATTATGAACCGGCTTGTTGTAATTTAATTGTTATATTTTTATAATAATTATGTTTCACCACGCATACCCATATTTTTACTGATTGGTCCGATTTTGATGATCTTTGTTTGGTTGATCGTACTTCAAAGGTTCCATTGAAATTTTATCGAAATCGGCTGAGCCATTTTCGATATATCAACAATAATGTGAAAATTGCTACATCGATTCGTGTGCACTATTCGAATTCTGTACTCGGCTGAAGTAGGTTATGCAATTTTTTGGAAAAAATAGTTATATTACAAGATTTTATTCAACTTACAATGGATGTACCTATGTATGTACATATGTATGTAAGCTCGGGTGGAATCTTGCAAGTTAAAGGAGACATCCACAAGTGGTATATTATTCAGAGAAAATCTAACCAAGATGATACGAGTATATACATCATTTGAAAGCTTGTTTTATGGGCTTCTCAAAAATATCTAATTTCGATGTATTCATCTCAGCATTTTTTTTAAATGTGAAAAATAAAGTGTATGAAAAATTATAATACAGCTTTTTATTTTTTCAAGTATAACAATAATAAAGTGCTTCTTTTTTGCTTGCATTTGTAGCTGATTCTTCCAAAATGCTTTATTTTTACAATTGGGAGATTACTTAATCAGGGTTGATAGAGATAAAATATCTATTGAGATTATATTTATTTATCCTATTAAATTCAAAATTAGTTAAAAAATATTGAAGGGCTCTTTTTTTGTTTTTAACTGATGTAATAGATTCAGAAAAATATGAACTTTCTCGAAATGTAACAAGTGTTGTGGTTAGATTTTTTGATTGTTTTTATACCAGCCTCCATACATTTTGTGGACATGTCCTTTGACCAACTTCCGATTAAGCTGAAATGTTGCACGTGTATATTGCGGGACAAAGCAATTATAATTATGATACCATGGAGCTGATCTGATGATGGGGTCGGAAGGTGGCCATAGGAACTCCTGTACTAAACAAGATAGACCCGTCGTGTTTGGGCTCGTTTTACTTGTCTTGGCTGCTGCTACATGATATCCAGGATCTCAAAAGCTTATATATATGAAAAGTTATATTTTTATTATAATTTATTTTCCCTACATCACAATTTCATCTTATTATAATTATAGCTCTCAATGTACAATAAAGTACAGTAAAGTGGTTTTCTATTTTTGTTTTCAACGTTCCTTAAAAAAATGTAGGTCTCGTGTAGTTCTCAATGTGCCTTCGCTTCTCGTCCACCAGTATTTTATGACCCTTGTAAAACTCACATTTTGTATACATATGTGTGTGTTGTCTGTACATATTCTAATACAAGATAGTGGATTATTAACGGCTTATTGTTCTAACATTGTACAGGTCATGCGTTAAATGTAGTCTCCAATTTTCGCAAGCCTTGAGCTTAGTTTGGGGCTAAATATAACCGGTTAATTTATAACCGGTTTTATTTTCTTTGCTAGTTTTTTTTTATTTATTTGTCCTGAATATAACATACATAAGTACATTTAAAAGTACTGGCAAACAGCGAAGCGGTTTGAAGGCAGGATAGCTCTCACGTTAGGTACATAACTTAGTAACTATGTACAAGCGGATAGAAATACATTCCCGTGTTATTATAGGTACATGTGGACAATGTAATGTCATTGTCAGTTATCCATTAACATATTTTGTTTTTATAATTTATTTCTTATAATCTAAAGTTTGATACAAATGTTTGCTTTCTAATGTGTTAATCTTCATCGTTTAACTTATCTAACATCAGTTTCTTTAACATTTTTTTAAAGCCAAATTTTGTTTGAAATGATTTCTCGAAATTTTCCGGTAAGTTATTGCATAATCTAGGTATAATCCACTGCCTAGTACGCTTATCATAGTAGTTTTTATATTTGTATTGCAATTCCAGCTGGGACTTCGCCGTTTTACGGGTTCTTTAGTATAGTAGTAGTAGTTTTTAGGGTTCCGTATCCAAAGGGTAAAAACGGGACCCTATTACTAAGACTCCGCTGTACGTCTGTCCATCACTAGGCTGTATCTCATGAACCATTATAGCTAGAAAGCTGAAATTTTCACAGATGATGTATTTCTGTTGCCGCTGTAACAACAAATACTAAAAACATTATATTATTTAAGGGAGGCTCCCGTACAAAAAATTGAATTTTTACCTGTTTTTCGCTCGATATTAATAATGGTATAAGGTAGATGCTTGAAATATTCACAGAATATTTAGTAGTATATTCACTTCAATATTATATAATTAGATTAAATATTTAATGGGGGCTCCCATACAGTACGGAACCCTGCGTGCGCGAGTCCGACTCGTACTTGGCCGATTATTTTATTTTGATTGTTAGTGTGTTTTTGTCGTGGTGGTCTAATGGTAGTAACACCCGCCCCCCGACCGCCTAAGCAATAGCAATCGTAATAGCAATCGTTTATGACATTTTAGTCATTTGGCACCGTCTATGTGACGTTAGCCATCAATTGCTTTGCGCGGATTGCGAAAGCAATCGTTGAATGAACAACTTTGATGGCTTACGTCACTTAGGCGGCGCCAAATGACTAACATGAAGTCATAAACGATTGCTATTACGATTGCTATTGCTTTAGGCGGTAGGGGGGCCGACCTGCAATCGTGAGGTCGTGGGTTCAAATCCCGATCCCGTTCCAATGAGTTTCTTTGGAACTTATGTACTTAATTTAACACCGTTGGCTTTTCGGTGAAGGAAAACGTCGTGAGGCAACCTACGCCATCGAATTTCTTGTACGGACGCATACGTCCGTAGAAAAAATTCGATGGCGTATATGAATCCACCAACCCGCACTGGGCCAGCGTGGTGGATATGGCCCTATCACCCTTCGTGGGTAGGTCTACGTCCTGCAGTGAACTATTAAAAAGGCTGGTACAGTACAGTACAGTGTTATTACTAAGACTCCGCTGTACGTCTGTCCATCACTAGGCTGTATCTCATGAACCATTATAGCTAGAAAGCTGAAATTTTCACAGATGATGTATTTCTGTTGCCGCTGTAACAACAAATACTAAAAACATTATATTATTTAAGGGAGGCTCCCGTACAAAAAATTGAATTTTTACCTGTTTTTCGCTCGATATTAATAATGGTATAAGGTAGATGCTTGAAATATTCACAGAATATTTAGTAGTATATTCACTTCAATATTATATAATTAGATTAAATATTTAATGGGGGCTCCCATACAGTACGGAACCCTGCGTGCGCGAGTCCGACTCGTACTTGGCCGATTATTTTATTTTGATTGTTAGTGTGTTTTTGTCGTGGTGGTCTAATGGTAGTAACACCCGCCCCCCGACCGCCTAAGCAATAGCAATCGTAATAGCAATCGTTTATGACATTTTAGTCATTTGGCACCGTCTATGTGACGTTAGCCATCAATTGCTTTGCGCGGATTGCGAAAGCAATCGTTGAATGAACAACTTTGATGGCTTACGTCACTTAGGCGGCGCCAAATGACTAACATGAAGTCATAAACGATTGCTATTACGATTGCTATTGCTTTAGGCGGTAGGGGGGCCGACCTGCAATCGTGAGGTCGTGGGTTCAAATCCCGATCCCGTTCCAATGAGTTTCTTTGGAACTTATGTACTTAATTTAACACCGTTGGCTTTTCGGTGAAGGAAAACGTCGTGAGGCAACCTACGCCATCGAATTTCTTGTACGGACGCATACGTCCGTAGAAAAAATTCGATGGCGTATATGAATCCACCAACCCGCACTGGGCCAGCGTGGTGGATATGGCCCTATCACCCTTCGTGGGTAGGTCTACGTCCTGCAGTGAACTATTAAAAAGGCTGGTACAGTACAGTACAGTGTTTTTTGGGTCTTTCGTATTTGTTGACAGATTGATCTGATATTTGGTACACATCTTTTGTTATGCTTTTGACATAGGCCGCGAATCATAGCATTTAGCAGGTTTTTTGACAGTTATCTATAAGCTGCACAAGTTAGCTGCAGTTTGGATTGGATATCGCGCAGCTTGTAACTAACTTCACATCCGCCAACTTGTATGATTCGGTCTATAGCTATACTTTTTTTTTAATTGACCGACGAACCGGAGGAGGTAAATAGGTACTCAATTCGACGCGTATATATATATATTTTATGTATAACCACGCATAACTTTTTTCATAGTAGTCCGATTTCAAAAATTATTTTTTTATTGGATGTAGTATACTTTGAAATTAGTCCCATTTAAATTTTATCGAAATCAGCTGAGCCGTTTTTGATGAATCAACAATAATGTGAACAATGTTACATCTGTACTGTACTGTACCAGCCTTTTTAATAGTCCACTATAGGACGTAGGCCTACCCACGAAGGGAATGTTACATCGATCCGTGCGAAATATTCGCGAATCCTGTACACGGGTGAAGTCGGTCATGCTATTTTTTGCAAAAATAATCTTGTTCAGTGACTGACTGACTGAGTGACGACTGCCTCGGTGGCTCAGTGGTTAGTGACCCTAACTTCTGGATCAAAGAGGCGTGGGTTCGATCCCCACCAGGGCAAATATTTATGTGATGAACATAAATGTTTGCTCTGTGTCTGGGTGTTATTTAGTTACTATCTATATAAGTATGTATTTAAAAATAATTATATGTAGTATATCAGTCTCTGACAGCCATATCACAAGCTTTGCTTAGTTTGGGGTCAGAGGCCGTGTGTAAGATGTCCCAAAATATTTATTTATTTTATTTATTTATTAACGTAAGTATCAGATGCGCGTGCGCCACAGCCTGTGCGGATTACGTAAGTACAATATTTATTCACAATACCCATCAATTATTGGTATCAAATGAAAGAGCATTACATAACATGTTTGTATCAAAATAAAACAATGAACATTAAAACTCCGATAATAAAATTAATCGGTAAAAAAAATCTAAAATTGTTATATTTATTTAGGTAACTAAGCTGAGCAATATAACGAAACAACAACAATTTATTATAAAAATAAACAACAACGACCTAATATTTTAGTACATTAAACCGTTTAACTTTTTTACAGTTCTCTCATTTGTATTAATATATCCTATTCATCTATTATACAAAAATTGTAGCAGAGCATCCCAAAACAAAATATATCATAAATATGGATAATGGATATAGGGGCAAGTCGTTGAACTATCACCTCAAATACATAATGCAAAGTTTGTAACACAGTGTATAGTAAAAAGCTGGTGATTCCTTTCAATAACTTGAAAGGAAACTAATTCACAAGTATGGAAATAAGGTGCTTCCGCCTTAAATCCCTTATTACACTACGCGATGAGTAGGGCCCTATTGGAAGAGAGATCGCGCTTGTTGTTCGTATTTTTAACCGACTTCCAAAGAAGAGGAGGTTCTATGTTCGTCTGTATGAATTTTTTTGTGTATGATCATCGATAATTTCGCGAATTGTGAACCGAATCGAGATTTCTCTTTTAGGTTTTTTTCTTTATTTGATAAATTACAATGATAGATAACTCGTTCATACATTGTCTTAAAACCTAGATTGGGTTTGTCTAGACAATCTAGTTCGAAATGTTGTGGTCCCATTTCAATTTTACAGCAATCCTTTTTTGAGAACAATAATGTAAACAATTCGAGCGAAATATTCGAATTTTGTACACGATTTAGCCATTTTTTTTGCGTTAATTAATTATTACTGTGTAAATTGCATTGTGTATTTTATAAATGTATAAAATACGCACATTATTTTTATGGTACCTACGGAATTTATCGCGCATATACATTAACATTCTATTTCGCTCGAATAATTTCACATTATTGAAAATAAAAAAAATATTTAATGTGGATTCTAAAAACTGAACGTTACGATCACGAAACCATATTTCGTCCAATCACGACGTGTTGGTTTCAGCTAAAATTTCAAATAAAAAATTCGCGCAGATCCATAATCCCAGACGTCTTGCATTTTAAGGAAATGCATTGAATTTTTCCTTAAAAAAATTAAGGTACTGCGTATTTTGTAATGTAAAGTAATAACAAAGTGCAAATTACCGTTTAAAAATATTCCGTAAAAGACCTCATATTAGACCTTATTATCAAACTCCTTCATCAGCCCGTCGGCAACTAAGGACGTTTACAAAATGCACGCCACCTAGCCCGAGTCAAAGGTCCAACGCATTGTAATCCAATACGAATATTTATCGATTTGAACCCAGCTCAAACCTCGCAGCGTCGTTCGTCGAACACACTGCATTTTCATGAAGGTTTTAGTTTTTACACGCACACACGGAAACTCTTACATGTGTGGGTAAAGGCGGTGCTCAGCGGCGCGGGCGCCGCCTCGTCATTCAGTTGCATTTCGTCCGCCGCGCCGGGTAGACGTCTCGCCTAACGCCTAAAATAGAAGAAAAACGCTCGAAATTCAAAAAAATGTGACGCCGCAGTTCAAATAGGGTTATCGGTATCTGTTTGCGAGGGATATCCGCGGCTCTAAGGTGAGTTTTGTAATGTTTACCTTTCTCATGTTTGACTTTGATTAGAACCTCTCTGATGCATAGGTTCTTCGTTTTTTTTTTGTCACGGTTGTGACGTCATTTGAATGAATTTTTCAGGCTTGTACGCTGTGACATTACGCTTGTCTTTTATATGAATCATTTGAATGTTTGCACATGCTGTGTCATAGGTTCTCGTTCGTGATAAAGGTGATAAATATTTCATTATCGTTTGAAGTATAGGGACATGTAATAGCACGCCCTTTTTACTAATATTCCATGTGCCACTTAGATAAGCTGGTAGTAATTTTAGCGGTAATATTTCAACAGTCCTATAAAATTAGGTTTTGTGTTCATTTGTACTAGTAGTTTGTTCAAAAAAGGTTTTAGGTTTTTTATCGACGGTTAAAAGGCAATAATTACTAAGCGACATGTTGGCAACTTTACACTAGAGCATATCAAAGTTTTGTTTTTTGGAAAATAATTATAATTATGCATGTTCACTGATATTTTAGTCAGTTGTTGCAAGGAAGATAAAAATACTACGTGGGTAGTTGTAGAAAAATGTTGAGAAATATTTTCTTGTTTAACTAAAGAATTATCCTCCTTAAATAGATCCTCTTCCATCGATATTTCATTGACATTGCTTCATAAGCAGTTCAGTAATCATAAAAATATCTTATGCTTAGATTTTAATAAGTTAACCGCTAATCGTAGCCTTCGAAAGGCGATTGGGTCATATCCAGTAATATCAATCAATGTTCTAAAGGTGACGTCCACAAGTGGTATATTATTCAGAGAAAAATTGAACCAAGATGATAATTATATACGTCATTTGAAAGCTTGTTTTATGGGCTTCCCAAAAATATTTAATTTAGATTTTTTCGCCCCTCCAATTTTTTTTAAAAGTGAAAAATAAATTGTATGAAAAATAACAATACAGCTTATTACTTTTTCTAGTTTAGCAATGATAAAGTGCTTATATCGTTATTTAACTTGTATTCGTAGCTGCTTCTTTCACATTCATCACTTAATTTGCTAAAATTAAAAATTATAACCTACCAGTGTGACCAGTTAGTAGGTACAATGTGACAAAAAACCACTTTAAAAGTGTGTCTAATTGGTAAAAATGCTTCCATTTAACAATTTGGAGGTTACTTAATCAGGGTTTCTAGAGATAAACTACCTATTGAGCCAAATATATTTATTTGTCCTAATAAATTCAAAATTAATTTTTAAAAAATCGGCGGGCTCTTTTTTGGTTTTAATTGATGTAATAGACTCAGAAAAATATGACCTTTATCGAAATGTAACTAGTGTTGTGGTTCGAATTTTTGATTATTATTATACCAGCCTTCATACATTGTGTGGACATATCCTTTCAGAATGTTGGTTGAAATTAACTAAAATTATGATCTAAAACAAAATCCTTGTATCCACATAAAAGTGGTAAGTACATTCCGTTTACTACTTACCTCTAAGAAGTAGTCTCGAACCTACCGATTTGGCGCCTGTCTAACTGAAATCAATCATTTTTCAACGATTTCTAAAATTGCTAGAATGACTCCCAATTTTTTACGCTAAGAAATTCTCCCAATTTCTACCGAATGAAGAAGAAAAGTTTATCACGATTATACCGATATTTCTAGACAGTTCTACCTAAGTATTCGCATTTTGTCTTTCAAGACCACTGCCTCTAAAATCTCGATGAATTTATCAAAGTATTTGGGTGAAATCATCCAGAAACGATCAAAAACACGTGTAAATATATCTCACGTGGTGCTTAGTGAACTAATCATCATCATTCTTACTATCCTACTAATAAATTTGAAAATATGTTTGTTGATCACACATGTCAGATAGCAACAGAGAAAGGAATCAATTTACATGGATATAGTTTAAAGAAGTCTCATAGACTACTTTTTATGTCGGAAAAATAAAACGTTCAGGGGATAGAACAAAAACCAAAATATCACATTGGAAAAAGGTCTAAGTCGTCTATTCTGCTTATTTCTGTGGGTTACAGTATGCAGGTATATTTTATGCATTAATGTAAGTTAAGAATTCACAATGTGGTCAGCATTAACGCTCATGGCGTAGTTTGGTTAGTAAGGGCGCTGTACAAAATTGTATAGAACCATACGAAAAAGCTATAGTTTCAATTTACGTATAAACCTGGGCTTACCCGTCTGGTGTCAGAGTTTTTAAGCCGCTTCAGGTGGCTCTGACATACTGCCGTCCACAAGCTATAACACCGTTAAGCCACAGGGGGTCATTTTCCACTTTTAAACACATTCTTATAGAACTAAATAAAACACCGGTTTTCACTCACGTATGATATACGGCCGGGCCGCTGGGAACCCGACCGGCTTCGGAGTAAATTAGTACTCCTTCATCAGGGAATACGCGCGCTCCCGTCGTTTTAATGAAGTGATTCTTATAGAGTTTAAAATTATCTATCGGTCACTGTAAGAATTATTTTTATATCGTTTATAGTTTAGAAGATACAAATTGTGAAAACACCGCTATTGACATTCTTATTTCTACTTTACATGTCAATAAAGTCGTCATCCAACAAAACATAACTTAAATACCACACATACAATATGATCCTATAATTTTTGAAAACATCATTATTCTACAAATAATGGCATATCTTTAAAGCCGTTTTTGCAAATAATTGTCTAAATCATAGTTAAAGTACTTTATCTGTCTAGTCCCGCGTTTTTCGCTGATATCAAAAAATTTGGGTTTGTGGTTTAACGGCTTTTTAGGTTATAGACGGCAGCATAGCTAAACGGTTAATACAATCAGGATCTACAATTTAACGTGTCACCTGAGCCACGGTAGCGCTCAGCTGTAAATGCCAGCCGCGGTCACCCATCCGAAGATTGACCGTGCTGAACGTTGCTTAACTTCGACGATCGCTAACAAATACTTAGTCAAATTACGTCCCACTAACAAACCTGGAGTATCC
This sequence comes from Hypomecis punctinalis, assembly GCA_949316475.1. Classification (NCBI taxonomy): domain Eukaryota; kingdom Metazoa; phylum Arthropoda; class Insecta; order Lepidoptera; family Geometridae; genus Hypomecis; species Hypomecis punctinalis. Next base: position 2,889,807 of record OX438820.1, read on the forward strand.
CTATCCCTACTATGTAGTCGCTAACACGTGGCACGCTTGCGCATACATCCGTAGCATCATCTCTCGAATCTAAGTACGTCAAAATGAAACTACATACATTTACCGAAGTCACAATAATTTTAGCGAGTAGGTAATTGCAGGCTGCAAGTGCACGCTGCGGACTCGGCAAGGTTGGCAACGCATCGGTAGCTGCGCCAAGGTTGCACTCATATTTATTATCATTTGAAAGCATGCGCTTGAGCACGTTATAATTGCTCGCTGCTGCGGTGGGAGAATTCAATCTTCGTAAGATGTTAAACGGTTTTAACCGTTATTATAATACAGGGTTATTTCTAATCAATTAGCATCCTTCTAGGGGCTTATTCTGTACGTCAAAACTAACTACTTTTGTTCTACAACTTTCGTCAAAGTTAAAAAAAAACAGCTGTTCCATAGATTTTGTCGCGGGTGAACGATATTTTTCTATGAAATAACAAATTTTTTTTTGAGTTTTGACGAAAGTCGTAGAACAAAAATTGTTAGTTTTGATGTACAGAATGAGCCCCTAGAAGGATGCTAATTGATTAAAAATAACCCTGTATACTACGGGATTAATCGCGCATTGAAATTACGAGATAAATAAATGCCCCATCATTTTAACCCTTTAGCATTGATGTAGCCAGATTTTCAGGCCATTTTCAACCACCTGTGACTTTTTTGTGGATATTATTGGATGTGCTAGACCCACTATTTATATACCTACTATACCAAAAAGTTCTTTAGACGTAGGGGGCACGAGACAGACAGGCAGACAGTCAATATTTGCTAATCGAATGCGCATCTGCCCCTGCATAAGTAAAACAAACAACTTTTTTTAATAAGCTAGTATAGTGGTGAGGTATTCTGTCGTCAAGTTGGATTGGAAATATAGATTTTTCGCAAAAATATGGCATTTAACCGATTTCAACCATGTACAACACGGAACGATGTGGTAGTTTTCATATTGTTTATTTATCAAAAATGGCTCAGCCGATGTCGATAAAATTTAAACGTAGCCATCTGTAAAGTATGATCTACAAACCAAAACGTAATGAAAATAGACTAGACTAGTCTATTTTCAGTTTCTAGTAAAAAGTAATGCGTCGTCATCATCAAGATGAAACGTAATTAATTATTATTAAAATATAACCAAGCTTTTGATATCCTGGATATCATATAGCAGCAGAGTGCAGGCCAAGACAAGTAAAACGAGCCCAAACACGACGGGTCTATCTTGTTCAGTACAGGAGTTACTATGGCCACCTTCCGACTCCATCATCAGATCAGCTCCATTACATTGTCACGCGATATACATATGCGTGCAAAATATCAGCTCAGTCTAAAATAGGAAAGTTGGTCAAGTTTAACTTGCAAGATTCCACACGAACTTACAAAGGTACATACTTACGAGTACATTAAAGGTAGATCCATTGCAAGTTAAATAAATGCTTGTAAAAATGCCATTTAGATGGTAGCCATAAATTTTAAAAAAAATATATAATACTACTACTATACTACGCGTTGACTTTAGAACCCCCTCCGTTTTGTCAGTTCAAAAACTATTTGCATCAGTGCATATTTCGTGATCTCTAATTATGGGCCTTGTAAAAAGCTCTAAGTAGCCCAATGAACTATGGAGACTGGAGAGGGCTATGCCAACTAGAGTGGTCTTCTAGATCTACGTACTTCTTGCCCTGATGGCGGGGCACTAGAATACGGAAACGGTATCCCCTGCCTATAGTAAGAGCCTACTAAAAGGGGACCCCTGGGCTCGTGGTCAGAGTTGGGGCTCTGGTCATCCACTCAAGCGGGCCGAGAAGGACGGCAGCGTGTGTGGCAATGCTGTCGTACATGACCGTACAAGCCTGGTCTACTACCAGGCGAGTAGACACACGAAGTGCCGGAAGCACCGGTGCGTTTCTTTTGGAGATCCCGGAGCTCCGAAGAAGGCACATAGGCTGGCCACTGACAAAGAAGATATAATAATACTACGTATAGAACGGCCACTCGTTACCCCCCACCCGTTTGAGTCTTCCTCACTTCCACCCCGCGTCAGGACACGATTTACTACTCTGCGCGCGGGCTGCACAGGCCGCTGCAAATACCCGTGTAGCGTTCGTGCGTATGTATAGTGTTCGTGCGTATGTGTAGTGTCTGTGAATAAATATAGTGTTGTGTGCGTAAGACAGCAGATTTTGTATGAAGAAACGCGGAGTGTCCGGGCTGTGCCACTGAGGGGGTTTTAGTGGGTACAATTCCACAACCCGACTGCACCCCAAAGCGGCTTTGGAAGATTTCGCCCACGTAAAAAAAAAAGTCTACGTACTCCATCTTCGGCTAAAACTTCGCTTTCCATCATGCGAGTCGGTGGCCAAATGTAGCCCTATGGTGCATAAAAAAACACGTTTTGTTACAATAATTGTTCCTTCAACACTTCAACAGTCCCATCGCCAATTTCGCGCAACGATAGAAAAAAAACTGAATAGTTTTCTATGTCATAGACAATTAAATATGTCCTATTTTTCCACAAACAGACAATGGTATTCGCGTGTCGATGGTATGTGTAATTTTATCAAGTACTGATGACGGGGCATTGTGGTGGTACCTGGGCCAATGTCATCGGTTAATGGGCGTTATCATCATCACGTTAGCTGTAGGACATCCACTGGTAGACCACTATAATCCTACTGTCGTACTAATATTATACAGGGTTATTATTGGTAATCAATTAGCATCCTTTTAGGGGCTTATTCTGTACATCAGATCATTTATCAAATCTCAAAAAAATAATGCTGTGCCATAGAAAAATATCGTTCGACAAAATGTTTGAAACAACTGTTTTTTTTTAGTTTTGACAAAAGTCGTAAAATAGAATTCGTTAGGTTTGATGTACAGACTAAGCTTCTAAAAGGATGCTAATTGATTATCAATAAACCAGTAAACGCGAAAGTTTGTGAGTATGTATGGGTGTTTGTTACTCTTTCACGCAATAACTACTGAACGGATTGAGATGACACTTTGCAATAATAATGCTTGTAAATCGGAATAACACATAGGCTACAATTTATAAAGATATCGGGTGAAACGAAGTTCGCCGGGTCAGCTAGTCTATAAATAAATCACTTATTGGGTATAATGCCAGAGGCTCCCTCTCTAAAACTAGTCAAGTCGTCTGTTACATACAAAAATAAATCGGCCAAGTGCGAGTTTGACTCGCGCTCGAAGGGTTCCGTACCCGTATTACACGCAATTAATATATTTTATTTTAACTTTACTATTTATTTTTTAAAGGAATATACAACTTAGTATTATGTGAATGTTTCAAGCATGGAAAATGCTTTATTAATATCGAGCCAAAAAAAAATTACGTTTCTTGTATGGGAGCACACTTTAAATTTTAAGTGAATATTAAATAAATGTTCTGAGGGAGCCTCCCTAATTTTTTTCTGTTTTTAGTATTTTTGTTATAACGGCAACAGAAATATCTACTTAATTTGTAAAAATTTCAACATTCTAGCTGTCACGGTTCATGAAAATATCTTATATTATTATTTTAACCCGCGACGAAAAAGACCGGTGTTATGAATTTAAGATGTGTCTGTCGGTTTGTGCATCAGATCTCTGTGCCTGTATTTTTGTGGTAGGCATAGTAGCTCCCAAACCAATGTCACAGCCTGGTGACAGACAGACGGAACAGATGGACAGGGGAGTCTTAGTAATAGGATCCCGATTTTACCCTTTGGGTACGGAACTCTAAAAACTTTTTTGAAGTCGTTTTAAAACTTTTTAAAGTTGAACCAATTGAACAATTAACCTAAAAATCTTTGGCCGTGTTACTCAAGCGACCAGCGTCACATCTCTGAGGTCAACCGAAATACAAATTCTCTTCACATCCCAACGACTCTATTACAATAACAAAGAAATCTTAACAAACCCGTGTCCAAAGGCATCCTTCACTTTCAAATAACCATTCGCGAGCGTTCACCCGTGTCTGTAAAAGTAAGATTTTGAAGAAAAAACCTCCTTGACCTTGCGCATTGCTGACGATACCTATTTGTGTATGTAGTTGATTTCTAAGAAAAGGTTTAAAATTGTACAGGGTGACTTTTCAGCTGTTCATTCGCATCATCTTTACTAATACAATACCTTACAAATATTTTAAAGCAGAACCTAATACCTTACAAATATTTAAAAGCAGAACCTCACTCAAGGTTTTAAATCTGAAAATGTATTTTTCCCGGGTTTGAAAATTAAGATTTTAAAGAAATAACCTCTTTGTAACATCTTTAAAAAAAATATCAACAACAATATCTTCAAGGACAGCCGATTTCAGAACCTTCTTTTTTTTCTCTGTTGCAAGAGCGCAATAACCGGGTAAAATCACCCTGTATGAAACGAGTTATCTCGACTTGTACTTTTAATACTTCAAGTTACGTTTATCAGATTTTGAAGAAATTTGCGGCTACTGGTTTAAAAAATATTCTCCGAGATGCAAAAGATTAAACTGCCTATGCCTGTACATTTTCTAACCTCACTTATTATGTTAAGGGGCATACATGGTCAGTTAAACTGATCAGTTTTTCGCATCATTCCAACTGGCAGCTCATTCAGTTAATTAAAAGGTAGGAATTGGTGGCTCCATATTTGAAGACAATGGAGCCATTTTGTTTCTTACATCCATCCATCAGCCAAAGGACGTCCACTGCTGGACATAGGCCTCCCCTATGGATCTCCAATAAGACCGGTTGGAAGCGGCTTGCTTCCAGCGCGATCCTGCAGTCTTAATGAGGTCATCCGTCCACCTTGTGGGTGGACGTCCTACGCTGCGCTTGCCGGTACGTAGTCTCCACTCGAGAACTTTTCGATTCCACCGGTCATCAGTCCTCCGCGCTATGTGCCCTGCCCATTGCCATTTCAACTTGCTAATCCGTTGGGCTATGTCGGTAACCTTGGTTCTTCTACGGATCTCCTCATTCCTGATTCGATCCCGAAGAGAGACTCCGAGCATAGCCCTCTCCATAGCTCGTTGGGCTACTTGGAGCTTACTAATAAGGCCCATAGTGAGAGACCACGTTTCTGTGCCATAAGTCATCACTGGCAACACACTGGTTTCTTACATATATTGTGTTATTTCAATTTTTCATGAGAATTTATCGGAATCAAAGGAGTTTCAAATTTGATTTCCCACAACATTGATTCCCATCAACTTTTCCTAGGATCGATATATTTTTTTTAATATAAAAATGGAGCCATTTTGTTTCTTCAATAACTTGTGTTATTGCAATTTTTCATAAGAATTATTGGAACGTAAGTTGTTTTAAATTTGATTTCCTACAACTATGATTCCCAACAACTTTTTCTAGGATCGATATTTTTTTTTTAATATAACAATGGAGCCATTTTGTTTCTTCAATAACTTGTGTTATTTCAATTATTCATGAGCAATTATTGGAACGAAAGTTGTTTTAAATTTGATTTCCCATAACTATGATTCCCAACAACTTTTTCTAGGATAGATATTTTTTTTAAAGACAATGGAGCCATTTTTTTCTTCCATATTTTATGTTATTTCAATTTTTCATTACAAATTATCGGAATTTAAGTTGTTTGAAATTTGATTTTCCACAACTTTTTTTATATAGCATTGACCATTCTCTTATTTAAAAAAATATAGATAGACAACCACGTCAGGGTAATGAGGTTATTTATTTATCTCGTAATTTTAGTGCGCGATTAGTCCTGTAGTAAATAATAATAATGCATCGACTTGGCGTGTTTTTTGGAATAATGTGTTCAAATCCCGAAAGTATAAAAACAAAACTTGTGACTGTTGTTAAAAAAAAAATCAGCTGTTCCATACATTTTGTCGCGGGTGAAATAATTTTTCTATGGAACAACATTTTTTTTTGAGTTTTGACGAAAGTCGTAGAACAAAAGTTGTTAGTTTTGATGTACAGAATAAGCCCCTAGAAGGATGCTAATTGATTAGAAATAACCCTGTATAATGTTTAAAATGCAATTGCCCTACGCTTCTAGTCGCTAGGTATAGGTGTCAAGGATCCAAGCAAATATAAACAATTAGTTATGACTTGCCTGGCAACCGCGTGCCTATACCAGCCATTTTATTGACCGACGAAACGGAGGAGGAACACAATTCGACGCGTATATTTTTTTTCTGTATAACTACGCCTGTATAAGCCGTGGTAGTCTAGTGGTTTCGTGCCTGGCACAATGGCCTTACAATCGTGAGGTTGTGGATTCAAATCCCAGTCCCGTACCAATGAGTTCTCCGGAATTTAAGTACGGAATTTCACACCACTGGCTTTTCGGTGAAGGAAAACATCGTGAGGCTACCTGCATATGTCTATAGAAGAAATTCGATGACGTATGTGAATCCACCAACCAGCACTGGCCGGCGTGGTGGATGTGGCCCAATCACCCTGTTAACGTAAATTGCACGTCATACTTTTATAAGTTACACAACGCACTCCCTAGATGGCGCTAGTAGTAAAATTAAATCGCGATATTGTTTGCTTCTCGCCATCTGGGGTGCCTCGCTTGAAAAACTGTTAATGTATCCTCGGTTCAGTGCCAATAAATCACTGTATACTGGAGATCAGACCTTTTATTTGTACCCCCGTGTACACACCCTTCGTAGGTAGGCCTACGTCCTGCAGTGGACTATTAAAAAGACTGGTACAGTATAACCACGCATAACTTTTTATCTAGTATTGTTGTTTATGAGTCTACCCGTGATCATGGTCGATGCAACTCGGCCGAAACGTCGAGATGAGGAGGTATTTATTTATCTCATAATTTTAGTGCGCGATTAGTCCCGTAGTATATAATAATAATTTTTACCTAATAGTTTGAAATCGATAATTCTTTTTTTTATTGGAAAGAATATACTTTGAAATTGGTCCCATTTAAATTTAATCGAAATCTGCTGAGCCATTTTTGATAAATCACCAATAATGTGAAAAATGCTACATCGATCCGTGCTAAATATTCGCGAATTCTGTACACGGGTGAAGTTGGTTGTGCAATATTTGGCGAAAAATAATTATCGGTGTATACATGGTGAACTGATGACCGATGGGGTCGAAAAGTTCTTGAGTGGAGACCACGTAGGTACCGGCAAGCGCAGCGTAGGACGTCCACCCACAAGGTGGACCGATGACCTTATTAGGACCGCAGGATCGCGCTGGATGCAAACCGCTATCAACCGGTCTTATTGGAAATCATTAGGGGAGGCCTATGTCCAGCAGTGGACGTTCTATGGCTGATATGATGATGATGATGATGTATACATGGTGACGTAAGGGTAGGGCTATGTTCAGCAGTGGACTTTTATCGACTGACACAACAAATTAATGAATCATTCTTGAATCATTCGATAAGTTTCTATAGAATAATTTAATTGTATTTATATGTATATGTATAAATATACATGAGTTTAGTTGCCGTGTCGGTTTGTAAGTGTTCAAAGTCATTAATGGCGTCTAAAACCTTCCGATTAGAGAATGAATTGTGTTTATTTATTATGCGAAGACATTAATTTGGTTTTTAAATTGTTAAGTTTTCACAGGCTGTTATAGGTATTTGTACCTACATTGTAAAGACAATGTCAAGCCTCTGCTTTAGCAACAACCTTACTAATCCTACTAATATTATAAACGCGAAAGTTTGTGAGGATGGATGGATGGATGGATGGATGGATGGATGGATGGATGGATGGATGTATGGATGTTTGTTACTCTTTCACGCAAAAACTACTGAACGGATTGAGATGAAACTTTCCAATAATATAGCTTATCCTACTATCCTACTAATATTATAAACGCGAAAGTTTGTGATGATGGATGGATGGATGGATGGATGTATGGATGTTTGTTACTCTTTCAAGCAAAAACTACTGAACGGATTGAGATGAAACTTTCCAATAATATAGCTTATATATCAGAATAACATATAGGCTATCCTACTAATATTATAAACGCGAAAGTTTGTGATGATGGATGGATGGATGGATGGATGTATGGATGTTTGTTACTCTTTCAAGCAAAAACTACTGAACGGATTGAGATGAAACTTTCCAATAATATAGCTTATATATCAGAATAACATATAGGCTATCCTACTAATATTATAAACGCGAAAGTTTGTGATGATGGATGGATGGATGGATGGATGTATGGATGTTTGTTACTCTTTCAAGCAAAAACTACTGAACGGATTGAGATGAAACTTTCCAATAATATAGCTTATATATCAGAATAACATATAGGCTATCCTACTAATATTATAAACGCGAAAGTTTGTGAGGATGGATGGATGTATGGATGTTTGTTACTCTTTCACGCAAAAACTACTGAACGGATTGAGATGAAACTTTCCAATAATATAGCTTATATATCAGAATAACATATAGGCTATAAATTATAATGATATATTGTGTATGCGGGCGAAGCCGCGGGTAAAAACTAGTAATATAATAATTATGTAGCGCTCGTAGCGTAGTTTGACTAGGTGATTGTCAGCGATCACCGAAATTAAGCAACGTTCCGCACGGTCAGTATTTGGATGGGTGACCGCGGGTGGCATTTCCCAACTGAGCGCTACCGTGGCTCGGATGACACGTTAAATTGTATATCCCGGTTGTTTTAACCGTTTAGCCATGTCAGAGGCCTTCAGGCGGCCTAATTAACTCTGACATCATGGCTAGCCACCTGGCCTATACGAACTTACTTAATATTATACTGTACTGTATCAGCCTTTTTAATAGTCCACTGCAGGACGTAGGCCTACCCACGAAGGGTGTTTCGAGCCATATCCACCACGCTGGCCCAGTGCGGGCCACATACGCATTCACATACGCCATCGAATTTCTTCTACTGACATACGCAGGTTGCCTCACGATGTTTTCCTTCACCGAAAAGCCAGCGGTGTTAAATTCTGTACATAAAAACCAAAGAACTCCTTGGTACGGGAACGCGATTTGAACCCACGACCTTACGATTGTAAGGCGGGTGTCACTACCACTAGACCACCACGGCTTCACCACTAGATCACCACGGCTTCATCACTAGACCACCACGGCTTCTTTTAATATTATAAATCTTTTTTGATTTTTGAAATGCTTATCACAAAGATAACTCTTTGAGATAAAATCTAGTGTGGAAACCACTGAAAATAAAATCATAACATTGATTTAGCAGTGCGTCATCTCTCGTCAATCTTTAGAAGTTCTAATAACTTCTAGTTGAGTGATAACCTGTCTAATACGGGTATCACAGGTGGCGCCACCGACGCTATAAGTTGGTGTTATATATATACGCGTCGAATTGAGTACCTCCTCCGTTTCGTCGGTCAAAAATACCAGTCGTGACAGTTACTGGGTGACTGGTAAAATGGCGGGAAAACGTCTAGACCGTTACAGCCTTATCGGTTACGGTTTTATCTTTCGAACATCACATGGGCGTTAACTCCACGATAATTTCTGATAATTTTTGATCGCCTACACGTTTTTTTTTACTCGTAAAATATATGTGACATGCGTGAGGTATTAATAGTTTTATGATAAGTTTTATTGGAGTTGCACGATTGGCGCCGTTTTTATTAGCTGTAACATTTGTTCGCTTTTTGACCGACGAAACTGAGGAGGTACTCAATTCGACGCGTATATTTTTTTGTTTTTAGGGTTCCGTACCTCAAACGGAAAAAGACGGAAGTCCGTATGTGTGTATGTCAAGACTCTTTATCTCGGGAACGCGTAAAAATATCGAGTTGAAATTTAAACTGTATACGTATATCTATGGTCTCTTGCAGTTGTGCAAAAGAAAAACTTTTCAGTTATCGCTTAAAAAAGTTATATCCGTTTATGTCGTAAAAAACAGCATATATCGACACACAAAAATCAAAACCTACAGGGTACTTCCCGTTGACATATAACTTTGAAATTTGGCGGAAGCATTGTCTCAGAGTACACATGTAGGAATAAATCTGAAAACTGTACATTTTTATTTAAATCACAAAAAAATGGGGCCTCAAATTTACAAAATATGGGTTTAAAATTCAAAGTGAGTAAATCGTATCATGTAAGGTATCACAAACTTCATTAGCACAAGCTAAAACAGGTTTTTAAATCTTTTGACAACGTGTTTGTACGGAACCCTCGACGTGCGAGCCTTTCTCGCACTTGTCCGGTTTTTTTTACTTTATACCACGCATAACTTTTTACGTAGTGGTTCGATTTCGATAATTCTTTTTTTTATTGGAAAGAGTTATACTTCGAAATTGGTCCCGAAATCGGCTGAGCCATTTTTGATAAATCAACAATAAAGTGAAAAATGCTACATCGATCCGAGCGAGCGAGCGATCCTGTACACGGTAGAAGTCGGTCATGCTATTTTTGCGAAAAATATTTTTTAAATAATATGAATCTGGTTTGAATTGTCATTTCTCAGGGGGAAGGGGTTGTTAATTAAACAAAAATTTATGAAGATATAAAATAATAAAATAAATAAATAAAATAGATTTAATTTCAGTAACCAATCATTCCTTAAATTACTGTAGATTGGGGCATTCTATTAGGTATAAAAATACCTGTGTCAGAAGACCTCGCTCTTCGATATCCATACTATGGTAGCATCTTGGTTATCTTTAATAATTTTTGACAAAATAATAAATATAGCCCATTAAAGTTCCGCGTGACGTGACTAACCTACTACAAATGTACCAGTAAAGACTATTGACGTCACGAGCCCCCACGCTCAAAGACAAGGTTTATCTTTGTTATTAATTGTTTGATTGACAAAAGAAAAAATACGTATCCAATATTTTTTTATAATCTAACGGACTAATTATAATTATGATTTTTATACCAGTAAACATGCCTAGTATAATTAATCGACATATACCTGCGAAGATCGAGTCAGCCGGGCTAGGATGCGCACGAAGTGATATTTCTTTCGAGACTTTCGACGTGCCAGAACGAGATATGGCAAAGTATATATCTGTCACTTTTTTACATATCGAAAATAGTTCTTTTCGTGGTCGCGTGCTGGACTAGCTGGAGTGGTGTAACTTTGTTTTTTTTTTTGGCTCGCCTATCCGTAGAGTCATTGTTACGGACATCGCTCAGCTGATTGCCAAGTTGAAAAGGCAGTAGGCAAGGCACATAGCATATTAGCAGAGAGGACTGGTGACCCATGGGTTCGGAAAGTTCTCGAGTGGAGAGCACATTCAAATGCCACAATGTGGACGGATGACCTCTTCAAGACCGCTGCAAGCAAGCCGCTTTCAATAAGTCGTAAAGGAGATCTATATAGGAGGCCTACGACCAGCTTTGGACGTACTATGGGTGGATGGTGAAACAATAGCCAAAGTATTGGTAAAATTTCAGCCGCTTCACCAATATAATGTAACACAATCACAGAATCAGATCACATATCGATTTACAGATTAGCCTGAAGTGCGCTTCACTTTATCTATTAATGGAATTGTGGAGTACTTCAATACAAACGGCGTTATCAGATCAAACATAACCCACATATGTTACGGAGCACTCTGAAAATTATAGCTTTAGTATAAAACAGCAAAATACTAGTTGAACAATGGTACAAAAAAATCGAAATTATTAATTACTAGCTTTTACCCGCGGCTTCGCCCGCGTCTTATGTTTGACCGACGAATCGGAGGACTTACCACGCGTAACTTTTTCCATAGTAGTCTGATTTCAATAATTCTTTTTTTATTGGAAAGAGTATACTTCGAAATTGATCCCATTTAAATTTTATCGAAATCTGATTGTTGATAAATCAACAATAATGTGAAAAATGTTACATCGATCCGTGCATAATATTTGCGTTCTAGCGATGCGCCCCGGCTTCGCACAGTGTATTATACATATAAACATTTCTCTTGAATTACTCGATCTATTAAAACAAACTAATCCGTTGCGTAGTTTTAAAGATACATACATGGTGACTTTGTTTTATACTATGTAATGATTCTGTACATGGACAAGTTGGTGTCTCACAATTGCCTTAAAAATTAGACAGAAACATATATTGCTATAGAAATATTTAGTACTTAATTTACAAAGCTTCACATTATTTACACCACCACTGTTACCACCACCGCGTGGCATTTTCCAACTGAGCGCTACCGTGGCTCGGATGACACGTTAAATTGTAGGTCCCGGTTTTTTAACCGTTTAGTCATCTCAGAGGCCTTCAGGCGGTCTAAAAACTGACACCAGGGCTATCCACCCGGCCTATACGAACTTAACACCATTCAGTTAACAATAGGCCTCCCCTCTATCCAACCACCCTTAAGCCGTAGGACGCCCACTGCTTGACATAGGTTTCCCCTAAAGTTTTCGGTAACGGTTTACGGAAATTACGGTTGATATGATGATGATGAGATTGCGGTGTCAACGCTTGAAAGGTTAGAAGTTGGAGCAAAAGTATTTAGCTTTCACGGAATGCGAAAGGCAGCCATTTTTGCTGACGGAAGGACTGGTGGTGTCTGATGTCCGGAAGTTTCTCACACTTTAGTGGTACTGATTATGGCATAGCGTGGTCTAAACTAATGCCTACTTAAGGCAATAGTGAGGCGCCAACTTGACCATACAATAATTGTTTTTTAGGGTTCCGTACCTCAAACGAAATAAAACGGAACCCTTATAGGATCACTTTGTTGTCCGTCTGTCCGTCTGTGTGTATGTCAAGACTCTTTATCTCGGGAACGCGTAAAGATATCGAGTTGAAATTTAAACTTTATACGTCTCTATGATCTCTTGCAGTTGGATAAAAGAAAAACTTCGCAGTTGTCGTTTAAAAAGTTAGAACCGTTTATGTCGTAAAAAATCGCATATTTCGACACTCACAAAAATCAAAACCTACAGGGTACTTCCCGTTGACATAGAACTATGGAATTTGGCAAGAAGCATTGTCTTAGAGTACACATATAGGAATAAATCTAAAAACTGCATATTTTTATTTAAATAACAAAAAATAGATAGATAGATAGATAAATTCTTTATTACCACAATATAATTTAAATAAACAGGAAAACTTAGACTAGGGACTTATAGAAAGTGTTACAATCGGCGGCCTTATCGCTAAAAAGCAATTTCTTCTTCTTTTGATAGGGCCTCAGAATTCACAAAAATGGGTTCAAAATTCAAAGTGAGTAAATCATATCATGTACCTAAGGTATAGAGATTTTAACAACTTACTTCCCAATTTTGTGAAATTTTCTGGATTTGTACGGAACCCTCGATTTGCGAGCCTGACTCGCACCTGTCCGGTTTTTTGCAAAAAATGGCCGACTTCAACCGTGCACTAAATTCGCGAATAATTCGCACGGATCGACGTAGCATTTCTCACATTATTGTTGATTTATCAAAATCGGCTGAGCCGATTTCGATAAAATTTAAATGGGACCAATTTCGAAGTATACTCTTTCCAATAAAAAAGAATTATCGAAATGGGACTACTATGTAAAAAGTTATGCGATGTTATACATAAAAAATATACGCGTTGAATTGGGTACCTCCTGCGGTTCGTCGGTCAAAAACAATAAGCTGTTATCTACCTCTATACAGGGTTATTGCTAATCAATCAGCATCCTTCTAGAGGCTTACTCTGTACATCAAAACTAACAACTTTAGTTCTACGACTTTCGTCAAAACTAAAACAAAAATTAGCTATTCCATTCATTTTGTCGCGGGTGAACTATATTTTTCTATGGAACAACAAAATTTTTTTTGAGTTTTGACGAAAGTCGTAGAACAAATGTTGTTAGTTTTGATGTACAGAATAAACCCCTAGAAGGATGCTAATTGATTAGAAATAACCCTGTATATTACCTACCCGATTTATTTTCATGTAATCAGCACTTCAGTCGGAATCGTACGTCTTTACTTAGTATTCACAGTTTTTCAAATGACCTTAATAAATAAATAAATAAAATTCATTTATTTCGGGCTACGAGGCCCATAGAAAACAATACACATCATTAAATTGGTAAAATAAAACAAATAAATCAATAAAATATTGCATAACAATTACGTCAGAAATTAATAAGCCTCTGAAAAGTAATTTTCTTACAAAAAACTTAGCTGAAATATAAATATAAACTTTTCTGAAAAACGTTCAAGACGTCGAAGCGTACAATATTTTTTACTCAAGCGATTGGCACCAAAAACAACATTTTGTTACAATTTAAGGGTTGAAAATGTACCGCGAATTTTCTCGATGTTCTACAGAAAACGCGAAAATACTGGTCGATTCACGATCCTCTCTTATTATTATTATTTTTTTTATTAACCTATACTGTCCCACTCCTGGGCAAAGGTCGCCCCCATTTCCTTCCATGAGTCTCGATACATCGCAACTTCTTGTCAACCCCTCTCGAATGAGTCAAGATCGATCATGATCCTCTTAACTGAAAAAAGTATTTTTTATATCCGTTTCCTCATTAGTATAATTTCATCATTATTATCAGCCGCAGGACGTCCACTTCAAGACTTGCATCAAGCATGATCCTGTGGTCTCGATTATCGATCTACCTTCTCGGTGAATGTTTTACGCTGCGCTTGCTGGTACGTGGTCTCTATTTGAGAACTTTACGGCCCTATCAGTCATCCGTTCCACAAAGGATATCCAGGGTTGGATTTTCTACGGTTGATGTAGTGATAATAATGACGCTTATGGCACCATACATCCACCCATCAGCCATAGGATGTCCACTGCTGGACATAGGCCTCCCCTATTGATCTCCAATAAGACCGGTTGGAAGCGGCTTGCATCCAGCACAATTCTGATGTCTTAGTGAGGTCATCCGTCCACCTTGTAAGTGGACGTCCTAAACTGCGCTTTCCGGTACGTGGTCTCCACTCGAGAACTTTTCGTCCCCATCGGTCATCAGTCCTTCGCGCTATGTGCCCTGCCCACTGCCATCTCTATTTGCCAATCCGTTGGGCTCTGTCGGTAACTTTGGTTCTTCTACGGATCACCTCATTTTTGATTCGATCTTGCACAGAGACTCTTAGCATTGCCATCTCCATAGCTCGTTGAACTACTTGAAGCTTACCTATGTGCTTATAGTACATTAGCCACCATTTTGTAGTCGGGTAAAGTAGTTAAGAGCTAACTGGTAATGGATACATTACCATTTGAAAAGCTACGGCCTGGTTTACAAAGATAAGCACCAATGGTACGTAACTTTCTAACTTAGAACAAAGATAATATGAGCAAGTATCGGTCGGGGGGCTAGCCCTGGTGTCAGGCTTATAGCCGCCTCGGATTTGATAGGGTTAAACAGTTTAATCATCCGGCGGCCTATTTTGAATCTTAGATGTATGTACTGAGGTAGGTACATATAAAGAAACTTTACCTGTTTATGGACGCTAAATGAGTTTTCGTAAACTTACAAAGAGTATTTTATATGCAGATGGCAAAAATTAAAAAAAAAATAAAAAAATTTGGGACATCTTACACACGGCCTCTGACCCCAAACTAAGCAAAGCTTGTGATATGGCTGCCAGAGACTGATATACTACTTATGCTTATTTTTGAATACATACTTATATAGATAGTAACTAAATAACACCCAGACACAGAGCAAACACTTACGTTCATCACATAAATATTTGCCCTGGGTGGGGATCGAACCCACGCCTCTTTGATCCAGAAGTTAGTGTCACTAACCACTGAACCACCGAGGCAGTCGAAATAAAGAAGTTACAAGCATATTTATTTTTACTTGCGAGATAAAGAGCTATGACAGGCTATGACGTCACTGTAAGTGTCATACATTCGCCATACTATTCCCTCCTTATCCATTTAGCTAAAATCTTTACAAGTAAAGATATATCTCTTCAAAGCTTATATCTCTCAACTTGGTTAGCCAATTTTAATTATTTTTTGGACACGCGTGGATGGATGTGATCATCCCAAGACAGGGAAAACTGGCACAAGAGAGAGGAGGCCTATACCCAGCTATTTTTTGACCGACGAAACGGAGGAGGTACTCAATTCGACGCGTAATTTTTTAGGGTTCCGTACCTCAAAAGGAAAAAACGGAACCCTTATAGGATCACTTTGTTGTCCGTCTGTCCATCTGTGTGTATGTCAAGACTCTTTATCTCGGGAACGCGTAAAGATATCGAGTTGAAATTTAAACTGTAAACGTATATCTATGATTTATTATAGTTGTGTAAAGGAAAAACTTCTCAGTTATCATATAAAGAAGTTAGAGCCGTTTATGTCGTAAAAAACCGCATATTTCGACACTCACAAAAACCAAAACCTACAGGGTACTTCCCGTTGACATAGAAATATGAAATTTGGCAAAAAGTATTATCTCAGAGTACACATGTAGGAATAAATCTGAAAACTGAACATTTTTATTTAAATCACAAAGAATAGGGCTTCAAAATTCACAAAATATGGGTTAAAAATTCAAAGTGCGTAAATCGTATCATGTAAGGTATCATATAAAAGAGCTTCTTTAGCACATGCTAAAACAGGTTTTTAATTATTTAAACAATTTTCGATGAATAACGAGAAAAGTAAAAAAAAAAACTTTTGTCGATGATGATGAGTATAGAGATTTTAACAACGTACTTTCCAATTTTGTGAAATTTTCTGGATTTGTACGGAACCCTCGGTGTGCGAGCCTGACTTGCACTTGTCCGGTTTTTTTTTTATGTGTAACCACGCATAACTTTTTACATAGTGGTTAGATTTCGATAATCCTTTTTTTATTGGAAAGAGTATTCTTCGAAGTTGGTCCCATTTAAAATTTATCGAAATCGGCTGAGCCATTTTTGATAAATCAACAATAATGTGAAAAATGCTCGTGCGAAATATTCGCGAATTCTGTAGGTACACGGTTGAAGTCGGTCATGCCATTTTTGGCGAAAAAATAATTATTCAGTTTATGAATCAGAATTAATTGCAGAATTAAGCAACGTTCCGCACGGTCAGTATTTGGATGGGTGACCGCGGGTGGCATTTTCCAACTGAGCGCTACCGTGGCTCGGATGACACGTTAAATTGTAGGTCCCGGTTGTTTTAACCGTTTAGCCATGTCAGAGGCCTTCAGGCGGCCTAAAAACTCTGACACCAGGGCTAGCCACCCGGCCTATACGAACTTACTTACTTAATTGCAGAATTCACTAATCCTAATTCTTTTAACTAATTCAATACCAGTCGATGACGATGATGATGGAATGTAACCTCTTACAGCAGTATAACATAGCAACCGGTGCTACTGTTGACACAGTTGCCGTTGGTGTTGACATATAGCACATACTTCGTATACAGATTTAGATATTTGACAACGCTCCTGGCTTAGTTATTTAGACGTCTGCCTTGTAACCAGGGTGTTCGAGATCGAATCTTAGCTCTGAGTGTCAAGTGGGAGTTTTTCAAATCAAATCGAATTACTTTTACGTCGCGTTGGCCGAGCGCGCCGTGCACACACGCGAGCACACTGACACACACGCTTGAATTAGCCAATCACAGACGTTGCCGCGCTCGTGTTCGATCGGTTTGGCGCTCGTTACAATCCCGTAAAAAATACACTTAGCTATTCAGTTTTCCGTACGTGACACAAGATGGCGCTGTGCCATTTCCATAGAAATCACATCAAACGTTAACGCGATCGAGCTCGAGCGAAAATCTCCCATTTAGCCCTCTGAAAGCAACTCTATAGGCCGAATGAAACTCAATGGCACGTGTCCTTGTCGTCTATACATTTCCTTTCATCTGAAGAAGGTTGTCTGGAAGAAATCGCTTTTCGCGATCGCTAATCGCCTTGCATATATGCTTTCATATTTGTTGGTGTCAATAGTGTTGTTGTAGTTAGCTACAAGCTGCGCAAATCCCCACTCTTCGCCGTTGACATCTAAATTTGTACTGCGCAACGACTCGCAGACGCCATTAAGTTTGATTCGGCCTATACTTTCAATTTCGACAAACCTATACAGGGTTATCTCTAATCAATTAGCATCCTTCTAGGGGCTTATTCTGTACCTACATCAAAACTAACAACTTACCAAGTCTTCTGCGACGTTTGTCAAAACTCAAATAATAAATGTTGTTCCATAGAAAAATATCGTTCACCCGCGACAAAATGTATGGAACAGCTGATTTATTTTTGAGTTTTGACATATGTTGCAGAACTAAAGTTGTTAGTTTTGATGTACAGAATAAGCCTCTGAAAGGATGCTGATTGATTAGAAATAACCCTGTATAGGATGTTGCTTTACAAATTGCATGTACTTTTATGTGTATAATTATACTCATAATTAAAAACACTTTTTAAAAAATCATCCATACTAAAATTTCATTGAACAAAATGTCTCTCTTCCTCTGAAAGTTTATTTTTGGCTTTTTATTCTTCTCATAGGGCGATGTATTTTATAATAATATTTAATCATACTTTTTAATCATTGTTTCAGGTAAGCTGTAGTCATACGCCATAGCCGGTCATCATATCAAGTAAGGCAGTTCGTACACTTTCGCACGTTTTAATCAGTTCATCAAAAAACAACCTAAATTCTTAAATAATAAAACTGCGTTCAGTGGTTGCCTGGTAGAGATCGCTATCAGCGATAAGGCCGCCGTTTGTGGCACTAATTTAATTTAAGATAAGTTAAGTATCTACTCTGTACTTAGTGCACACAATAAAGAGTTCTATCTATCTATATTGTGATAGCCAACTTTCAAACGTTTTAAGTGACCTTTTCTCTAATTATACGTAATTTATCAAGAAGAACTCAAAATCTGATAACCTTCTAAGACATGTATTTTTTAACAAAAAAATTGTGTATACTTTGCTATAGCGCTGTCTCGTTCTGACATTACCAAAGAAATATTTCGTGGGGCGCATACTAGCCCGACATGACATTCTTTGACCATTGTACTTACGTCATTTTTCCGCTGCTTTTCTAGTTCCCGCATAAGTCAAACTTGGTAATTTGACTGTAAAGCATCTGCTTCCATTGGTCTGACGAGTTTATGTTGACCTCCGTACAATATGGCGCCAAAAAAGGCGTTTTTGTATTTTTTGTAAATTTAAAAATCTTAAAACTTTTCATTGAAAAGTGTTCATTGATTTTATAGTAGGTATAGGTATAGGTAACAAACATCCTAATCACATTAGAGTCCTGATGATTACTAATCATATAGATTCTAAATAATTAATAATCATATAGATTTTAAATGATTACTAATCATATAGATTCTAAATGATTACTAATCATATAGATTCTAAATTATTACTAATCATATAGATTCTAGATCTTTGATAACCCCTAGCTGATAAGTTGTCACCTAGAAATTATCTAAGTTGAAGCACGTTAAGCGTGCTACACCTTAGACCCCATATATATAAGTATTATATTTATAAATATAAGTATTTATGTTACTTAAAGTCTGTCATATGTGCTTAACATCAGGCAGAACGTAGTCAAACGCAAACCTACATTAAATTCTTTGATAACCCCTAGGTGATAAGTTGTCACCTATGGGTTATCAAAGATAAAGCACTTATAAGCGTGTAGGTATGCGTGCTACACCCTATACCGCATATGTAATAATAATTATAAATACGATTATTTTGGTTTCTTAAAGTCTGTCATATCTGCCTAACATCAGGCAAAACGTAGTCAAACGCAAACCTACATTAAATTCTTTGATAACCCCTAGGTGATAAGTTGTCACCTATGGGTTATCAAAGATGAAGCACTTATAAGCGTGTAGGTATGCGTGCTACACCCTATACCGCATATGTAATAATTATTATAAATACGAGTATTTTGGTTTCTTAAAGTCTGTCATATCTGCCTAACATCAGGCAAAACGTAGTCAAACGCAAACCTACATTAAAGTCTTTGATAACCCCTGGGTGATAAGTTGTCACCTATGGGTTATCAAAGATGAAGCACTTATAAGCGTGTAGGTATGCGTGCTACATACACCCTACACCGCACATGAAAATGTGTATATGAGTATTATAATTATAAATATGTATGAGTATTTTGGTTTCTTAAAGTCTGTCATATCTGCTTAACATCAGGCAAAACGTAGTCAAACGCAAACCTACATTAAAGTCTTTGATAACCCCTAGGTGATAAGTTGTCACCTATGGATTATCAAAGATAAAGCTCTTTTTAAGCGTGTAGGTATGCGTGCTACACCCTGGACCGCATGTGATCATGAGGGTTTGAGTATTAAATATGAGTATTTTTGTTACTTAAAGTCTATTATTATCTAGATCATTACTAATCATACAGATTCTAAATTATTCTAGATGATTAGTAATTGTCTAGAACTACGATAACCCCTAGGTGATAAGTTGTCACCTATGGGTTATTAAATATGAACCACTTTATAAGCGTTTAGGTATATGAGTATGTGTATATGAGTATTATAATTATAAATATGAGTATTTATGTTACATAAAGTCTGTCATATCTGCCTAACATCAGGCAAAACGTAGTCAAACGCAAACCTACATTAAAGTCTTTGATAACCCCTAGGTGATAAGTTGTCACCTATGGGTTATCAAAGATGAAGCACTTATAAGCGTGTAGGTATGCGTGCTACACCCTAGACCGCATATTAAGTATAAGTATTTTTATTACAAGTAAGTCATATCTGCTTAACATCAGACAGGCGTAGTCAAACGTAAACCTACATAATGTATTTTGCTTTTTTCCCCTTTGACTACGTTATGCCTGATGTGGTATACAGGGTTATCTGCTTACCAAAATTGGGTGATTAAGACCATCGTTATGATTATCTTTTTCTATCAGGCCAACATAGAAATTCAAGAAAAAAAATGTTTCACTATGGAAATTAACGTGGTTTTCACACATTTTATACTATATATAACGAGACTGAACTCACGTGTAGGGATAGTCGTAACGACTATAGTTTCGGTCGCATTCGGCGACCTTTCTCAAGTTGGCGAGTGCTAGCACGCGGACCCGTCTCGCAATGCACTTGCAGGCAAGTGTTACGACTATCCCCACACGTGAGTTCAGTCCCGTTATATATAGTATAAAAAATGTTTCATACATTTTGTCGATTCCGAGTTGTAGTTTTGTATGGTACAGCTTTTTTTTGTTCTCGAATTGTGGGCCTTATTAAAAGTTGTTTATAATTATGATTTTAATTTGCCCTTGTGGCTTAGTCCAAGGTAACCAGATAACCTTGTATAGTGATATCTTTTATAAAAAAAAAACGTAGGTGTTAGTCTCGCTAAGACTAAGACTCGATCAGCCATAGAATTAGCCAAATCGATACAGCTGTTAGTATAGATTTGGCAAATTTTGTTTTGATTTTTTTTAGAAGTTAATGAAAGGTTTAAGTTAAACGGTGAGAAAATTTTAAAAAGTCGCGATGAATAAAAAAATCATCCAATCCTACAAATATTATAAACGCGAAAGTTTGTATGTCTATACATATGTTTATTACTATATATGTTTGTTACTCTTTCACGCACAAACAGCTGAACCGATTTAGATGAAATTCAGTATGAAGGTAGTTTATAGACTTTGGATTATGACATATAAATAAATATAATAAATAAATAAATATTTTGGGACATTTTACACACGGCCTCTGACCCCAAACTAAGCAAAGCTTGTAATATGGCTGCCAGAGACTGATATACTACATACACTTATTTTTAAATACATACTTATATAGATAGTAACTGTAAATAACACCCAGACACAGAGCAAACACTTATGTTCATCACACAAATATTTGCCCTGGTGGGGATCGAACCCACGCCTCTTTGATCCAGTAGTCGGTCACTAACCACTGAGCCACCGAGGCAGTCCTACAGAGGAGAGAGACATAGGCTCCTTTTTATCTCGGGCTTACGCGGGTAACACCGCGTGGCGCAGCTAGTTACTAAATAATTTTAAAAATTATTACATAGATTGATTGTTGCGAATTATTCTATTTCTTTACACGGTTAAAGTGGATTGTGCCATTTTAGGCGAAAAATAATTATTTGAAGTCATTGAAAAAAAATGTTTTCTCTGTACTTATGTAAACCGAAGTTCAACTTATAATGGTCGTTGCTTACTCGCAGGAACGTGACTAGAATGTCGACGCCACAAGATAAATTCGAAATTCGAAAAGGGAATGCGGGCTTCGCGCCTAAACACCTGTCAAGTGGCGTATGTTTATTTTTTTCTAATTGTTTATCGGCGGCCAGTGTTTGCTGCGTATATTCTGTTCTTTTTTTTCAAATAGGCTTGTTATTAGTCACCTATTGAGTTTAGTTTAATATTGGTAGCAATAGTGGAATCTGACTGCCTCGGTGGCTCAGTGGTTAGTGACCCTGACTTTTGGATCAAAGAGGCGTGGGTTCGATCCCCACCCAAGGCAAATATTTATGTGATGAACATAAGTGTTTGCTCTGTGTCTGGGTGTTATTTAGTTATTATCTATATAAGTATGTATTTAAAAAATATGTATATGTAGAATATCAGTCTCTGGCAGCCATAACACAAGCTTTGCTTAGTTTGGGGTCAGAGACCGTGTGTAAAATGTCCCCTAATATTTATTTTTTTATTATTAACCCCTAAAGAAGTTGTTTTTAAAAACAGGTTTTTACGTTAAGCCATTTTAATACTATATTTATAAACGACTTCAAAAATGAGGTTCTCGATTCGACTGAATGTAATAAATTTTATCGAAATCGGCTGAGCCATTTTTGATAAATCAACAATATCGTGAAAAATGCTACATCGATCCGTGCGAAATATTAGCGAATTCTGTTCACGGGTGAAGTCGGTCATTCTAATTTTTGCAAAAAATAATCTTCTTCTATACACCTAGTGTGTGAAGTACGATATAAAAATAATTTCATTGATTAAGCAATGCGTCATTTCTCGTTAATGGTAAGAAGTTCTAATAATTTCACATTAAGTGACTGACTGGTTTAAAGCAGTTCTCACAGATGGCGCTTCCAACAATGTAGTAGTTGGTAAAAATGATAAACACTCACTAATTCGGCGCCTTCGCAGGGCGCGATTTAGCTTAATTGGACAAAGCATCTGGGCCGGAGTCCCAGAGGATGCAGGTTGAAATCCTGCGAACGCGTCAATTTTTGAAATGTTTATCACAAAAAGAAAGAAAAAATAATCTTGTCTAAAAATTCTTGCAAGTGACATGTAACCCTGTACAAAGTGTGATTGTACAGGGCTGTCAAAAGTTCTCAGGCGGTGATTACCATTGAAAGGACGATATTTATCTTCGCCGCCGGTTCTTTTGTCTGAGAACAGTTAGCGCGACCTTACCGCAGCCTCCGGTTGGAGACTCCTTGACTCGTTTCTGGTAGCTTGTGTTGTGCGTGGTAGCAATGGTAGCGTTTTTAACAGACTATTAAAAAAAGCGTTATGTGGCTAAAGACGTCCACCTTTAAAGCCTTTTTCATAGCCCTCTGCAGGACTTCCCTACCCACGAAAGACTTGAGAAAACGCGACAACACTGGTCGAGTCACGATCCGTAGGGGATGCAAAGGTGACGTTCGCAAGTGGTATATTATTCAGAGAAAAATCGAACCAAGATGACATATACATCATTTGAAAGCTTGTTTTATGGGCTTCCCAAAAATATTTAATTTAGATTTTTTCACCTCTCCATTTTTTTTTAAATGTGTAAAATAAATTGTGTGAAAAATAACAGTACAGCTTATTACTTTTTCTAGTTTAGCGATGATAAAGTGCTTCTATCGTTATTTTACTTGCATTCTTAGCTGATTCTTCCACATTCATGGCTTAATTTGCTAAAATTAAAAATTATAACATACCAGTGTGACCAGTTAGTAGGTACAATGTGACAAACAAACACTTTAAAAGTGTGTCTAATTGGTCAAAATACTTTTATAATTTAACAATTTGGAGGTTATTTAATCAGGGCTACTAGAGATAAACTACCTATTGAGCCAAATATATTTATTTATCCTAATAAATTCAAAATTAATTTTCAATAAATCGGAGGACTCTTTTTTGTTTTTAACTGTTGTAATAGACTCAGAAAAATATGAACTTTCTCGAAATGTAACGAGTGTTGTGGATTTTTTGATTATTATTATACCAGCCTCCATACATTTTGTGGACATTTCCTTTATGCCAAAAATGCTTCCTCATCAGGGCCAAGGACTTACTAACCTAGTGAAAGAATACGCTCCGTAGAATTGTGAAGTTTCTTAGCTTTTTAGTTTTAATCCTTCGATCAAATATCTACAGAGCCACAGTCCCCAAGTGAGAGTAGTAAAAGAATGTCCGAGCGCCTACATACATACCGACTTAGATAATTCACAATGACCTGTTTTCTCGAATCTCGACGTTATGTCACCTAATAAGTGCATGTATCAGAGCACTTTGGCATCGCGCGGTGTTGTAGTCGGCTTGCAATCGGCTTACGACTAACTAAAAAGCCTGCGCACTACGTAGCTTGGGCAGGGTTTTGGCTCGGACACTTTTTTTGCACGATTGTGACTCTATAGATATTTGCTCCAAGTTTAAATTCCAGTTAGTTCTTAGGAATTCGAGGGTGGCATTTTCGAACTAAGCGCTACCGTGGCTCGGATGACACGTAAAATTGTAGGTCCCGGTTGTTTTAACCGTTTAGCCATGTCAGAGGCCTTCAGGCGGCCTAAATACTCTGACACCAGGGCTAGCCACCCGGCCTATACGAACTTAAGAATTCTTGGCTTTCCGGTGCTAAAAAACATCGCGTGTAAACCTATATAATAGGCTAGGTAGTTGACAATTTTTTTGATGTCCTCTTGTAACAGCTAACCATAAATAGAGCCTATTATCGAAAACAAAAATATAATCAAGTTAGAAATAAAGAAATTACAAGCATTTTAATTTCTTGCTAGACAAAGAGCGCACTATAGCAGAATATGACGTTACAGCCCGAAAGTGTCATAGGTACGTTCGCCATACTATATTATGCTTTGTGGGAAAGGGACAAAGCATCCCCTTTTAATACCTGCCAAAATTAGTTATATAATTTACAAGCTTGTATATCTGCACTGAATTAGCCAATTTTAGTTATTTTTTCAGTTTACGAATTATAATTAAATAAATAAATAATAATAAATAAATAAATCTTTATTACTCTATAGTTTACAAATTATACATACAATTTTAATTATGATCTAGTATAACAAAATGTACAAAATATACTGTTGCCGAACTAGGCCTTATTTTTTTTTTGTCCAGCGGAAATCTTTTAATGATACCACCGCACCTAGGGACAGGCGGGTGATTATGTGGGAGTCTCCGCCCATTGCTGGACGGCATACCCACCAAAACCCCTGGGTGTTCCGCCACTGCGCTTGGTGTCGGGGCTACGGGCACGCTTTCGCACTCCTCCGCGGCACCCGACAGCGCTGGCCCAAACCGGGCCCCACCTCAGAGCGTAAGCTCCCTCCAGAATGACGATGTGCCGAACACCAGACACATCGTCATCCCCCACCTGGGACCAACCAGCACTGGGCGTCAGACAGTACCCGTGTCCAACAGCTTTGGTCCCGATGCAACGGGTCGATTCAAGTGGCCCCGCGCCTGCCACTACGGCTGCAGAGGATAGGGAGAGCGGCCGACGACATACTGACACTCCTCTTCCCCTGCAGCCCCACCGCCTCCGCCAACTCGTTGGCGGCACCCGTTAGGGCCGCTGGCAGGATGGATAGGCAAAGGCACACTCGCCGCCCGTCCATCCCGCCGCCCCGCCCCCGCCTCAATGGGCTCGGCCGCGGCATCGCGATGAACGCGACACCGCAGTCCACCTCAGTCGGCGAACCGACCTACTGGCCAGCCTCCGCACGGGCTTGTCGAGGCCCAAGACCCGGAGAGGCGGCCCTACCACGGGTTCCTCTTAGCTTCACCAGGCTGGCGAGACCTGGCTACTAAGCCCCCCCGCCACGACAAGGCGAGAACCCACTCGGGGGGTGCCGAACTAGGCCTGTTTCAGCGTACAGCAAACTCCCTACAGGGTAATGCCATAATTAAGTGCTTACTATTTACTATAACAATTGTTTTGAAAAGTTTAAATATTTTAACAAATTAAAAGAAAAAAAATTGAAAAGAATTTTCAACTTAAACTATTGTGAGTATAGTGAAGATTGAAAATTAATTGCAGAATTCACTAATCTCAATACTTTCATTAATTCAACACTAGTCAACTACCCTATTATAGTATATAGTACCTACGTCCTTAGAATAATATTTGTAAAAATAAAGACACACAGTACACCAAGGCGGTACCACCGTTTTAGGCCAATCAGGAACAAACATACACTAGAAAGCAACACGACCGTACTATATTCGGCTGTTTGCGACACTCGGCGACGTTCGAAATTTAAATTTATTTGAATCACAATGAGAACAGTGTGTATTTACTTGGTAATGCGTCTTTATTGTCGTTGGGAGGTTAACCGGGGTTAGGTTACGAAATGTTACTGTGCCTCATCTGTGTGTGCTTTATCTATGGCACGAATTACTACTGGTTACAATACTTAGAAATCTTAGAACCACTTTGGTGTACCGGCCTCTTTTAATAGGCCACTGCAGGACGTTGGCCTACCCACAAAGCTCAAAAGCACAAAGCCATTTCCACAACGCTGGCCCGAGTGCGGTTTGGTAGATTCACATACGCCATCGAATTTCTTCTACGGACGTATACATGTTGCCTCACGATGTTTTCCTTCACCGAAAAGCCAATGATGTTGAATTCCGTACGTAAATTCCGAAAAACTCATTGGTACGGGACCGAGATTTGAACCTACGACCTCACGATTGTAAGACGGGTGTCACTACCACTAGACCACCACGGCTTCAATTGCCCCTGATAAATAATCTACATCTACATTCAGTTTGTAGCACTCATAACGTAGTTTGACTAGGTGTTCGTTAGCAATCATCGAAGTTAAGTAACGTTCATCACGGTCAGTCTTCGGATGGGTGACCGCGGGTGGCATTTACAACTGAGCGCAACCGTGGCTCGGATGACACACTAAATTGTAGGTCCCGGTTGTTTTAACCGTTTAGCCATGTCAGAGGCCTTCAGGCGGTCTAAAAACTGACACCAGGGCTAGCCTCCCGGCCTATACGAACTTACTTATAAATAAATATTTTGGGACATCTTACACACGGCCTCTGACCCCAAACTAAGCAAAGCTTGTGATATGGCTGCCAGAGACCGATATACTACATATACTTATTTTTAAATACATAATTGTATAGATAGTAACTAAATAACACCCAGACACAGGGCAAACACTTATGTTCATCACATACATATTTGCCCTGGGTGGGGATCGAACCCACGCCTCTTTGATCCAGAAGTTAGGGTCTCTAACCACTGAGCCACCGAGGCAGTCATTACAGTCATTACTTACTAGTACTTATTTTCAATACTATTACAATTTAAGGGGTGAAAAGAGGTTTCTACCGGAACATAAACTGAAAATAAATTTTAACAAAAATGTACCGCGTATTTTCTCAATGTTCTACAGAAAATACGAAAACACTGGTCGATTCAGAATACTCCTAAGCGGTACTTATTCTACTTGGCCAGTGATGTAACCGAAAGTTTTTTTCTACAGTTTTTGATTCTAGTAACACGTATAAGTTTTTTCTGTAGTTTTTGGTTGTGGCAACAGTTTTTTGCATAATTTGCGGTAGGTCGCTCGCTATTATGCCAGATTAGTATTCGAGAGGTAATAAATGTTATTCAATAGACAAAAAACTATCAACCGAGACCATTTTTTGTACGGTCGAAGATTTGACTTGCTTTTGACCGACTTCTAACAAAGGGGGTCTTAATTTGACAGTTTTTCTGAAATTATAATTACTTACAATACGGATCACATCAGATAATCGTATTTGACAATTAATTCCTTGGAATGAAACTTTTCATAGAAGTTTTAGAAAATAACTTTTTTTTCAAAATAGTTTTGTACTGTACTGTACCAGCCTTTTTTAATAGTCCACTGCAGGACGTAGGCCTACCCATGAAGGATGACTGGGCCATATCAACCACGCTGGCCCAGTGCGGCTTGGTGGATTCACATACACCATCGAATTTCTTCTAAGAACGTACGCAGGTTGCCTCACGATGTTTTCCTTCACCGAAAAGCCAGTGATGTGGAATTCCGTACATAAATTCCAAAGAACTCATTGGTACGGGACCGGGGATTCGAACCCACGGTCTCAACTCTTGACCACCACGGCTCCAAAATAGTTTTATTTCCTCCAAAACAAAAGTTTTCACACAAGCCTGCATAGAAACCCTAGTGTCAGTGGTTTTAAGCTGTCTGAAAGCACCTAACGTACCTAAGATGGCTCTAACAGTTAATATATCGTCCGAGGTATGGTAGCGCTATGGTGTAAATGCCATTCGCAGACATCCATCTTAACTGGAATCACTGGTAATGAATTAGATAGATAGATAAGTTTATTTTTCCAACAATGAGCTATGTACATTATTCTTACTATTTATTATATTACACATTTAACATATTTGTAGGTATAGTACCTTAAGTTTTAACACATTTTAAGATAATATGTTACGCTGTAAATAACAGGTTATTAATATTATAAGTAGCAGCGATTATAACACTAGAGATTTTATGTACATTGTCTTTGCGGTACTAGTGGGCCCCGAACTAGGCTAGGCCTGTATCTCGGTGGATCAAATTCTACAGGTAGGTAGTATTAATTGGTTTCGCGCGACTACGTGAAGACAATAAAAGATAAAAAGAAATAAAAGCAATATTTAAACCTAAAAACTAAACAAATTTTCCATTAGTTAAACTACCTTTAACTAATAGAAAACATAGGTAATAAGTTCCCCTTCTTTCATAATAGGTATATGAAAGAAGGGGAACTTTGTCCTCTTTTTGAAGCGGTTGGATAAGTCACCTTCGCGTGCGGGCCCACCCACCGGAGTCATTCGCACTTCCGAACGCACCTTCGCGAGTTATTCGTTAAACAAACTCGGGACTTCGCGAAAGCTTCGTGTACCGTTTTCGAAAAACAAAGTAAACAGTACCCGGGCGCAAAATATTGAGAGTACAGAAGCTAAGGTTCAAACAGCTGCGGAATAGCTTGAATGTTTCGAGAGTTTACGTGTTCGTGAACGATGTATCAGAAAGTCTATCAGAAGAAGTAAGTTGGCTGGCATATGATGACAAGGTATTTAGGGGCAAAATGAAGTATTAGTAAAACTTTCTTTTTGTGATAAACATTTCAAAAATTGACGCGTTCACAGGATTTGAACCTGCATCTGTCTGGGATTCCGGCCAGATGCTTTGTCCAAATTAAGCTACATTTTTTTACTATATGCCTTTTTTTCTACTGGAAAAAGTAGAATACCCTATACCCTTAACAAACAGCGGTTCATTCACATATATAATCGTGTCAACTAGTGACTAAGTGTGGCGCTTTAATTTATTTTTCGTGTGTTCGTTACTCGAGGACGCATTGTATGAAGCTCGTTCTCTGCACTCTCTATATTTTGTGTCAGCGGTACCATAAAAGACTTTGTAGGTTTGTATCCCGATAATGATTTGAGTGATTCAGCCGAGATAAGCCTTTAAAGTCATCGGTTTTGTGTAGCGGCGGAGTTTTAAAACTTTTCAACTGTCTATCAAAACTGAGGAGGCTTTCTTCGGTTGTTTTTATCTTTCGTAGTCGTTAAGCCGTGGTGGTCTAGTGGTACTGAAACCTGCCCTACAATCGTGAGGTAGTGGGTTCAAACCCGGACCCGTATCAATGTATACCTTGGAATTTATGTACGGAATTTCACACTACTGGCTTTTCGGTGAAGGAAAACATCGTGAGGCAACCTGCATATGTCCAACGAAGAAATTACATGGCGTATATGAATCCACTAACCCGCACTGGGCCAGCGTGGTGGATTTGGCCCAATCACCCTTAGTGGGTAGGCCTACGTCCTGCAGTGAAGGCTAAATTTAGTTTGAAAATTATAAAAGAAAGGCTAAATTTCGTTTGAAAATTATGAAAGGAAGGCTAAATTAAAAAAAAATATGAGATTGTACTATCCTTTATGTGCAGTTAAGATTTATTTTAACATTTACCTATTCTAATTTCTTTACTATCTCACGTTTTTCTACTAGAGGAAAACCATTAACATTTATTTTTTCCCACTACTACTGCTAGACCTTCAATAAGGTATTTTCATTTGTAACATTATTTCTAGGAGACGTTGTGTGACTGTAAAATATTTCATAAAAGGAACAAACCAACAAACAAAATTTTGGATTTATAATATTAGTAAGGAAGGATAAGGATTCCTATTCTATGAAAAAGTAGAGCTTATATTATAGCGCAGTTTGACGGATGGGCGACTTTTATACTATAGGCTTACTAAGCGGTGACTCCCCCCTATTTGAATTATTTACTAGCTGACTCGGCGATCACGCAATTGTGAAAATCTTTATAAATTACCTATGTGTTATTCTGATGTATAAGCATTACTATTGCAAAGTTACATCTCAATCCGTTCAGTAGTTTTTGCGTGAAAGAGGAACAAACATCCACAGATACAAACTTTCGCGTTTATAATATTAGTAGGATTCTAAGGCAAAGCAACCAAAGGGGTATTTTATCAGTGACCCAAGGCAAGCCAGCGGTTGCTAGGCCACGGAGTGTTGTTTACACAAAAGGTTGACGGTCTCTGAGGAGACGCGTGTGGACCCTTATCGCTGGCGCGTCGGTTTGTAATCATCATCGTCATTTTTCTTTCATTTATCATTTCTTTCATTCATCGTTATTGCTTAAGAGCTTTTCCTGGCATTTTGGCAATTGGTGTAACCGACTTCCACCGTGTAAAGAATTAAATAGCTCGCTAAATAAAATTGCTAAATGAATATCACATCGATTCGAATCGATGTGATATTCATTTAGCAATTTTAGAAAAACATTACTGTTGATTTTTCAAAAACGGCTTAGCCGATTTTGATGAAATTTAAATAGGACCACCTCAGGAGCATCTATCTATCAGCCGTAGGATGTCCACTGCTGGACATAGGCCTCCTCCATGGATTTCCAATAAGGCCGGTTGGAAGCGGCCAGCATCCAGCGCGTTCCTGCGATTTTTATTATATCGTCAGTCCACCTAGTCGGTGGACGTCCTACGCTGCGCTTGCTGGTCCGTGGTCTCCATTCGAGAACTTTCCGGCCCCATCGGCCATCCGTTCTTCGAACAATGTGTCCTGCCCATTGCCACTTTAATTTGCTAATCCGCTGGGCTATGTCGGTAACTTTGGTTCGTCTGCGGATCTCCTCATTTCTGATTCGATCCCGCAGAGAAACACCGAGCATAGCCCTCTCCATAGCACGTTGGGCTATCTTGAGCTTATTCATGAGGCGCACATTAAAAGACCACGCTTCCGTTCCATATGTCATCACTGGCAACACACAACTATCGAAAACACTCGTCTTGAGGCACTTAGGTATATCGGATGAAAAGATGTCACGCAATTTTCCGAACGCTGCCCAGCGGAGTCGGATTCGGCGATCGACCTCTTTCTTAAAGTTGGACTTACCTAGCTGCACTACTTGTCCTAGGTAGACGTACGAGTCAACAACTTCAAGAACCGAGCTCTCAACAGATATTGGGGTGGGTACAACATGGGCATTACACATGACCTTCGTTTTATCCATGTTCATTTTAAGACCCACCTGTCGAGAAACTCGATTGAGGCCTTCGAGCATCGTGCTGAGTTCTTCCATCGACTTCGCCATGACCACAATATCGTCAGCAAACCGAAGGTGAGTGATGTATTCGCCATTGATGTTGATGCCGAATCCTTTCCATTCCAGGAGCTTAAAGGCGTTCTCCAAAGTAGTAGTAAACAGTTTCGGAGATATCACATCTCCCTGTCTGACTCCTCTTTTTAAAGGGATCGCCTTGGAGCTCTCCTCCTGTACTCGGACCGACATAGTGGCGTTATTATACAAGCACTTCAACACTTCGATGTACCGATAGTCTATACGGCATCGTTGGAGAGACTCGAGCACAGCCCATGTCTCGACCGAATCAAAGGCTTTCTCATAGTCCACAAACGCTAAGCAAAGTGGCAAGTTATACTCTTCGCTCTTCTGTATAACTTGCCGCAGCGTATGGATGTGATCCATGGTGCTAAAGCCTTTTCGGAACCCGGCTTGTTCGGAAGGCTGGAAGTCATCAAGCCTGCGCTCGAGACGATTCGTAATGACCCTTGAAAACAGCTTATAAACATGGCTCAGAAGCGAGATGGGCCTGTAATTCTTCAATAAGGTGTTGTCACCTTTTTTAAAGAACAACACCACCACGCTTCTGTTCCATGCTTCTGGCGTTATGCCCTCGAGGATAACGGTGTTGAAGAGCTTCTGAAGGACTTTAAGTACCGGTTTACCACCCGCTTTCAGAAGCTCTGAAGTTATTCCGTCATCACCCGGCATCTTGTTCTTTTTAAGCTGATTCAGGGCCATTCTAATCTCGTACAGACTGATGTCCGGGATGTCTTCGGTAAAGTGTCGAGTCAGCTTGGCTCTCGGGTCTTTGGCCGTGCTGTCAACAGGCTTAGCCACCGAAGGAGCATATCCTTTCGAAATAAAAAAGTTTTTCTTATTAAATCGGTTTACAATTTGCGAAAATATCGATGAACATACAGACTTAAAATAAATTATTATAAAAATATAAATTTTTAAAAATACAAACTTTTGAGATCCTGGTTATCATGTAGCAGCAGAGTGCCAGCCAAGACAAGTAAAACGAGTCCAAACACGACGGATCTATCTTGTTTAGTACAGGAGTTCCTATGGCCACCTTCCGACTCTATCATCAGATCAGCTCCTTGGTAGCATATTATTGCATTGTCACGCGATATATACTCGTATGCGTGCTAAATTCCAGCTCAATCGGAAACTGGGAAGTTGATCAAATTTAACTTGCAAGATTCCACCTTAAAGACTAAATAGGTACATTCATTGCAAGTTGAATAAGAGCTTGTATAGTCCAGTCGGGGCAGACATTTAAATAGAAAAAAATCCGGGGAGCGATTTTTTTAAAACGTCTTATACTAGACTAGTTGTAGTAGAGTATAAATCCGAAAATATTGATCGTGGAGTAAAAAAAGTGCGAGAACCAAAGTTGAAGAAAATAAAATTCCACCCATTACGATTTTTTTGATAAACTTGATAGTATAACTCTGCAAATATTGATCCTAGCGTCCTCCCCGGATTATTTTCTATTTCAGGCTAGTTTTATGTCTGCCCCGACTGGAATAGTAAAAAGAACATACAATATAGAATCCTCCTATTTGGATGGCAATAAAAACAGATTATCTCGAAAATGTATAATGAGATCTACTGATCGGAGACCTACTAGTTATGTGTATGATGCCAGAATTTGTAATCCGTTTCGTTATTCGTTGAGCTTTTGGTTTTGGCGATGCGGTTGCACGGTTGTCGCTTCGGAGGCACGCGGTAACACTAGAACTTGAGGTTTTGTCTGTCAGCCCAGCTGATTGCACCATGTCATTAGTCTCATTATTAACTAGCTGCCAAAATGGGGAAACAGAGCTCAGAGATTGAATGCATCTGCGGCCTGAGACCGCAGACTATGTCACATCTGACCAACTGTGCAGCATGCCCTAAAACTGACACCACTCAGGACCTAGATGAGGCAACAGAGAGGGCCATTGAGGTGGCTATTTTTTGGTCAAAAGCGGGAATATAATTTTCATCACATCTATTCGAAAAGGACTACTTAAATCGCCTATAAGGGCGCCCAAAGGTGGTGTTTTCTATAAGGAACTTTATAAGTATTTGTAATGTTAGTGTTCAGCGCCAAGAAAATGAATGTAAATATAAGTTTTCATTTGTTTTATTATGAGATACCATTTAATTTCAATTTACTTGTTACTCTACGTTTTATTAAATACTCGTAATAATATTTCAATAAAATATGAGGCGCCTTTTATTTTCTCATAGAGGTGGAAAAAAAGTAAAAAGGAAAAGTAGAGTGTACCACTCGGGCGCAAAATATATCTTTGGCTCGGGCGACGTATTTTGAATCCCTCGCTACGTTCAGGATTCTACTCTAGAATCCCTCACTTCACTGGATTCAAAAAAGCGCCCTCGCCGAAAAAATATTATTTTGCTCCCATATGACACAATCTACTTTTTTAGCACGCTACATCGACACGTAAAGAAGAAGAACTAGCTGCCCGTCCTGGCTTTACCCAGATACGATTGTTATAGCTGCAATCGTTGAAACACTCTAAAATATTGTGAAAACCGCATTCGAATCTGTTGTGTAGTTTGGAAGACAAAAAGCACGTTTGTGCAGACTTTGCTTTGAAAATCCAATCCTGACTGGAGCTCGCATAAAGCTGCGCTTTGATGGAATATTGTGCAGCTTACAGCTAACTTCACATCCGCCGATTTGTATGATTTGGCCTATACTTTGTAGATATTCTCTAGAGTCTAGAGCTTGTACTATACTGATGGCATGGCCGGCCTTGTGCCCGATGGCAGACGAGGCGCTTCCCCGCACACTATCAACTTATGGCTATCATGATCACTATTCACGGTAAATAACCTGTGAATTACGACCAGCGCAGACGATGCGATGATTTGTTTGGACTAACTTCTTTTTACCGACTCCCAAAAAGAAGGAAGTAAGTTTTAGGTATGTTCGTCTGTATTTTTCTTTATTTGATCATGGAGATTTTCGCCTAATGTGAACCGATTTTTAAAAAAAATTGTTCTTTAATCTATTATTAAATGGATTAAATTATAATAAGGATAATAAATAAATTATAATAAGGATATTAACCATTTAGTACATATGTAAAAATTGTAGGTATACTCGAACATCGATTCGCGAACTATCCGAATTTTGTACACGATAGGAGTTGGTTGTGCCAATGTTTGACCGACGAACCACCGGAGGAGGTACTCAATTCGACGCGTACCTATATTATTTTTGACTGACGAACCACCGGAGGAGATATACAATTCGACGCGTATATATATACTTTTTTCGTAGTAGTCCGATTTCAATAATTCTTTTTTTATTGGAAAGAATATACTTCGAAATTGATCCCATTTAAATTTTATCGCAATTGGCTGAGCCATTTTTGATAAATCAACAATAGTGTGAAAAATGTTACATCGATCCGTGCATAATATTTGCGTTCTAGCGATGCGTCCCGGCTTCGCACAGGTGTATGATACATATAAACATTTCTCTTGAATTACTCTATCTATTAAAACATACTGCATCAAAATCCGTTGCGTAGTTATAAAGATATAAGCTTACATGGGGACAGACAGCGGAAAGCGACTTTGTTGTTACTATGTAATAATTCTGTACACGGGTGAAGTCGGTCATGCTATTTTTTGCAAAAAATATTATTAATGTATAACCACGCCGTGAAAAAGCCGTGGTGGTCTAGTGGTAGTAACACCCGACCTGCAATCGTGAGGTCGTGGGTGAAGAATGTGAAAAATCCCGATCCCGTTCCAATGAGTTTCTTTGGAACTTATGTACGGAATTTCACATCATTGGCTTTTCGGTGAAGGAAAACATCGTGAGGCAACCTGCATACGTCCGTTGGAGAAATTCGATGGCGTATGTGAAGCCACCAACCCTCACTGGGCCAGCGTCGTGGATATGGCCCAATCACCCTTCGTGGGTAGGCCTACGTCCTGCAGTGGACTATTAAAAAGGCTGGTACAGTACAGTAAAACCACGCATAATTTTTGTTCATAGTAGTCCGATTTCAATAATTCTTTTTTTATTGGAAAGAATATACTTCGAAATTGGTCCCATTTAAATTTTATCCAAATCGGCTGAGCAGTTTTTGATAAATCAACAATAATGTGAAAAATGCTACATCGATCGGTGCGAAATATTCGCGAATTCGGTGCACGGCACGGTCGGCCATGACATTTTTTGCAAAAAATAATTATGTAAGAAATACTTACATCCCGTTTGTTTAGTGAACATTCGTTAAAACTGTAAAAGTACAAGTAAAACCGAATGACTCAACGTACTAAGTACATAATAGCAATTATTTCTACTAGTGATACAAAATGACACGGCATGGCAACAGAAGCCGTAGTGGAATGACATTGACAGTTACCAAACTTTATACAGACTCAAAGCGTAGTTTGACTAGGTGTTCGTTAGCGATCATAGGTTAAGCAAGGTTCAGCACGGTCAGTCCTCGGATGGTTGACCGCTGGTAGCGTTTACAACTGAGCGTTACGTGGCTCGGGTGACGTGTTAAATTGAGGTTCCCGCTGTTTTAACCGTTTAGACATGTCAGAGCCTTTCAAGCGGCTTTAACATTGACACCAGCCCCCCGACCGCCTAAGCAATAGCAATCGTAATAGCAATCGTTTATGACTTCATTTTAGTCATTTGGCACCGCCTATGTCACGTTAGCTATCAATTGCTTTGCGCGGATTGCGAAAGCAATCGTTGAATGAACAACTTTGATGGATAACGTCACATAGGCGGTGCCAAATGACTAAAATGAAGTCATAAACGATTGCTATTGCTTAGGCGGTCGGGGGGCAGGTCTAGTTCCGTAGTAAAACGAGGAACCCTTATAACTTCGTTGTGTCCATCCGTCCGTACGTCTGTATTATAACTTCCACATTTATCAAACAAATTGCATGAAATTTGATATTATGATAGTTTAAGTATAAATCTTAATTTTAATTACTTATATATGATATAT
Source organism: Hypomecis punctinalis (assembly GCA_949316475.1). Taxonomy (NCBI): domain Eukaryota; kingdom Metazoa; phylum Arthropoda; class Insecta; order Lepidoptera; family Geometridae; genus Hypomecis; species Hypomecis punctinalis. Next base: position 2,926,647 of record OX438820.1, read on the forward strand.
GTTTTATTGCAAATAATGTCAAAGATAATAAATATATCATAAGTCAGACTTAAAATTAAATGAAAAAAAGGGACCACATTTAAATTTCGGCTAGCCATTTTTGATAAATCAACAATAATTTGAAAAATGCTACATCGATCCGTGTGAAATATTCGCGAATTCTGTACACGGATGAAGTCGGTCATGCTATTATTTGCAAAAAATTAATTATATTTTGAAAAGGTGTACAGGTGTACCATTTTTGCTGGAAATGTAGCGACATAACCTACTGTTACGACTTACACTGCGACGGAACATAAACGTCAATCATTTCAAATGACATTGGACCATGCACTTCTATTCAACGCGATTACACAACGCTTGCGCCGACTCTACACGCTGTATAACTTTAAAACTTTATTCACAGAACTCAAAATAAAAGTATAAGTAGTCCGAATCATACAACTTGGCGCCCGTGATGTTAGCTACAAGCTGCGAAAAACCCAATTCGGACCCAACCCTTTAAATATGAGCTTCAATATTTAAAGCGCTGCCCAAAGACAAAAATCCGTAGAACGTCATGTTTTTCGTCGCACAGTTAGGCGTAACTGTTACTGATACAAACTTGGAAAAAATACAGAGCACAAAAAAAATTATCTGGTATCTTGAAAAAAAATTCACATAAAAATCTTTAGAAAAAAATCTTTCGTTTCGCATTTCTCAATATTTAGATCGATAACTTCTATATTTTTTGTAATCATAAAATAGCAAATTTACTTAACTAAAGAACATATCTATATATTTTATTGCAAACACGGCTTCATTTCTTTTTAAACGAACTAAAACTGCGAAAAATTATCGAATTCTCATCTCGAGTTTTGTCTAAAAGCGCGATTTTAGACTCTATTTGTATTCTGCAAGACATTATTGTAAAATAACTAAAAGTTTACTGTTGGAGCGTCTTAATACAACCAGCCCCCCTACCGCCTAAAGCAATAGCAATCGCAATAGCAATCGTTTATGACTTTATTTTAGTCATTTGGCACCGCCTATGTGACGTTAGCCATCAAAGTTGTTCATTCAACGATTGCTTTCGCAATCCGCGCAAAGCAATTGATGGCTAACGTCACATAGGCGGTGCCAAATGACTAAAATGAAGTCATAAACGATTGCTATTACGATTGCTATTGCTTAGGCGGTAGGGGGGCAGGACCTACAATTTAACGTGCCGTCCGAGCCACGGTAAAAGTACCAAAACCCGTTCGTACCCAAAGGGTAAAAACGGGACTCTATTACTATGACTCCGCTGTCCGTCTGTCTGTCTGTCACCAGGCTTCAAAAGAGAGTTGTCGTTGTATAACTGAGTCGCGCTCCGGATAAAAACAAGACGGCTCTCAATGTCTCTATGGAAGCGTCGTTTGTAGTTTCATTAAAGTTATTCTACTGTTAGTGTATTCTATGGGAATATTTGTCGTTTAGTTTTGAACTCTGACCGTTGCCGCAATGTATAGTAGGTCGCGGCAATATGACAAAACTTTACCTGATTGCTGTTAAGAGAGTTGTCGTATACAGGGTTATTCGCGCATAGGCTATACTAAGCCGAAAGGAGGGAATAGCCGTTGCTATTTTGTATATGACAGCTGTTTTTTTTTAGGGTTCCGTACCTCAAAAGGAAAAAACGGAACCCTTATAGGATCACTTTGTTGTCCGTCTGTCCGTCTGTGTGTATGTCAAGACTCTTTATCTCGGGAACGCGTAAAGATATCGAGTTGAAATTTAAACTGTATACGTATATCTATGATCTATTACAGTTGTGTAAAAGAAAAACTTCTCAGTTATCATATAAAGAAGCCGTTTATATCGTAAAAAACCGCATATTTTGACATTCACAAAAATCAAAACATACAAGGTACTTCCCGTTGACATAGAACTATGAAATTTGGCGAAAAGCATTGTCTCAGAATAGGTACACATATAGGAATAAATCTGAAAACTGAACATTTTTATTTACATCACAAAAAAATAGGGCTTCAAAATTCACAAAATATGGGTTTAAAGTTCAAAGTGCGTAAATCGTATCATGTACCTAATGTATCAAATAAAAGAGCTTCATTAGCACATGCTAAAACAGGTTTTTAATTAAACAATTTTCGATGAATGACGAGAAAAGTATTAAAATAAAAGCTTTTGTCGATGATGATGATGAGTAAAGAGATTTTAACGACGTACTTCGCAACTTTGTGAAATTTTCTGGATTTGTACGGAACCCTCGGTGTTCGAGCCTGACTCGCACTTGTCCGGTTTTCTTAAATTCCAAGTTGGCCACATAGTAAACATTGTTCATAATGATCGTTTAAATAACCTCTTTTCGGATTAGTACACCACGGCGCAGCTTGTATCTAACTTCACACGCGCCATTATGTAAAGGAGATATTTCAAAGTGGGACCAGACTGTGTACAATAGCTCAAAAAATCCATTAAAGTATGGTAAATAAATGTGAAGAGAAAAACCACCGCATTGAATGCTTAATTTGTATGGAATTTCATATTAATAATAAAATAATAAATTTATTTGTCTTTTCTTATGGCTATGTATAGAAATAGGTACAGTAATACAGTTGTATAGTATACTAATAGTTAAAAATTATTATGCAACATACATTGAGTCCGTGGACTGTACATACTTGTGGGTGAACCCTAAATCCCACACTAGGAGAAATCCTGTGTCGTGGGATTTAGTGCCTTCAGTATTAATATTGAATGAAGTTAGTGGTTACGTGTAGTCTAAATTAACAGTAGGTATAAGTTTCGTAAATTACTTAATATATTTTACTTAATTATATTACAAAACAGCAAAAAAAAATATTAAATTTACATTGAGGGTAGGCAAGATATTGTAGTCAATTATGCAATGATCCCAGACTGAGTCTAATAACAACTGCGAACTATGAATAAAATTACATGTGTGCCTATAACGTACATATATAGATAATGAAAATGAATAATGTAATGAGCTATAGCAATAATATGTATACTGTTATTATACTTATATACCTGTATATAATTTGATTTTATAATTAAGTTATATATTTTCTAATTTGATTTTTGTTCAAGGCCTCTATCGCGCCGCATATTTTTGTATTATCTCTTTTGATTCAGCCTTTAACCATTACATTGGCATCAATGTGCCCCAAATGTCTACAACTGTCGCAGTCCATTGTCCTAACATATTACATTATAGTCTAGTCATAACAGTAGCACTAACATAACTACTACCAAACTAATATCCAAAGTTGAGACCTGGAGCCACCGTCGCATTTCCATATAGACTGTCCTTAGAAAAGATTTAGTACGTCGATTTGGTCGTATATGCAGCAATATTGGTAGTAAGTGAACGTAATACCCAGGTGGATGATGTTTATAAAACTTTGGTTTAGTTGGTGTTAGGATAGAAATGGAACCAGTGGATTGATCAAGTAATGGTAGACTATGGAACAGTTGACTGGGTAATGGGATGACTGGGTAAAAAAAAAATTATTATATTATTTGTCCGTGAGTTATATTATCAAAAAATATTAGACACGTATTTTTTCTTTTGTCAATAAAACAATAAATGGCAAAAATAAACCTTGTCAAAGTTTGGAAGGGGGGGGTCGTGACGTCACGTCTTTCACGAAAGAATACATTTGTATGACACTCGTGACGTCACGCGGAACTTTAACGGGCTTTAACTTCGTCAATTTTTGTTTAATTGACAATAGAAAAAATACGCGTTTAATATTTTTTAGTAATCAATCTGACGAATTGATTATATTTTTAAGTCATCATGCCTATTCTTATAAGATTAACCTCTGAAAATTAAATCTGACTCTAGGGCCTCTACTTGCACTAAGCACTGGAATATCTACGTTAGCCTATTGCATAAAGTAAACGATTTACTGCCAGTGCGTCGTCACCCCGCGCCCATTGTTCTCGTTCGAAATTCGAATTACTATTCGATCATTTGAAATTGGAGTCGTAATTCCGTTGCGAAAATCTTTTTGTGGGTAGTTTAAACTTTTTTCCTCAAAATTGTGACGTTTTAAGAGTGTTTGTGATTATTTCTTTTTTTTTGTATTGTCTGTTTGTGTAAGTTTGTATATGCCGAGTGTCTAGCTCTGGTGTCAGAGATTTTAAGCCATTTGAAGGCCTCTGACATGTCTAAATGGTTCAGACATCCTGGACCTGCAATTTAACGTGTCATCCGAGCGACGGTAGCGCTCAGTTGTGTTAGTGACTTAACGATTCGTTGAAAATATTATCCGTGATCAAAAAGCGTAAAGATTGTGTAATGTACTATAATAATTATAGTTATACACGAAATTATCTAGAGCGGAAAAATATATGACCAAATGAGTGTGTTCATGTATTAAAAGTTCAAAGGTTCTGTACTATTCTACCGCAAAGTACGTTTATACAGGGTTATCTAGAATTGGTGTACCTTAACCGAATGGGTGATTTTGAAGACCATCATTATGAACAACTAGTTTTTACCCGCGGCTTCGCCCGCATAATATTTTGATTTTTGTGCTATCCCATGGGAACCCTTTATTTATCCGTGATAAAAAGTAGACTATGTCACTTTCCGTCTTTCAAACCCGAGGCCCTACCTTAACACCCTTAATAAAGGAGGTGGAAAATCGAAAAAAAAAAAACGATTTGACGGTTGTTCGATTTAACAGTTGTTTTTTTTTTTAATATTTCTTAAAACGCACTCCAGAATAGCTCGCAGAGAGCAAAATTTTCCCTACTTACTTTAGACTTATCGATATATTATGGAACATTTACGCAACATCATTATAATTTATAGCCTATGTGTTATTCTGATATATAAGCTATATTATTGCAAAGTTTCATCTCAATCCATTCAGTAGTTTTTGCGTGAAAGAGTAACAAACATCCATCCATCCATCCTCACAAACTTTCGCGTTTTTAATATTAGTAGGATTTTTACTACGGGGCCAACGCGGAATTCGAAAAAAAAAAACGTCAACAGTTTCTTACATACTAGGCCCAATTATGAGGGCGCCATCGTAATTATATTAGCTAATTAGACTATTTCTGTTTCTTTTTCACTTAAGGCATTTGAGCACACTTCTTACGTTGTAATAAAATTTATGCTAGTAAATTTACCGAAGGCGCCTTCATAATTGGCCCTATTGTTAATTCTGAGTTACAATCAGACTATTATTATGAACAATTTTTACTATGGGGCCAACACAGAATTCGAGAGAAAAAACATCATATTCATATTCATTTATTGATACATTTTAGTACATTCATTTAATTACATCAATCATCAAATAATAATTTAATAATTTTAATACGAAATAAATTCTCAAATAACTCAAAATTATGTTCATTCTAATTAAAAATAAAATTATTCGAATCATTACAACAATTGCAGAAAAAAGAAATAATATTCACTGAATTAAATAATTATAAAGCTTCATACTAACAGTATGTGGTTACTATTAGCGTCATGAATTCTTTTTCTATATCATAGAACGCCTGACTGATAAGCCAGCGCTTTAGTCTTGCCTTGTATATGGTCAAATTAGATGCTTCAATGACATTTCGGGGAAGTCTGTTATAGATCATAGTTCCCATGACATGGGTCAACTTGGTGGACTTTGTCAGCGTTCGTTTCACAGGTAAGAGCCTGTTCCTGTGACGAGTAGTACGCTGTTGGGATTCATCGGCTATCAAATTTTGTTGATTCCGAATTGTAATTACGTATGAAACGGACGTTTTTTTTTTCGGGAAATTTTGGTTTGGCTCAATAGTAAAAGTTGGTCATATTAACAAATGGTCTCACTCACTTTACAACTGAGTGTTACTGTGCCTCGGATGACACGTTAAGGTTATAGGCCCCGCTTATATTAACCGTTTAGTCATGTCGGAGGCCTTCAGGCGGCTTAAAAAAACTCTGACACCAGGGCTAGCCACCCGGCCTATACCTACGAACTTAGTCACCCCCTTTCGGTTTGGTACAAGGGAATCAGATAACTTTTTAAAACGTTACGAAATTAATGTCTTTTGAGAATTAAGGCTCCATCAAACACAGGCGGTACGAGCGGTAGAGCGGTACGAGCGGTACGAGCGGTAAAGGGCGGTACGGCAGTACCGCGACCGGACCTGTGTGAGCCCTTCTTATATAACCAGTACAATACAGATGCCCGCCCGTCTGCTATACCGCTCGTACCGCCTGTGTATAAAGGAGCCTTTATTCCTGCAGAAAGTTAAAATTAACAATAGCATCAAACGTGTTAACGTGTAAAAGTGCAAAAAGTAGAGTGTAAACAAGTTCAGTGTAAAAGAATTTACTTTAAACGGAATAATAAAGCAAAAAAGTTCAAAAAACAGTGTACATAAAATACAAAGTACCTAAGCAGTGTGAAAACCAAATGTAAAAAGTATCTCGGTATGTTTAAATCAGAAGAATTTACCAGAAAATTTGCCTAAACTAATAAAAGAGTTTCGGTTGTTTGAAAACACAAAAATGTTAAAATGATACAGGAAGATGTTCCTTTTAAAAGTGTCATTAATTTTACACTCAGTCGCCATTTTAAGTTACGCACAGGTGCTGAAAGAACAGGTAAAATTATCATCATTTATTATTACAATAGTGAGAGACCACAGTGGTCTCTCACTATGGGCCTTATTAGTAAGCTCCAAGTAGCCCAACGAGCTATAGAGTGGGATATGCTCGGAGTCTCTCTGCGGGATCGAATCAGGAAAGAGGAGATCCGTAGAAGAACCAAAGTTACCGACATAGCCCAACGGATTAGCAAGTTGAAATGGCAATAGGCAGGGCACATAGCGCGGAGGACTGATGACCGGTGGAGTCGAAAAGTTCTCGAGTGGAGACCACGTACCGGCAAGCGCAGCGTAGGACGTCTACCCGCAAGGTGGACGGATGACCTCATTAAGACCGCAGGATCGCGCTGGATGCAAGCCGCTTCCAACTGGTCTTATTGGAGATCCATAGGGGAGGCCTATGTCCAGCAGTGGACGTCCTTTGGCTGATGGATGGATGGATTATTACAATAATAATATTAGTAGGTATAGTGTCGACTGGAGACCACGCACTGGGTGGGAAGCACAGCGTATAGTACATTCACCTAAAAGGAATAGATTTCCTTATAATCTGGGGTATACTGAACGCCACACAAATTGCAAGATGGGAAGTTAGCCGCAAAGAGCTGCGCAAACGCCAAAATATAGACGTTAGCGGGTGCCAGAGAGACGAGACGCCGGCGCATACCCGCCCTCCAACCTCGTGCCTCCCGCGCGCTCCCTTCGCCCGAGCTCACTACTTCGCCATTTGTATAGGCATTGTGCACACATGAGCGAATTACGGCGAAGTGTCATCGGCGGCTAACTTCCCATCTTTCAGTTTGTGTGGCGCTCAGTATAATGATAGTGTGGAACAGAGATAATCTAACCAGGATCTAAACGAAGTGAAACATTTTGTTAAAATTTAAGCAGTGAGAAGATTTTTCTCCCGTAACGTTGATTCTATCAAAAATACCGCGATTTATCTCGATGTTCTAGTAAAAACGCAAAAACACTGGTCGGTTCGAAATCCCAATTAGGGATTCCTCGAGCCAGATCGCTATTTCGCCGATTCTTCATAATTTTGGAAAATGGCTGGGTACATATAATCCGCTTAAAAAAATATTTAAAATAATAATGAAGTATGTTTATTTAATTTCTGTACCTACTCAGTTCGTATTTTGTCGTAAAATAATGACCGTCGTATGCGACCTTAAGTTTAGTGTAATGACGTGGGATTATTCTAACATTGATAATAATGTTGCATAAAACTATCAGACGGAAGTAAAAAATATGATATATACGTGTAGGTACGTTAATGACGGAAAGTACGTATAATAATTATTTTATAACCTTGCTTTAACTTTTGTATATTGAGAATTATTTAATTCTTTCCTAGCTACTATTAGTGCTTTCAGTTGTAGGTGTTTTTTCGTGACGACAGAATAGTGAATCTTTTCTTTACAGATAAATGCCAGATAGAGTTAGCGCCGTGGTTAAGGCCGTGGGTAAGCCGTGGTGGCTGAGAGGTAGTGACACCCGCCTTACAATCGTGAGGTCGTGGGTTCAAATCCCGGTCCCGTACCAATGAGTTCTTTGGAATTTATGTACGGAATTTCACACCACTGGCTTTTCGGTGAAGGAAAACATCGTGAGGCAACGAAGAAAGAAGAAATTCGATGGCGTATGTGAATCCACTAACCCGCACCGGGCTAGCGTGGTAGATATGGCCCAATCACCCTTCGTGGGTAGGCCTACGTCCTGCAGTGAACTATTAAAAAGGCTGATACAGTACAGTACAGAGTTAGCGCGCGAAATAAAATTTTTGAAGTGAAGAATTCTTTAGCGTCGTTGTGCACTTTTTGGAATGGGTAAAAAAATGTTCAACTTAACAGGACATGATGTAACCTGATCGAAAATTCGTAAGACGGAGGGAGCAAGTTTTCGTTTCTGCCGGCACTCTCGGAGTACAACCCGTTCTTTTTTTTTCAATTTATAACTTAACTAATCTAATTGGATTTATAGAAGCAAGTTACGTTAGAAGAACTACTAGTTGATTTTGCTTTCGCCTATCCAGTTGTTGGTTTTCGTTTACAGGACGCATTTTTCAACAGGTTCTATACAGGGTTATTTCTAATCAATTAGCATCCTTTCAGGGGGCTTATTCTGTATATCAAAACTAACAACTTTTGTTCAACGACTTTTGTCAAAAATAAAAAAAAACGTTGTTCCATACAAAAACGTCGTTCTCCCTCGACAAAATGTAGGAAGAGTTGATTTTTTTTCGAGTTTTGACAATACTCGCAGAACTAAAGTTGTAATTTTGATGTTAGTCTTTTTTAACACCTTTTAAATTTCATGATTAAAATGGGACAAATTATTGTATATATTTTACTACTAGTTTTTACCCGCGGCTTCGCCCGCGTGACATTTTGATTTTTGACGCAATATCATTATAATTTATAGCCTATGTGTTATTCTGATATATAAGCTATATTATTGCAAAGTTTCATCTAAATCCGTTCAGTAGTTTTTGCGTGAAAGAGTAACAAACATCCATACATCCATCCATCCATCCTCAAACTTTCACGTTTATAATATTAGTAGGATAGTAGGAAGTAGGATTTTAGTACGGTTTCTATTACTTTAGTCCTTATTCTAAGAGTAAGGATAAGACTTACCTACCCGTAGCTCAAGCTATTGATCGAGGAAATCGATTCGACACAGATTGACGAGCTAGCGAAGTCGACACGAGCGCCACCTGCCGGCTGCCTTGACCGAGATACTCCTCCTGAATGGCTGTCGTCGGCCGCACAACGGTACTGAATAGGCACTTGCACAAGTTTTACGTTCGCTTTTACGTAATGAAGACGAATAGGCTAGTTCACATTTTTTGATGTCCTCTTGTAACAGCTAACCATAAACAAAGCCGATTAACGAAAACAAATATAAAATCAACTTATTATTCTACTATATTAATACGGGACTTATCAAAAACCACTATACTCTATAAAATTTAACTTGATCTCTGCGACAGCTGTCAGAAAAATCACGCCTATGAAGTCCTGAATTTAATAGTACAGACAGTACCTGTCAATGTCATACTTTGTGGGCATGCCAATTAGTGATGGGCGACGAATGATCGTGACCACAGAGTTTTAGATAGAGTTTTAATTAAAATATCGATAGTTTATTCTGACGATATTTTCAATAAAACTTGATTTATCATTAATTTTATTGTATATTTTAATATCATAACATTTTTTACGTGTGTAACTAAATTAAACCCAATTATATGTTACATTAGCATCGATAATAGTGAAAAACGTCGATAAATACTATCGTTACATTATGAGTATATAATCAATATCATAACATTATTTACATGTGTACATACTTAATCTTAAATAATAGTAAGTAAATGAAATCCAATTTCTCACCTTCAACTACTAATTCGATTTCATTACAACATTGTTAGAAAATCGATTTTTTCCACCACTATCCCAACTCTAAAAATGTCAATCTTCTACTGTCGCAGAGATCAAGTTAAATTTTATAGAGTATAGATAGAGAAGTCTGCCATAGCCGAGCATTTGCTTGACGGAGGGATCATCAGTCATCGGATTGAGCTCCACGACCCGAAAGTACTCTCCACTGATCGACATTACTTCTCAATAATAGTTCGTGAGGCTGTAGAAATTAAAAAAACCGCATTTTCAATCGAAAGGATGGTTCCAAACTATTAGTGTCGTGGAATCCTGTAGTCGACAAATGTAAACTGCGTGGTGTAGGCATTAAGACCTTTACAGATACTGTCAGTGTGGTGTGTCGTAGTGACAATTTCAATTTGAGGGATACGGCATCGCATTTAGTCTGCCCGTGACCACGACCAATGCAACTTGGTCGAAAGGTCGGGGGAAAAAGAGGTATTTATTCATATATCTCATGTTTTATTGCGCGATAAGTCCCGTATTAATATAGTAAGTAGTATAATGTGCTCAAATCGCGAAAGTTTGAAAATAAAATCAACTTAGTTATACATAAGTTACGAGCATTTTATTTTCTTGCTAGACAAAGAGCTCACTGTGGCAGAATATCACCTCACGGTCCGTAAGTGTCATACATACTCGTACGCCATACTATGTTATACTTTGTGGGAAAGGGACAAAGCATCCCCTCTTAATCGCTACCAATTTTTTTACAAACATATATCTCTGAACTGGATTAGACAATTTTAGTTATTTTTTTTAGTTTACGAATCATAATTAATTGCAGAATTCAGTAATCTTAATACTTTTAATTAATTCAATACTAGTTAACTACCCTATTTTCGGATATACATAATACTAACTTTTCCATGCGGCTCCGCCCGCGTGGTATTTTGACTTTTGTGCTATCCCACAGGAACCTCTTACTTTTTCGGGATAAAAAGTAGCCTATGTCACTTTCCGTCCCTTGAACTATATACATGCCAAAAATCAAGTCAATCCGTTGCTGCGTGAAAGAGGAACAAACCAACAAACTTTTCGGATTTATAATATTATATAGTATAGTATGATAGTAGGTATGTACCTACAGTACTCTGATTTTTTAAAAGATCTAACATTTTTTTCGTAATTCAATTACTTTTTACTAATCCGAAAACAACTTTTACTATGACGCCAACCCGGAATACACAATACATACAATTGAGGAAAGCTAATCCTACGCCGTGTGGGATAGACTGGTTAGTAGCGCTCGTAGCATAGTTGAGCTAGGTGTTCGTTAGCGATCATCGAAGTTAAGCAACGTTCAGCACAGTCAGTCTTCGGATGGGTGACCGCGGATGGCATTTACAACTGAGCGTTATCGTGGTGAAGCCGTGGTGGCCTAGAGGTAGTAACAACCGCCTTGCCTTACAAACGTGAGGTCGTGGGTTCAAAACCTGGTACCGTACCAATGAGTTCTTTGGAATTTATGTACGGAATTTCACACCACTGGCTTTTCAGTGAAGGAAAACATCGTGAGGCAACCTGCATACGTCCGTTGAAGAAATTCGATGGCGTATGTGAATCCACCAACCCGCACTGGGCCATCGGCCAGCATGGTGGATATGGCCCAATCATCCGTCGTGCGGGTAGGTCTACGTCCTGCAGTGGACTATTAAAAAAGGCTTATACAGTACAGATATCGTAACGTGGTTCGGATGACACTTTAAATTGTAGGTACAGGTTTTTTTACCCGTTTAGCCATGTTAGAGGCCTTCAAGCGGCTTAAAAACTGTGACACCAGGGCTAGCCACCCGGCCTATACTTACTTTTCACCTAATTTCTCACAATTTTCCTGCAATAAAGCCACGGTCATAGGAATCCACGATAAGTGGCTGATAGCGTTATCAGACTAATCCCTCGCTAGACCAAACACTATGTGACCTGTTTAGCGGTTCTGATAGTTTACTTGCATAGATGACTTTTATTAGTTAAGCAGTCTTTCACTAACCGACTTCCAAAAAAGGGGGAAGTTGCTATGTTCGTCTGTTTGTATTTTTTTTGTAAGTTTTTATAGGCCCTGGTGCCAGAGTTTTTAGACTGACATGGCTAAACTGTGAAAACAACAGATTAGTGGTCAGTCTATGTACAAAAGTGTATCGACCAATATTTTGATTCTGGATCCGATTCCGCGGAATTTTTGGAAGTTACGTGTTGAATTTTCAGTGACAGATTATTATGGTCTTTAATTTTTCGGATTTGATCAGCCCAGAAAAGATTACGAAGTAAATTATTTTAATTGTGCTGGTTTGAAGTCCGTCGAGTCAGCTGCTTTCTTGTTAAATTCTTTTATTCATGTTTTATTAGGTATACAATATACATACATACACTTAGCGAAGACATTTATAGTTTTCAAAAACGAAAACTTAATTAATATCAGTCTCATATTACAAACTTTGCTTAGACATATCTCTTTATTTTGGCTTAAAATGCCTCTCTTTTTCTTCCTCTTCCGGGTCAGCTAGCAAGATATAAAATATTGGATCATAAACTCAGTAAATCAAAAGCGGTGCATTCGAACCCATTCGACGGCAGTTAATGGCGAATTCTTAGATTTAATAACCATTACAGATTGCAGCCTTCCGGGGTCACATCTCGGCCGGACTGCACACTCTCGCCGCTGTAATTCACAATTCAGTCGTGTAAAGCGGACAAATCGCGAAGATGTACGTCACTGTAGAGTACTACCCGCAAGGCCGGACCGGAAGTTGAGGGGGTCCTGGGATAATACTACTTTGGGGCCCATATAGACTTGAATTAAATGAATTGAATGGGTTTCATTAATCGCAGGACTTACCTTACGATCTGTTTAATTAAATAAAATGATAGATTTTTTCGCATTATCGTCTATCTTGGACTTATGACTCAACTGGGTACCTGGCATCCACGGGGCCTTGGGCTGAAGCCCAAAAAGCCATATTATGATAGATCCGGCCCTGACTACCCGACTGAACAGTCATGAAACGCATTAAGCTTCTAATCCAGAATTTACCCATATGGTAAAGCAAATTAGCCGGATAATCCTTTAACTCTTTCAGGTTTAGTGGTCAGTTTCCTAACCACATATTCGTGATTTTTTTAAATATATTTTTACAGCATATATTATTGGTTTTCTGAACTTTTACGCTTTTTAACATATAAGACAACCGTGCCTTCATAAACTTTGGCGCACAGGTGCAGCCATTAGAAAAATAATTTGAATTGGAAAAGTGACGTAGTGCAATTTTTTCCACCGTGCGTTTTAAAATAGTGTAAAAAAGGTAAGATGAATATTTATGTTATGAATTATGTATATTTTTATTATTTGTGATGCCTTTGATAAATTACTTATAAAACTTGCACATTATCTTTTATTTTCTTTTGGATATAACGAAATTAATAAGGTGGTTTGATTTTTAACCACTGTGGCTGTAGTAGGTTTTTACGTGTTCTGTTTCTCTTAGTAATTCTGTGTTATACTTTTAGAATGCCGCGTTTTCTAAATGAACGCGATATCCACAACGTCCTTCTAGAGGGAATACCATCAGATGGTGAGAGCGTCGTTTTTTTGTAAGTTTTTATAGGCCCTGGTGCCAGAGTTTTTAGACTGACATGGCTAAACTGTGAAAACAACAGATTAGTGGTCAGTCTATGTACAAAAGTGTATCGACCAATATTTTGATTCTGGATCCGATTCCGCGGAATTTTTGGAAGTTACGTGTTGAATTTTCAGTGACAGATTATTATGGTCTTTAATTTTTCGGATTTGATCAGCCCAGAAAAGATTACGAAGTAAATTATTTTAATTGTGCTGGTTTGAAGTCCGTCGAGTCAGCTGCTTTCTTGTTAAATTCTTTTATTCATGTTTTATTAGGTATACAATATACATGCATACACTTAGCGAAGACATTTATAGTTTTCAAAAACGAAAACTTAATTAATATCAGTCTCATATTACAAACTTTGCTTAGACATATCTCTTTATTTTGGCTTAAAATGCCTCTCTTTTTCTTCCTCTTCCGGGTCAGCTAGCAAGATATAAAATATTGGATCATAAACTCAGTAAAACAAAAGCGGTGCATTCGAACCCATTCGACGGCAGTTAATGGCGAATTCTTAGATTTAATAACCATTACAGATTGCAGCCTTCCGGGGTCACATCTCGGCCGGACTGCACACTCTCGCCGCTGTAATTCACAATTCAGTCGTGTAAAGCGGACAAATCGCGAAGATGTACGTCACTGTAGAGTACTACCCGCAAGGCCGGACCGGAAGTTGAGGGGGTCCTGGGATAATACTACTTTGGGGCCCATATAGACTTGAATTAAATGAATTGAATGGGTTTCATTAATCGCAGGACTTACCTTACGATCTGTTTAATTAAATGAAATGATAGATTTTTTCGCATTATCGTCTATCTTGGACTCATGACTCAGCTGGGTACCTGGCATCCACGGGGCCTTGGGCTGAAGCCCAAAAAGCCATATTATGATAGATCCGGCCCTGACTACCCGACTGAACAGTCATGAAACGCATTAAGCTTCTAATCCAAAATTTACCCATGTGGTAGAGCAAAATAGCCGGATAATCCTTTAAGATTTTAAATCTATTTGTGTTTCGGAAATATTAATCTTTGATCGCATAGCGTGTTAGTTACTCTTACCTAAATTACGATTGCCAGTTGTGGTTTCGTATACACTTATCACCTCTCTTTTTCTCCGTTTTGTGTGACTTTATACCCATTGGCAGTCGGCAATCTTGTATACAAACGTTTTCTCTTATTATTTAATCATGCTCGGTTATTTAAAACTATGAGTTACTTGTCATAACATGTATAAATGGTTTATTGGCTATTAATCTAAATCGAGAGTTTCTAGGTACATTTCGATCGTATAAGGTCCTCCTCAATTATGATTAGATCGTCATAGTGACCCTTATAATTTATGATATATATCAGTGACACACTTTATTGGAATATGAATGGCATAACTTATAACTATCATCATGAGTATGCTTATTTAATCATTATTTAATTGCGTTTCATCACTACTATGCCATTAGTAATACTATTGTAAAAAAAAAGAAAAGAATATCCATAGTCACACCAATTAGAGAGAGACTCAAATCATATCAACCTTTATAGTATTTTTATTCACATTCATTAATATTTTTTACTAAAAATATTTTTCGTTTGATCATAATAACATCATACATCATGTAGGAACCCGTAAGGCATCCGTCAATTCTACGTGCCATGATATGCCCAGCACATTAGCATTTCTATTTGTTTCTACAGACTAGAAATAATTAACTGTAGCCTTTTTAAGAATAGAATAAACGTTTACATATTTCCAAAAACTTCTTAGACAAAGTACATCTCAGGTATGGTTATACTTAAAATCAAATAACCTCGACAATCATATAATTACTAAGTTCCTGTTTGTTACAACAAGTTATAAATACTATAATATATCTAAATACAAATATATTCGAAATAATATGGTTATCAAGCCAGTATTCTGTGTTTCCCATCAAAACCTCACAACCAATAGTTTCTGATCACACGGTGATTTATATATGTATCTAGTGGTGCGATGTCTTCGCCGTTCCTTCGCAATTTGCCTAAGCTATAGTAATTTTAAGCATTTTTGCCGAGAGTGTACATCCGGGGTGCAACGTTCCCGGCTGTTTGGCGGTTTATGTGCCATTGTTGAAGCCTTAACATGCGGAGGTAATGGCCAATGGCGCGTAGGAAGCCATATTTCCTATGTGACCATAGGTTTCCTAGTTTTTGTAAACTCACATGGTGTTAGGTTTCTCTAGCTGATTCCGTAGTAATGTGGTTTTGCATATAGATCGTCTAATCTAAAATTTTATCAATAAATTACCAATATAAGTAGTCATCGTGTACGTTACGGTACTGGTTAAATGTAGCCTTATTGGTCCGTAATTAATTAATTTATCGTTATGTTTCCTCCTACTCACTAGGTGGGATCGATGGGGCATATTTCATTATCTTCGTCTCATCTAGACTTATCACCACTCTAATCACTCTTATTCACGTTCGATACAGTATGTACAGTAAGTATGTATGTACAAGTACTCTTCTTCAAATTCAAATGTCATAATCTGAATTCACATTTAACTTGCCTATGTCATCTAACCCATGTAATTTTTTTAATGTTCACTCTTTTTAAGTCGCGAACTCTCCAATCATTGTCTCGAGCTTTTAATTCGAAATCATCTATATTGTATATATCCAAGTCATAGGTGACATATTCTCGAAGTTTCGAACCAGGTGGAGGGTTGCTATCTTCACGCGCCACTTGTTCACCTACAGTATTATCTATACCGTTTCCGGTACACGGAAAATGCTGGCGTACCTAAACGTTATTGGAAACACTGTTGTGTTAATTAGGACTGGTTTTGTGACAGGTTAGATTGTCTTTGGTAAAATTTTAATGAGCTTGGTTAGCTTCGTTCGGTTATTTGAATTGAAAATGATTGCTATTACTATTATTGTGTAATTCAACCCTGATAATTTTAAGGTCGTTGTCTTTAGTAGTTTTTAAATTTTAACCAACTTCAAAAAAGAAGTTTCTCAATTCGCCTGTATGTTTTTATGTAGGTATGTTACGCGATTACTCCGCCAATAATGATTTTTTTTCTGGTGACGATACGAGTAAAGTCATCCATGTAGTCGTAAGCCATAAACCACAATCTACATTATAAAACACGATCCCACTACCTTCCCCTGGGCGACGCCACTTCATATGTGCTTCATAACCAGTTCAAAGATCATTTTCCATAACGATACGTGTAAACCGCTCATCCAAGTTGTAAGACTCGTAAGCTCATAAACCACAATCTACGTTATAAAACGTCGGTCCCACTACCCTCCCTTGCGCGACGCCACATGCTCGTTTCTGTTTGCACGGCTGATAAGTACGTTATCTCTACGGCTCAGTGAGTCAACGGGCCTGTGTTACTCTGCCCTGTTGACTTCACCGTTACTAGCACTAATATTATCTAGTATGACTGAGTCTTGCGGCATTAGCGCTAAGTACAATCATAGTTTCTATTTAGGGCTTATGGTGTCCTATGCTTGACACAGATCTTACGATTTTGAAAAGTTTAGTGAAGTTTCCATCCATCCATCCATCAGTCGTAGAACGTCCACTGTCGAAAATAGGCCTGGGCTATAGATCTCCAATAAGACTGGTCTACCAACCGACATGCATCCAGCGCAATCCTGTGGTCTTAATTAGGTCATCCACAACCTTCCACCTTCTGGGTGGACGTCCTACGCCGCGTTTGCCGCTACGTGGTCTCCTCTCGAGGACTGTTCGACCCCATCGGTCATCAGTCCTCCGTGCTATGTGCCCTGCCCACTGCCATTCCAACTTGCCAATCCGTTAGGCTATGTTGGTTCTTCTACGGATCTCCTCATTCCTAGATTTGATCTCGCTGAGAGACGAAAGTTAAGTTTATGTACTAGTAGTGGAGTTAAGTCTAGTTCAAAAGTACAGTGATTGGTCTACGAATCTCTTTTTACTAAAACAGGATAATGTACAGGGTTATCTGCTTACACTGTAATAAGCCAAAAGATGATCATTAAAACCATCGTTATCAACAACATTTAATATCGGGCCCAACCCCGAAAAAAATCGGCTGTTCCATACAACTTGTAATCTACAAATTGAATGAAACAGCTGACTTTTTCTCTCGAATTTCGTTTTGGCCAATAGCAAACATTGTTCTTAATGATGATCTGAATCACCTCCTTTTTCGGCTTAGTACACCAGTTCTGAATAACCCTGTATTAAAGACGCCATATTTAGGTATGTGTCTGTCTGCGTGTCTATGTATCCGCTCGGCTAGATCTTCTAAAGGAAATTTATTTTAAACCCTAGCAATGTATGAAAAGCGATAGTAAATTAATTAAGCACTTTTACGTCAATGATTTGTACGAGTAGGTACTATTTCCAAGTTTCAAACAGGTATTCATATTACCATTTTGTGAATAAAATAAAACATTACGGAGACTGTTCGAGCAGCGAAACGTACGTTGATAAATAAAGTATACAGTATATTTTAAAGGCACCTAATGAATAAATTAAATACTTACCTCGTTAAGGCTGTCACAGTTTCACGAGTTTGTCCGACCGAACGCGAAGCGTGGTATTTATAATTTCAGTTCAGTTTTTGAGTCTACCCGTGACCACGGTCGATGCAACTCGGCCGAAACGTCGGGATAATGAGGTATTTATTTGTCTCGTAATTTTAGTGCGCGATTAGTCCCGTAGTACCTAATAAAAATCAAATAATAAATCATAGTATAAGTTAAAAGAAACCATAATATTTGTTGAATAACATAGTTTATTTATCTGTTTCCGATAGTTGTTATCATACAAAACAATTGTGCTCAATAAATTTAGCTCAAAAACTTTACATCAGCGTCGGAAAACTTTGTTCATGATAGGTCTCGCGGTAGCCGCACGCGCACCGCTCCGCGCCACTGATTGGTACAAATAACCCTGTATATAACTGTATATAATATATGTTCTCCTATTCAATACATTTATATAAAAACAAATGAAAGATATGTTTTCATATAAATTGATTAAACATTATTAAATTTCAAATACTAAGACTTCTTTGCTCTAATATTATATTCTTTTATTCATATAATTACGTAAAAAAATGGTTTGAACCGTGTACGCTATGAGCAGGACGTTCTTGCGGCGGGATCTCAGACCATAAACCACCAAGTTTTGTAATATCCATATTACGAGTTGTGTTATCACCTTAACCGTCGAATAGTAAATACAGTGGGACGATTCGAGCCAATGTGAAATGAAAGTCGCTGTACTGTAAAATACACAACAATGGTGGACGGTCGACTCGTCTCTCAACACGTGTGCAAACTTCACTATTTAAGCCACGCTCTCATTGAGCGCGTCGAAATTAAATAATAAAAATGAATAACTTGCAATAAATATATATAATATCGATCCAACATAACTGTCTAAACATAAAGATCGCTAACCAAATATGATTAAGTTAAAAAAATTGCTTGTAAAAACACTGTGAAACAGGTGAAAAATTTATTGATATCCAATCTAAATGGCTTTGTAAGATAGTGTTTTTTTTATAGACTTATACTATTAAATTTCAGTCCGTTATAATAGTTACAATTAACAAAATAATTATGTAACATAAATATATTGGGATAAAGAATATATTTATTTATTTATCAAGCTAGGTAAATTTTGATACAGGTGGACGCTTATTGCCTACGGCAGCGGTCAAATGTAGTTTTATACTCTACCTGAATTAACAAACGAGTTACACGTGAACATTTTGTTACAGTCATTGAAAATCCCCTTTAAAATATGCGGGGTATTCAAACATGGAGGCCGACGATTACCGCCTGTTCACAGTTTAGACTATTATGTTTATCTGCCGTATCCAATATCGATATTTGGTTTATGTATTTACAACTCTGTGACGATGGCATTGTGACGTATTATTGCGTGACCGGTATTGATTTGATGACAAAGCTGTTGCTGTTAGATGAGGAAGTTCGCAAATATTTAACGTTAGATCGATGTGGCTGGGCCAGTGTAGGGGTCAGTCGCTCGTCGTGGGTAGGCCTACCCAGGTTAGTACTACTTAGGTTCAGCAGTGGATTATTATTAATAGGACGGTACAATACATTAATTACTGCTTAGAAAAAAAAGTGGTTTAAATGAATAAAAACTAAATAAAATTAATCCCTTCTTTCTCTTCTTTTTCAGAGGCTCACAAAACAAAATGGCGTCAAAGAAGATGAGACCAGCTGGTACTGGGACCCTCCTCCGCAAACCGCTATCGATCCAAACGTCGAAGATAATTATAAAGTACAAATACGAGCACTACAAAGCGAACTATCCACCTTAAGAGAAAGAGATACCATCGACATCAGACCAGATACGGACGAAGAACTTAACAGACTAAAAGAAGAAAACCAAAATCTTACCAAAAATTTGGAAGACCTCGATAGCCAACATCAACAAGCCATGGAGAGACTTTTAACGCTCAAGAAAGAACTACAGAAGAATTTTGAAGTATTGAAACAGGAACACGAAGAATTAAAGAGTAGCAACGACGATTATGGGTCTGAAATTAAAATGTTACTCGAAACTATCAAAGAAAGAGATAAAGAACTAGAGAGTTTAAAGACGGTAAAACTAGATCTTGAAACGCTTCAGCACAAACATCATAATTTAGAAAGGATTTACGGTTTATTAAGGGAAAATGCTGAAAAGTTCCAAGAAGAAAATCAAGAACTGCACGAGGAAGTATTTAAATTACAAGAAGAGGTGACAAAATTGGAACATGATTTAGAAATAGCTACCAAACCCAATGATCATTCTGCGACCGTACCCAAAGAAAAATATGATGAAATATTGAAAGAACTTAACGACATAAAAGACAGGCGGAATGCAAATCTCATGCATCATGATGAAATAAATATTGATGATAATGCAAAGAGCGTTATAGAACATTTAAAACGTGATATTACGGACCTTAAATATCAACTCTCTCAAAAAGAAAGTGATGCTCATGAGACTGCAGATAATAAATTGATTAAATCCGAAAAGGTTATGCAACTCTACAACAAGTATGTCAACTTTGAAATTCCTTTAGACTATGTTGGTGAAATTCCTTCTGTTAGTGATAATATAGTGCTCTACAAACTTGAAAGTGTTTTCAAAACAGTCAACTCTTTCAAAAAAGAGATTGATAATTTAGAACATCTTCTGTCAGAGAAAAATCTCAACGTTAATCATTTGCAAACTCAAATCGATGATTTAACAACTGAGAACGATTTCCTTACAACAGATATTCAACATTTCGAACAAGAACTTAATGAAATGAAAAAAAATAATGACTTCTTAATATCTGAAATAGCAGCATTGAAAAATGCTTCAAAACTAGAACCAATCATTGAGAGCCATGAAGACAATTTAGCCAAACTTGAAAGCGAGTTAGATATTTGTAATAATATGAATAAAACGTTTGAATCTGAGATCAAAAGAATAGAAAAAGAGCTCATAGAAGTTAGATCAGAAAAAACAATTCTTCAAGAAAGCTTGGCTGATTTAAAGAATAAATACACTACTATGCTGAGTGAAATAGAAATGTGTAAAAATAAAACTGAGGCAGTTGAAGATATGGAACTCACTATTCATAAACAAGAAATAGAGAAGCTCAAAAAAGTATCAGAAGAAATTGATGATTTGAGAAAACGTTTGAACGCTGCTAATTCCAAAAATGAGCAACTTAGCATAGATATCCACATAATTGAGAATGATAAGGTGCTATTGACTAAGCAAGTAGATGAGCTTACTCATGCCTTAGAAGAAAAGACTAATTCACACAAAAATATGGAAACCTTGAAATTAGATGTGGATAGTAAGCTACAAGACTTTGAGGATAAGTTAGACAAAGTTATTAAAGAAAAAGGGGAAGTAGAAACTGAGAAACAAACATTGTTAGATAAAGTAGCCGAGCTTGAAACTCAGTTAAACACTGCGAAAAATGCCACTGACATCGAACGCTTAACTTCAGAAAAAAATCATCTTGCTCAGAAACTTAACCAAGTAATCAAAGAAAACTCTACTCTATTTTCGCAGATTCAATCTTTACAAACTAGAGAACAAGACCTTGTAAATCAAAATAATAGTCTCAAAGCTAAAGGTAAAGGAAGAAGAGACGGTACACATTCTGAAAATACGACAAAAGAAGGAAAAGATCCCTGCGTGGTGAAAATTGTTGAGCAACAAGATTTGCACAAAGAAATCACTCACTTACAACAAGAAAACCACAGACTAATCCAGAAAAACACGCACTTGGAATCTGAATTGTTATCTACAGATGAAAAGGATGAGTTGATCGATACTCTTAATGCTACCATAGATGAAAATAAACTTACAATTTTTAATCTTAATAAAAACGTCACTGAACTTCAGCAAAGTATAGTAACAAAGGATAACGAGCTAGAAAGATTAAGGCTACGAGGTGAATCACTTTCTCACCAACTTGTAGAGATAAGAGGAAGAGTCAACCAAAACCAGGAAGAGGTTTATATCAGTCAAAATAACGCAATTGAAATAGGCATAGAACTGAATAATTTACGTGACGAAATGAACATGAAAAACGTGGAAATATCTTCGTTGAGGGCCAGATTAGAAGAACTTGAACAATCGCGTGACGAGTACCAAGCAACAGTAATTGACAAAGAAAAGGAAGTGAAAGAACTGAATCAGTCATTAACGGAGCTGAAAGAAAAGTTAAAAGCAAGTTCCTCTCACAATGACAATTACACTGAACTTGTTCAAGAAAAAGAATTAGCCGAAAAAGAATTAACAGAAGCCAAATCAAACTTGACGCTCAAAGAGAAAAAGGTAGAAGAATTAAAGTTAAAATCTGCTGAATTTGAAAAAGTAGCTATTGAATACAAGTCAGCAATAGATGCAGCAACTGCAGAAAAAACCGAACTAATAAATCTCATCAATTTAAAACACAACGAAAGCATTCAGTACCACAATGAAATACAAAGATTGAACCACGTTCTTTTAGAGCAAAGCAATGAATTCAAACGCGTCATCGAAGAAAAAGATAAAATAATACAAAATAACACAGAAAATTGTAGTAGTTGTGAAAGACTAAAGATTACAATGAAGGAAAAAGATGAAATCATAATAGCTTTAAATGCTAATGTAACTGAATATGAGAGGTTGCGAAGTGAGATGCAGCATGCCAGCGAGGTAGTGAGGAATTTAACTGAAAAGTGTGATCACTTGGAGAAGAGTCTAGTCACGCAGCAGGAAGCGGTTAAGAAATTGACAGCAGAAAATGTACAGGTAAATATAATAAAGATAAAATAATAATAGTTCAGAATACAAAAGAAAGTTGACGGCCACAAACGTCACTAAAATGTTTCACGTATTTAACGAATTTATCGCATACTTTAGTCACCAGTGGCCGCTTCTCCTCTAGTGTCGTTTTAGTTAGCGGTAGTGGTAGCTGTGGCGACACGCTCGTATGCAATTAGTCTTGTGCTCCAAAAGACTTTTTTTTTGTTAGTTTAGTAGTTCTACGATTGTTGCAAACCGGCAACTTGCATAAACTAAAAATGAATATAAAAACATTAAAAGTAGAATCCCTAGAGAATAGTTCGACCAACTTACACTACCAAATTCAATTGCAGTTGTCAGAGCAAGAGCAAACATCGTCTAAAGAGTTGGAGCGTTTGCGGCGCCACCTGGTGGAGACCGAGGAGAACTACACGCAGGAGCTGATGACGTCAGAACAGAAACTTACTGAATGCCAGGCGAGATTACACCAAGTGGAGGAGCGGGCGAAACAGACTAGCACTGTTTATACTAGCAACAGGTGAGTTTTGTTGGTGACCAGCTCCCGTCCTGGCCCGTCCCGGCTCCGCCCAGGAACGATTGTTATAGCTGCAAACCTTTCCGTTAAATCTCTCTAAAAGTTAGTGAAAACCGCATTCGAATCCGTTGTGTACAGACAGACAGACACAGAATTAGCGATTTTGCTTTATAATATGTAGTGATAGTGATGATAACGTCAGAGCAGACAAGCATGTTTATAAAAGTAATAGGTAAAATTTGTTGGTGATGACGTCATAGTAGGAGCTGATGACGCCAAAGTAGACGCTGATGACGTCAGAGTAGAAGCTGATGACGTCAGAGAAGAAGCTGAGGACGTCAGTACAGAAGCTCACAGAGTGCTAGGAGATAAGGTTGAAATATTCTCCAGTGGGACATACTCGTAGGTATGGCAAGCGCAGATGCGCTTTGTAATACGACCGGCTGAAAGCGATTTGCATCCATAATTTAGATAGAAGCCTACGCCCAGCAGTGAACCTCGACAATTAACGTAATGTTGAAATTTTAAATTGGACTACCACATAAAACTTCATTTTGAACTTATATTATTTCCAGCATCCGAGCGAACCAAGAGGTGGAAACGCTTAGGAACCAGATGAAACTTGTGGAGAAACAGAGAGACGAGGTGCAAACCCGGCTAGCGGAGGCCGAAGACGCGCGCGAAAGGAGCGAAGCGGCTCTTACCAACTTGCAGATTGTCCTGGACCAGTTTACCCTCGGTAAGTTGACATTTAGGAAGCCATCGTGAGTACTGTATCAGCCTTATAATAGTCCACTGCAGGACGTAGACCTATGCACGAAGTGTGGTTGGGCCATATCCACCACGCTGGCCCAGTGCGAGTTGATGGATTCACATATGCCATTGAAATTCTTCTCCGGACATATGCAGGTTGCCTCACGATGTTTTCCTTCACCGAAAAGCCAGTGGTGTGAAATTCCGTACATAAATCCTAAAGAACTTATTGGTACGGGACCGGGATTTGAACCCACGACCTCACGATTGTAAGGCGGGTGTCATTACCTCTAGACCACCACGGCTTCTTTCATCGTGAGTAAACCTGCAATTATAAATCCCACAACCTGCAGTGTGGTTGATCTAGCTCGATTGTCTTTCGTGGGTTTTCAACAGTGTACATAGACTAGAGTGCAATTATTATTATAGATAGTAATGGTTGATTTAGACTAGTTTTTATGGGGCCAAATGAAACTCGCAGAGAAACAGAGAGACGGGGTGCAAACCCACTGTCACTGTCCAGTACCCACACACCTTCGCGGTCGATTGGGCCTATAGAATCGTGTAAGCCAAATTGCCCGAAGAAAATGGGTTGATGTTTAATTAGTCCTAGTAAAAGATGAAACAGATGACGAGTTTCTTCGGAACTAGATGAAACCATTATAAAAATAGAGAGACGAGGTACAAACTTGGTTAGCGTAGGATGCAATGTTATTCGAAAATTCTACGGAAACACTTAGATAAAATTGGTAATAAACTAGGGTAATCAATGAAAGATGAAGGAAGCTTATGCTTTGCAGTGAGCTCAGAAAAATACTGTGAAAAAAATCTGAGGAGTTTTTTGGTTCAAATTCCAGTGCAGTATCAGTGGGTTTTTTGAGTTATAAAGGATAATATCGTAAAAAAATTAAGGATTATGTGCAATGTGCATCCATATACACGCTATCAATACCATATAGGTAGTTTCAAAAATCAGAATTCAAATTCATCTTATATAAAGATTCTTCTATTCTACATTACAGACAAGGAGCGCGAAATACAATCCGCCACAGAGAAGATAAGAAACAAGATGGAGGACCTCAAACGTCAAAACATGAGCTGTCAAGATGAAATAGCGCGGCTAAACGCTAAACTCGACGAGTCATTGGCCGGTTTGAAAGCGGCGACGAGGTTAGGGGACCAATTAGAGAGCAAGACTGCGCAAATAAACGATTTAAAGGAGCAAGGTAAGATTTTTGAATTTGAACCGTTTTTTAAGTTTTGTACAGTGCGATGCGGTTTATCAACGAATATGGTTTGAAATTGAACGAATGATCTAAGCTGAAAGATTTGTTTGAAATAATGACTCACTTCCCATTTATGTATTAAATTACATGTTCATTTTTCTCTTCGTTTCAAAGATAAATAAAATACATAAAAGCCTTTAACGTTTATTATATGCCGCACCGCGTTGTTTATAGAAGTGTTTTTTTTTTAATTTGTAGTATAATATAGATAACTTATTCATCTTTTAATGATTGAAAGTTTGCTCCCCGCTTGTTTGTAACTTTCTTATATGGCATTGGCATAGCTAATTTTTCTTTTTTTTTTCTCCCACCCGAAGAAAATGGAATGTATTGACGTTCAAATTTGCTAGGTTAACCAATAAAGATTCAAGGGTGGGCAAGGCAAGCTTCGCCCATGCATATATCATAATATATCAATCTACCCTAATTTTTACTATTGAGAGGGCTATAGTATACAGGGTTATTCCTAATCAATTAGCATCCTTTTAGGGGCTTATTCTGTACATCAAAACTAACAACGTATGTTCTGTGACTTTTGCCAAAACTAAAAAAAACAGCTGTTCCAAACATTATGTCGCGGGCGAACAATATTTTTCTATGGAACAACATTTTTTTTCGAGTTTTGACAAAAGTCACTGAACAAAAGTTTTTAGTTTCGATGTATAGAACTAGCCCCTAAAGGAATGCTAATTGATTAGAAATAATATTGTATATGCCGAGTCACATTTCTTGGCGGCTGTGAAGTTAAAAGCAAGCTGCACAAAGCCCAATACTCGCGAAGCTGTTATGTGAGCTTCAGTTACTTCACAGTCGCTAAGATGGTTGTTCGGTCTATATCAGTCATATCCACAAATTTTAAATACATTGTACTAGTTTAGAGAAAGCGTGGAACTACTTTTTACAACTTCACTGTCCAAATTATGTGTGATTTTGATTTGATTTAGTAGTTTTAAATTAATTTTGATTGTGAATTAGATTTGGTACGAAAATTAAATGGTGTCGTATGCTTTATGATTTCCTAAATAAGCGAAATAAAAAAAATAGTAGGTACTATTTTATTGTTTTTGATAATGTTTCGATCCTGTAGTTCCTTTTCTTTTTATTGATTGAAGTATATTTTCGTGAAGTAAATACATTATCTAGTTTAGTTGTCTTTAATAATAATTATGTGTAATATACACTCCTAGGGAATTATAATTATTGTTAAGTTGTCTTTAGATGTATGCCCTCAGTAAGCGCGCGAAATTATTATTTTTTGGGGTTTTTGCCATTGACAGATAAACTACTCATTGGAAGTGTACGAAAACTCTTCACATGCCCATGAACTGATTTTTGCCATAGTTCTTGGTTGATGTACTCATAGACTGATCGCTATTTTGGTTTTTAGGCATATATATCTCATTAAAACTACGTATTCGTGGCCGCTAAATGAGTTTTTGCTTACTTGCGATCAGTAGCTTGTATCTGAATGCCAAAAACACCAAAAATAAAAATAATTTCGCGAGCTGTTCTAGAAAAACCACCATAAATTGTATTGTTAGATTTATACGCTCTTAAAGTATTTAGATCCCGGATTCCTTCACCCATTTTCACCGTTTAGAAATTTGGCTAAATATCAGCTGGTAATTCTGGGCTGTTCGACCCCAGGCTATCAGTTGGTATACAGTCAGATTTGATAAAACCACATGTAGTTGCCAAAAGACACACGTAAGTTTTATGTTGAAACGCTTTTGTATGCGTAAATGACTTTTTGCCGAGTTTTTAGCTGATTTTGAGCTTTACATGTGTGTCTTGTTGTTTTTTTTTTATTGTGAGAAGTGATAGATTTGTACGTTTTATTAGTATTAGCATATCATGGTGTTAACAGATGTGTGGAATTGATACCGCTAGCTTGTTCAAAAAATAAGGTAGAAAGATATGCTGCCTTATTGGCCTCGTTTTTTTTTCAATGGCTAATGTCACATTAAAATTGCGCATCTGGTAACACAGTGGTTTGATAAAATTATTTATTATTTTGCTAGCGTTACGCAATTTAAACTCAATATACATGACATATTATATTCACATATTATGTGATTCAACTACGAAAATTTAAAGTCACTTTTATCATACTGAAACAGGCAAAGAATTTAGTTTGTTTTTCAATTACCTGTATTCGTTCCTTATATTATGAATATAACTGTTTAAATTACATAGTTATATTGCAATATACTTATAGGAAAGGTAATGTTTCAGCTAGATTTTTAATTTTGTACGTAACTGTCGGAAAAAAAGAATGTAACAAGAATCATGCTTCTGCCTTTTTCGGTCTAATCTCATTTGGTAACTGTGAGGCTTCACATCGCGGCGGCGAGCTGTCAACTGTCATTTTGACAGTTGCTAGCTGTTACTTGACAGCTGCCAGTTTGTCTGCGCGTTGACAGCTCGGCACGTCCGCGTATTACTCAGATTACCATATGGGGTTTGATCGAGGACTCTGGCTTCACGTCGTGTCGTCTTTTGTTTTCACTGTTGTTTTTTTTTTGGCTTGTGAATTGTTGTTTTGATATTTTTTGTTGTTTTTGCGCACGTGCAAGTTGATGTCTTGCATTGCACTTTGTTTGTTTTATTTTCTTACTATGGGAACGGTCGATTATTATGAATTGAGTTATCAATAAAATAAATTTACGGTTTAGTCTGTACGAGTATATACGAGTATGAAACGAAAATACGTCAATAAAATAAATTTACGGTTTAGTCTGTACGAGTATATACGAGTATGAAACGAAAATACGTCATCAATTTTTTAGACAAAGTTCCCAAAGCAAGAAAGTTTACTGTTTTTTCCCCGCATTTTAGTTCAAAAGTAGAAACTAGAAGACCTCCTTACGCCGCATTGTCTCTGAGTATTACTTCAGGTACTGGTGGATACAAAAAAGGGGACAGAAATTACTCGCACTTTGAGCACTTTACACTTCAAAACTCGATTACTAATCAAAAGTCAAGTATAGGACGAATCAAACTTCTTGGCGGCTGTGATATTAGCTACAATACGCAATCCTCGAACAGTTGTTAAATGAGCTTCAATCAGGATTGGGCTATCCGTAGCTTGTAGCTAACATCACAGGCGTTATGAAGTTTGATTATATCTATACCTGCATGTTATCTAGATAGATGCAACTTACGCCTATTTGCAAACACCGTTGGCGTATATTATCAAAGTAATCAGCAGTTATAGGGATTTAAATTTGGTTGCATATTTGAAATCAGATTTATTTAAACTATTACAACTGTAATTACTTGGGTGATAATGGATATTTACTCATAATAAGTCACCACAAGTGTTACACATTTTATATGTGGATGACAGTTTTATCCCAACAGATTTTTGAAGTTTGCTTTTTTGTCAAATGCTTGAAAGTGAGTGAGTGATGACTGTTCCCTGTCCAGTGGCTGAATAATACTTCGAGATCGTGTGTGCATTTCCATCGTGCGACGATCTGCGAGCTGGTAGAACTGCATGGTGAGATTAGAACAGTAGTGCTGATTATCATAGTTATAGCCTGAATCTCACTTTTGGCGGCTGTAATCATAAGGCGAGTAGTTGCCCAGTAGCAATATACTCTGTTACTATGTTAGCGGCGGGGATGTTCGCGGCTTATAGCTAACTCCACAGACGCCCAGTAGTTTGATTCAACCTATACTATATCTAATTTATGTATAGTTTTTATTTTGTTTCGTTACATTGTAGTTTTTCCATTGCTGTGTGTATAACAGTTATTAAACATTTCTAGAAAGAATGTTTTTTTTTCTCCTTAAAATGCGATTGACTACTTGAACGCATAGTTTTTTAATGTATGAAAAACGATGAATGCCTATCATTGATGACAAAATTAGTTTTTTGTTCGTTGTTTTTGTCATGAATACTCTGATTTTGATATAAAAACACGATAATTGACAATATCTGATTTTTATAAAAATATACTATGCTAAATTAGTAATAACTAAGTGCTTACTTCGGCAAGAACTGTATCCGTGATAATACAAACCACCGAAACCGAAAAGACCAAGACGTTAATTTCTTAAAAAAATACTGCAACGTTGTTTAAAATAAAAATATTTGCCATAACTAGTGACGATTATTCTCACATTTTCTTAATATACCTTTTCTAGTCATTGAGTGATTTTATATTTATTATATTGATATATATTAAAGTGCTAGGTGTTTTAGGAAATCTGTAGTTCCATATTGAATATATAGTAAGTTCATACAGGCCAGGTGGCTAGCCCTGGTGTCAGAGGTTTTAGGCCGCCTGAAGGCCTCTGACATGGCTAAACGGTTAAAACAACCGACAATTTAATTTATTGCATCTTGGAATCGCAAAAATGTATGAAACAGCTATTTTTTATTATTATATACTACGGGACTAATCGCGCACTAAAATTACGAGATAGATAAATACCTTGTCTACCCGTGACCGCGGCCGATGCTACTCGGCCAAAACGTCAAGATGAGGAGGTATTTATTTATCTCGTAATTTTAGTGCGCCATTAGTCCCGTAGTATATAATAATAATGTGTTCAAATCGCGGAAGTTTAAAAACTACATTAGCAATTTTTTTTTCAATTTCGAGTTTGTCCCATAGTAAAATTAGTTCAAGATAATAAATAGTCTTAATAACCCCTTTCCGGCTTAGTACACCAGCCGTACACATAGATAACCCTGTATTATTAGTAACTAGTTTTTACCCGCGGCTTCGCCAGCATACGCAATATATCATTATAATTTATAGCCTATGTGTTATTCTGATATATAAGCTATATTATTGCAAAGTTTCATCTCAATCCGTTCAGTAGTTTTTGCGTGAAAGAGTAACAATCATCCATACATCCATCCATCCATCCTCACAAACTTTCGCGTTTATAATATTAGTTATTATAAGCTATATTATTGCAAAGTTTCATCTCAATCCGTTCAGTAGTTTTTGCGTGAAAGAGTAACAAACATCCATACATCCATCCATCCATCCATCCATCCTCACAAACTTTCGCGTTTATAATATTAGTAGGATTATTTTTCGATTACTTAGTGCTACATTTAGCAATTCGTTTTTTTATAACATGTGTATTTGTTCATACACTATAGTACGGACGTTACAAACATCAGTAGCGGCGGCGGAGGAGCGCTACTACGCCGCAACGTCGAACCAACAAGACAAAGTCGACAAGAACCTTGTGAAGAACCTACTCATCAACTATGTGACGACCTCTAACAACGCCACTAATAAGTAAGTGTTGTTTATACAGAAATACAGAAAATTTTATTCGGGACAAAACAATTATACCTACTCTATAAAATTTAACCTGATCTCTGCGACAGCTGTCAGAGAAATCACGCCTATGAAGTCCTGAATTTCTTAATAGTACAGACTGTACCTGTCAATGTCATACTTTATGGACATGCCGATTAGTGATGGGCGACGAATGATCGTGACCACAGAGTTTTAGATATAATTTTAATTAAAATATCGATAGTTTATACTGACGATATTTTAAATAAAACTTCATTTATCATAACATTTTTTTGAATGTGTAATTAAATTCAACCCAATTATATGTTACATTAGCATCGATAATAGTGAAAAACGTCGATAAATACTATCATTACATTATTAAGAGTATTTAATTAATATCATAGCATTATTTACATGTGTACATACTCGTACTTGATCTTAAATAATAGTAAGTAAATAAAATCCAATTTCTCAACTACTCATTCGATTTCATTACAATATTGTTTGAAAATCGATTTTTTCCATCACTTTCTCAACCCTAAAAATGTCAATCTTCTATGTCAATGTCACTGTCGCAGAGATCAAGTTAAATTTTATAGAGTATGGGTACACAGAAACAAAACACGGAAACATCTAAAAATAGAACAATTCTCAAACCAAGCATGATACCCAATGCTTTGCCGCGAAACTGATCCCAACTCAGCATATTACTGGTTATATACAACCAGCACTGGTATTATGTTGGGACCAGCGGTGACGTCACTACCGCGTCACTGCGCGAGCTGTCAAATCAACTCGTATTATACTAAGCGCCATATAAATCGGCGGATGGGAAGTTATGCGCAGAACGCTGCGCAAAAGTCGAAATATAGGTATACGCTACTTTTACTTTCGAAATAGAGCGAACTCCCTAAGAGTGGAAACACTGGTAAAGAAGATATAATAATACTACGTACACTGGTTAGCAGTGAGACAACTCATTACAGCATCGATAACTTTGATAAAGACTAGACTCATTAACCGATTTCCAAAAAGGAGGAGGTTATATGTTCGTCTGTATGTTTTTTTCTTGTGTATGTTCATCGATAATTTGTGAACCGAATCGGAAAATTATTTTTTAGTTCGAAAGGGTATACTCCCGAGGTACTGTACTGTATCAGCATTTTTAACAGTCCACTGCAGGACGTAGGCCTACCCACGAAGGGTAATTAGGCCATATCCACCACGCTGGCCCAGTGCGGGTTGGTGGATACACATAAGCCATCGAATTTCTTCTACTGGCGTATGCAGGTTGCCTCACGATGTTTTCCTTCACCGAAAAGCCAATGGTGTGAAATTCCGTACATAAATTCTAAAGAACTCATTGGTACAGGACCGGGGATATGAACCCACGACCTCACGATTGTAAGGCGGGTGTCACTACCTCTAGACCAAGATTCCTGAGGTGGTCCCATTTAATTTTTAAATAAATCGGCTGAGCCGTTTAAGATAAATCAACAATAATGTAAACAATTCGAGCGAAATATTCGAATTTTGTACACGATGGAAGACGGTTTAGCCATTTTCTGCGATAAATAAGTATTTGGATTTCATTTTCAGGGCACAAGTGCTCCGCATCCTATCAACAGTGTTAGACTTCAACCAGAGCGAGTGTGAGCGCGCGGGGCTCGGCCGGGCAAGTGGCGCGGGAGGCGCGGGCCAGAACGCGAGCTCGCTGGCCGCCGAGTTCGTTCGGTTCCTGCAGACCGAGTCCGCGCCCAGACCGGCTGTGTCGAACGTGATGGGGCTGGAGCGGAGTAGCACGCCGGGCTCGAGGAAAACTTCCACCGCTGGTAGGTTTTGTAGATTCTCTATCTGTACTTTGTTCTCAACAATTTGAATCAATAAGAAACCATGAAAAGGAAATCAAACATTATAAATAAGTGTTATTATCGTATTACTGACTTTTTAGATGACAAAGAAATTACTAACAGTTGACATTACTGTTGACTTACTTAACCAAATCATTTGACATTATTTTAATTTAAATAATATAATTTGACATTATCACTTCACATTATTCTAATATCTGACATCTTAAATTCTGACATTAAAACTTGATCATAATTTAACTTTTGTCGACATCTTATATTTCAGTAATATTTTTATGTTTTGTTTATTAATTTTGAAATTGTACATTATCTTCATATATTTAGATAACAATTACACAGTTGTTCGTACAATAGCGCGAATTTATATTATTGGGTACTGTAGTTTTAATTTGATTTCAAAATTTCTAGTGTATTTTTTTTTCCTGCATGTGTCAAATAAATTATATTAATTTAACTTTGTTAAAAACTTATAATATCGGTTGTTTATTTGCATTGTAATCTTTTTTTTGTGACATAATAGGAGAAGCCATTGGCTCCTGACATACAGTCTCTGACTAGTTTGGGAGCCTTTGGAACAATGTATCTGCACATATTTATTATTATGCCGAATAAATGATTTATTATTATTATTTATTATATATATTTTTAATTTAAATTGTGTGACATTTGTGCGACGATGGGCAAAAACATGCGTTCTGTATTATATTTCGACCTGTTTGCGACTTTGTATGTTGTACACGATTACCATGTTTTCACAAATAAATGATCTTGAATCTTGAATTCCATAAATACAATTTTTTTTTCACTGAAGTTCTAGCCTTACATGTCCATGTAAGGAGCAGCAAATTTTTATTTCACTGAAGGTCTAGATAATTAATAATCCAAATTCTGGTGCCCACTGCCAATTGGCAGCGTGCCCCCAGCAAGCTGGCAACATTGTGTTATTTATGCTGCGCCGCCATAGTTCGACTGACAAGCCAAGGCGTAGTTTCCTTGTACGTTATGTGATGTGAGGCGTAGTTTTGGTCGGCCTCACTTGTTTGTTCATGAAATTCTGTCATTATTTTTTTATTTGATCTGAGCCTGTATACTGATACTTATACAGACAGATAAACATTTTGGTCAAAATCCTTGCTAATATGTTAAATGGATGAAAAATAGCGCTCATAGCGTAGTTTGACTAGGTGTACATTAGCAATCATCGAAGTTAAACAATGTTCAGCACGGTCAGTCTTAGGGTGGGTGACCGCGGGTGGCATTTATAACTGAGCGCTGCCGTTACTTGGACGACACGTTAAATTGTAGGTCCCGGTTGTTTTAACCGTTTAGCCATGTCAGAAGCCTTCAGGCGGCTTAAAAATTCTGACACCAGGGCCACCCGGCCTATACGAACTTAGGTACTTATGTTAAATCCGAAATTGTGTTTGTTGGTTCGTTTGTTAATATTTCACGCATTTCATGGATAATGGATATAGTTTGAGAGTTTTGTCATAGATTATTTTTATCCCGAAAAAAATACAGGATCTTGATAAGCCGTGGGTAAAAGATATCTAGTAAAAATTAAGATTTTTAAAATAGTCTTTTTTTGTTCACAGGTCCACCAATTCCGCCCGACTTCACCCACAAACGAAACACGTCTACAGGATCAAACAATCTCCTTTTTGCAAATCTGGACAACGTCGAAACAGCTTCACAAGTGTCCCAAGTGTCACAGGTGTCCCAAGTGTCGCGAGAGTCTGTGGAAATACGTCCGACACTAGAAACTGGTGTCACGCAAACTAGAAACAACGAGGGCGCCATTTTGAAACATGTGCTCAGAGATATGTAAAATGGCTGACGCACTGTTTTCTAGCAGAGCGATTACAATTTAGAAGTGTTACAATTTATATCAAATCCAGTGTCCCATGCTGCGCTTGCCGAAACGTGGTGTCCAATCATGTATAATACAATCTCGCTTAATTTAGTTTCGACGTAATATTAACGTTTTGAATATCTGGCATTATTATGTATTTTCTAGCGGCCGTTTTAGACGTTTATTTTGCCCACTGTTTGTCGCCCACCCATTAATTCAGTATGCCATTTTCAATATTTTTTTTACATCTTTTTTAATCCATATAATATAGTAATGAGAAACCATTAATATGCAGCTTTCTATCGTCGATCCGTTAACCCTTAAATGCATGTTGTTGCCAAAAGTCTACAATCGGATTGTTTTGTAATTATCAATTGAATTCAATTAATTTATTGCGAAATATTTTTTTTTAGGATTCTGTAATTTTACATCCAATTATTATTTAACATGTTTAATAACATCAAATATATATGACTCTATAAGGGTATGGCCAACTTATTATTTACATTGGAATGGCTCATTACTAAATTATCATTATAAAATTAAAAACAAATTATCATACGTGTGGCTGAAACATGTATCAGTAATTAATACATTTTTAATTCTGTAAAAAAAAAATGATAAAATTGAGCCCCACAAAACTCGTATTTTTTCAGTCAAAAGCTGTACATTTTTGAGGTTTTTGCCAACTTCGGATAAGTGAGCGTTCATGTTAAGAGTTTTAACTATAAAATAATGTAAAGGACACTACAGCTATAGTTATTATGTAATGTAATAATTGATTATTGTTTTATTTAATTCCATAATTACTGAACTGAACCTCAGTACAAATAAATGAACACAAAATGATTTTTTTTTAATTTTTACTTATGTATTTTCAAGACATGTTTTTTATTACGCCGTCTAGTGATCATATATATATAAATAGTGATAATATATGTATAAATATTATATTGTAATGAATTTTCAAAAAATGTTTTTTCGTTACATTTACAATTAGTTGTTAATTCTGATTGATATTTTGAAAATTGAGTGAAAATCTATTATTTTGTTTCAGATATTATTGTATACATTGTAAAGTTAATATAATGCAATAATTTAGAAATTTAGTTGATTTGTAAAATATAGAATATATAATTATTAAATACAATTGTGTATAAAACAATTGTTAGCATTTAAATATTGAAGCCATTTTTACCGAACTACCCGTGAAGGAGATAATTTTTATTTTTCACAAATAGTTTATTTTGTAATAAAAAAATCGACTGTATATAGAAATTATTTTATTTTAGCGGTTAATTTTTTTAAGTATTCATGGAAATTATAAATCAGTTTTTAGCGGTAAAAGGGCTTGCAACTATGTAGCGTATTTTCGTTTTCTTTTCTAATTTTAATTGGTTTATTATTTTACATTTATTTGAGTACCTACTGCACCACTTTCTTCTTGATGAATCAAACTTAAGTCGCCTGTGAAGCTGTAATGTATTTTAGTTTACTTTTCTACTTATAATTGGTTTATTATTTTTAGTTTTATTTTCATACATTTTATTTGAGTACCTACTATATTCTTCATGAATCAAACTTAATGTCGTCGCTCACATATTAACTTGCTACTGCGCAATTCCTTGTGTTCACAGACGCCATAGAGTTTGATTAGGCCTGTACCTATCTTCTCTCCACATTCTAAAACTGTACTAAGTCTATATTAGTATAGGCCGAATCATACAAGTTGGCGGATGTGAAGTTAGCTACAAGTTGCGCAATATCCCGACTAAAGCTCAAAGTCAAAGTTCCTTTATTCCGTAGACATAACAATTGCACTTGGAATCGTCAAATAACAATGTTTGGAATACTTATCTACAATTACATACTACATTCGAACCAATTTATCAATTCTATTAATGTTACCAATGTTAAAAAATAAATAATGAATAACAAATTTAAAATCAATGTAAACTAACAAATGTCAACGACAACAGACATCAAATAGAATAACATTGATTATTATAGAAAATCACAGAGCTATTAATAGTGTTATGATGTTTATTTTAAGTGCTTTCCACACTAGATTTTTATCTCAAAGAGTTATCTTTGTGATAAGCATTTCAAAAATCTGAAGCGAACGCAGGATTTGAACCTTGCCCCTTCGGATCACTAGCCCGACGCTCTAACCAACTGAGCCAGCCCGCCTCCTACGCAAGCTTCAAATTTCTGAAGTGCTTACATTTCCCAACTTATAGCGTTGGTGGCGCCACCTGTGATACCCGTATTAGACAGGTTATCACTCAACTAGAAGTTATTA
Organism: Hypomecis punctinalis; assembly: GCA_949316475.1. Classification (NCBI taxonomy): domain Eukaryota; kingdom Metazoa; phylum Arthropoda; class Insecta; order Lepidoptera; family Geometridae; genus Hypomecis; species Hypomecis punctinalis. The sequence continues at coordinate 2,963,506 of OX438820.1, forward strand.
GAACTTCTAAAGATTGACGAGAGATGACGCACTGCTAAATCAATGTTATGATGTTATCACAGTTAGGGAACAAATATCAAGTTACGTTATTCAGCAATAGCATCGTCAAAGAATAAAAAATAGAAAATCACATAAAACTGCGCGTTGATTGGATATTGCGCAGTTTGTAGTTAACTTCACATCCGCCGATTTTTATGATTCGACCTATAGGTACTTATTTTATTTTAGCTATTGTTGCATTTCCAATAAATTTATTATACTTTTAAATTCTGCATTGTCTATGATATTTGAAATAAAAGACATTATCTACGCAGTTAGTCGCTACCAGTAATTCTTTTAGTGCTTGTAAAATTGTGAATATTGTTATTAATTATTATAGAAATAATGAATTAGTCGCCTAAATAATGTATGGATTTCATATCAAAAATTCAATAAATAAACGATGAAATAAGTGAACATTGTATTTTATTTATGTTTCTGACGGTGCGTACCAAAGTATCTAATCACGAGCATGAATTACATAAGTAAATATCTTTAGAATGCTGTAGGTATGTACCTACTTATAGCTGAAATTTGAGGATTTTCTACAGAACACTTGGCCCCGTGTGCACTTTGGCTCCCATTTCACATTTATGTTTTTGATGAGATATATTATATACATGTTATGAAACAGATAAACATTTTATTAATAATTTTGGTTCAACAATTATGCGTCAGTTTACATAGCTGGTAATAACCAGTTCACGAATACATATTAGGTACAAGAAGTACTAATTATTAATCAGTATAATTATGTAACAAAAATCACTCAATTAAATTAAATAACATTCAATACAATAAATCACAAACTTCCGTTCATAATTATACACGTTATATTTTCGTTCATTCGTCAATTGAGTAAAATGTTCTCGCATTGCTGTATGTATAACATGTTTCAGTAATGTGGACATAAAACGTGTTGTAATAAGTTAGGTACTTGTGTTACTTACTCTACGCAATCATAAGCCGGTTGCAGACCAATAGCACAGCCTGGACACTCCGCGGTTCTTCATACATCTCCTGTCTTACGCACAATACACAATATTTACTCACAGACACTTCACATACGCACGAACGCTACACGGGTATTTGTGTGCACAACGCCTAAGGTTGTCAACGACGACAACGACCATGTCGACCACGGAACAGCTCTCTTCTGTGATGTCGAATGAATTGTATTTCTGACTTACCAAGAAGTTTTGTAAGCACAAATACGAAATACCAACCGCTGCAGGATGGATGTTTGTTACTCTTTCATGCAAAAACTACTGAACGGATTGAAACTGCAATAATAATGCTTGTCTTTTGCGACAAATAGTAGTCAATAAAACAATATTAATAGTAAATCAAAATTCGAAACGAAATTAGCCATAATATATCTAATGTTATACAGTCATAATATACTTACAATAACCTACATACAATACATAACCCATAGGATAAACGAGCGAGTCGTCTATGGTACAGGGCAAGCAGATAATCCAGTAGGTAATTTAAAAGCCGGATAGTTCTGTACTGTACCAGCCTTTTTTTAAATAGTCCACTGCAGGACGTAGGCCTACCCACGAAGGGTGATTGAGCCATATCCACCACGCTGGCCCAGTGCGGGTTGGTGGATTCACATACGCCATCGAATTTCTTCTAAGGACGTAGGCAGGTTGCCTCACGATGTTTTCCTTCACCCAAAAGCCACAGTGGTGTGAAATTCCGTACATAAATTCCAAAGAACTCATTGGTACGGGACCGGGGATTCGAATCCACGACCTCACGATTGTAAGGCGGGTGTCACTACCTCTTGACCACCACGGCTAGCTCATAAAGCCGGATAGTGTCATCCCGGAAAAATGAATGGTTCCTTTAAGATAGCACGGGTGTAAGCTAGATTGAAATAAAACCAATAACATAATCAAATACAATTTATAATGCATGTCACTAGGTCAATAGTTAATATAAACGCAACACTTAACAATCTTAAGTCTTTGTACAAGGCAATTTTCTTGTTTATATTTAAACCACCTGTCGTGCGGTAGAATTTATACATTTCAGGATATCGTACTATTTCTTATAGATATTTCTTTACAATAAAATAGTTTTTGAAGTGAAACTTCTTATGCGACTTCCACCAAGGTTGCGTTAAACGTTTAACGCTTCCATAGAGGGGGTATGAAAGCACTGTTGCGTTAAACGTAAATCAATTTCTACCCCTTCTTATTTTCATTTCCACATTACGAACTTTCACTCCTCGCACTATCTTTATCTTTTTTAGCCAAAGCTCATCTGAGTTAGTTTTTACAAAAATGCACTAATTCGTAACATTTAAATTAGTACTTTTGTAGGGAAAACGTAGAAAGCGCCTTTATATGGTAATTCTTCGAGGCCGCCATTTCGTCTTATTTCTCTGTCCTATATTTTTTTCATATTTGAGTAATAAAGATGTATTGCAATTAAAGTTTATGTATGTATTTACATAGGATATTTATTCATAAGTTAATTATTTTATATTTCTTTATTACAGGCCACATCACACAAGTTGGCGGAAATGAAGTTAGGTACCAGCTGCGCTATCCGCTATCAGCTATATATCCAATCCTGACTGCAGCTCACACAAAGCCGCGCGTTGATTGGATGTTGCACAGCTTGTAGCTTACTTCATTTCTGCCAACTTGTGTGTCGAGGCCTATACTGAAATATGAAAAAAGTATAGAACAAAGTAATAAGAAAAAAAAATGGCAACCCTAAAATTAATAATAACTCTATAGCATTCCGGTTTGATTGGAGCCAACCGCCCAACTACGACTCAATCGTATCGTGTGTTAGATAGTCGGTGCAACTAGTCAACCGTAAGTCAGCATATTGTTAGAACGACTGTTTCATCAATAGGACGTCCACTACTGGACATAGGCCTATAAAGTAGGACTAAAAAGGTGTTGATGGACTATTGCAATCAATTGATTTACACTTACTAAGAATATCATATCTTTTTCTATTGCAATTTATTAGTTAGACAAAAACTAAGCTCTACACGCGCTCTAGACAATTTTTAACAGTACAAATTGCACGGTTAAACTGTGTCTTTTTTGACATCGTCTTTTTTGGTTGTGCGGTTGAAGTTTAACTAAAACTGTTACTTACTTCACAAAAATGTATAAATTCTCGCACACACTACATCCTTTTAAGACCATTTAGTTCACATAATTTCATAATTAAATTTATAATCTACAAAAGATACTTTTAAAATAATATATAGTTATTACAATACATATATTGGGTGTTAAAAAATAAGCGAACTATGAACGGAGTATTGAATAAAATGATAAAATAATTACGTAAAAATAAAATTAAACAATAAAATAATCTCGTAAGTACGTAGCGTTTTATCGATAAAATAGTTATATTGAGCTAATCAGGAATGCAAAAAATAAAATAAAAAAATGAAATACAAAATGCATAAAACTAATATACAATTTATAAGGGTTATTCAAAAAGCGTGTACCAAGTCGAAAGGAGGCGATTCAAACCATCATTTTTAACACAACTATGGGGCTACCTGGGATTCAAGAAAAAATACAGCTGTTCTTGACCGACAAACCGGAGAAGGTACTCAATTCAACGCGTATATATATATTTTTTTTATGTATAACCACGCATTTTTTCATAGAAGTTTGATTTCAATAATTCTTTTTTTATTGGGAAGTACACTTCGAAATTGGCCCCATTTAAATTTTACCGAATTCGGCCGAGCCATTTTTAATAAATCAACAATAATGTGAAAAATACTACATCGATCCGTGCGAAATATTCGCGAATTCTGTACACGGGTGAAGTCGGTCATGCTATTTTTTGCTAAAAATAATTATCACATATTTTGTCAATTTCAAATTGCATTTTTGTATAGGAAAGCAGATTATTTTCTCGAATTCTGATTGGTCCCCATAGTAAAAGTTGTTCATAATGATGGTATGAATCGCCTCCTTTAGACTTAGTACACGCTTTCTGAATAGCCCTGGTATTAATATGACAATAATTACTATTCAGTAAAATAAGGAGAGCGTATGAGTTAAAAATATGAAGATTCTGATGTCTCATGGCTGACAAGTATTGGCTTTTGAAGACCTTACTTTTACCCGAATTATTTCTACATGACAGAAATATTCTAGCATATTATTGTAATCATGATGACTAAAAAAATATAATAAGTCCGTCAGACAGACTTTCAAAAAATATTAGATATTTTTTCTTCTGTCAATTAAACAAAAAATGATAAAGATATAGCCCGTCAAAGTCCCACGTGACGTCAAGACACGTGATGACAAGTGCCATACAAATGTGTAGGCTTCTGTAACAGAGGTGACGTCACGACCCCCACTCCCAAACTTTGACAAGGAATATCTTTGTTATTTGTTGTTTGATTAACAAAAAAAAACACGTGTCCAATATTTTTTGATAATCTAACTCACTGACTAACTATAATAACGATATTTGAACCCAGTCATCTTTTTAGTCCAACTTTTACTATGAGACCAACTCTGTAAATGCAAAAAAATGGTTTTCTGTAAGATCGGTTCACAGACCATAATTTTAGGTGATAACGTCATAAGAAAACATTGTTGAATCAACAACTGAAACAAGCCGATCGTGCCTCTCTATCGCGTATTCAGCGCTCTCGCTTGCACGCTCGGCTCAGGCGGAACGTGTCATTACTTTCCTTCATAGATTTAAAGACGTTATCAAGTCAAATAAAATCATTTCATATTAAAACGTTAAAACTCTTGACAAAACAACAGCTGATTTTGTTTTTGTAATTTCAGGACTAGTCCCATAGTAAAAATTGGTCATAATGATATCCTGCTAGTCAAACATGCGACTACAAAAAGATTTATTTTCGATGTGTGAAAAAATGACAAATATACAGGGTTACAGGCTAAGACGACCTATTTCCGTTAAGCGTGTGTAGTTTACTACGTTTCTGACTGATTCGACTATGAAACACCATATCCTAAACCTCACAGTTTTCGAGATATTTGAATTCAAATACTTTTTATAAAAGGTTAATTTTACGGACAATATTGGGTAGTGAAATCATAAAACATTATTTTACATGTAAAAATCTAATAAAAATAATAATACGACTTACACGTTTCAAAATATCTGAGCTGATAGCCGAAAATTGGGAATTTTATAAATACCAATTTCAAATATCTGCTTTTTTTTAAATTTGTTAGTGTATTTCATAGTAAAATTAGTCAGAAACAAAGTAAACTACACACCCTTAACGGGAATAGGTCGACTTACCTTGTAACCCTGTATACTTTGCCATAACGCAGTCTAGTTTTGACACTTCGAAAGAAATATTTCGTGGCGCGCATCGTAGCCCGACTAAACTAGAATACGTCGTTCGTCTTGAAATAGGTATATTCCATTTATTCTCTAACAAAAAAACTCGAAGCACAATGTATGGAATATTCCACATGGAAGTAATTTTGAACGCTATGAAAATGTAAATTTAAAAAATATGAGAAAAAATACATCATAATTTATGAGAAAATGTTTCTTTATGAGAAATAATACTTTAAATTAATCCGTAACCACAAGTTTCTATCTTTTCTCACTCTTAATGGTGTATAAGCTCGCCAACTACAATTAAACGTTTATGCTAAATACATTTTTTTCTATTTCCACCACAGATTATCCCGTTTCGATACCGCATAATGTATTGAATGTTACAAATATCGAACCATTTCAGGAAAACATCGTAAGCGCCCTAAAATGCGAAATTTGTATTTTTATTGTAACCTCGTTCAAGCTGTTTTAAGCTTTAAAAACTCTTCTCCAGTTTACTATGTTTTTCCCGAAAAAGGCTCGATATGGATTGAAATTTGACATTCCTAGGTGCAAAATGTGGCATCACCCATTTAATCGAGATGATATTTCATACTTCTAACTAGTGCCGTATTAATCAATGCATCTCCTTTAGATTATCTCGACAGATCCCTCTCAAATTTCTGTGTATTTGAGTCTCTTGCAATCGTGTCTTTAATTCTGCAGGCGACGTAAATACATTGAAAAATCGAAAATGTATACTCCATCCAATTTACAAAATGCAGCATACCAAAAATATGTGAGTATCGACTAACTCCTATATTCCTCATAGGAAACAAATCCAAATTTGTTACAATTTAGTTAAATTTGATATAAATCAACTTGTCATTGTATTCACGCCGTATACGAAATTAATCTTGACATTGGAACAATCTGTCAAAACAATCTTACAATACGGTATCTATTAGGGATAATCTGTGACGTAGAATTCACAATAAAGTCAAACCTATTTGGAAGCTATTTTACTATAATTTTGGTGCAGTAAAAAACCCTTGTGCAAAATAAATGCATTAAAGTAAGACAAGGACACAAGATAACCTATGCAATATGTAGAAATGAGACAAATGCTTATTTTGAGCTGTTCGCAACCAGTCTTAAGCGAGTATTATTACACTACACTATACGCAGGGACCCTTTTATAAATTAGGACGATGAAAGCTGAGAAAAACGAGAGATAATAAAGTACGAATACCCTTACTACAGGGCCCTACATATCGCGTAGTGTAATAGAGATTTTACTGTAATTTCAGACTAAAGGTCAAATTTCGCGCTAAGATCGAGACATTTCTACTTGTATTATGAAATATAAGTGATGTTCTTTTTGATTTTTAAAATGATAAAATCTAGCTACTAATGTTTTAGAAGAGGCATAATTGGTTAAATAATCATTATAATTAGTCCGTGAATTAGATTGTGAAAAAATATTGAACACGTATTTTTTGTCAGTAAAACAACAAATGGCAAAGATAAACCTTGCCAAAGTTTAGGAATGGGGTCGACGTCACGTCTCTCACGAAAGTCTATACATTTGTGTAACACTCGTGACGTCACGAGGAACTTTAAAAGGCTATATCTTCACCAATTTTTATTTAATTGACCAAAGAAAAAACACGTGTCTAATATTTTTTAATAATCTATCTGACAGACTATAAATATATGTTTTAGTCATCGTGCCTATTATTGGGTTATTTTTTATATCGTATAATGGATTAATGTTATATTATTTGAACTATTCGTTGTTTTATTGAGATGTCATTTTGTGACATTTTGTTAGTTGTATAATTGTTAATGGTTGGATATTTTTTTGAGGGATTTCGGTACTTTGTACTGAACAAAATTACCTATTAGTAAATGTTTTTCTTTTAAAGGTAAATGCTGGTACAGGTCGAATGCATGCAATATCACCTTCCTACATATTTTTGTTAATGTTTGGAAGTATGTTAGACATTGTATTAATATAAACATTGGTATGGATACCTTAAAAACAGCGTGTAATGTGAATGTCGAAGTTTTTAGGGTTATCCAGAACTGGTGTACTAAGACCATAGAATTAGAACTAAAGTAACTTACTAAATGTTGCTCAAATAAAAACTATGTTACTGCTGTCTTTTTCATATCTGGTTATACAGCATACGCGAGAGTGAGTGGAAAAAGAAAAACGCAATGTCTGTTGCATACGTCAAAATCACCAGTTGGAATGTCAAAATGGTTAAAAGTGGTTCCACATTGTCTTTTGCGATATGATCGGAAAGGTGACGTCCACAAGTGGTATATTATTCAGAGAAAAATCAAACCAAGACGATATATACATCATTTGAAAGCTTGTTATATGGGCTTCCCAAAAATATTTAATTTAGATTTTTTCACCCCTCCAATTTTTTTTTAATGCGAAGAATAACAATACAGCTTATTACTTTTTCTAGTTTAGCAGTAATAAAGTGCTTCTTTCGTTATTTTACTTGCATTCGTAGCCGATTCTTCCACATTCATCGCTTAATTTGCTAAAATTAAAAATTATAACATACCAGTGTGACCAGTTAGTAGGTACGTGACAAACAAACACTTTAAAAGTGTGTCTAATTAGTAAAAATGCTTTTATTTAACAATTTGGCGGTTACTTAATCAGGGTTGCTAGAGATAAACTACTTATTGAGCCAAATATATTTATTTATCCTAATAAATTCAAAATTAATTTTAAAAAAATCGGAGGGCTCTTTTTAGGATGTAATCGACTCAGAAAAATATGAACTTTCTCGAAATGTAACGAGTGTTGTGGTTAGAATTTTTGATTATGATTATACCAGCCTCCATACATTTTGTGGACGTGTCCTTTGAACCCTTTAGTTCCAGTAAGAAGGTTCAAATCTCTTATCACTTTACCTTCCTACTTTTTTCCTTTTTGAATTTGGACACCCGAGATAGCTCAATGCCCTTCGAAATTACGTAAGTTCAAGCGTATGTGCATCTTTTTCTAACACCTTTTAAATTTCATATTTAAAGTGGGATGAAGTAATGTTTATCTCTTGCTATTTTAGTACGGTTTCAGTTACTTTAGTTCTAATTCTATGACTAAGACGAAATGACACGATTCAGAACATCATCCAGTATGCTGAGTGTGAGTTTTGTAGTAAACATGACGCGCTCTTCGGCGAGCGCGTAAGCATGTAATTTGTATGAAGAAATGTACAGCGCCACTAGCGGCGCGTTTTTGAAACAACAAGTTCATACAAGTTACATGCTTACGCGCTCGCCGAGGAGCGCGTCATGTTTACGACAAAACTCACACTCAGCATACAGGACAGGGTTGCAATTTTATGAAACAGTTGATTTTTGGGTTGGCGTCATAGCGAGAGTTGTTCAAAAGATGATTTTAATCACCCCCTTTCGGCTCAGAACAGGAAGCAGATAACTCTATATGGTTGTATTATAGAAGCAGCGATGTGAGTGGTGGGTGATGTGGGTCATATGTTCAGTCAGCCTTCCTCGGCCTGCGTTTGCGCACCTCGGGCTGCGCGCGCGGCTCGGAGTCCCCCGCGCCCGCGGGCGACGAGTCAGACTGGAAATTAAAAAATAAAACATAAATACCGAAATTCAAAATAAAGAAAGTGCTCGGTTACAAGCATTAATTAGGTGGCATAACGTCGAGATTCGAGAACACGGGACATTATGAATAGGGTATTTGACTAGTTTTTGGAAATCGTTTTAAATTATTCGTTAGTACATACTAAGCACTGTATTAACAATGAAAATCAGTGTTAAAGATCCCACCAAAAACGACATTCTGTAATGGCGCTGGTCTTTGACGTCACTCACTAGTAAATAACGTTAGTTAATACTGGAAACTATAGTCGTTAAGACTATCCCTACACGTGAGTTCAGTCCCGTTATATATAGTATAAAATGTGTGAAAACCACGTTATTTCCATAGTAAAATACGCTAGTTCACATCTAAAAATTAACAAAAAATACTTTAAAAGTAACCTACAGATCCAATAATATATTATGACTCCGAAATAACAAATAACACAAACAACAGTCAATCGAGAAATTCTTGTTTACCAGCACGTGACGTCACCAGAGTTGCCGCCCTTCTTAGAGCGTTTACATCACAGATAAAATATCAAAAAAATATATTATTTTATTTCGTTCGATTTGCGAAAATCCTACTAATATTATAAACGCGAAAGTTTGTGAGGATGAATGGATGGATGTATAGATGTTTGTTACTCTTTCACGCAAAAACTACTGAACGGATTGAGATGAAACTTTGCAATGATATAGCTTATATATCAGAATAACACATAGGCTATAAATTATAATCATATATTGCGTATGCGGGCGAAGCCGCGGGCAAAAACTAGTTAGACATATTTTAGATTAAATAAAGTGAAATATGTCTTTTTCAGGCTATTATCTGTATGGGTTACCAAAATTAATAGAATATTTTCAATGTTGTCAAATAGCCTATTACATAATGTAAATATCTAAGTCGGTATGTATGACGGCGCTTGGACATTTTTTAACTACTTTTATTTAGGGACTGTGGCTCTGTAGATATTTGTTCGAAGATTGATGTACACAATGTTGGTGAACTGAAATAAATATCTATCAATTTTTTTGTTTTATTTCGTGCACACTACTGCTTGGTACTTACATCGCTGGGCGAGTTCTTTTCAGCATCACTGTCGTTTTCATTAACAGCGTCGTCCACAATATCTTCATTCAAAATCTCCTGGAAACGAATAAATTACACATTTTGTATTATATTATTTTTTTCGGTGAAAGAGAACATCGTGAGGAAACCTGCATACGTCCGTAGAAGAAATTCGATGGCGTATTTGATTCCACCAACCAGTCCAGTACTGTACTGTATCAGCCTTTTTAATAGTCCACTGCAGGACGTAGGCCTACCCACGGAGGGTGGTTGGGCCATATCCACCACGCTGGCCCAGTGCGGGTTGGTGGATTCACATACGCCATCGAATTTCTTCTACTGGCGTATGCAGGTTGCCTCACGATGTTTTCCTTCACCGAAAAGCCAGCGGTGTTAAATTCCGTACATAAATTCTAAAGAACTCATTGGTACGGGACCTGGATTTGAACCCACGACCTCACGATTGTAAGGCGAGTGTCATTACCTCTAGACCACCACGGCTTACAGCACTATGTCCAGTACTCATACATATACTCTTATAGGCAAATTATAATTTACACGTCATTTTTCAAAAAAATTCAACATAAATGCTATTGAAACTTTCTTTTTGTGATAAACATTTCAAAAATTGACGCGTTCGTAGGATTTGAACCTGCATCCTCTGGGATTCCGGCCCAGATGCTTTGTCCAATTAAGCTAAAACGCTGTCTGCGAAGGCGCTGAATAAGTGAGTGTTTTGAAATGTTTGTCACAAAAAGAAAGTTTCTATACACCTAGTGTGTGAAGCACGATAAAAATCATTTCATTATTAAGCAATGCGTCATTTCTCGTTAATGGTAAGAAGTTCTAATAATTTCACATTAAGTGACTAACTGATTTAAAGCAGTTCTCACAGATGGCGCTTCCAACAATGTAGTAGTTGGTAAAATATGATAAAACACTTTCACTAATTCGACGCCTTCGCAGAAAGCGTTTCTAGCTTAATTGGACAAAGCATCTCAGCCGGAATCCCAGAGAGATGCAGGTTCAAATCCTACGAACGCGTCAATTTTTAAAATGTTTATCACAAAAAGAAAGTTTCTATACACCTAGTGCGTGAAGCACGATAAAAATAATTTCATAAATGCTATAATTACAATATGGCCAATAGTGGCTGAGAAGATAATTACCTGATCATCATCAGATTTCTCCTTGGCATCGTGGTCTCCTTTGGCCAGCCGATCAGCTTCAGCTTTTGGGATGAAGAGTTTGTCGGAGCGACGCGGCGGGTACAGCAGGTCTATTACGCACACGAGCAACTGAAATAAATAAATATAATATATTTAAATAAATATAATATAATAAATATGAATATAATATAATAAATATTGGGTTGACTATCGAAAGGCCTACGATAGCATGTCACACGAGTGGATACTCAAAGCACTCGACATCTATAAATGCCCACCTGCTATCAAAAGGTTCCTCGAGATAGTCATGCCTACATGGAATGTTGTCATGACAGCTCGCGGCACAAACGCGTCTGTAACCACCGACCCCATATACATCCGCCGAGGAATATTCCAAGGCGATTCACTATCACCAATAATATTCTGCATGGGAGTCAATCCGATCTCTCAAATACTCAACAAGTACGAATTCAAAGGATACCAACTGAAAGATGAAACAACAATAAACCACTTGCTGTATATGGACGACCTGAAAATATACGCCAACAATAAAACCAACCTCAAAGTACTCATTGACAGCACAGAAATATTCACTAGGGATATAGGCATGGAGTTCGGACTTAATAAGTGCAACGTTTTACATCTGGCAAACGGTAGAAGAAAAGATGCCCAAGGAGAGGACCATATCCTGCTGAGTGGTGAAGAATTCAGACATCTAGGAATGAATGACACATACAAATACCTGGGCATTAATGAGGCAGGCAAAATAAACCACGAAGAAGTCCGACAACACGTACTAAAAGAATATTACCGACGAATCCGAAATTTAACAGAATCTCACTTAAATGCGCGAAATCTCTTTAGGGCAATAAACATATACGCAGTTCCGGTATTATTATACACTTTCGGCATAATCAACTACAAAACTTCAGACCTTCAGAAAATAGATGTTAGGACTAGAAAACTTTTAGCCATGAACAAAAAACACCAACAGAAAGCAGATGTAGAACGATTGTACCTACCAATAGACGAAGGAGGAAGAGGCCTAACCAGCATAGAAACACTACATAAAACGCAAATAATTAAATATAAAGCATACTTAGAGACCGAAAAAGATCACATACTGAGAGCAATAGTAGAGCACGATAAAAACAAAGATAAATATTCAATATTCAAAGAAACACAAGCAAATCTAGAAGAGATAGGACTACGAAGACACGAAAAATATACGGATAAAGAACTTAAACATGCGATAATTAAAGATAGGATAAACAAAATAAAATCCAAACCGCTTCACGGACAGTTTTATAAGAGCGTATTAGAAAAAGAAAACATAGATAAGGAACAATCATTCAGGTGGCTTAAAAAACAACCGGTATCTCCCTCATTAGAATCATCCATATTTGCAATTCAGGACCAAGCAGTAATGACTAGACAGCACGAACGGGACATTATGAAAAAACCAGTAGATGGTAAGTGCCGGCTTTGCCAAGTCAAAGATGAGACCACGCAACATATAATTTCTGGATGCGAAAAGCTGGCAGGCACTTACTACACCAAACGACACAACAATATAGTACAGTACATCTTCTGGGCATTAGCCAAAAAGCACAATTTCTCAGTCTCCAACTTGTGGTGGCAAGAACACCTAACGCAGCCACAGGTAAAGGAGAATGAGAGTGCTAAGCTAATGTGGGAGATACCGATCCAAACAGACGTTACAATAGTTCACAACAGACCGGACATAATATACATTGACAAAGCAGCAAACAAAACATACCTCATAGACATCACGGTACCATCAGATTACAACATAGGAGCAAAAGAAATAGAAAAACTCAGCAAATACCACCCACTCAGACAAGAAATAGCCAGGTTATGGAAAACATCCACAGAAGTCATACCCATAGTAATAGGAGCCACCGGAGTAATAGCCAAATCACTTCACAGATACTGCACAAAATTAGACGCTAACATTAACACCAACATCATTCAGAAACAGGCAGCCATCCACACATCCACAATACTCAGCAAAACGCTAGGGGACACAGTTTTTGTTCAAGGGGGAACTGAACCACCCTTTCCCTGAGGGTCTCGGGGCGGGAGTTCAGTAAACCGAGCCAAAAAGCTCGAGTAGAGGAAAACCTCATTAACTCATAATAAATATGAATATTATTCATATTTATTTGCTTCCACAATGTTATAAAATGATAGTAAAAACTTAAAATAGATAGACAGACAGATTATTGTACTATACTGTACCAGCCTTTTTAATAGTCCACTGCAGGACGTAGGCCTACCATCGGATTCCTTCTACGGTTGATGCAGGTTGCCTCACGATGTTTTCCTTCACCGAAAACCCAATGATGTGAAATTCCGTACATAAGTTCCAAAGAAACTCATTGGTACGGGATCGGGATTTGAACCCACTACCTCACGATTGCAGGTCGGGCGTTACTACCACTAGACAACCACGGCTTCAAATTAATAAAAATAATTGAAATTCTTTATTGACACACCGAAATTTAAATAAACAGGAAAACTTAGACTAGGAACTTATAGTAAGTGTTACAATCGGCAGCCTTATCGCTAAAAGCAATTTCTTCCAGGCAACCGTTACTTGTGAAGGATTAATTTAAAGGTTTAGGCGACGGGGTGAGTATGAAAGTGATATATGTATATACTCGTAACTGAGAAGTTTTTCTTTTGCTCAACTGCAAGAGTCCATAGATATACGTATACAGTTTAAATTTCAACTCGATATCTTTACGTGTTCCCGAGATAAAGAGTCTTAACATACACACAGACGGACAGACGGACAACAAAGTGATCCTATAAGGGTTCCGTTTTTTCCATTTGAGGTACGAAACCCTAAAAACACGTTTCTGGTTTCCCCTTAAATATTTATTTTTATAGCTATCTACCCCGTATAGATAATAAGTAAAAACATTCAGACACAGAACAAACATCTATGTTCATCACAAAAACGCTTACCCTGGGTGGGAATTGAACCCTTGACATATTATTCAGGGTCACTAACCATTCAAGCATTGAGAAAGTTAAAAATGTGGTAGGTATAAAATTTAAAACTGAATCAAACTTATTGGCGGCTGTGAAGTTAGCTACAAGCTGCGCAATATCCAATCCTAACTGGAGCTCACATGAAGCTACGCGATTGGGTTTCACGCAAGTTTTAGCTAACTAACACATTTTTACTTTAATGAGCTTAGTTTGGGTCTCATCGAAATATCTTGTATACCTAGAATACATTTATGTAAACACTTAGCGTACTAGAGTTAGTAATCCGTTATTTTGTGTACTCTCACTCTGTATTTAAATTTAAGGTACTGTGTTCTATGTATGATTATTTTCTGTGAAATAAATATTCTATTCTATTCTATTCTATAACTTTACATCCGCCGATTTGAATGAATCGACCTATAGTTTAGAAGTATAATATTGTAACGTCTTCAAAATATATAAAAAATCTGAGAGCAAATATAAAAATCAAGAGAGAATGTTGTGAACAAACAAGTGAAGCCAACCTAAACTACGCCTCGCCGTATACAGACAATTACACACACATGCACGAACAACGAAACTACGCCTTGGCTTGACAGCCGAACTATGGCGGCGAAAACCGACGCACTCACACATGTATAAAAAACGTGCCTCACTTGACTGTTCAACGACGTTCCCTCTTGATTTTTTTATTTGCTCTGAGAGTAAAATTGTATTCAATCGAAAGACAAATGCAATTATGTTTGTTATTAACATCTCTCTGGCTCATGCCACAGGAAACCCTGACCAAAATTTTTATTTTTTATTTAACCTGTACTGTCCCACTGCTGGGCAAAGGTCTCCCTCAATTCCTTCCATTCCTTTCTGTTCTTTGCTACCTCCGTCCAATCCTTTTGAAACCTCTCGATTTCGTCGCGCCGTCGTGTGGGAGGACGGCCTCGGGGTCGACTGGTCAGAGGAGCCCACTCCGTTGAGACCCTTGCCCATCTGTCTGGGTGCATACGACTCGCGTGTCCCGCCCACTCCCATTTGAGCTTTGCAGATTAGAGTCCAACGTCGCTCACGCCTGTCATGGAACGCAGGGTGGTGTTTCGGACGCGATCTACTCTTGTAATACCAAGTATACTGCGTTCTTCGGCTCTTTGGCAAACCTGGAGGCGAGACTTCTGAACATTGGTGAGCGACCACGTCTGTGCAGCGTACGTTAGGATGGGCAGGATACACATGTCGATGAGTTTTCGTTTCAGGGAGATTGGTAGATCTCCCTTCATTAGCGATTTTATGGACCAGAAGCTCTTCCAGGCATTGTCTATGCGACGACTGATCTCTTTGTCTTGCCTGTTGTGGAAAGATACTATCTGGCCCAAGTATGTGTACTCATCGACATAGTGTATTGTTTGACCATCGACCTCGACCCTACGCTTCGTGCTATTCGTCATAAGTTGGGTTTTAGACCAGTTCGTTTGAAGTCCCACTCCCAGGCTTGCTCTGCCAAGGTCTTGGGGCATGCTTTCCAGTTCAGGCGCTGATGAAAAAAATTAAATACCATTTAAAAAAAACTGTATATAGTAAAAATTGTAAGCCAACTTACCAATCCCAGCAGTGCTCCAATAAAGATGGTGGCCACGGCAAATATGAGGTAGGAGCCCCACGTGGGCAGACCGTACTGCTCCATCAACATGTTGTGCACGCTCTGGAATTGCATCAATATTGGTTTAGCCATATTATATAGGAAGACTGGCTTTTCCGCGGCTCCGCCCGCGTGGTATTCTGTCTTTTGTGCTATCCCACAGGAACCTTTTATTTTTTCTAGATAAAAAGTTTGAACTACATCCATGCCAAAAATCAAGTCAATCCGTGGCTCCGTTGCTGCGTGAAAGAGGAACAAACCAACAAACTTTTCGAATTTATAATATTAGTATGATGAAGCATGATAGTATGATGATACTAAGAATATAAGAAAGACAAAAGTGAATAGGCAGGGTCGGATTATCGGATCCCTAAGGCAAATAAGGCAACTACCTAGGAGCCCCGTATACTCCGTGTAGGCACCAAGAAGAAAGGCGGACAAATGCGAGTTAGGCTCGCCCACCGAGGGTTCCGTACAAATTCCGAAAATTGCACAAAACCGGGAACTAAGTTAAAATCTTTGTGAACGGGCTCAAAAACTTATATTGCCTAGGGGTCCTGTCACGGTTAATCCAGCACTGTGAATAGGTATCTTCTAGGTCTGGCGAGTTGGAGGCCAAATGTAGCCTTTTTTTGAATAAAAAAACATTTAGAGTTGCACTTCGGGAGTGCCGGCAGAAGTGAAAACTTGAACATATATGGAAAGTTTTAAGCAACTTTGACAAAAGTTCATCGCTCTTATCTCAATAAACCGACTCTAGACCCAAGTGGGCCGCTGCAGGATAAACCAAGCCAAGTGGGGATTTTACTAAGGAAATTAACGTGGTTTTCACACATTTTATACTATATATCGATTCCGATGCACAGCACTTCATCAGATTTGACAGAGCGAAGGTGCTAGCGCGAGAGAAGTTTTTCGTGCCCCGTAAAGTTAGGGAGGCTATTGAGATTAGCAGACGCCCTAACTTCAATAGAGACGGGGGATGGATACTGCCACCGACGTGGAAACCGTGTCTTCAGGGATCCAAAGGACTTAACCGTGGAACTGGTGGAGACATAGTGAGCTCAGTGTGCTGGAGTATCCCCGACGTATACCAGGATACCGACGAAGAGGATCTTCAGTGCGCGCCGACACAACAATCCTCTCTACCCGCCTCCGCCCCACCACCGCAACCGCTGTCATCGCGACCCGCAGCCCGCAGTGCATTGCGAGACGGCTCCGCGTGCTAGCACTCGCCAACTTGAGAAAGGTCGCCGAATGCGACCGAAGCTATAGTCGTTACGACTATCCCTACACGTGAGTTTAGTCCCGTTATATATAGTATAAAACAAGTGGGGATTTTCGGATGCTAACAGGGTACAGTGTACTTGCGGAGCCCCTGAGCAGAGCATGGATCACCTGCTTATATGCCCACAGTGTCTAAGTGTACACGATGTAAGATCTACACCGGGCTACACCCTGCAGGCTCGCAGTGGCCAAATACTTGGAAAAAATAATTTAACTATTTTGAACAATTGACACGACGAAGAAGAATACATGGCTAAGTACTTACTCTTAGTGCTTGGCTGAGTTTGAAGAACTCGGCGACGAGGGTCATCTGCAGCGAGTCAGGAGCCTTCCACGAGGAAACAGGCTCGGTCTGCTTCCAGCGCTGCTGCTCCACGAAGCTCAGCATGGAATCCGCGTCGCGAGGACCCTTGTACTGGCGGAACTCACCGTCTTTCACACTAGAACACAAATTGATAAAACATAGTGCGTGGAGTCCCTCCGCGCGGAAGAAGTGGTGGTCTAGACAGCCGTGGTGGTCTAGAGGTAGTGACACCTTACAATCGTGAGGTCGTGGGTTCGAATCCCCGGTCCCGTACCAATGAGTTCTTTGGAATTTATGTACGGAATTTCACACCACTGGCTTTTCGGTGAAGGAAAACATCGTGAGGCAACCTGAGAAATTCGATGGCGTATGTGAATCTACTAACCCGCACTGGGCCAGCGTGGTGGATCCCCCTTCGTGGCTAGGCTTACGTCCTGCAGTGGACTATTAAAATGGCTGGTACAGTGTATACTGATGTGCCTATATCAAGCAGAGTCGAATAAAATTAGTATTTATCTGTCAAGGATTTTTTTCCTTCTTTATCCACAGGTCCAGGCTATTCTTAAATGTGTTTATAGTTCTTGCTGAGATTACATCCTCAGGTAACCTGTTCCAATTGTAGAGAATGTGGTGTGCAGTGTGCAGTGTTTGGTGGTGTGTGTTTTGTTAGTATAACTTACTGGAATATAGTAGGCAGTGCAGTAACCACGAAGCGCCCACTCAGCCCTGGTGACTTGGTGACGTCCACCGCACCAGTCTTCAGCTCCAGGTGCTTCCTCACGGCGCGGGAGGACAGGTCCTTCCACGCTGGCGCCAGGTTGTTGCACGCTGGGCACCAGGGGGCGTAGCTGTGGAATTACAACAGCAAAACTAAAAATATACATTCAAAATAACTAAGGAAAAAATTTAATAATTATGAAATAAGACATGTTTACAAATGCTACGCGCGCTGCGCAACCACTAAAGGCCAACAGCAGAATTTGGGAACAGACCAAATAAAAAACTGGACAAGTGCGAGTCAGGCTCGCACACCGAGGGTTTTCTACAAATCCAGAAAATTTCACAAAATTGAGAAGTAAGTTGTTAAAATCTCTATACTATACGAGTATAACCATCGACAAAAAAGTTTTTTTTTTTTCACTTTTCTCGTCATACATCGAAATTTACTGAAAATGTTAAAATAATTAAAAACATGTTTTAGCATGTGCTAATGAAGTTCTTTCATATGATACCTTACATGATACGATTAACTCACTTTGAATTAAAAAAAAATAAGACAGAACGTCGTGAACAGACAATTAAGGCCGGTTTTTTATACATGTGGCGAGTGCGTCGGTGTTGCGCCGCCATAGTTCGACTGATCCAGGGCGCAGTTTCCTTGACTGTGTCTGGACACGTCGAGGCGTAGTTTAGTTTTTCACAATTTTCGGTCTTGATTTTTTTTTTTACTATGGAAATTAACGTGGTTTTCACACATTTTATGAATATACTATATTCTCTTTGTACTATATATAACGGGACAAAACTTACGTGTACGAATAGTCGTAACAATAGCTATAGTTTCGGTCGCGTTTGGCGACCTTTCTCAAGTTGGCGTGTGCTAGCACGCGGAGCCGTCTCGCAATGCACTGCACTATACAGTGCCTTGCGCTCCGCGTGCTAGCACTCGCCAACTTGAGAAAGGTCGCCGAACGCGACCGAAACTATAATTTTTTCTTGGTCTGAGCTAAGTACTAATAATAAATATTTTGGGACATCTTACACACGGCGGTCTGACCCCAAACTAAGCAAAGCTTGTGATATGGCTGCCAGAGACTGATATACTACATATACATATTTTTAAATACATACTTTTAATAGATAGTACCTAAATAACACCCAGACACAGAGCAAACACCAATGTTCATCACATAAATGTTTGCCCTGGGTGGGGATTGAACCCACGCCTCTTTGATCCAGAAGTCAGGTTCACTAACCACTGAGCCACCGAGTCGGTCGAGGTCAGTCAGTTATAGTAGAAAGGTAAGAGATGTTTTTACAAATATTTTGACATGCTTAATTTCGATTTTATTGGATGTTAAAAAAATGTTATGCTTTGCTAATTATGTTTTGGTTATACTATGACTTAATGAAATGGCTTTTTATTTTATTATTGTGAGGTTGATTAGTGGTGTAATTAGGTATAGGCCACGCCACATAAGTTGGCGGATGTGAAGTTAACTACAAGCTGCGCAATATCCAACCTAATTGAAGCTCATATAAAGCTGCGCGTGGATTGGCTATTGTACAACTTGTAGCTAACTTCACATCCGCCAACTTCTGTGACGCGGCCTATAGCATAACTTTGTTTCAAACATGAGGAAAATAATTTATAAATGCATTTTAAGCAACATACAAATTACAATCCATTTTTTGATAAAATTATTGAACCTACATATGTGTGTGATGTAGGATACATGTTCCTACATTCACACATACATTCTGTTCCTAAGTGTATTTGTTTATCAGTTATGGTAAGCCAAAGTCACCTCAGGAATGTACCTATAGTATTGTGTAAGCAAGGTAGATAAGCAAAACAAGAACCAGTTATTAATTCAATTTACCGATTGCCATTTACTTGATGCTTGATAAATATCAGCTATAAAAAATGAAATAATTTAATGTTTTCGCAGCTTGTGGCTAACTTCATTTCCGCCAACTTTAACATCTTGGTTATCTTTAACAAAAATTGTTAAAGATAACCAAGATGTTACCATAGTAAGGATATCGAAGAGTGGGGTCTTCTGACACAGGTACGAGGTGCATTCAATAAGTACCTAGCCTCATCGCCAGAGGGCGCTGTAGTTTCAAAAGAGTTTTACCACAGTGTAGCACATTTTTTAATTATTTTTTCATTCAATTTTCATTCCAATCCCTTCATTTGTTTTAATTTGACAACTTATGGAAGCAAACGTATCGATCGGTTTTACAAAAATGGAAAAAGAGCAATATCGTTCGGTGATTAGATTCCTATTTTTGGAAGGGAAAACGCGCATCGAAATCAAAGAGCGCTTGGATGCTGTGTACGGTGACTCTTCTCCATCGATGGCCACCGTCAATAATTGGTTCAACGAGTTTGCACGTGGTCGTACGTCGGTTTTTGATGAACCACGTCCAGGTGCACCGAAAACAGCTGCTACGGATGAAAACATTAAAAAATCCATGATCTCGTATTGGCAGATCGCCGATTGAAGGTTCGGGAGCTAGCTGGGACTGTAGGCATTTCAGAAGGAACAGTGTATCATATTCTTCACGAGGAACTCGGCATGAGAAAGCTGTCGGCGCGATGGGTGCCGCGTTTACTCACACCGGAAAACAAGTGCAACCGTGAGACCACATCGGAGACGTGTTTGGCGCTGTTTAAGCGGAATCCAGCGGAGTTTTTGCGTCGTTTTGTGACCGTCGATGAAACCTGGATCCACTGGTACACACCAGAGACCAAGGAGCAATCAAAACAATGGATCCAGACCGGGGAACGTGCTCCAAAGAAGGCGAAAACTGTAAAATCGGCCGGAAAAGTTATGGCCACCGATTTCTGGGATTCACAAGGTGTGATCTACATCGATTACCTCGAGAAGGGTAAAACAATTACAGGGCTTTACTATGCCGATTTGTTGGGCCGATTCGACGCCGAATTAAAGAAAAAACGTCCCCATCTGGCGAAGAAAAAAGTGCTGTTTCACCACGACAACGCACCGGTTCACACGTCTGCCGTTGCCATGGCCAAATTGGTCGAATTACGCTACGAATTGCTGCCCCATCCACCGTATTCTCCAGATTTGGCCCCTTGTGACTTCTTTCTGTTTCCTAATCTGAAAAAATCTCTCGCCGGGAATAGATATGGATCAAATGAGGAGGTCATCGCCGCCACGGAGGCCTATTTTGCAGAGTTTGACAAAAACTATTTTTCGGACGGGTTAAAAAAGTTGGAGCATCGCTGGGCTAAGTGTATCGAACTAAAAGGAGACTATGTTGAAAAATAAATTGCCACTTTTCCAAAATTTTCGTTTACTTTTTGTAGGCTAAGTATTTATTGAATGACCCTCGTATTTTTATACCTAATAGAATGCCTCAATCTACAGTAATTTAAGAAATTATTGGTTACAGATATAAAAACTATTTTTTTTTTAAATGTTTTTTTTTAACTTGTGTTACGCGGCCTATACATAGATTTGTAACGATTTATAATTTCCTAAAGGTGGATCACAGATTTGTAATAGATGGGTCATTAGCCGAGACAACTTTGGGAATTACTGGTCTAGAGAAATACCCTAGATAGGTCTCAGCTATAGAACGCCTATGTATACAGTATCAGATCAGATTAAATAAGGATTTTAATAGCTACTTCTCAAGGCTTCCATGATGTCATGTGCTCATGTCATTGTATGACACACTACTTGGGGCATATGACTAAACATCCATTATTTTATACATTCATGATGTTTATGTAACAGCTGCACCAATGGGCTTGGCTACTGTTTTGAAACATTGTTTAAGTAGGTGTCACATTCAAAATATAACCAATTCTCTGGGATTCAATGAATAACCGATACCTACCTTGATAAAAGGCAGTGTAATAAGAGTTATGCAGTAATAAGACATTGCTGGTGAAATGTGTAGGATTATTAAGACCGCAGGAACGCACTGGATGCAGGCAGCTTCCAACCGGCCTTATCGGAAATCCTTGGGGGAGGCTTATGTCCAGCAGTGGGCGTCCTATGCCTGATAATGATAATGATGATGATGATGAAATGTGTAACGGCCACTCACTAAACTTTTTCTGAGATAGTGAATGTCTTTTTCTGACATCAAAGAATTGCCACGTTTGTTCAGAAAGACTTGGCTGATATCACTGAAGCACAGAGTGTATGTTGCCCACCTTGACCTACAGTGCTCAAACTTGGACATTGACTGATGCTCAGAGGTTCAAGCTTGGGGTTTGCCAAAGGACAATGGAGCACAGTATGATAGGCATCAAGAGGATAGATAAAGTTTAAAACACTATACTGCATTCCATCACAGTACACTAGGTACACAATAACACATACTAATAAAATAAAATGGGATTGGGCGGGTCATGTGGTTCGTTAGCACCCTGAGAGATGGGCCAGTATCGTCACATAGTGGGTACCGGAGGGCAGATGAAGGCAGAGAAGGCCTAAAAACGTTGGTGTGACGATCTTGACACATTACAGGAAAGGTGGTGGGATTTGGATGCAGAATGCGATAAATGGAAGGAAGTCTGGGAAACCTTTGCCCAGAAGTGGGACAGCATTGGCTGAGAAAATAAAATAAATTCAGGTAACAAATAAAAGGACAGGATTTTTTTATTTGTGGGCCCTATGAGCAAAATAGGCATATGCATACTACCAGCATGCCCTTAATACTGTGAACAAAGTCTAATTTTACCATCATTTATCAATCAATAGTTTAACCATAGTGAGATCAGAGCCTATAGTCCAGGTTTTGCGTAGTTTACTTAAACTTTTGCGATCGCGTGTGGCTTCATTCATACATTGTGGAAAGTTCATTCTTATTTCTGCCAGGGGCGCAATACGAAAACGTATAGAGCCATACGGAAACAGCTGTAGTTTCAATTTACGCGTAAACCTGGCCTAACCCCACAGTATGTTATGTAGAATTTTAGTTTAGCCCGAGATGTTGGGCAGGTAATACAGGGTTATCTGCTTACCCTATACTAAGCCGAAAGGAGATGATTCAGACCATCATTACGAACAACTTTTAAAAAATCAAAACAAACACATCTACTACTCCATACAAAATTGCAAAACAGAATCGACAAAATGTGTAAAACAGCTGATTTCTTTCTCGAATTGCGGGTCGGCTCCATGGTAAAAGTTGTTCATAATGATGATCTGAATCACCTCCTTTCGAGTTAGTACACCAGTTCGGGATAGCCCAGTGTTTACTAAGTGCTTATGTACATGACTTATGCAGACTCCTGATAAAACGAACAACCTACTTCTTGATGTTCAGAGGTAAATAGAAACTTAAAAGCTTACATCTAGAGCTTTAATCTGAGTAGTTAAATGTTTGTATAATAATATTTAATTGGGTACGGAATATAGGTTCTAAAAGGCTGAGAAATGAAACCAGTTCACTAGCTTTTCGGAGAAAATAGTGACAATAGCTATGCGTCACGCGTTCTAAGTAAGTAATCCCAGAGTCGGGACCCGAGCGACCTTGCCTGGTTAATGAACTTTCAAACTAGCGCATAAACAGTATTACACCTATCTACATAGTAAAACTCTTGGAAAATGATAGTTCCTGAATTCTAGATACTTTTCTAAACCTCCTGTGAGTTCTCAGCGGTTTATTAATTAGAAAATAATAGACGAAAAACTCTGACACGTTCGTGAAAATTGACCGATGCCGGCTGATAGAAATACTCACAATTCGACCATCCATTCTCCTTCTAGAATGTCTTTCCAGTTATCTTCATCTAATTCACGGCTTGCGCTTTCGACTAATTTAGAAAAACAACACAATACTAGTGAGAAATATAAGAAAAATTGCAAAATTTCGGGAACTCTCAGTGCACGCGCCATGTTTAATTTTTAATATTTGTTGTAATGTTGCCAGTTGTGAGATTTTTAAAATTGTAAGATTGTGGTGCCAGTATATATAAAAGTCGAAAAATTGTATTACTAATAATATTTTTTATGTAATAAGACACATTATTAAATCAGAATTTAACGTGAACAAACAATACATAATAATTATATTTTAAATTCAACTAAACTAGTACAAAGCTCTTCCTGCCATCTAGCGGCATCTTGTCTAAAAGAACATTTTAGTTTTGTGATTATTTGGCAGAGGGCAGAGGAAGTATTTTTTAACGGACAAGAAAAGTTTAGTGAAATGAAAATGCCTTGTAAGTAATTAGGTGTAACTAGTATTATTATATCTTCTTTAACTGTACTGTACCAGCCCTTTTAATAGTCCACTACAAGACATAGGCCTACCTAGTTGTCTACTCACGAAGGGCGATTAGGCATCTAACTACACCACGCTGGCTCAGTACCTACGTGTTGGTGGATTCCTATTGGATTTTCCTTCACCGAAAGGCCAGTGGTGTGAAAATCCGTAAGTACCTACATCAAATCCAAAGAACCCATGAGTTCTTATGAATAAGCTCAAGATATGAATAAGCTCCAGACTCCTTCTCATAGGCTGGCGAAGTCTGCTGATATTGCTGGGCCCGCTATATACAACCGAATACCCGTAGAAGTTCGGGATGCACCTTCCGCTGGGTCGTTTAGGAATAAATTAAAATGTTGGGTACATGAGCAACTATTTTATACGTAAATGACTTTTTGAAATTACGTGAATTTTAAGATTATGTGACTAATTTGGTAATTGTCTAGTTCTTCTATTTTTATGTTTATTTTGTGCTATATTGTACAGTGCCCTAATGTAATGTTTTCTTATTGACTTGTAACAAATGGTACCGTGTTATGAATAAATGACTATATGACTATACAGGGTTATTTCTAATCAATTAGCATCCTTTTAGGGGCTTATTCTGTACATCAAAACTAACAACTTTTGTTCTTCGACTTTTTGAATATACCTACTCAAAAAAAAAAAATTGGTGTTCCATAGAAAAATATCGTTCACCCGCGACCAAATGTATGGAACAGCTGTTTTTTTTTGAGTTTTGACAATTGATTAGATTTGATCAATGATGTTTTTGATGTATAGAATAAGCCCCTAAAAGGATGCTAATTGATTAGAAATAACCCTGTATATGATAGTCCAAGGTGCTGTGGAGAAGGCTATCCTCGTCCAGGTTTTGCGTAGTTTACTTAAACTTCACGTTCGCGTGTGGCTCCATACATTTTGGGAAACAGCTGTAGTTACAATTTACGTGTAAACCTGGACTAACCCCTCAGGAATGAGAAGATCCACAGACGAACTGAAGTAACCGATATAGCCCAGCGGATTAGCAAGTTGAAATGGAAGTGGGCAGGGCACATAGTTCGAAGAACGGATCGCCGACGGGGTCGTAGTCGTAAAGTTCTCCAATGGAAACCTCGGACCAGCAAGCGTGGGACATCCCCCAACAAGGTGGACTGACGATATAATTAGGATCGCAGGAACGCGCTGGATGCAGACCAAATCCAACCGGCCCTATATTGGAAATCTATAGAGGAGGCCTATGACTAGCAGTCGACGTCATACGGCTGATGGTGATGCTTCACACTAAATAGGTATAGCAGCTGTAGCTAGATCGATAGTAGACGAAGCCCGCAGGCCGAAGCCCCATCGGTGCGACATCCACACCGCGCCGTTTGAACACTGTTTGACGGAACAACGTTGGGAATTTTGTCTATTTTTAACAGACTTCTAAAAACGAAGAGGTTT
The DNA here is from genome assembly GCA_949316475.1 of Hypomecis punctinalis. Classification (NCBI taxonomy): domain Eukaryota; kingdom Metazoa; phylum Arthropoda; class Insecta; order Lepidoptera; family Geometridae; genus Hypomecis; species Hypomecis punctinalis. Next base: position 2,989,416 of record OX438820.1, read on the forward strand.
TATGTTCGTCTGCATGTATTTTTGACGATATTTTCGCCAATTGTAAACCGAATCAAACATTTTTTTTTTTAGTTCGAAAGGGTAGGTATGTATAAAGCTGGAAACATACTATCGGACGCGACTGACAGCCGCGACTTAGCAATGCGCACAGTCTTAAGACATCCGGTGTGCCAGATCGCTCTCGGACGTCCGAACGCTCAAGGTCGTCCGAAGATGACGTCCACGACTTATGTCCGATAGTGTGCACGGCTCAGTGTGCTTTCATAGTGGTCGTGGCTGTCAGTCGCGTCCGTAAGCCGCGTCCGATATTATGTTTCGAGCTTAAGTACCTGGTACTGGTGTCCCATTTTAAATTTTATAGAAATCGATCGGCTAAGCCGTTTATGAAAAATCAACAATAATGTAAACAATTTTTTTCCAAGGAAGACAGTTTTGCCATATCCTGCGAACAATAATTATAGTATGAAATTAATAAATATTTTTCGCCATAAATGGCTTAACCGACTTTAAGTGTCTAGGTACCGTGGCTCGGATGACACGTCTAATTGTAAGCCCCGGTTGTTTTTACCGTCTAGCCATGTCAGAGGCCTTCAGGCGGCCTAAAAACTCTGACACCAGGGCTAGCCACCCAGCCTATACGAAATTACTTATTAAAGTAAAGTTTTATTGCTTCAAATTGTGTCGGTACATAGGTATAACAAATGGTTGGTCTCTTAGGTCTTAGAGTATTAATAACTATAGAGCGCTAGTACCGCACTAGACGCCCAGTGCGCGTCGTAGGCAGATGAAGTATAGCTACTTATATATGTATGTTGGCGATTACTAGGGATGGGCACGCGGGCAACGTAAACTCATTTTGTTATCGATAGATGCAGGTTCAGCGCGGTACAAACAAGTACCTACAAATATATTTCGTGCGATAACATCTAAGAGTATAATAAGAGTATAAGTTTTTCTACATGTTACTTACGACATTTATTCAGAAAAATTAAGTATTTATTGGATATGTATGTCAAAAAAACCAAGAAAGTGTACTGAACAAACTTTATTCCATATGTTTGGCTCAAAATTTGTTTGTTTTAAAGCGATAATCCATTTGTTCATCAAATTTCGGTCATTTGGAAATCTGAAAAATAAGAAAACAAAAGATATTTTTATAAATTTCGACCTTTTTTTTAGTTATTAATACTCTAAGGTTGGTCTCAACAGTTTGTCCTAGTGGACATGCAATAGTATAATTAAGTGGTTTGTTCCTTATAGCTACTTACTAAAATCTGTAGGTATCTACATATATTATTAATACGAATCGTCGTTCATCATCGTTTCAGCCATAGGACGTCCACTGTTGGACATAGGCCTCCCCTAAACATCTCCAATAAGACCGGTTCGTAGCGGCTTGCATCCAGCTCGATCCTGCGCTCTAATGAGGTCATCCGTCCACCTTGTGGGTGGACGTCCTACGCTGCGTGTGGTCTCCACTCGAAATCTTTTCGACCCATAATATCGACGTTCCATCTAGTTTTTTTTTTTAGAGGGACAGAAGTGCCTTTATTAACTACAATAAATATACAATACTACCTACTTATATGCTAAAACTACCTACACTACTACTATATAGAAAGCAATTGGATTATCCACAAACCCTCGAAGGTCTAAAGATAATCCAAATGCTCAAGCCCACTGCCAGTTGGCAGCGTGCCCAGCATGCTGGCAGTATTGCCACGCTGAAGTAGACGATATCATGTACCTAAAGTCATTTTAGGTAACTAATTACCTATCTACATTGTTTTTCAAATTCGTCTCGGCCGATTTCGATAAAATTAAAATACCTACCTCAAGTATGATCTATCAAACAAAAAAGAATCATCAAAATGGATTCATCACCTAATCGCGTACGTATCTATTATATAAAAGAAACATGCAGTCGAATAGAGATCCTTTTTTTGAAGTCGGTTCAAAATAGCATTGAAAGACATTGTAAAAACGTTAAACAGTAAACAAAGAGTTAATTAAAGGTGTAGTACTTATTTAATACTGTAACCAAGCTGTAACCTTACATAATTGAAGTTATTGACTCGTACGTCTACCTAGGACAAGACTTAGTAGTCCAGTTAGGTAGGTCCAACTTCAGGAAAGAGGTCAATCGCAGAGTCCAACTCGGCTGGGCAGCGTTCGGAAAATAGCGAAATGTCTTTTCAACCGACATACGGCATTGCCTCAAGTCGAAAGTTTTCGACCAGTATGTGCTGCCAGTGATGACTTATGGCACAAAAACGTGGTCTCTCACTATAGGCCTCATTAGTAAACTCTAAGCTCTGAGTAGCCCAACGAGCTATGGAGAGGGCTATGCTCGGAGTCTCTCTGCGAGATCGAATCAGGAATGAAGAGGTCCGTAGACGATCCAAAGCTACCGACATAACCTAGCGGATTGGCAAGTTGAAATGGCAATGGGCAGAGCACATAGCACGGAGGACTTAATGACCGTTGGGGTCTTAATGTTCTTGAGTGGAGACCACATACTGGCAAGCTCAGCGTTAACAACTTAAATAATACATATACAGGGTTATTTCTAATCAATTAGCATCCTTTAAGGGGCTTATTCTGTACATCTAAACTAACAACTTCAGTTCTGAAACTTTTGTCAAAACTAAAAAAAAAATCAGCTGTTCCATACATTTTGTCGAGGGTGAAATATATTTTTCTATGGAACAACAACTTTTTTTAAGATTTGACAAATAAGGTTGAACAAAAGTTGTTAGTCTTACGACTTTACGAATAATACTAAAACAATACCTAAGTAATAATCGGCCAACTGCGAGTCGGTCTCGCACACGAAGGAGTCCGTACCGTATGGAAGCCCTTAATATATTTTATTTTAATTATTTATATTGAAGGGAATATACAACTTACCAAATACTCTGTGAATATTTCAAGCATCTTCCTGTTGCTGTCAAGAAAAAAATAACATTACTTGTATGGCAGCCCACCTTAAGTTATTTTTATATTTGTTGTTAAGTATAGCGGGAACAGTAATACATCATCTGTGCAAATTTCAACGTTCTAGCTATCACGGTTCATGAGATACAGCAGAAAGACAGATGGACAGCGTAGACTTAGTAATAGGGTTCCGTTTTTACCCATTGGGCACGGGACCTTAAATTAGCGCATTAGATTGTTGTAAAAAATAGGCATACAATTTATATTACCTATTTGAATGACACAGATTGCATTTTTTTAAAATCTTTAAACAATGCTTCGATTCAAAATGAGTTCAGAATAAAATTACGATTCGAATAAATCGAATAGACGAGATAACGATCGAATATTCGAATAGCACCACCGTGACAGTTGTCAAACGTCAAAATATTTTGTGCGCGCCTTCAATGACATATTCTAGAGTTAGGGTTGGCTAAGACGAGTTTTCCCAACTTCCAAAATGGAAAAGGTTCTCAGATTAACTCCATTTTTTTGTAATAACAATTTGAACAACAATAACATTTTGAAATTATTAGGTATGTTCAGCAGGTTACAGCTATAAATCGTCGCTGTAGAGCGAAAAGTCACTAAGTCGAAAAATCTTGTTTTGAGATACGAGCGTTTAAAGTTTTAAAAACTAAAAAAAAATATTGCTCGGTTTCAGTGTTGGATATTAATGATTTTATCATTTCATATTGTAGGAAATATCTCAAAGTTGAACTTACACCTATTTACTTACTAGAAAAAGCTACTTTTCATGGAAATTTTCAGGAAAACAAAAAATTAGTTAATTTTTCCTTTCAGTTTCCTGCCCATAAACGTGTTAGTTATTTTTCTTCCTTAATTAATGATTTCTCGCTTAACTGAAGCTCTTGGATACAGACAATAAGTTGACTTAGTTATATTAATTCTTATTACCTCAAATACTAAACGATACAAATAAAAATTAACTAAGTGATATAACTATCCATTTTGGATTATTTAAGTAGGTAAATTGTAGGACACGTTTTTAAGAAACAATCAGTGGACAAAAATAACTTACCTAACTTTATTAAATAAGTAACAAAAAACAAACGATAGGTACCCTACTATTTTTCACTACTTTTCTTTAATTCAATCTTCATTAGATTCCTCTAAAACGTCTGGCTCACACAGTGCATCTTTTACATCTATGCTGGTAGGTAGAGAGTGATACCAGTAACGTAACTCTTGTGGAAGAGATCAGGATCAGGCAGATCTCTTTTTTTGGCCTCTGAAATCTGGAGAGGACTAAGGTAAGCCTTTGGAATAGTGTAACTTTTTATTTCTGTATGATGATCGTATTCCAGCTATTGTACTAAGGACTTGTGCGCCTGAGCTGTCGCCTGTGATGACCCGCCTCTTTCGGCTCTCTCTGAAGACAGGTCAAGTGCCCAAATCTTGGAAGCTTGCTAACGTGCAGCCTGTTCCGAAAAAGGGTATATCTATACTTTGCAAGAGTATGGAACGTGTTCTTAACAACAGGCTCCTGGCATACCTGGAAGCGAATAACTTACTCGGTGATCATCAGTACGGCTTTCGCCGAAACCGGTCTACTGGGGACCTTCTGGCGTACGCCACACACATCTGGAGAGAGGTCATCGAGAAACACGGAGAGACGCTGGCTATCTCCTTGTCATTTGACAGAGTCTGGCATGAGGGCCTTATTGGCAAGCTTCCTTTTTACGGCCTACCTGCTGATTTCTGCGCTTAGATATCTGATTTCTTGAGGAATCGGTCAATACGAGTAATTGTAGATGGTTGTTCGTCTGATCAAATGGCTATCAATGCCGGTGTTCCTCAGGGGTCAGTGCTCTCTGCGACGCTTTTCCTACTGCATATTAACGACTTGCTAAAGCCTGGTATTTTTGGGTGCGCAGACGACAGTACAGTCATGGAGAGCTACACATCCGAAGCAAGAACGAGCGGGCCACAGATCGAGTCACTCAGAGAGGCTATGGTTGAACGGCTCAACTTGAGTCTGGAGGCGGTATCTGAATAGGGTGCTGCTAGCCTGGTCAAGTTTAATGCCTCGAAAATTCAAGGCTGTTCGATTTCGGCCAAAAATAGGCCCTTCCTATTGTCTCCTGCTTTCCGTGGTGTGTCCGTTCCGGTAACTAACAGTCTGGAACTATTAGGTGTTACGCTATCATCGAGTCTCAACTTTTGCTCTTTTATAGAGTCAAATGCACAATTATATAGCCTCAAAAAAACTTGGTATTCTCTCTAAGGTGAGACGGTATTTCACACCTGAGCAACTGATTAGTCTTTATAAAGCGCAAGTCAGGTGTCTTGCATGGAATACTGCTCTCACTTTTGGGATGGCTCTGCTGAATACCAGTTGGAGGCTTTGGAGTCCATTCAAAGGCGAGCCAGGTGGCTGATAGGCAACGAAACCTTGACTGAGTCGCAGCTGCAAAGTCTCGAGCATCGACGTAGAGAAGTGTGTCTATCAGCCTTCTATCGGATACACTTCGGTGAGTGCGCCAGCGCAGGAGTTGCACAATCTGATCCCACCTGCCCCTTTCTTCTATCGTACGGCTAGACAGACGCGACCAAAGCGCCACCCTTTTATGGTGGACATCTCACGCGTTAGAACCAAGCATTTTGAGTCCACATTCCTCATACAAACTGCCAGAATGTGGAACGCTTTGCCTGAGTCTGTCTTTCCGCTAAAGTACAATGTAGGTGTCTTCAAATCTCGAGTAAATAGGTATCTTCTAGGTAAGCGTGCTGCATCCTAGACCGCAGGGCGTCAGAGGCAGACCACGAGGACGACATCCTTGAGGACTTCGACACCCTGGGGATCGAGTCGCCGACTGCCCTCGAGGAGAGCCAGGCGATGGAGGAGGGGCTTCAAGAATAAGGCCCTCCTTTACCAACACAAGCCCATCAAAGTCATTCAAGATGGAGGGACTAAGGTGTGTACAAATTAATTTGCATCATTGCAGGGCCGCTACTGCCCTTCTGGCTCGGCAACTGAAGCTAAACACATACGACGTTGCCTTGATACAGGAACCTTATCTGTATAAGGGGACTATAAAAGGCTTAGGTGGGACAGGCGGCATGGTGTTCTATGACTGTCCAACTAATGACGCGAGGACTTGCATCTATATCAGGGGCGGTATAGAGGCAATGCCCTTACGTACTTTCTGTTACAGGGATCTCACAACAACTTTGATCCAAGTGGGGACGGGAACAGAGAAAAGGAAAATCATCCTTGCCTCTGCCTATCTCCCATATGAACTTAAGGAACCAGTAACACCACTAATGAGAAGACTGGTTGACTACGGCAACCAAGAAAACATCGACCTGATACTTGGCTGCGATGCGAATGCACACCACGTCGTTTGGGGCAGCTCGGATGTCAACAAACGAGGAGAGGATTTGTTGGACTTTGTGGTAAGCGCTTCTTTACAAATCCTTAACGCAGGCAATAAACCTACTTTCAGGACCTCTGCAAGAACTGAAGTTATTGACCTGACACTGGCTTCAAACAGGGCCAGCGCTCATATTGAAAACTGGCATGTATCGGACGAAATCTCTCTGTCTGACCATAATTATATATGCTTTAGGTTTAGGACGGCGGGAGACGCCGAAACTAGACGAAGGAGAAACCCAAGGCATACAAATTGGGACTCGTACAGGAGGGACCTAAAAGTAAACCTAGGGAGCCCTAAAGGTAAGCTTAATTCCATACTAGATATAGAATTTGAAGCGGACAGAATCAAGATGGGCACCATCGGTGCATGGGAAGATAACTGCCCAGAGAAAAAGGCCTTTTGTAAAAAGGTACCATGGTGGACTCCTGAACTAGCTAAAATACGTAAGGAAACACGACAGGCCTTTAATGATGCAAAAGCCAGGAAAGATTTTTCTGGCTATCACAGCATGCTAACGAGGTATAATACGGCGGTACGCAAGGCCAACAGAACTAACTGGCGACAGCATTGCACCTCCATCGAAACTCTGCCAAATGGAATGAGGTTGTGCAAAGCAATGTCCATGACTAAGACAAACCCACTATCATCTGTAAAGGATGAGAATGGGTATCTCACGGAAACTGGACAGGACACTCTGGGCGTGATGTTTAGGACCCACTTCCCAGAATGTATACTGCGCGACAGCAATGAAGAGGAACCAGTCACAAGAGACGAGCTCACAAGGCACACGTCCAAAAATAACTGGCTCACGGCAAAGAAAGTGGTAGATGAAAATAAACTGAAGCTGGCCATAGCAGGCTTCCAGCCTCTCAAATCCCCGGGTCCGGATGGCATCTACCCAATACTATTGCAAGAAGGGGCATCTGTTTTGATACCTCATTTGAGTAAGCTCTACAGAGCCTGCATAGCCTTTGGGTATGTACCCAAGGCATGGAGGGAAGTCAAAGTCACCTTTATACCGAAGGCAGGTAGACCGACTTATGAAGAAGCTAAAGCTTATAGGCCAATCAGTCTATCATCTTTTCTCTTGAAAACTCTGGAGAAACTGGTAGACAGGTACTTAAGAGAGGGACCACTGAAAGTACTCCCTCTGCATAAACTACAATGCGCCTACAGCCCTGGCAAATCTACGGAAACGGCATTGCACTATGTTGCGAGTCGAGCCGAGGCTGCGCTAGAGGGACAAGAAATCTGTGTCGGGGCTTTCCTCGACATAGAGGGAGCCTTCGACAAGACAACATTTGAGTCCATACGCATTTCTGCAAAGGAGCATGGCATCAACGATACCATGTGCAACTGGATTGACTACATGCTGAGAAGCAGAATAGTCAGATCGGAACTGATGGGTGACAGACTTAGTGCAAAAACAACAAGAGGTTGCCCGCAAGGCGGAGTGCTGTCACCATTATTGTGGTGCTTGGTAGTAGACTCGCTACTTACCAAACTCAATACCGGACCATTCTACACAGTAGGCTATGCAGATGACATAGCTATAATGGTCAATGGTAAATTCCCGAACATAGTCTCTGGATTATTACAACAGGCATTGAGGATGACGGAGGAATGGTGTACAAAGAATCACCTCTCTATCAACCCAAGCAAAGCAGTAATTATTCCATTTACGAGGAAGAGACAACTGGGTAACCTAGAAGAGCTCTCCCTCAATGGAATAAAACTGCCTTGGTCCACCGAAGTTAAATATTTGGGTGTAACGCTTGATAAAGAACTCAGGTGGAAAACTCATGTGGAAAATATTACGACTAAGGCCTTACGAGTGTTCGGCATGTGTCGTTCCACCTACGGCAAAACTTGGGGGCTAAAGCCCAAAGTGATACGATGGCTGTACCGGACAATGATAATACCTATTATTACATACGGCAGCATAGTGTGGTGGCCTAGAACAAAGCTTGCCTCGTGCAAAGCGCCACTCACCAGGTTACAAAGAACAGTGTGTCTTGGCATCACGGGTGCTTTCAGGACAACACCTACGGCAGCGATTGAGAGATACCTCAATATCCCTCCACTGCATATGATGGTTGAACTCGAGGCAAGGAAGACACTACATCGTCTTGCTGTTGCAGGACTATGGGATGCCTCTAAGCCAAAGACTAACCATACAAAGTTCGACGAAAACGAAGGCCTAGATCGGGTAACAAGCATGTTATCCGATAAAATGCAAACTGTGTTTGTGTTTGAAAGATCTTTTAAGGTCCAAATCCCTACAATAGAGGACTGGACGAAGGGACTTGATCCACCAGAGCAAGATAGTCTGGTGTGGTACACTGATGGATCCAAAATGGAATCAGGTACAGGAGCGGGCATATACGCAAAAGGCTACAAATGTAGCAAAAGCTTAGGGAAGATGGCAACTGTATTCCAAGCAGAAACATATGCCATAATATCCTGCGCTCAAGAGAATATAGATAGAGGAACCAGTGGTAAATCCATATATATTCTTAGTGACAGTCAGGCTGCAATCAAAGCCATGGCATCCTACAAAGTGGACTCCGGACTTATTCTGGATGCTATCCAGACCCTAAACAGGCTTGGGAGGCACAACAGGGTAAGACTGATGTGGGTCCCTGGGCACAAAGGATTCCATGGTAACGAAGTGGCCGATGAACTGGCAAGAGAGGGCTCAGCAAATGATTTTGTGGGTCCAGAGCCATGTGTAGGCATTTCAACGTGTCTCGTGAAAGCCGCATTTAGGGAGTTTGCAGATCACAGACAGCGAACTTATTGGCTGTCTAATACCGGTCTACAACACTCCAAGAAGTTCCTAGGCTCTACGTTTAAAGCCCGGGAATGCATTTGGAACATGAGCAGGGGACAAATCCGCTACCTGCTTGGGGCCTTTACTGGGCACTTTGGTACCAACGACATGCTCATGAAGATGGGTCTAACCGCGACACCCATGTGCAGGTTGTGTGGGGAACATACGGAACGCATGGAGCACCTTCTGTGCACATGCGATGCAATGGCTAGTAAGCGAATGAGTCTCCTAGGCGTCGGATATCCAAAACCAGAAGACTATAGGCTCGTATCTCCTAGTCTCGTTGTAAAACTCATGAGAACAATTTTCGACGAGACTGGGGAGGAGTAAGTTATCTAGGGGACCACAATAGATCCCAATGGGTCGAAGTGTCCGAGTTATTTCTTGGCCCCTCTATAAGATAAGATAAGATCCTAGACCGCATATCTGCTTAACATCAGGCAGAGTGTGTAGTCAAACGCAAACCTATTTGAAATAAAAAAAAACATGCCCATCGTATTATTTTAATTTTTAACTCCATTAGTCGATTTGCATCGTATCGAGTACATTTAGTGCACAGATCTTTCTTTGGTCAAAAGAATGCGCGCCAAACTTACTTAAACAACATCAATGTACGTTGAAGTTGTCAAAAAGATCAGTGTTCAGGCGCTAGCCAATCTCTGCAACGATTAGCTAAAGCCTGACGAAAGTTCGGTTAGCACAGCCGCCTCACGACCAATGGTTAGGTTCGTGCGACGCCTGACTAACCCACCGACGCAACCGTGGAAGTCCACTACCGTCGCCGTAACGCCTGGCTATACTGTGATAGCAAGCGAAGCTAGGACACGGATTATTCCATCGGCCGTTCGGTCGTCGCGGGGACCTACTCTCTACTCCCCGCCCGCCTCTAAAACTCGTCGTCCCCTGCGCTGCAGGCCTCTGTATGGGCTCCGTCTGGATCCTCGAAGGTCCGACGGCCGGTCGTCTAGTTGACCTGACTGCTGGCGAAGGTGGACCCCTGACTCCGAGTGCAGCCGCCCGAAGGTACTCGCCACTGCACCCCTCTAGACTCCGGGTGCAGCCGCCCGAAGGTTCTCGCCACTGCACCCCTCTTGTTGTGAATCAAACAACTGTTACATTGTGATTGATTTTATTACATGCTTAACTACTGTATCGACAGTATCCAGTATCGACACGCTGAGCTAAGCATGTTCTTTATGGACAATCAGTAAAAGCTTTTAGTGACCGCTTAAAACTATATTCAATAGCTTATTAAATAAGGAAAATAGGTACTTAAAAAGATTTGAGAATTTCATACTTTCGTTAAGTAGTGCTAAGGTCCTTAGGACATCAAACCGAAACTCGCTAAATAGAGTTAGTTAATTTTCGCTGTCATATTTTAAGCGAACAGTGTGTTCTAAAATTAAGTAAGTTGTTTTAGTGATCTTACGAATGGATACTGCTCCAGATTGAGGCATTGAAAAGCAGTGAAAAAATAATTAAAGCTACTTAGGTATGAAGATGATATACATCTACGTAAACAAAACATATTTAAATAAATTAGGTAGTTTTTCCTTGTCATGAAATGAGTCAAATGACATATTTAACCAGTTTCAGAATTTTCTAAAACAGGAACTATGGCACTTATAGCTGCAGCGATAAGACTGAAATTTGGAGAAAAATACGACGATTCCAATGACGTTCCTAACTCAATTCGGCCATTTTACGACTTAGTGACTTTTCGCTCTACAGCGACGAAATTTTGTTTTTTTGCGTACTTTTACCCGATTTCCCTTCTTTCTTGGAGTCGTACGTCACCTAGGACAAATTTTTATGGTCCAGTTAGGTAGGTCCAACGACTTCAAAAAAGAGGCTAATCGCCGAATCCAACTCGTAACGACTTCTCGTCCGACATACCTCAGTGCCTCAAGTCAAAAGTTTTCGACCAGTGTGTGTTGCCAGTGATGACTTATGGCACAGAAACGTGGTCTCTCACTATGGGCTTTATTAGTAAGCTCCAAGTAGCCCAACGAGCTATGGAGAGGGCTATATGCTCGGAGTCTCTCTGCGAGATCGAATCAGGAATGAAGAAGTCCGTAGACGATCCAAAGCTACCGACATAGCCCAGCGGATTGGCAAGTTGAAATGGATTGGCAGGGCACATCGCTCGGAGTACTGATGACCGATGGGGTCGAAAAGTTCTCGAGTCGAGACCTCATACCGGCAAGCGGAGGAGGAGGATATTAAGGAGTTAACATTTAATTACTTTTATATTTCTAACATTGATTTTTAGAAATATATTAATGTGTCATCAGAACCACAGATTGTAGGTCCCGGTTGTTTTAACTATGTTCAGCCATGTCAGAGGCCTTCATGCGCCCAAAAAACTCTGCCAATAGGGCTAGCCACCCGGCCTATACGTATTTACTTTGTTAGCGATAAATTAGTTCCACTGTAGTTTTTTTGGTCAGTAAGTATCTACTACAATAATAATAAAAAGTTTTAGAAATCGTATTGATTTGCTTAATATCGCAGAGGAAAACTATTATTCCAAAAAAAAAAAACAAACATCTAAAACGTTGCGAAGAAGTGACTACATAATAAATAATAATTGTGTATTTGGATCGTATTGTCTAACAATTATCATATCCATAATATAGAGCCCAGTTTTGGCGGGAACGCGGACAAATCATCTCGCCTCATTGTATAATTTTGTTAAACTTGTATTTTTATCAGTGACTAGCGGCCCGTCCCGGCTTCGCACGGGTCGTCATAAATAGGTACTAGAGTAATCTAATACTAAATATAGCCTATGTTACTCAGTGCTAATGTAGCTTTCTAATGAAAAAAGAATTATTAAAATCGGTCCAGTACTTTTTGAGTTTATTCGTTACATACAAAAATACAAATCTTTCCTTATTATAATATTATTAGTGTAGATAATTAGTGAAAAATAGTGGTATTTCGAGTTGATTTACGTGCATGAGTGTAGGCAAGTGATATAATGTGACGTATTAATGTTGTTCCGTGTTGTTACCAAAACTCCACAGACGACTCTAGTAAAGTCTCTACTGCTTTACTGATGTATGACTTGGACTATGTTTGGACTTGACCGCGACTTTATTAGATTATGATGTGACTACGACAGTGACTATTTTGATAAAACGTTATCAAAAAATATTAAAACTTAATGTTTGACACTTGCAAATGCACAACAATGCGACGCCAAAACATAAAAGACGAAGAATGTAGAGCGAATCTTTCAACTCTCAACCTTAACTTAATGAGCTCTACCTTTACTAAATTAACATCTTAGTCAAAACATACATAATTATAATAAATTATAGTCTCTATAAAATGCTATTTTTGTGTTCTTCTGATAGTAAATGCTGGTTATACCTAATGGTGGTCGTAAAATGTTATCCTAAGAATAAGTCCACAGTCTAGCCAGAGTTACCTACCTATAGACCGAATCAAATATCTTATCGGCTGTGATGTTAGCTACAAGCTGCGGATTACCCAATGAGCTTCAGGCAGGATTGTACAAGCTGCGGATGAATCACAGATATTTGGTTCGACCTATAAGTACTAGAGGTAAAAGGGCATCGGAAAATAACTATCCACTACCCACTGACTGTAAAATAATACTTGCATAAGTAGAAAAGTGCAGTTATTTGTTTTAAATATATTTTGCATGAATTATTGAGTCCTGCGTCGTTTCGCCCCGCAAGCTGTTGGACCCGCGGGGCGAATCGACCAAGACTCTTTTTGAAGGTCCCCATTCGGCCCGCTCCAAACAATGCGGAGCGAATGGGGACCTTCAAAAAGAGTCTTGGGCGATTCGCCCTGCGATTCACTTTTTTATCTGTACATATAAGTAGAAAGTAGTCAATGGAAAAAATAAACAATTGCATTATTTTGAGGGCGTCATTCTATGAGTCCTATGGGAGTGTATGAACAAAAATGCATTTGTTTGAATGATGCAATTGATGATTGAATGATCATCACATGAAACTAATGTGCCAAATTGGTTTCACGTGTTTTGTAAACATAAATATTTCATTTGAAGCAAACAAATGAACCATTTCATGTCTTTTTATCTACAATATACTTTTTAATTTTATCTAGAATAAAAATATGATTGTCATGGGGCTCTTTAGAAGTTTGTGGGATTACCAACCGTGTCCCACAGATGCCATGATAGAAAAAGATTTTTATGGTAAATCTATCACAAAATCTATATCTTACAAAATTTTTTGAAAATCATTTATCTTCTATCTATATTTATAGAAGAAAGTCGTATTAGTTACACAATTTATAACTTAAGAACAGCTGAACCGATTTGGCTGAAAATTGGTAAAGAGATAGCTTAGAACTAGGAAAAGGATGTAGAAGATACTTTTTTCCAGTTCCTTTTAGTATATTTTTTTACTTTTACTTATTATCTGCAAAAGCTCTGTGTGCAAAAGTAATCCGTTTGCATGAACTTTGCTTTGACAGCTGTAAAAATTATAAAATGACAGCTGTCAGTTAAAAACATCAGCTACCTGTCATATAAAAAATGACAGCTGTCAAAATTAAAAGAGGTATATCTCTGTAACTGTTAATTTTAGACTATTGATGTTTTCACAAAAGTGATAGAGCTCAACGATATCTACATTTCAGATGACAATTGTCAAACTTAAATCAATTGAATCAATTGTTGAATCAATAATAACCGAGATAAATCACTTTTAAGTTTGACAGCTGTCATCCGAAATGTAGATCTCATCAAGTTCTATCACTTTTGTGAAGACAGCCGTAGTCTAGAATCGATAATAACCGAGATATATCACGTTGAAGTTTGACAGCTGTCATCCGAAATGTAGATCTCAATGAGCTCTATCACTTTTGTAAAGAGAGCAGTAGCCTAGAATCAATAATTACCGAGATAAATCACTTTTAAGTTTGACAGCTGTCATCCTAAATGTAGATCTTGTTGAGTTTTGTCACTTTTGTGAAGACAGCAGTAGTCTAGAATCGATAATTACCGAGATAAATTACTTTTAAGTTTGACAGCTGTCATCCGAAATGTAGATTTCGTCGAGTTCTATTATTTTTGTGAAGAAAGCAGTAGTCTAGAATCGATAATAACCGAGATAAATCACTTTTAAGTTTGACAGCTGTCATCTGAAATGTAGATCTGGTTGAGCTCTATCACTTTTGTGAAGACATTAATGGTCTAGAATCAAGAATAACCGAGATAAATCAGTTTTAAGTTTGACAGCTGTCAACAGTAATGTAGGTCTCGTCAAGTTCTATCACTTTTGTGAAGACAACAGTAGTCTAGAATTGATAATGACCGAGATAAATCACTTTGAAGTTTGACAGCTGTTACTGTGACATTAGTCGTGACAAATTACACGATCCGATTTCTAACGTGTACGAGGGATTTTTCTCATCTTCATTTTAAGATTGAACGGTTGTCGTCAATACCTTTTTTTGCCACTAAATATTCATAGAATACTCGAATACTCTAGATTTAATGTCTAAATCGCTACCGGCAACACTGGTCGCCGCGGTGACGCCGCGGTGCGATGTCGCGGCGACACCGCCCTTGTGGCATATCTGTAACTGAACACCTTTGATCCAAATTGGCAGGAATCAACACAAGACCGACAAAACTGGAAATCTCGAGAGGAAGCCTTTGTCCAACAATGGGACATTAAAAGCTTATAAACAAACAAACAATTCTTTTTATAGCGTTGCATATCTGTTGATTTTTTGTAGTCGGATTTTTATTTTATGTCATGTAATTTTATGCGTGGCTGTACCATAAGAAATGCGTAATACTGATGCGGGAAATTGATCTATATCAACGTGGGCCCAAACAACCACTTCTTTTATAGTTATTGGCGTTTCGCCCCGCGGGCCCAATGGGGGCCTTCAAAAAGAGTCATGGTCGATTCGCCCCGCGGGACCAACAGCTTGCGGGGCCAAACGCCGCAATACCCGAATTATTGGAGTGACAACCATATAGACATGTTCTAATTTTCAAGATTCGAACTCCGAATGCCGCGCCGTCTTGTCTATCACGACAATTTTTTTTTAATTTTTCAAATATCGATTATCAAATGGGGGCTTCAAACCTTCAAGCGCACAGTTCGAGCTTCTCTTTTTTTCTCTAAAATAATGGCATTGTTGGTGGACAAGATGATATTTATCAATAATATTTATTGTATTTGGAGCATGTTTGATGCGTTACGCGTCTGTTTTTGTCCGTGACGGTGCGTTTTAGTGCGTATCAGTCGCAGTGGACCGATCGAGATAGAGTGGGAATTTTATGAATGGTTCGTCAGATAATTGTGGGTAGAATAAGAACACTTAGAACTTACCTATATAGATGATATTATGCACAGATATTTTGTTATGCTTTTTATGCCTGTATAAAAATAGAAAAGTGTAAACTGAGCAAATATTACGTTCAGGTAATTAAGTATAGGTAACTAGTTATTGCTGAAGTTTGCGTAGGTATAAGTAGTGTTTACCTATAGAGTTTTAAATTTAAAGATTATAAATATAAAAAACAACAGAAAATTATTTTTTACATAGGTAATAACTTGTATAAATGTAATAGGTACTTAGAAAAATACTTAGAATGGTGAAGTAAGAGTTGGTAGATATAACAGAATCCAATATGACATTGTTTTTGCTTTATCAATGTCATCAATAAAATTAATCAACAAAATTAAATTATAATTTCGGTTGAAAATATAATCAACATTAAGCCATCCCGAAATGTCAAATCAGACAACACACCGTCAAGCCATAACAGAAAAATATGACACATTCGTCAAATTGTTCTTTTTTGGCTTGACGATCTCGAGATATTCCAGCCTCTTGTCAAATTAGACTGTGTTCGATATTTAACACTTTGACACTGGCAGCTAATCCGGGTTACATTTGGGAAAGAAAAAATAATTATTTATTTTTTGATTTTCTTTTTCTGACCGGCTCGAGTGTCATGGCGGAGTATTTAATCCTTTTAAACGTGGGCTGGGGCTCGACGCATCGTATTTCTACGCTTACGTGTAGTTTAGGGAAAAATGTAATTGGAAACTTTAATAACCAGATTCCTTTTATCATCACACCATCATCATCATATTTTAAGTCGTAAGTAAAAGTAAAATTATTGACAACCAACAAGCGTTGTTTTATTGTACCTACCAAGCAAAAGGAAAACCGTGGAAATACTTAGCTATTTTTTTTCATCATAGGAATTTGAGATTTGTATGCTCTAGAAATAGGAAAAACTTAAGTTTTATTTCACTTACAAAAATTAACAACAAAATAAGTTTTTTCACTTACAACAATTACATCTGAAACGAGAAAGTAGTTTTGAAAAACGTAACAGAAAATTAAATTGATTTTCATTCTGAAAACAAAGAGAATTATTTTTTTTCACAATGAAATTCAACGTATTGTAGTTGAATCTCAACATTTTCGTGGGAAAGTAACGAACTATTTACAAAAAAGGTATCAAACCTACCAATATTTTAGAAACATTTGCCAAATCATGCACCGATTATGACGCGTTGCAGGTGCCACTTGTTACGAAAAAAAAATTGTCTATGAATGTTTCGATGCGACATGTCATTCCACATTGACATCTGATTCGGAATCAAATCTTCTGTTGAATTTCGAACGTTTTTAGGCCTTGGTGGAGTGGGATACATTTTTGAAAATTGGAATTCCGTAGCAAAATATGGCTGAGTCTTAGAAGGCGGCCACATATTACCTATTTGCTAAGTTTTAAGAATAAACTGTCTTAAGTTCGTAACTACCTTAAGTAATATGTGAAAATATATAAATCAAACTTTTTAGGAATACCTACTTACTGGTAAAATCATTTTTTTTTGCCCCAACACACCGCTACTCTTCATTACATTGCGATACGGTAGGTAGATATAATGTAATATTATATTTCAAGTTTAATCTGTATCAAAAATCTCATTTAGGATTTTATTCAGATACACATTTATGTACCTAATTAATTACCAAAATAAGTAGACTGTAGACAGGTACATAAAATGTAATAAATTCAGTAAGCTTGTAAAGAGAATTTATAAAATGCATGCGGTAGCTTTTGTTGAAAGTTTTCCCTCAAAAAGATTTTCTACACGATTTATCCAGCAACTTTATGGCTCAAATCAAATACGGTACCCCAAATATAGGAATTCGATTATCGAAAAATATTTTGTAGGCGTCACCATTGGCATGACGTTCTTTTTTCAAATTTGAATTTGGAAGCCAGTTCGGTGTGGCCACGTTCAAAATGCATTTGTCGTGTAATCCTCTGGGGGTTTGGATTATTATTTTTTCTATCAATTATAATTTTTTAAACATTGTCGCTCGTGGGATATGGTTCGAGTATTTTATACGGTTTATTAATTTTCTATCAGACATTGTTGGCCTCAGGTAGGATGAAACTGTCATTGTACCAACCTTTTTATGGGATAGGTAAGGAATGTAGGTAATTGTTGATACGTTTTTTAGTACGTAAAAAAAACTAAAATCCGCACCAAACCTAAACGTCTATAATAAGATACCTTATTATCTCTATTATATTAGGTACTAGCGACCCTCCCTGGCTTTGCACAGCCAGCAGAGCACTGCACAGGTGTATTATAGGTATATATATATATATATATATATATGTATATAATTCCAATTTTCTAAAATGTATCCCTCTCCACCAAGTCCTAAAAACGTTTCTAAAAACTTTAAAAACCGCATCTAAATCCGTTGTTTAGTTTTAAAGATATAAGCACATATATATGGGGACAAACAGCGGGAAGCGACATTGTTTTATACAATGTAGTGATATTGAACGCATCATCATGATTTTTGTTGATGGTTTTCTGTTACGTTTTTTGACCATAAACAAAATAATTTACACGACCCAACCACATATCTACCTGCTTAAAAACAATCGGTAAACCTGAGTATTTTGTCATACTTATTTAAGTTATTTATTTCTAGCTGACCCGGCGTACTTCGTTCCGCCTAACAGTCGATTAACGTAGCCTAAGTTACTCCTTATTACATCAGCTACCTGCCAATAAAAGTCCCGTCAAAATCGGTCCAGCCATTTCAGAGATTAGCCGGAACAAACAGACAGACAAAAATTGTAAAAAAAAACATTTTGGTGTATGTACCGTAAATATATTCATATGCGTGTAGTAAAAAACGGTTATTTCAATATTACAAACAGATACTCCAATTTTATTTATGTGTATAGATTTAGTTAAGGTAGATTAAAAAGGCCACCCTATAGGCCTGGTATCAAGGCTTTCAAGGCCGCCTGAAAGGCTCTGACATATAAAACAGAACCTAGAATTTTGAGACTTATTCGTGGCACGGAAGCGGTCTGTTATACCACTCGCGGTCACCCATCCGATGACTGATCATAACTTCATTTCAGTGATCGCTACGAAACTCTTTGTAAAGCTATGTTATGAGAGCTAGGTACTTTACTGTACCAGCCTTTTTTTTAATAGTCCACTGCAGGACGTAGGCCTACCCACGAAGGGTGATTAGGCCATATCCACCACGCTGGCCCAGTGCGGGCCCAATGGTGGATTTGGTGTTTCAAAGTTAACAGCTCTTTTGTTAACTTTTGATTTATTATTTTTTCAAGATTAGATTAGAAACTACTTATAATCCTACCGTTTAACTTAGTCCTCGCCTGCGCGGTTCAGGGGCGCCGGGGGAAACGACCAAGGGGGTCTGAGACCTATGTCGTCTCCCCCGGCGCCCCTGTACCGCGCAGGCGAGGACTAAGTTGAGCGGTAGGATTATAAGTAGTTTCTAATCTAATCTTGAAAAAAGAATAAATCAAAATAAAAATAAAAAACAAAATAATATGCCAACCGCAGTTAACAAAAGAGCTGTTTACTTTGAAACAGCTGAACCGATTTTGATGAAAGATTTCTCAAAACACATTGATTAATTCGAAATCGAAATAGGAGACACACACATACATAGACGCGTCAAACTATAATAACACTCCGTCGTTGTTGCTTCAAAATAAATCTAAAGGCTCTATTTTGGCTTAACTAGACTGTAGACAGTGACAAAATAAGCCATACCTACTAAATACTCTAGACCTAAATACCAAAGTAAACGAGAATTCTTTTATATCTTTCCTAATTATTTATCAGGATCCTGTATGGAATCAAAGGTTTCTTCCCTAACATCAAAAACAAAGCTAACACAATGGGGTCCCCTGAGGCATGACTCTTGCCCGAACCAAAGTTATCGACATAGTGGATTAGCAAGTTGAAGTGGTTGTGGGTAGGGCACTTAGTTCGTAGAACGGATGACTTATGGGGCTGTAAAGTTCTCAAATGGAGACCAAATATCGAAAAGAGCTGCGTAGGACGACCAATTTATGGAATGATGATCTACTTAACTAAGATCGTCAGATCACGCCGCTTTCAACCGGTCTAATTGGAAATCCGCCTATGTCTAGCAGTGGACGTCCTATAACTAAATGTTTAAATATTTAAACTTTGTTTTTTTAGGGTTCCGTACCTCAAACGGCAAAAACGGAACCCTTTTAGGATCACTTTGTTGTCCGTCTGTCCGTCTGTGTGTATGTCAAGACAAGAGTCTTGACATACACAACACAACAAATTTCAACTCAATATCTTTACGTGTTCTATCTCGGGAACACGTAAAGATATTGAGTTGAAATTTAAACTATATATATACGTATATCTATGTTTTCTTGCAGTTGTGTAAAAGAAAAATTTCTCAGTTATCGTTTAAAAATGTTAGAGCCGTTTATGTCGTAAAAAACCGCATATTTCGCACTCACAAAAATCAAAACCTACAGGGTACTTCCCGTTGACATAGAACTATGAAATTTGGCGAGAAGCATTGTCTCAGAGTACACAAATAGGAATAAATCTGAAAACTGTACATTTTTATTTAAATTGCAAAAAATAGGGCCTCTAAATTCATAAAATATGGATTCAAAATTCAAAGTGAGCAAATCGTATCATGTAAGGTATCATATAAAAGAACTTCATGAACACATGCTAAAACAGGTTTTTAATTATTTTAACAACGTTTTTGTACGGAACCCTCAATGTGCGAGCCTGACTCGCACTTGTCCGGTTTTATTTAACTTGCGCACTACCTCGACTTTAGTGCACATTTACTATGGCACTAACTTCGAAAAATTTAAACGATCTTTTTATATTTTGATTTCGGTTTGGTAGATATATGTTTACAGGTACAGTACAGAATGAGTTAGAAAGGTTTCTTTCCTAGCACCAAAATTATAATAAAGCTCAGCTGATTAAGAATATGAAGTGGCAGTGGGCAGAACATTTATCACCGAAAGGGATGACCGAAGGGGTCGAAAAGAAGAGACGGTTGATCTCATTAAGACCGCAGGATCTCGCTGGATGCAAGCCGCTTCCAATCAATCTTATTGAAGATCTATAGAGAAGGCCTATGTCCAGCAGTGGACGTCTTATAACTGAAGCGACGACGATGTCGAACGACGAGTTAGAAAGGTTTCTTTCGTAGCATAAAAACAAAGGTAACACAATACTGTCCCCTGAGACAGGCCACACACGAGTGATGCTTGTCGCGATTACTGTCATGTTGGAGCTTAGATCTTGTTTGATAGTTACCTCACTACGCAGAAAAAAAGGAAATATGTTTTTTGATACAATACCAACTCGTTGAAGAACTCATAAAAATAAAAAATTGCACTTGTTCTGATGGGGCTCTAACTTAGTTAAAAATAAAAAGAAACAATAAAATAAAAATTAAATTTTTGTTATTATTTTTTCAGTCAGTATGTGTCACAATTTCGCTACTACGTCCAATGTGAACTCTATACAAATACATCCTCCTTTTCGCACCTAGCTGTCATAAATTTTGCTACTGGCCATCAATACGTCGTTAACAAAAAAGGAACGTGAGAATTTGTCTATGCTCAGTTATTTCTATTGTTGAATTCAGTTCCGTTTTTGAATGAATAACGTATTTTTCGTATTTCTGTATGCACAGGTGTATTTATTTGTGCCCCGATCGACCAATTTATTTGGTTAGTGCGTTGTAAATTGCTTGTAATGTTGTAGCTATTTATTTTGACTACACATTATACTTTTTCTTAGTTCTGGGATAGCTGTAGGAAAGAATCTTGCTAGGAATAGAAAGTCATTGTTTGTAAGTACCTATTTATGCACTTAAACAGGTAGCGGCACGTAAGTGTAGCGCTGAGGGTAGTGTGGAGGGGATGGCTGCGCATGATGACCGCCATATTAAACCCATGCGCAAACATCCTCTCCACACTTCACTCAGCGCTAGACTTATGTGCCGCAATTTGTACCTACCAACTTTATCGTCAACCTACATTTTTAGGAATACTGGTTGAAAATTATAATGTTGAAAAATATTTTTACCTCATGAGTTCTACTTAGGTAGATAGGTATGATTTTTTAACAACTATGCTCATAAACATTTTTTAGAAATATTGTTATAAAGACATTATTGCACAAAAATCTTCTAAAATTGAAGTTAGGTTACGTTTGTGAATAATTTTATTTTATTTGTGTTACAAAAAACGCACGTGTTTTATGTATAGATGTAGATATTTGTAGAACCATGAGTTTTACGCAATTAACCGCTTAAGGTGACGCATTGATAAACTATAGTTTCAAAATCGAGTACCGCGCCCCTTCACTCGGACAAAATTTTACGCGGTCTCACTTGACAGGATCACGCCAGAGCGGCGGGCGGCAACGCTGGGCTAGCGTACGTGGCGCTGCTAACGGCGCGGCGGCGGCACGCGTCAACTCAATTTGCCTAGAGCATAGATAATCATGGAGTCGCCTTGTCCTTAATCAACAATTTAAAAAAAAGGCAAAAATTATTTTGATCTTTTTAATGTTTTTTTTTTTCATACAATACAGGGTTATTTCAACTGCTGTTTTTAAACTTTCGCGATTTGAACACATTATTATTATATACTACGGGACTTATCGCGCTCTGAAATTACGAGATAAATAAATAACTCATCATCCCGACGTTTCGTCCGAGTTGCATCAACCGTGGTCAAGGGTAGACACTCCGTAGAATAGTGAGTCTACCCGTGACCCGCAACAAAATGTATGGAACAGCTTTTTTTTTTTAATTTTGAGAAATGTTGCAGAACAAAAGTTGTTAGTTTTGAGAAATGTTGCAGAACAAAAGTTGTTAGTTTTGATGTACATATACAGAATAAACCTCTAAAAGGATGCTAATTGATTAGAAATAACCCTGTATACAAATTAATGTTGATTATGTACAGGTATCATAATCAATGAACTTATTTTTATCGTGCTTCACACACTTAGAAAAGGGTTTGGATGCCAGAAATAAAATATTTAGTTAATCGGTTTAAAATATAAATCATTTATTTACCGATATTTGGTAGGATAGGTGCGAGTGCGGTCTAGCACAGCTCTATAAGAACAGTGGTGAGGAATTCATAATAAGCATTAAAGTTGTAGAACAAAGGGGTATTTTACTATAATGTAAACGTCGTGAAGGAAAGAGAAACACTCACATACATTACATGTTAGAGTGAGATAGATTAGTTTTTGTATCATATTCCAACACGCCCCCTCAAAAATTAATCTATTTAAAAATCAATTCCTATTTTGATAACGAAATTTTATACAATTAAAATAACACAACACACCTTCCTACCTTGTCTGGGGATACATTCAAATTGGTTCAACATTTGTTGCGCAGGATTGGGGAAAACCCAGAAAAACCCAATCAAACCAATTATTCATCTTAAATATACTGTTTCAGTAACTCTACAATTTAAATATCAAAATGTTATTTATTTATGCATACAGTGAGTTACATAGGCTTCAGTAATTGAAACTACCTTTTCAATAAGGTATAGTATTGTACTCTGATTCATATTGTTCAAAGAATTCAAACAAATAGTGTGCTTTGATGATTGTTCTAATACACTACCACTATAAATATCATAACAACATTACTTCTCGTGACATAAATATTTGGCTCAGTTCTCAAATGTCCTTTTTAAATTAAATCTGTGGTCCCTTTCAACTCTTTCAAGTATCGTACGAGTAGGTCCCTTTTTAAAATGTATCAAATGATTGTTATTGTTATCAAATCTGCTGGATGTTTACAACATTATGTCGGTTGATTCTACAACGGGCTTTTGTATTATCGTTAGAACTTCTATACTATCTATTCTACTATCGTTATCGCTAGATCGTAACGATCTACCAGATAAGAGCTAATTGTCTCTCATCTATTTCCTGGTTCTATAGAGTTCACTCTATTGACCACTGGCTTTATAAACCTTTCGTTTACCACATCTCACACCTTGTATTAATTCGGTTCATACTAATTTAGTGAACTTACTTACAATATCTCTTGACTTCAATAAATTAATAAAAATAAATTCATTAAACTTAATAAATTAGTAATTTAAACAAAAAAAAATAGTCTTCAATAGAATAGAAGTCAAGATTAAAGTACATTATTTTATGATTACATTTTTTTTTTTGTGTATACCTGGTTACATATACCAATAAAGTCATTGTATCATTGCACCACTAATAAAATTAGCATCAACAATAACAACAACGAAATCGATACCAATAAACCATAGAATAACACCAATAAAGTCTATGTACCATTGCACCACTAATAAAATTAGCATCAACAGTAACGACAATATTGTTAACAATAAATCAAAGTAATCGGCCAAGATAACTTTCACTGATTTTTCATCAAACTTGGTTCCATCGTTAAAATTTTAATTTTGAACCGAATAATACTGCCGCCAGATGCGACTAAATTTATAATTTATTGGTGTGTTAGCGACGCACAAAATGCGTTATTCAGTGCTTTGTAGGGCTCAACATCTTAGGTTTCAGAAGCAGTTGTCACTGACTTCACCTAGATTATTTTCCGAGACCTTACTTCTGAACGTTTCATACAATACGTTCTTTATTCTCCGTACGTAATACGTACTATTTATCATACCATTTATTTACCATACCATACCATACCGTTTCCTCTGAATCCCCAGATGTCGGCAACACGTTGTGTAACTCTGCGTATGTTGGTGATATTTCTGGGTGGCTACAAAATAAAATGATGTAATTATATAATTATTAAAAAGTTAAAGCTAACACAATTATTTAGGTGATAGAACATCACCTAATAAATATCATTATTTTAGATAGGTTTCTAAAATATCAAGAGACGACTCCATAGCTTTTTGTTCTGATATTTGTTTCCTACAGTATGGTTAGTTTGTACAGACAAATCTTAGTAGGTACACACTTGAAAATAAAGAATAGACGGAGTATTATTACTAGATACTTTAAATTGATTGCTGACATGATAGATAGGTACTTGGCATGGACTCACTCTCTATCTACTGGCCCTGTTGAGGATGTGGATTGACAATCGTCAGGTTGCAGTTTCCGTTTTTTTGACCTAAAAAAATTGTAAATATAGGTAAATGCAGAAAAATTGAAGTACCTAGGTAGTAAGAATGTGATAATCCATAATCTGTAGACGAATGTGTATTTGCCAAATATAGACTTTATTATTAGGGCATTAGAGTGCAACTATTTATTGCAAGTTTATTATATATGTAATTCGACTTACCCAAACATTCCGTCATTTTTTTTAGGTTTTCTTTTTCGTTTTTGTAAAAACAATTCTTTCCGCTTATTTTTCCTCCCCATTTTCTATGCACACTTGTTCACTACTATTTACACACTACCAAATAAAAATACTAAGTACCTAACTTACTACCTACTATAATAATGTTCTAAAGCTACAATATAATATAGTACACTAAAGTCTAACTTATAATTTTGAAAATAATTCTGAAGTAAATTACTCGGTTGTCGTCGCACAGAGTACCTAGAAGACAATAACCAAAAACAAACAGCACGCATCTCGCGCCGTCCGTACTTTGCGGCGTTGCCAGCCCGACGCTGAGCGAATCATGCGCTCGTCGGAGTCGCAACGTCGCACCGGTACGGCGGCGGCGGCCCAGATAGTGCCGGATCAAATATTCTGAGCAAACACTGTAGAGTAAAAGCTAAACTAGAGTAGGCGCGAAGAGATTTGATTGAGTTTTTAATTAATTACTCATAATATACAATTTAAAAAAAAATAATTCTCGGTTTATAATAAAGAAAAGGGATCTGGCTATTTTATTCGTAAAAAATAATGGGGTGTTGTCGCTGATAATTCTGAGCATTCGAATTACTAAAATTTTTTTGGTGAGCAATTTGTTTTATTTTTTTTTTAATAAAGCCGGTTACTTTTCAAAATTTTGTCCGGTTCATTCAATTTATTAAGATTTTCCCTTATCTATGACATTTTTTAAATTTGAATCGATATCATTCATCCTCTCACATCGCGCATTCAAAAGTACTCGTTTTTGCCGTTTTCGTGTTTCTCGGCCCGGTGCCTCGTCTTAAAACCTCTTTATTATAATTTCATACAGGTTTCTGGACGCATCCTGACCCTTTCCAGGCCGCGGCTACCTCGCTTTAAAAAGTTAACGTTCTAAAATTAAACTCTCCGAGCGTTGGCGGCAAAATGACCATAAACAACTTTTATTTTTTTCTCGCCGTACGGCTCGGCTGTCCCGCCTTTGTGCCAGTATCCTGCTCTTTCAGTCGGGCCTTTTTATGAAGAAATTTATATGTATACTTTGGGTCATGACCAGTAGCCGAAATTTAATTGTGAATTATGAGGTGTTGTTTTTTTACTACACATTTTTTTCTTAGACGTTTCCTGACCTTTGTATTTTAATATTTTTATAGATCGGGATTTCGGTTTTTTTTCGATTAGTAACAGGTCCGTTTCATGGATTAATCGCGTGATTTTAAATTGGGGATAATGGAACGGATGTGTTTCCTCTATGAATCAGTTTGGATCAAACAGGAAATGCCTGAATTTTATGGGTTTTTGAAATTTATGACACATTCTTAGGTAGGTAGGTTAGGTCTGTTAGCTAAATTTCTACAGGTTTTGATGACCTTTCTGGCATATTGGCACTCCTAGCCTCTGCTTTCGAGGCCCGGATTTCTGGATAAACTCCCGACCGGAAAAATATTTGGGCGATGAATTAGTGAAATTTAATATTTCAAATCTTATATACTCGTAGTAAAATTTGTGATAGGGTTGTACTTATTTATTTATAACATAACATACTTGACCTCATCTTGCATATATTAAGCAGAAAAGCAGTTTAAAAAGTCTTATAAGAAGTCTTAATAGACATATTACTATTACTACATGGTATGAAACAAAGTCGCTTCCCTGTCTGTCTGTCCCTATGTATGTTTATATCTTCAAAACTACGCAACGGATTTTGATGCGGTTTTTTTTAATAAATACCTAGTGATTCAAGACTAGTGTACTCGTATAATACACATGTGCAAAGCCGGGGCGAGTCGCTAGTTATGTATAAAAATGGTTATGTTATATAAAGCAACGCGACAATGTATATCTACATAAAAAGCCAAACCCTCTCACGTTTACAAAAAAACGTTTTCATAAAAATATAAATACCTACGTCGCAATTAAATTGCATTCAGCCCACACCTGGCTTCACTGGTTTTCCTTTCTTAGCCTTAAAAGAATAAAAAAAGTTCGCAACATCGTTGTTGTCTATGGCACAGAAATAACACTGCCAATAAATAAACTGTACTACAACGCAATAAGGTTCAAAGTCGAACTGAGTTTGTTAAGGTTGATTGTCTCTGTCAACGCCCGAAATATATAGATATATTTTTTGCCTTTTAAAGATAAACTACTTATTATAAGTTAACGAGAACTCATTTTGCGGCCATAAATAGATAGTGTTTACAAGTTACATTCACCTAAAATCCAACTTAGGTAGTGGTCAGTTTATGCACGAAAGTGTATCAACTGATTTTCACCTTAGTTTTTAGTTGGTGGACTCTTGTGTGTAAGCTGACGACTATTTTAGTTTTAAGGTGTAGGTACATACTTCATGTACACAATCTATTAATGTTGCCGCCAAATGAGTTTTTTTAATTTATAACGAACTGTTTATTTGTAAATACCAAAAAAACGAAATAAAATTGAATTTTACCTAGTGAAACCACCTTAAATTCTTAAGAGGGCTATCATAAAAGTCTAGTGACACGCACGCCCTTTCACCCCGCACTTATTTCAGGGCGATTGCGAGGGATGCCATTATTTCCATTTATAAATAGATGTATTGATAAAATGTATTACAAAAATAATAACATATTTTCAAAAGCATGACCTACGCCATGACAAATAAATTTAGTATTCTAGAGGAAAACGACCAGTGTGTGTTGCCAGTGATGACTTATGGCACTGAAACGTGGTCTCTAACTATGGTCCTTATTAATAAGCTCCAAGTAGCACAACGAGCTATGGAGAGGGCTATGCTCGGAGTCTCTCTGCGTGCTCGAATCAGGAATGAGGAGATACGTAGAAGAACCAAAGTTACCGACATAGCCCAGCGGATTGGCAAGTTGAAGTGGCAATGGGCAAGCGTAGCGTAAGACGTCCACCTACAAGATGAACGGATGACCTCACTAAAGACCGCAAGATCGCGCTGGATGCAAGCCGCTACCAACAGGTCTTATTGTATCTATATGGGAGGCCTATGTCCAGCAGTGGACGTTCTATGGCTGTTGGATGGATGGATAGAGGAAAACGAAAGTTCATACTATTTTGACGATTTCTCTGTAATACTTAGCTGCTTTAAAAAACATACAGAACCAATTCTATAGAACTAATATACACATAAGTCCACACTATCAATGATAGTTTCGTGACGTTTATTACAACGTACCACGGTTCAAAATTTAACTACACTTTTTAAATTCCTTAAAATAGCGCTGTCAAGATAAAAATGGCAGTAAAAATGATATCGATTCTTCACGAGGGAAAATTATAATCGGCAATGGAGCGTGCCTCCTAATCCATCGATACCGCTTTTTACTTTTTCGGGAATAAAAACTTTTTTTCGGAGCAGGATTTGCGTCAACGGACCTTTGGAAATTTTTGGCGGGCATTTGTATGAATTTTGGGTGCAGGTGTGAATAAGACTTTTTTTTGGCTGTAGTGTAAAAAAATTGTTCAAATTTTAACATGGCTCAAAACTACACATATAATAGTGAAGAAAAATGTAGTTTGGAAAAATTACGATATTTTCAAATGGTAGCTTGCGATGAGTGTAGAGTATGACAATAGGCATAATGCCTGGGTAAAAAAAAGAATTATAATTAGACCGTCAGCTGGAAACATACTGTCGGACGCGGCTGACGGACGCGACTGACAGCCGCGACTGATGGGTATCTAGATAATGAATGTACACCGAACCGTGCACACTATCGGACATAAGTCACGGAAGTCACCTTGGGTTGACCTTGAGCGTTCGGACGTCCGAGAGCGTCTGGCACACCGGATGTTTTAAGACTGTGCACATTGCTAAGTCGCGGCTGTCAGTCGCGTCCGTCAGCCGCGTCCGATAGTATGTTTCCGGCTTAATTAGGTTTTCAAAAAATTGGACAAGTAGGTATTATTTCTTTTCTTAATCAAACAATAAATGACAAAGATAAACCTTGTTAAAGTTCGGGAGTGGGGGCTTGTGACGTCGCTTCGCTGACAGATTATAGTTATTTATGTGACTTGTGACGTCACGCAGATCTTTAACGGGCTAAATAATTGCATTATTTTTCGTTTCTATGTTTTGAATTAATATTTAGTGTATTTCCGCTATCTTGTTGTAGGCAAATAAGTTTAAGGGCATTAAGGACAATTATGAAAAAAAAAAATTTCAAACAATTACTAATATTACAATAATTATACATTTAAAAACTTAATTTTACAAAATAGATAAAATAATAATAAATATCACTTATTTTCACTACACTCTATACTATATATATTTTTAAAAATAGTACAATAATAATCCGTTAACAACAAATAAATATTATAAAATCTTTTAAAAATAATATGACAAAATATTGAAAACACTTCACTAATAAATAACACCCTTATTCTCACTGCACTACACTCTGTTCGACACGTGTTTCGCCTCTCAACGAGGCATCTTCAGGACGTGTTGACTCTTCGAGGTCGCTCGCAAGAATTCTTATTGTACTATTTTTAAAAATATATATATAATATAGAGTGTAGTGAAAATAAGTGATATTTATTATTATTTTATCTATTTTGTAAAATTAAGTTTTTAAATGTACCTATAATTATTGTAATATTAGTAATTGTTTGTAATTTTTTTTTTTTCATAATTGTCCTTA
Source organism: Hypomecis punctinalis (assembly GCA_949316475.1). Lineage (NCBI taxonomy): Eukaryota > Metazoa > Arthropoda > Insecta > Lepidoptera > Geometridae > Hypomecis > Hypomecis punctinalis. The sequence continues at coordinate 3,018,992 of OX438820.1, forward strand.
ATGCCCTTAAACTTATTTGCCTACAACAAGATAGCGGAAATACACTAAATATTAATTCAAAACATAGATTTGAAGATGAATTTTCGCAAAGTAACGCCTGATTCAATCAACTAAATTATTTTTCGTTTAATTACCAAAGGAAAAAATACGCGTCTAATATTTTTTGATAGTCTATCTGACGGACTAAGAATATATTTTTTTAGTCATAATACCATCAGAGTTTCTATAGCAAATACATACCTACGTTGTATGTATGTATTTGCTAGAAACTCTAATAAAATAAATAATACCTATCAACGAAATCAAACGACTATCATCAGTCCATTACTGTAGATTTGCGAAGCCTCTCGAAAATTAATTCGAATCCATTTTTTCTAAATGAATCGACTTGCCAGCCCATCACCAGTAACCTTCGCGAAGCCCCACGATGCACCGCCATTTAATAATTTTCTAACGTAATTCGATTCCATTTATGAATGTTTAATCGCCATCACTGGCCGTTGAGAGCTTCCCGCGCTTTGTTGTCTTTATAAAGGGCACCACAGACAAAACACTCGATTAGAGATAGCCATAGACAATGAGCGGGTGGCGCGCACGCGGCACGCGACGGCGCTCGGCGGGAAATGGCGTGCAAATTGAGTGCTCCAATTACGGTCTCGAGTTTTATAGTTTGGATACAGCGTGTGCCATTTTAAGGTTGATGCTGGAAACCTACAAGATTTAAAAACCGAATGAAACGCTCAGGCACGTATCCAGCTTTAAGTTTCGGGGGGGGACCATTTACAAAAAAAAAAAAACGCCAAGTGCGAGTCGAAACTCGCTTTTAGGTAGACAGCCTAAGGATAGGTGATCTAATTAGGATTTAGAACTTAGCACTTTTTGGAACTATGTTTTCTACATTAATTTTACTATACCAATAACAAAACAGTGAAATTAACCGAAATTAAGCAACGATCAGCACGGTCAGTATTTGGATGGGTGACCGCGGGTGGCATTTTCCAACTGAGCGCTACCGTGGCTCGGATGACACGTTAAATTGTAGGTCCCGGTTGTTTTAACCGTTTAGCCATGTCAGAGGCCTTCAGGCGGCCTAAAAACTCTAACACCAGGGCTAGCCACCCGGCCTATACGAACTTACTTACTTAGTGAAATTAATTTTAAAATATTTTGATTTTTCATCTTTTATACATCCGAAAGTGTGTTTGTTTGTTGCTCTTTCATGTAGCAATGGACAGATGTTTGTTAGAAAACTATCTAAAAAGACACCTAACCACAATATTACAAGTATTTCATTATTATTATCTCATAGTCAAAAATATTTTACTAAATGCGAGCCAAAACATAAAAAGATGCATTTTTCGTTTGTGTTTCTTTTTTAAGTCTAGAAAGGTCTGTGTTTGACCACATCCGTCTGATCTGTAGCAGAGACGCGGTTCAGGGTGTAACACATTTAGGTACCTAGATGTTACCTACTTGTTTAGATTCCCAGATTGTTAATTGACTAAGAGTTCCATATTTTAGCTGTTCTTACTAGAAATACCGAATCAAAACACGAAGCTGTAGAGTTGAAATTAAAACTAAATCTACTTATGCTCCTTTACAGCTGTTAACAATTTAATTGAATTTCTTAGATACGTACAGTGAAAAAACGTTACAGAGCGTTAGCGTGGTTGCTCTAGGAGACTAGGTCAACGTGTGAAATTCACATATTTTGCCTTTTTGGCATTTACATATTGCAGTTTCCAAAACATAAACACTGTCTATGCATTAACAGATGAAATTGTCGTTGTAAGTTAAAAAAAAAACATTTAAATGGATAGGTTTTTAAATAATAAAAAATTGTACTTAGTCAGTCTTTGTACAAATTTGCATTAATGAATAATTGAATTTTTTTTATGAAATTAATTATTAACCTATAATAGAATTTCGCGCGCTGACCGAAGACACAAGCCATACGTAAATTCATACTGCACCAGCTTTTTTTAATAGTCCACTGCAGGATTTGGGCCTACCCGTGACGGGTGATGGGGCCATATCCACCACGCTGGCCCAGTGCGGGTTCGTGGATTCACATACGCCATCGAATTTCTCCTACGGACGTATGCAGGTTGCCTCACGATGTTTTCCTTCACCGAAAAGCCGGTGTGAAATTCCGTATAGGTACATACATTTCAAAGAACTCATTGGTACGGGACCGGGGATTTTTTTTCGGGGAAGGAGGGTGTTACTACCTCTTGACCACCACGGCTTGTTACTACTGCGTAAATTCATAAATTCTTGAAATAGTGAAAAATAAATATAGTTAAAAAAATTAGTATTTCAAACTAAAAGTGTAAAATAATTTTCAATATAGGCAGAAAAAAATAATAAACGAAAAATATTAATAGATAATTATTGTAAAATCAGCGTGGGGCGCTTTGAGTCCTAATTTTTCGTAAATCGAGCACCCCACGCTTTTTTAGAATAGTAAGTATCATCGTTTCTTATTTTTTTCTGCCTATATTGAAAATTATTTTACACTTTTTTGGTTTGATATATTACGCTATGAAAGCGTGTTTTTTAGTTTTTTTTAAACTTTATTTATTTTTCACTTTTTAGTAATAGAATAAATGCATTATCTACCTTATCAAATCTTTGATAAGTGTGCAAAGTTTAAACCTAATCTGATCGCTCAAAGTTGGGCAAAATAGAGTTCAAAGGGGTTGGTTACAAGCAAGCAAACATATACATACTCGTAGCATACAGGTAAAACCAATATAAAAGGGCGATTAAAACAAATTTCTCTGTTATCGTGAAAAAAAAGTTAGAGCCGCTCGATAATCGGTAGAGCCGTAAAGACCACCATATTTCGTCACTCATCATGTTTGGCAAAAATAATTAGTTAATACTTGTAGTACCTACACATAAAGAAGAAAATCTGAGTAAACCCCTCGGTTGGCGAGTCGGCCCACTCTTCACTCGCACTTGTCCGGGTTTTTTGTCACTAGTTTCAACAATTCGTGAAACGATTGAGACTCCAAAATAACTGCACAAGTGTGTAACATCTGATTTTTAAGAAAGAAACCCCGGAGAGTACATATGTGCTTTTTTGCTTGGAGAGAATTCTGAGGATTCGTAGAACAATAGCCAAAGGGTCGGTTTATGAGTCACTTTCATTTTTAGGGTCGTCTACATAGCAACAACATTCAACAAATTGTCACCTTGTAGCCAAATAATCAATTTTATCTAGTGTATGTTCAAAAATTTCGGGGGGGGGACCGGTCCCCTATGTCCCCCCCCCTGGATACGTGCCTGGAAACGCTATCACGTTCGCATTGCCTAACACAGCTGTTCAATTGACGATCATGTTCTTTCTTACTCTTACTGGTGACCATTTATTTACCCATACGTATAGGATCCGTACCTGTAAGTACCTACCTACAGTTCTGAAGAAAAAAAATCAATTTAATTTATTTGCTAAATATACAGCGCATACATACAGTGACGCTACATTATAATAACAACAAAACATTATAATAGTCAAAGCCAAAGTCAAAGTCAAATCATTTAATGGAACATATATGAAATTTACATGTGGTTCTTAGTTAACATGTTTTGTATAGTGACACATAGGGCATCGAGAACCGGGTGTTATTTTGAGAACCGGTTCTTTCGGTTCCAATTTTATTCAGAACCGGGTACCCGGTTCTTTCGGATTTTTTATAGACTAATAGTCAACAAGTGTTTCGTTTTTTTTTTTTCAATTGTTTTTACGGCTTGGGATGCAAGTCCTTACAGCCAGTCTTAAGTTTTCACTTTCACAAAGATTTGTTATCACTTCTTTACTGTATTTAAAACATATTTGTACACAGGCATAAAACATTTTGGATGTCCCAGTAAATCTTCAGTGCGGCGGGGTATATTTGATTATGACCTATGTCGTTCGTTGACGAATTTGCGTGTCTGTACCTACGGATTTGACGATTCGTTTCTAAATGTCAGTTATCATTATAAGTCTTACTATTGAAAAAGTTCTGCATTCTTCAATAAAATGTTTCAAGTCAGCAAGCTAAAGAAGTGATGTCAGGTTTAAAACCTAATTTAACATGATTTTGTTATTTTGCAATAAAAAAGAACAAGCTTATCAAAAGGCATCTTGACAGCCGTCTGGATTATCGATAATTTTTACCTGCCTACTATTTATACTTTCTTAACTTTTTTTAAAAAGTTCAATAATCAAAAATTGATGTTTTTATGTCAGGGTTTTTGCTTTGATAAATACAAGTTACGACTTGCGTTGTGACACCAAGAATGACGATAATGTGTCACACCCACAGTCCACACTTGCAAGTGCAACCTTTATTGTTTGTGACAAGAACCGAAAGAATCGGGTTTTTTAATTTGAGAACCGGTTTTTTGTGTGACCCTCAGAACCGGGAATTCCCGGTTTTTTTGGAACCGGGAAAAACCGGTTCCGATGCCCTAGTGACACATATGACCCTAAAGGTATGGCAATTTTATTATTTGTATTGGAACGATTTATTATTATCGTTAAAAATTCGTCTAATGTGTAATAGCATTTCGATAAAAGGTTTATTTTTAGTTGTATTATGAAACAGTTTTCACTTTCGATATTATCTTTTAGATTGTTTGGCAATTTATTGAATATTTTTATACCCATAGAATTTGGGCTAGAACTGCTAAGTTAGACTTGCTGCCTCGGTGGCTCAGTGCTTAGTGATTCTAACTTCTGGACCAAAGAGGCGTGGGTTCGATCCCCGATTCGATATTTATGTGATGAACATAAGTGTTTGCTCTGTGTCTGGGTGTTATTTAGTTACTATCTATATAAATATGCATTTAAAATAAGTATATGTAGTATAACAGTCTCAGCTCTCTGGCAGCCATAGCACAAGCTTTGCTTAGTTTGGGGTCAGAGGCCGTGTGTAAGATGTCCCAAAAATGTTTATTATTATTTATTATTATTTTTTTTTTTTTTTTTTTTTTTTTTTTATTGGGAAATTACAAACCACAGACTCCAGGGTCTGTGCCTTTTGTTTACTAAAATATTCAATTATTCGATTTTACTGTACAAAAAGAGTTAGTACCTACAATAGAGATGGGTTAGTTTAAATTTTAGCCTAAGTTAGTAGTTTCGGTGCATTGCGTGAATGCCACAAGCAGACCGGCGACCCGCATGCAGCACCCGATCACGAGTGTGACGTATGTGCCAGCCATCGCTCTCCTCGACCATATTTTAGGGAAGAGAACGACCCGACACACGACGCCGCCGCAAGAAGGAGCCATCGATGGCGAGAATGAATGCTCAAGGCATGCACGCAATGCTAAACTCTAGATGTTACACACTTGCTATGATTTATTTTGTGAAAGCGATCATTCGCAGAGTCCGAGGCTACGACTCTGTGTTACTCGGTGGTTTCAATTCTGCTTGTGATCACTCCCATGTCCTTCTATAACAACTCTGTTGCCTCCTCCCGGCCCAGAGCCTCCATTACCGCCTCGTTCCGATCTCTGATGGCCATCTGCAGGTTGTACTCTTTGATAGCCCTCAATGACGCGGAGGATGCTCGCCGCACGAATCGGCTTATGGCATCATTTTGGATGTCGTCGGCGTAGTAAATGAAAGTTCCAGTGTGCCGTGATAATGCAACGACAGCGTGTGACACGCTCTGGTGTAGCTTCATTCCAGGCTTAGTTTTGATGGCGATTACCGACTCGTACGTTAGTCCCTGAGCTTCGTGGATGGTAAGGGTACGTGATCCTGCGCCCTCTCCATAACCCTGGCTGGTGAGGATCTCCTTTTCTTCCTGTGTATGCACTAAGAAAAGGGTGTTGGGGAGGGTTTTGGATATTTGAGCCCCCTTGAACCTTTTCTGCTCAAGAGACCTAATACGGGGAGCTGAGGAATATATACCTGAGTATATTTCCCTCAACGCATACGCGACATCCATTGGGTTCCTATGTGTGCAGAGCAACTCCTGGGTAATGTTTGCAACCAGGGTCGGGCGATGGTACCTCATCTCGAAGAGATTTTCTCTGTCGATATAAGGCAGCTGATTGACATCTCCAATGAGGACAAGATCGCTAGCACCAGACAGCCTTGCAGCCATTATTATGGCTCCGAAGTGGTTCATTAGAGCTTCATCCACCAAAAGGCGGCTGAAGCTCTCTTTTCCAAAACCATTGACGAGGGATGAAGCCATGGTTCGCACTCTGGATTTTACCAAATCTCCTATTCTGTGCGATAGCTTTTCTCTCAAGTCTTTTGCTGCCTCTGTTGTTGTAGTGATGATAGCGTCCCTGTCCACATCAAAGTGTCGAATCACCCATGTTGTCTTGCCACAACCTGGTACCCCGTTGACCCATTGTATCTTTGGTACCACCCAGTTTTCCCAGCCTGCCTCGACGTCCGAGCCTCTTTCAATGGTTTTAGCCATCTCAAGGATTCTGTCGTCCAGCATTATCTTGGTGCACTTGGCGGTGACTACAATTGGGTCGTTCGATGGTATCGCGTATTTCGGTCTTCCTATTCGTTCCGTCTCTCTCTCATTCAGCTCCACGAAACCACTTTCTGCACTGTAAGCTGCCATATGCTGTCCTTTCATGGTCCCTCTGATGACTTGGGAAGTGACGTTATTGTATATGGCTGCTTCTGCCTCTTCGAGTCTCGATTTTAGTAGACTCTCACTTACCGGACCGCCTAGCCTAAAGAACTCCAGAATGTTGTCGCAGTTCTTGAGATTGACAAGTTTTGTCGCTCTCAATAAGGCCAGGTATTCGATAAAGGCGTTTCTTGCGTGGTCTCGCAGGGCCGAGGTCAAGATATAACGGGGCGAATCGACCTGTCCCATGTCGGCTCTCGTTCGGGTTACCTGAGGTTGTGAAACCACTCTCGAGGTCACCGTTGTCTGTGGAGGTGGAATTTTGGGTGTGAATCGGAACAAACTCTGCGCTGCAGCACTGAAAAAACCTGATATAGTGCCACTGTTACCACTTGGGCGGAATATAGTTCCTTCAGAAGCTGCTTTAAGCTCTGCTCTTTCTGAACCAGATAGGGTGGCTGAACTTGGAATGGGATGGCCCCAGCTGTCTGTTGCATTATTAGGGTCGTTACTTGGGGACTTCAGAAAACTCAGATTTTCTCCTCTGTCCTCATATACGACAACCTCGTGGTGTTCAGAGGCTTTGATACAACCCAGCCGGTCTACGGCTTCAGCTTTTAATCGTTCAACCACCATCGCATCCACGCTTATCACCCGGGGACTGTCTCCTTGTATGCTAAGATGTTCAAGCAATGAGCTAGCCTGCGTGAAAGGTGACTGGACGCCCCACTCGACTAGTGCAATCGTTTTGTTTTTCGATCTCACTAGTCGGAATTGGTGGCCGCCTGCCTCACACACTGGCATAGCGTCGTAGGATTTCCGTTTCATTGTTACTTTGGCGGTGCTCCCGTTAAGAAGACATGCTAGTCCTGGTGACAAGCGGACGCGTTTCCGGGCCCTGACTTGGCAAAAGCTTATTCCGAATCTTTCTCTGTTGCTGTCCATGAAGAGAGCCACACCACGAATACGAACCCCAGGAGCCCCCTTTTCCGCGTTTTCCAGAATTTTATCGATGGTTACGCTTTTTGAGGGTGGTAATTCTCGGACGGGAATTGCGCTCTGCGTCGCTTCAGTGGACTGTGTGAGTGTTAAGTGTGTCGGAATGGGATCAAGTGTTAGAGTGGAAGGAAGTATGGTGATGTTAGGTATAGTGGAAAGTATTAACGTAGTGCGGGATGGTAAGGTAGTGGGAAGTGTTGCAGTGGGAAGTGTTGCAGCTGGAATGAATATTTATTATTTTTACTTTGGTTCTAAGAGTTTATATCTATATTGTGATCTAATTTTGTGCGTTTTATTAGACGATTTGTTGAAATAGTCAGGGTGCTTTCTAACAAATTTGCATATTTCAAATATATAAATAGATACCAGGGACATAATTTCAAGTTTTATAAAGTTTGGTTTATGGAATTTTGGTTTGGTAATATCGGGAGTTTTTATATTTGCGAGAATACAAATACATTTTTTTCTATTATTAATACTTCATGCGCGTTTACTCTATTCCCCCAATAAAATAATTCCATATTGGAGCCACAAGGACGCAAAGGCATGATAAGCACTAATAATAAGTAGGTAAATTAGGCACATTAACGGGCCTTAATACCCCGATTTCAGAATTTAAATACGGAATCTTAAAAAGAACACGCTGTATCGTAACCAGTAGCATCTCTTCCCGCCTTATTTGCAGCGAGCACGTGACCTGTAATGGCGTCGTTCTAAAATTGAATAAATCAAGGGGTTTGGCGTTATAATCGAAAGCATATCGAAGGCTAATAAATTGAAGCACCAACCGTAATGGAAACTTAGTTGTGCGGGTCTTTAATCCCAAGACCCTAATGCATTAGTACCTGTACCTAGAGCGATAGTAAATAAATTCTTATGGGCTGGGTGGCTAGCCCTGGTGTCAGAACTTTCAGGCCTCCTAAAGAAATATTTTATTGGTCTTAAAATAACATTAAACGTTACTTAAAAACTAGTTTTGCCAAGCTTTATCAATGAGCGTTTGTCAAGGTGCTTCCACGACATTGTTCCACCGCGGCGCCCTGATCAACGCAGCCTTCAGCACGCTCCACAAAATGCTGACCAAGCCGTTCACCTGCTTCATCATCCACGAGCCTGGCTTACTGCCTCTGGATACAAGGAACTTGTACCGCTGCAGTTGGTACCCGAGGCAGTTGGTTGCGACAATAGAGAAAGATAAGAAGTAAACAAAACACTTAATTTTATGGACTAAAGTAATGTAGTTACATACACGGTAGGTATTGTACTGTACCAGCCTTTTTAATAGCTCACTGCATGACATAGGCCTACCTACGAAGGGTGATTGAGCCTTATCAACCAGGCTGGCCCAGTGCGGGTTGGCGAATTCACATACGCCATTGAATTTACTTAGAATTTCAGAAAAACTTCCAGAGCTCATATATTCATCTTTAGGAACAACTTACACTATGGAATCAACAGTGAAAGGGACAAAAATAAGCTAAATAATTAATTAAAATAAACAATACTACGAGTACCACCAGTTATCCTTCTTTTGTGTTTTTAGAGTAAAGCTTTATGAAGATTCTTTCGGAGGAGCTGTAGCCCTCACTGCCGACCAGATGGTAAAAGCGAACGGATTTTCTAATCTACACAATGATGACAATGGAGTTCTTCTGGATATGGCCAAGAGGTAAGCCCACACAACTCTTGAAATCGCCCTACTTAGTTTCTTTCGATGCTCACGTACCTACCAGCCCACAGTTTCTTCATTGTCTCGATGATCCTCAACATTTTGCTCAGTTTCAACAGAAGTTTGCTCCCAGTAGGTACTAAGCCACCCTCATCCCGCAGGCGCGCAGCTTATTTATTTTATTTTATTTGGAAAACATACAGTGATATTATATCTTAATTACTAATAACTTAAGTAACTATTCACTATTTACAAGTTTTCGCAAGTCATAATGCTCATAGTTATAATGCTTGTTCATTAAGCTCAGTACAGTGCGACAGTAAACAAAATGTTCAGTACGGTATACGGTTATGTTAGGTAAGTTGAAAGTGATTATAAATTACAAACAGAACCGAACCAATCATTAGTAATCTTTGCTTTAATTTTAGATATACTTTATTATAATAATAATAACTTTATTTCAAAATAATAATAACTTTATTTTCAAAAAACCACAAATGCAGTAAATCATTAAAAGCAGTAAATAAATCTAATTTCCAAACACAACTAAAACCTGTGTATACCAAAAGGATTGCAAACAAACCAGTCTTCACTATATCTCAAATCATACAGAAAACCTACCACCGATATTTTTCTATTAGGTACCATACAACGTTATCAGCGAAAACAAAAATACTTGCGGCTGAGAAGTGAAACCAATCTTGACGGATCGGCTATGCGTTTGTGGCGACGTGGTTTGTTTACCCTTTCACAAAGATTAACGGCTTTATTTTGTGTATCAGTACCTACTGGGAAACATTGGGCCCCAAACTAGGCTAAGCCTGTATCTTGGGTACCCAATAAAAGAAAAATAAAAGGCATCTGATATTGTTGAGCGGTTAAAATAACAATATAACATGTCAAATCAAGTTATGGTAGAGCTCAGTTGTAAATGCTACCCGCGATTACGGTACGGTCTACGGTCAGTAGTAATTTTGAGAAATGGTTCAGATTTACTCACTTTATGGTATATTATTTAATTTAACAAGTATGTGACAATAGGTTTCGACGTCTTATATTCTGAAAATACACTAGTAGGGTTTTAATAATAGTACCTACCTACTATTTCAAACAAAGTACTTACACAAAACTTTGTTTTGAAATTTAAATAATGTAAAATTTTAATTCGTGAATACACTCAATCAACTGTTTAATTTAATTTAATTTTAGATACTTGCCCTGAAGAAACTGTACGTATTTTCTGGCTATAATAACCTAATCTCGTACAACATATACTTAACATGTCCCATTTTCTAATTAACCTGCGTGTCCAAGGATCGAGTGTGAGAGAATTTTAAATATGAAATATTGTACATTAGAGACCTTTTCGCGTTCCCACCAAAAAACTCAGTACCATTTCTTTCAACGAATTTATTAAATTTGAAAAAAAGCGAGGCAAGGACGTCTAAAATACAGCGGCTATCGAGCGATTCAAGTATTCGATTTATTAAATTATTCGAATAGGTTCGCCGATTACACGATTATTTGAAACTCGACTTTTCAATTTGCGCTCCCTTTTAAGTTCGAAATTGATCTGTGTAAGCATAAAACAATTTTATTCGATTTGATTCATATCTCGCAATTTGTCACGAATTGGACATTCCCAATTTTGACCGAGATAGAAAAGGATTTTTTTTGTAACTTTTCCCGGTGAAGCCGTGATGGTCTAGTGGGTAAATGCTTGCCTTATAATCTTAAGTCTAAGTGTTCAAATTCCAAAATCGTAATAGTGAGTTTTTTGGAACTTATGTAAATTCAGAGTTCAATCGGTGAAGGAAAACTTCGAGAGGAAACCTACATAAGTCTGTAAAAGAATTTTGGTCGCACCGAGACATCGTGGGAAATATGAACCAAATATCTATGATTCGTACAAAGGTTTTTTGGCGGGAACGCGGAAAAATCATGTCGCCTCATTGTATTATTTTGTTAAACTTGTGTTTTTATCAGTGATAACTAGTGAAAATTGTGGTATTTCGTTGATTATGAGCTGATTTACGTGCATGAGTGTAGGCAAGTGATATAATGTGACGTATCATGTCGTTCCGTATTGTTAGTAAAACTCCATAGACGCCTCTAGTAAAGTCTCCACTGTTTTACTGAGATATAACTTGAACTATGTTTGGACTATGACGTGACTACAATAGTGACTATTTTGATATAATATCAAAAATGATTAAAACTTAATACTTGACACTACCAAATGCACAACAATGCGACGCCAAACAAAAGAAGAAGAAGCGGTACCATTGAGGAAGGAATCAGAATGGAGTTGCCCTAACGACGAGAAAAACCTGCATACCCACCGCACATAATACGGCGGATTAGTGTTGTTACTACCACACTACACTTATCGATTTCCCCGTACTTATCGATAAAACTATCGCCACAAATTAATTTTAGCCGAATCAAACATAATGGCAAACTTTTATTTAAAAAACCGGACAAGTGCGAGTCAGACTCGCACATCGAGGGTTCCGTACAAACACATTGTTAAAGAAATTAAAAACCTGTTTTAGCATGTGCTAATGAAGTTCTTTTATATGACACCTTTCATGATACGATTTACTCACTTTGAATTTTAAGCCCATATTTTGTGAATTTAGTGGCCCTATTTTTCGTGATGTAAATAAAAATGTGCAGTTTTCAGATTTAATCCTATATGTGTATTCTGAGACAATGCTTTTTGCCAAATTTCATAGTTCTATGTCAACGGAAAGTACCCGGTAGGTTTTGATTTTTGTGAGTGTCGAAATATGCTGTTTTTTACGATATAAACGACTCTAACTTTTTTAAACGACAACTGAGAAGTTTTTCTTTTACACAACAGCAAGAGTTCATTAATATACGTATACAGTTTAAATTTCAACTCGATATCTTTACGCGTTCTCTAGATAAGGAGTCTTGACAGACGGACAGACGGATAACAAAGTGATCCAATAAGGGTTCCGTTTTTTCCTTTTGAGGTACAGAACCTTAAAAATTACAGATGTCAAGCTGTCATATTCAAGAATCCACACTAGAATGGTAGGACGAGTTTTTTGGCGGGAACGCGGAAAAGACATGTCGCCTCATTGTATTATTTTGTTAAAGTTGTGTTTTTATCAGTGATAATTAGTGAAAAATTGTGGTATTTCATTGATTCACTTTAAAGCTGTCATCTGAAATGTAGGTCTCGTTGAGTTCTATCACTTGTGTCACGTCAGCAATAGTCTAGTTTTATTAGTTACGGAGATATTCCACTTTTAAGTTTGACAGCTGTCATCCGTAATGTAGGTCTCGTTGAGCTCTATCACTTGTATCAAGACAGCAATAGTCTAGCTTTAATAGTTATGGAGATATTCCACTTTTAAGTTTGACAGCTGTCATCCGAAATGTAGGTCTCGTTGAGCTCTATCACTTTTGTGAAGACAGCAATAGTCTAGCTTTAATAGTTACGAAGGTATTCCACTTTTTAGTTTGACAGCTGTCATCCAAAATTTAGATCTCGTTGAGTTCTATCACTTTTGTGAAGACAGCAATAGTCGAACTTCGATGGTTACGGAGATATTCCACTTTTAAGTTTGACAGCTGTCATCCGTAATGTAGGTCTCGTTGAGCTCTATCACTTGTATCAAGACAGCAATAGTCTAGCTTTAATAGTTATGGAGATATTCCACTTTTAAGTTTGACAGCTGTCATCCGAAATGTAGGTCTCGTTGAGCTCTATCACTTTTGTGAAGACAGCAATAGTCTAGCTTTAATAGTTACGAAGGTATTCCACTTTTTAGTTTGACAGCTGTCATCCAAAATTTAGATCTCGTTGAGTTCTATCACTTTTGTGAAGACAGCAATAGTCGAACTTCGATGGTTACGGAGATAATCCACTTTTAAGTTTGACAGGTGTCATTTAAAATATAGATCTAATTGCGCTCTGTCACTTTTGTGAAGTCAGCAGTAGTCTAACTTCGATAGTTACGGAGATAATTCACTTTTAAGCTTTGACAGCAGTCATTAGAACAATCTAATAGATCTCATTGAGTGTTATTACTGCTATTAAGACAGTAATGGTCTAGCTTCGATAGTTACGGAGATAATAATACTTCTTAGTTTGACAGCTGTTACTTTCACACCTGTCATGCCATTTTACTTGTATTAATTCTGGAATGACAGTTGTCAAATTTGACATGAAAAGTGAAATGAAATAAAAATTCAAAATTTCAGCTAATCAATAACACAAATAAAAACTAACCAAAATATCGATAGTTTTTTTTGATATAATAAGAACATCGGTATTGTTTTTCGACTCAATATGGCGGACCAGGCACGCGCGACACGTCACGAAAAATATAGACACTATAGCGAAACTGTGCTGTATAATGTTGGTCTATTCTTATTACGTACATTTGAAAGAGACGCCTATATGATTATTATTTCGGTTTTTAAACTATTACATGTCAAAGTATCTAAATGTCATTACACCATCTCCTTCTGATTCCTTCCTCAATGTTAAAACTTAATACTTGACACTACCAAATGCACAACAATGCGACGCCAAACAAAAGAAGAAGAAGCGGTACCATTGAGGAAGGAATCAGAATGGAGTTGCCCTAACGACGAGAAAAACCTGCATACCCACCGCACATAATACGGCGGATTAGAGCGGTACTTTTAACATGGAAATGTCACTAATTGTTTTTTTTTAAACGGAAAATGCTTATGAATTTTTCGTTTATACGAAATTCAGACAGATTAGGTCTCAAACTTTTGCAACAAAATATAATTAGACCACATCTAAGTCGCTGAATGGATTTGAATAAAACCTAAGTCTGAATTTTAAAAACTCTGATAAAATAAATAATACCTACCTATAAAAGAAATAAAACGACTATCATCAGTCCATTACTTGCAACAACTGGCAAATGCACAACAAAACGACGCCAAACGAAAGAAGAAGATTCGTACAAATGCTTTTATTAAGCAGGCTTATGTTCTAGCAAGAGTCTCAAACCGGGAGTATCATGAATGTTTAAATGATTGCAAAAAAACCTCTGATGTGTACCTACCTATGTGCATTTTTGTATAGATAACATAATAATTCTAAATATATGATACCTATCGTCACCATCCCACATGACGAGAACCTCGTGAAGGCCGAGAAGGACAAGCTCAACAAGTACCTTGACTTGGCGCACGAGGTTACCGCCATGTGGGATGTGGTCTCGACCTCTCGATGATCATTGTCCCGATAGTCGTTTCGGTAAACGGCTTAATAGCGAAGAGTCTCGACCACCACCTTAAGAGGCTCTCGCTAGACGGTTGGGTCAAGGGTCAGATACAGAAGGCGGTCGTCCTGGACAAAGCGCGCATTGTCAGGAGGTTCTTCTCACTGTAGACCCAACCACCGGTAGCTTGGGCCCCGCCCCGCTGCCGGCGGCACTCTAGGTTTAGGTTTTTTTGTAGTATTTTGTTTTTTAAAAATTATAATAAAATAAAAATATTGTGAAAAAAACTTAAAGGTGATGTCCACAAGTGGTATATTATTCAGAGAAAAATCGAACCAAGATGATATATACATCATTTAAAATCTTGTTTTATGGGCTTCCCAAAAATATTTAATTTAGATTTTTTCACCCCTCCATTTTTTATTAAATGCGAACAATAAATTGAATAATAAATAACAATACAGCTTATTATTTTTTCTAGTTTAGCAATGATAAAGTGATTCTATCGTTATTTTACTTGTATTCGTTGCTGATTCTTCCACATTCATGTCTTAATTTGCTAAAATTATAACGTACCTACCAATGTGACCAGTTAGTAGGTACACTGTGACAAAAAAAAACACTTAATAAGAATGTCTAATTGATAAAAATGCTTTTATTTAAAATTTTGGGCGTCTCTTAATCAGAGTTGCTTGAGATAAACTACCTATTGAGCCAAATATATTTTTTATCATAATAAATTCAAAATTAATTTTTAAAAAATCGGAGGGCTAATTTTTGTTTTTAACTGTTGTAATAGACTCAGAAAAATATGAACTTTCTCAAAATGTGACGAGTGTTGAGGTTAGAATTTTCGATTATTATTATACCAGCCTCCATACATTTTGTGGACATGTCCTTTAAAACTATAAATATGTGTAAATATATGTGAATAAATATATTATGATCTAAGTAAAGAATTTTTTATGTTGTTTATAGTAGTTTTTAAGCAAATGCACAAATAATTTATGATGATATGTGGGTATTGTCGCCAAAAGTAATCGAATAACAGAATCAAAAAGGTTTCGTTATGCAACCAGATGATTTAATTTAGCGCATGTTATACCCCTATCTCCCCTCGGTACTGACATAGCTAGCTTACTGCCCGTGACTTTTACTATCGGTAAAAAAAGCAGACAGTTAAGTTATGACTGTTTTCGGTGCGTCTTCAAGCTATAAAAACAATGAATTTCATGTATCACTATAAAAGACCTCCACCGCTGGACATAGGCCTCCCTAATGTATCTCCAATAAGACCGGTTGCAAGCGACTTGCAACTTTTTTTTTTTTTTTTTTTACTTGCAACCAAGGTGGACATGCTGTCTTAAATAGGTCGCCCGTCCAACCTTTGGGCAGAGTTCCTATTATTATTATTTATTCTTTATTTCAGACGTACAAGTCCATATTACAAAAATCAAAAATACATTAAAATTGTCATGTCAAAATGTCACAAATATCAAAATTAATCATAAATTCAAAATTAAATAATACTTAATGTCAACTCACAATAATAATACAATGCTACTCTACATAATTTCCACGTCTAAAAAAAAGTAAGTTCATATATATAGGCCGGGTGGCTAGCCCTGGTGTCGGAGTTTTTAAGCCGCCTGAAGGCCTCTGATATGGCTAAATGGTTAAAATAACCGGGACCTACCTTTTAATTAACGTGTCATCCGAGCACCGATAGCGCTCAGTTCTAAATGCTACTCGCAGTCACCAATCCGCAGACTGACCGTGCTGATCGTTAATTAACTTTGATCATGACTAACAAACAGTTAGTCAAGCAACGCTATAAGTGCTGCTTTTATTCAAAGACAGACATTCTCATTTCCAACATAGGGACATACGCATTACTCCATTACATCCGAATTCCCTTTGATCTGTCCCTTTCTTCTAACGATTGCTTCTTATGTCATCAATTTTCCGTTTTTGTATTAACCTTTTTTCGGAATTTATCGGTTTGTTAAGTAAAATATAGGTTTTGTGAGATTGCAAATTTACGGTTTTTGTCTGATCTATTTTTTGTTTGGTGAAGGTAAAATTTTGAAGTGGGTATTTTACATGATTACTTTTTTGTTTTGCGTTACTTAGATACCTATTGTATGTGGTTTTCGCAATATTCTCGCACGGGGACTATGTGCCAATAAGCGCAGCATAGAACGTATCAATAACATAGGATGGGCTAGATGCTCTTGATATTATTTTGATGTTCTCATCCTACTTCCTACTAATATTATAAACGCGAAAGATTGTGAGGATGGATGTATGGATGTTTGTTACTCTTTCACGCAAAAACTACTAAACGGATTGAGATGAAACTTTGCAATAATGAAGCTTATATATCAGAATAACACATAGGCTATAAATTATAATGATATATTGCTGTGCGGGCGAAGCCGCGGGTAAAAACTAGTTAAATATAATCAAGGATAATATAATAAACAATCTATCGTGTAGTCAAAACTACTTAAATGAGCGAAAACTATTATTTTATAAATTACCGCTGTTAAATAATTGTAAATTAATCCATTTTTATAATGTTCTTTTAGCTTTTGACAACAATCTATTAAGTATTTTAGTTTACTAGTACTTAATTAGGTACCTACATACAATGACAATGTATGGATGTTTGTTCCGCTTTTACGCCCAAACGGCCGAGCCGATTTGGAAAAAAAATCGGTATAAATGTAGCTTAGACTTTGGAATAACATAGAGGCTACTTTTTATTTTGGGTTAATGCGAGTAACCCCGCGGGCGCAGCTAATTACATATACATATTTTTACAAACAGAATATTAGAGATTGTCTTGTCCACTTCGTAGAGTCCTGCGCTATGCCTGCTAGTGTCATATCGATTGTAAACAAACAAAAAACCCACATTCATTGAAGACGCAGCTTAAAAAGCAGAAAACCCCTAGAACCACAGAGTGTGCAGTAGTTACTACTGGAGTACCATAAAAAACCTCATAAAACCACCTCCTCTGCGCACCGAGCCGTAAGAAACACTTCCTTTTGCCAAATGTCCGATATTTGTACAGACTGACGCAAAAAAGAACCGACACGATGTAAATTCGTACCTATCGTAAAAAACCTGCATACCTACGTGCTGATAATAGTGGGCCTATGTTCAGAAGGAGTACTATGAAATAGCAATAAGTTACAGTAAATTCATTGGCCATATCGTCCTTGCTAGCCCAGTACGGGTTGGTAAATTCACATAGGTACGTCATCAAATTTCTTCTACGAAGTTATGCAGCATGGTTGCCTCGGGATATTTTCTTTCTCTAAAAAGCTTGTAATGAGTCCGTGAAAATGAATTTTAACTTACGATCTCACGCAAGATAAGCGAGGGATACCTATCACTAGACTTATTTACTTCCCGAATTAAAATTACCAATGATAAAAAATCTACCAAATTGCAGGTACATCATCTTGAAGATTTCCCAAATTTCGTCAAAATATGTTGAAAAATTCTACATAATTCTATAAACATGACAGGATGGATAAAAATGAACAACCAGAATGTGGAATGGAACTTATGGAACGCTTTGCCTGTGTCTGTCTTCGCGCTAAAGTACAATGTGGATGTCTTCAAATCCTGAATAAATAGGCATCTACTAGGTAAAATTGCTACCCCCTAAACCGCATATCTGGTTAGCATCAGGCAGTATGCAGTCAAACGTAAACCTATACGAATAAACAAAAAATAATTTTGCTACCCGTTGTAGAGACGCTTCGTTCAGGTTTTTTTGAACTTCGCACGGTTTGGTCGTATACGAATCTTGTATGGAGCACTCACAACTTCCATAGACAACATAGATATTCTCCATACAACCTCTCAGAATAGGCTATTTGACAACATAGAAAATATACTATTGATTGTGGTAATCCTTAAAGATAATAGCCTGAAAAAGACATATTTCACTTTATTTAAATTAAAATAAGTATGTCTAATTTTCGCAAATCGCGCGAAATAAAATACGATATTATTATGATATTTTATCTGTGACGTAAACGCTCTAAGAAGGGCGGCAACTCTGGTGACGTCACATGATAGTAAACAAGAATTTCTCGATTGACTGTTGTTTGTGTAATTTGTGTTTTGTGATTTCGGAGTCATATTACAGGATCTGTAAGTTACTTTTAAAGTATTTTTTGACAATTTTTAGATGTGAACTACCGTATTTACTAAAGTTATTTACTAGTGTATGACGTCAAAGACCAGCGCCATTACAGAATGTCGTTTTTGGTGGGATCTTGAATATCTATTCTTTAAAACTGATTTTCATTGTTAAAACAGTAGACCTCTCGAAAATATAAATGTAATGGGCTTATTATGTACTAACGAATGATTTAAAATGATTTCCAAAAACTAGTCAAATGCCCTATTACGTATACGTTCCTAGGCGTTTGATGTTCAAAAAACGCACCCCCGTTCATTCATATCCCCGTTTCGGCGCAGTCGGTTAGCACACGCCGGTCCGAATCCGCGCCAATCGCGCCCCCCGCCATACGATACCTCTTACGCGTTTAAGAACCCATAAATAATAGAGTTGACGTGCGCCCCTGTCTATGGCTAATGCCTCTATTGTCTGTGGTCGGATTTATTTATTCATTTCACTGGGGTGGTAACTTGATACTTGTAATTTGTTTGATATTAACGCATCTCATCAATATGTTAGCTCGAAATAGCCAACTGGCTTTAGAAAGGATTTTAGGCCATTCTCAAGATCAATGCTAGAGTACTGTACTGTATCAGCCTTTTTAATCGTCCACTGCAGGACGTAGGCCTACCCACGAAGGGTGATTGGGCCATATCCACCACGCTGGCCCAGTGCGGGTTGGTGGATTCACATACGCCATCGAATTTCTTCTACGGACGTTTGCAGGTAGCCTCAGGCTGTTTTCCTTCACCGAAAAGCCAGTAGTGTGAAATTCCGTACATAAATTCCAAAGAATTCATTGGTGCGGGACCAGGATTTGAACCCATGACCTGACGATTGTAAGGCGGGTGTCACTACCACTAGACAACCATGGCTTGCTATAGAGCATTTTACTTAAAATCCTCAGAAAATCTCACCCTTAGTTTCTCTCGCCTCAAAACATCTTTCTACGATTCTTCTGTATAGGTAAGTATTTAATTTGTTTTTAAGCTTTCGCGATTTAAACACATTATTACTATATACTACGGGACTAATCGCGCACTAAAATTACGAGATAAATAAATACCTCCTCATCCCGACGTTTCGGCCGAGTTGCATCGAACGTGGTCACGGGTAGACATGGGGATCGGGATGAGGAAATATTTATTTATCTCGTAATTTTAGTGCGCGATTAGTCCCGTAGTATATAATAATAAAGTATTTAATTGACAATTTTACCATAAATAAGATAGGTGATAAAAATAGGTTTAGTTCACAAATAGCATGGTTTTTGACCGACGAGACGGAGAAGGTACTCAATTCGACGCGTCTATTTTTTTTTAGTGAAACTAAAGTAATGCGTTTTAAACTATATATAACGGGACTAAACTCACGTGTAGGGATAGTCGTTACGACTATCCCTACACGTGAGTTTAGTCCCGTTATATATAGTTTAAAATGTGTGAAAACCACGTAAATTTTCATAGTAAAATAAAGTAATGCGACTTCCAACAAGGTTGCGTTAAACGTTTAACGCTACTATGGAGGGGGTATGAAAGCACTGCGCACTGTTGCGTTCCTATTTTCATTTCCACATTACGAAATTTCACTTCTTCCGCGCGGAGGGGCTCCAAGCACTATTTTTTTTATGTATAACGACGCTTAATTTTGTTCATAGTAGTCCGATTTTGATAATTATTTTTTTATTGGAATGAGTATACTTCGAAATTGGTTCCATTTAAATTTTAACGAATTCGGCAGAACCTTTTTTGATAAATCGACAATAATGTGAAAAATGCTACATCGATCCGTGCGATATATTCGCGAATTCTGTACACGGGTGAAGCCGGTCATGCCATTGTTTTGCAAAAAATAATTATTTCAATTATTTGATGGGTTAGTGTCTAACTTGTGTAATAAATAATGGATTATATTCACGAAACTCATGCAACATCCAGTTCGGTCACTCTTCCGATGGGTGACCGCATGTAACACTCACAACTAAGTGCTACCGTGGCTCATTTTACGCGAAATACTGCAGGTTTCAGTAGTTTTAACTATGAACCGTCTTACCACAAAAGTTTTACGCACGCTTTAAAACAATGTTTAACAGTACAAATTGCACAGTTTAACAGTGGTTAAATCTTTTGTGGTCAGGCAGCTAGTCTTCTGTACTGTACTGTACCAGCCTTTTTAATAGTCCACTGCAGGTCGTAGGCCTACCCACGAAGGGTGATTGGGCCATATCCACCACGTTGGCCCAGTGCGGGTTGGTGGATCCACATACGCCATCGAATTTCTTCTACGGACGTGTGCAGGTTGCCTCACGATGTTTTCCTTCACCGAAAAGCCAGTGATGTGAAATTCCGTACCTAAAATTCCAAAGAACTCATTGGTACAGGATCGGGATTTGAACCCACGACCTCACGATAGCAGGTCGGGTGTTACTACCACTAGACCACCACGGCTTCTAGTTACGGCTAGTCTTCAAGCAGTTTAAAATCTGACACCAGGGCTAGCCACTCACCTATAACAACTTACTATGGATGTAGCGACATAGCGAGTGAATCCGCGGGCGATACTTGTGCAATATAGATAGGCAGTTACAGTAAATATAACGATATAGGTATACCTAGAGGGAGACGGCGAGAGTGCCCGCTGTAATATATCGCGCTGGGTTATTCTGCTACAATTAAATAAATAAATAAATTATTTTATTTGACCAAAACAAAGTTTACATATTTATCTTAACTAAGCTAGAATAATTGACTAAAAAAATGTATAACAGGTTTCTGTTGCCGAACTAGGCCGAAGCCTGTGTTTCAGCTTACAGTGCCCTCCCCCCTATATATACTTTTCCAGCCATAACATTCTTAATTACTTTATATTCTACTAGCTGACCCAGCGAACTTCGTTTCACGTAATATCCTCATAAATTATAGCCTATGTGTTATTCTTATGTATAAGCATTATTATTTCTAAGTTTCATCTCAATCAGTGCGGTAGTTTTTGCGTGAAAGAGGATCAAACATCCATACATAACTACAAACTTTCGCGTTTATAATATTAATAGAATAAATATCAAGTGAAGTGGCATCCAATTACGATGTTCTGGTTAAAGAATTTATTTTCTCAACAAGAAATTAACAATTTCACTTATATGAGAACATAATTATTACTGTAAATAAATGCTTCAGACATCTTAAACATAGTAAATATAAATTATTTATCAAGTTAAACAGTTAAAAGTTTTAGTACGTAAAGGAAAGTAACAACATTTTTTAAATAAAATTTTCAAAAATATAAGTAACATACCCGCTATTTAGACAAAATAAATCAACACCAACAAATAAATCATGATTTATGTAGTTTAGTGTAAATTATATAAAAATAATTTAATAACTATACAATTCCACACTTTTCTTAACCTAATTATCTACCCTAAATCAAAACAATGAATGTTTATTTACAATATTGCGCTGTCCTATTTGTTGATGTTGACTTATTTAATACGTCCGTTGCGTGTATGAAACGATTCTATTTTTTGAATAGCTGGGACTTCGCGGGCGTCAGTCGGCCGCTTGTCTCTGGACTCGCGGCAGCGCGTTCGGAGCTGGGTTGGTGATGGCCGCTTGTGAATTCACAGCTATTTATTTAATTATTTATACTTTCAGTCTACTCTATCGACTTCATTTATACTTACTCGTTGAACCCTGTAATTGGCCGTCAATTTTTTTTAAAACTATTTTTGTATCATAGCTGTAAGGTAAAATATATTTTGTTTCCTGCTTGAAGATAAGTAAGTAGTGTTGTAATAATTATTTTTCCCAAAAAATGGCGTAACCAACTTCAACCGTGTACAGAATAATTCGAATAGTTTGCACGGATCGATGTAGTATTTTTTACATTACTGTTGATTCATTTTATTATAACAAACAAACAAACTGCCACGATCGACTGCCTCGGTGGCTCAGTGGTTAGTGACCCTAACTTCTGGATCAAAGAGGCGTGGATTCGATCCCCACGCAGGGCAAATATTTATGTGATGACCATAAATGCGTGCTCTGTGTCAGGGTATTATTTAGTTACTATCTATATAAGTATGTATTTAAAAATAAGTATATGTAGTGATATCAGTCTCTGGCAGCCATATCACAAGCTTTGATGCTTTGAAAGATGTCCCAAAATATTTATTATTATTATTAGCTTTTGCCCGCGGCTCTGCCCGCGCGGTATACTCACTTTTGTGTTATATAAATATTTTCGGGAAAAAAGTAGCCTATGTCACTTTCCGGTCTTTGAACTATATCCATGCAAAAGTCAAGTCAATCCGTTGATTCATTACTGCGTGAAAGAGGAGCAAACCAACAAACAAACAAACCAATAAACTTTTCAGATTTATAATGATGATGATGATTATGTCTTCCAAGCTTCGTGTCGTGATTTCGGCTACGGCGACCATTTTCTGTAGGTACCTACATGGGTAGATATGGTTACTGATGGGTCCTCACAAGGCTGATGTACCCAATTTTAGCGGTGAATGTGTATGTAAGGACTCCATTTATGTAATTGTATGTAATGTTGGACGACGGTTTGCTTTTTTTTTTTTTTTTTTTTTTTTTTTTTATTGATAAATGACAATACTACACTACTACTACATAGAAAGCAATTGGATCATCCACAGACCCTTGAAGGTCTAAAGATAATCCAAGTGCTCAAGCCCACTGCCAGTTGGCAGCGTGCCCAGCATGCTGGCAGCATTGCCACGCTGAATGGCAATGCTTATACGTTGAGCCAAATAAACACCAGCATTTTGGTCACGCGTCGCGTCCACCAGACGCTCAGAAAGACTTTTGAAAACGGTTTGCTTGATTTATAATATTAGTATGATGGCTCTGCCGATTTCGATAAAATTTAAATCGATCCATTATTGGAGTATGATCTACTAAACAAAAACTATCAAAATCAGACCACTCTATAAAAAGTTAAGCGTGGTCAAACATATAAAATAATATACTTATAGGTACGCGTGGACTTATAAACCTCCTCTCCGTTTCGTCGGTTAAAAATTAGATTTCATACAAGAACTGGCAAGCATTTTTTTTGCTTTCCGCGAATTCAACTTAAAATAATGTTTGATATGCCAATTATGACGTTTCTGAAGTAAAATTGAGATTAATTTGTTATATTGGAAGTGAAAATATATTTCACGCAAAATTCTTGTAAACAAATGACTTATGGCACGTAACGCACATATTTTCATACTATAATCACACTTCTGGTTGGACTCGCGATTAAGGTATACGGATAATACTGTCGCTATTTCTTATCTGTGATCTTTGTGGAAAAAACATAACATATTAGGTATGATAATGAATAGGCTACAGGCTGCCGCAAAACTCGATCCTCGGGCACTGTTATGTGAGTTTCAGCCAGGATAGAGTTCGTGCAGATTGTAGTTAACTTCACAGCCGCCAAGAAGTTTGATTCGGACTATAAAACAATATCAATACAAATACATGATGATACCTAGTAAAGGTAAGTAAGTTCGTATAAGTACTTACTGGCCAAGTCCTGGTGTTGCCAAATTGTTTGAGTTTTTAAGCCTACGTTTTTTTAAGTTTACGCGAAGGTTTCTGACATGGCTAAACATATAAACTTACAATTTAATGCGTGATCCGAGCCATGATAGCGCTAAGTTGTAAATGCCACCCGCGGTCACCCATCCGAAGATTGAACGTTCTGAACGTTGCTTAACTTCGATGATCGATAATGAACACTTAGTCAAACTATTATGGCTTTAAACGCTATGATACCTAGTATGACGATCTCAGTGACGCGTTGATGTCTTTTGCAAAGGTGGCTATGATTTCAACGCGTTCGTTGGGACCTTTTACTTATTTCCTTTAAAATCATTTTGTCTCAAGTTTTACTTACCCTGAAAAAAAAAACGACATGTACCTATTATTATTAAATGAATTATTTTGATTATATATTACAATTTTTTTTAAAACCATATTATTAGCAAATAACCCCTGATAAGAAGAATTGTTTCAAGGTTCGAATTTGCTGCTTATTTTCAAAAACATTTCAAATAATACACGAAATATTATATTATCTTCAGTTTTAGAATGTCCCTTGTTACGCGCAGCAGCCGTCAAGGGGCGCGAGGCGCGGCGTGCGGGCAGGAGATAAGCGGCTTAACTCTGCGCCAGAGCGAGACAGAGTCATGCCACAACTGAACAAGATCAAGCGAGATGACAATATATCACTATACACAGCTACGAACTTCTCAACCACTGCAGTTTTGTTGCTAAATCGTCGTAAGTGAGGTTTGTGTGCGAGCAGCTTTGATATGTATTTCAAAGCGCTTAAGGTTGGAAATGGTATGTCTTTTGTTGGTGGGTTAGGAAATTAGGGTAGCCAGAGTAAAATAAAAATACATTTTCTGGGGAAATATACGACAAGTAAAGTTTGCCTTGTTATAGATGTGGCGTCTGAACTGTTTTAAAGAAGGCTAGTTTTGATACGTTTCTATTACGCAATGATATAGTATTTTATGTGCCTAATGTTTTTGCGGGTTTTAATTTGAATGTGATATAGTTCTTACTCACGCTATGTCTAGAAGTCGGTATTTATTGTAGTGATATTGCTTTTTGTCGAGCTCTCGTAATTACTAGAGTTTTTCCATTAATTCTGTCGCAATTCAGTAGTGTGCAAGAATTGCTATGTAAGGGATGGAAGGGCAATGTATCCGACAAAATATAGGTATATAAGCAATAAGAAATAAGGTTTCGATAGTAGGTACTTAGGTAGAGCTTAGTTTATTAGCGATCACCGAAGTTAACCAACGTTCGGCACGGTCAGTCTTTGGACGCCGCTCCTCTGCATCCGTAGTGACAGGCGCGGCGCCACTTTAACCGACCCGTTGCATTGGGACCAGAGCTGTTGGATACGGGTGCTGTCCAACGCCCAGTGCCGGTTGGTCCCAGGTGGTGGATGACGATGTGTCTGGTGTTCGACACATCGTCATTCTGGCGGGAACCGAAGCTCGTGGTGGGGTCCGGTTTGGGCCAGCGCTGACGGGTGCCGCGGAGGAGTGCGCAAGCGTGCCCGTAGCCCCGACACCAAGCGCAGTGGCGGAACACCCAGGGGTATTGGTGGGTATACCGTCCAGCGACGGACGGGGACTCCCACATAACCACCCGCCTGCCCCGAGGTGCGGTGATATCTTTAAAAGATTTCCCCTGGACAAAAAAAAATAAAACAGTCTTTGGATGGGTGACTGTGAGTGGCATTTACAACTGAGCGCTACCGTGGCTCGGATAACACGTTAAATTGTAGGCCCCGGTTGTTTTAACCGTATAGATTTGTTTGAGGCCTTCAGGGGGCTTAAAAACTCTGACACCAGGGCTAGCCACCCGGCCTGTACGAACTTACTTACCGTTTGTATATAATAACTAACAAACTTTTGCTTCCACATACTTACTTACATACTAATTTCAATCAGGTATACTTATCCTACTTAATATTATAAACGCGAAAGTTTGTGAGAATGAATGGATGGATGGGTGGATGTATGGATGTTTGTTACTCTGTCACGCAAAAACTACTGAACGGATTGAGATGAAACTTTGCAATAATATAGCTTATATATCAGAATAACACATAGGCTATAAATTATAATGATATTGCGTCAAAAATCAAAATACCATGCGGGCGAAGCCGCGGGTAAAAACAAGTAAATAAATAAACAAATATTGGGGGACATCTTACACACGGCCTCTGACCCCAAACTAAGCAAAGCTTGTGATATGGCTGCCAGAGACTGATATACTACATACATAATTATACATATTTTAAACACATACTTACCTATATAGATAATATCTAAATAACGCCCTTACATAGAGCTAACGCCAATGTTCGTCACAAAAATGTCTGCCCCGCGTGGGGATCGAACCCACGCGTCTGTATGTCTGTGATCTAGAAGTCAGGTTCACTAACCACCGATCTACTTAGGTATCTTTCTATAGATATGTAGTCTGAAAACCTTCTGCGACGTCTAATGTATAAGCAAAACCAACAATTTTTTTTAAAATCTTTTTTTATTTTATTTTTATTACCACCTAATTGCTTGTGATGTAGGTAGTGGTAGTTTATGTAGTTTTAGATTATGTGAGTCTTGTTTAAGTGGTAGTTATAATAATAGCATTTGACTTTATAAAATAAGTAATTTTTTGTTTCCATAGGATTCTATTTAATAACTAGCTGACACGGCATACTTCGTTTCACGCAATATTTTTATAAATTATAGCCTATGTGTTATTCTTATGTATAAGCATTACTGCAAAGTTTCAAAGCAAAAGTTTCATCTCAATCAGTTTAGTAAGTAGGTAGTTATTGCGTGAAAGATTAACAAACATCCATACATACAAACTTTCGCGTTTATAATATTAGTAGGAAAGTACATATACAAACCTGTTAGTATGATGTTTTTCTGTCTTTTCAGAAAACATTAATTTCAAATAGGCACGGTAGTTCCCGAAGTAGGTACGATATATCGAAGTATTGTACGTACCTACAATACCTATAAGTATTTGTTTTTTAATAGCTCACTAGTGAAACTACTTATACTTGCCTTGCATCGTGAGGTCGTGGGTTCAAATATAGTACCAATGAATTCCTTGTAATTTATTTACGGAATTTCACACTACTGGCTTTTCAGTGAAAGAAAACATCGTGAGACAACCTGCATACGTCCATAGAAGAAATTCGATGGCGTAAGTGAATCTACCAACCCACACTGGGCCAGCGTGGTGGATATCGCCTAATCACTCTTCATGGGTAGGCATATGTTCTGTAGTGGACTAATAAAAAAAGGCTGGTATAGTATAGTAAGGATTGTTCTCGGAGTAAATAAAAAAACATTTAAAGTGCGACCTAAAAGAGAAGAAATGATTTATTCGGGAACTAAATTATCACTTTTGCTGGAACCACAATCTGAGCTGTCACTTAATGTTAACATCCTTGATTTTTTTCTCGTTTTGTGTTATTTTGTAGATTGTGAACAAAAAAACAGTATCATTATGAAAAAAATAATGCAAAATATGCTAGCAAAGCGATAGTGGCGACCTCATTTATTTTCAAGACTTTTATGTCGCACTTGCTCTGCTGATTTTTAGGGTTCCGTAACTCAAACGGAAAAAACGGAACCCTTATAGGATCACTTTGTTGTCCGTCTGTCCGTCTATGTGTATGTCAAGACTCTTTATCTCGGGAATGCGTAAAGATATCGAGTCGAAATTTAAACTGTATACGTATATCTACGATTTCTTGCAGTTGTGTAAAAGAAAAACTTATCAGTTATCGTATAAAAAAGTTAGAGCCGAATATGTCGTAAAAACCGTATATTTCGACACTCACAAAAATCAAAACCTACAGGGTACTTCCCATTGATATAGAACTATGAAATTGGCAAGAAGAACTGTCTCACAGTACTCATATAGGAATAAATCTGAAAACTGAACATTTTTTTTTAATCACAAATAAATAGGGCCTCAAAATTCACAAAATATGGGTTCAAAATTCAAAGTGAGTAAATCGTATCATGTAAGGTATCATATAAAAGAACTTCATTAGCACATGCTAAAACTGGTTTTTAATTATTTTAATAATATGATTGTACGGAACCCTCGATGTGCGAGCCTGATTCGCACTTGTCCGGTTTTTTTATTTGGTCTGAGGTATTTTTCCGATTTTCCAAAGGTGAAACTATAAGTTTTCCCGTGAAACAAGCGGCGCGCCAGTCGTGCAGTGCAGTAACTCGATAGTTCCTTGACTGAAGCCTCGCGACGTGACGGACGGGCGGACGTCCTACAAGCGTGACCGCTGACCTCGGCACACGAACTAGTTGATACCTACTCGAATAATGTAGAGGTGACCAAATGTTTTCTTAATGTTGTAGGTACAGTGTTATTCCAAATCAATTAGCATCCTTTTAGGGGCTTATTCAGTACATCAAAACTAACAACTTTTGCTCTGCGACTTTTGTCAAATCTTTTTCGACTTTTGTCGGTCATTGTCATAACTTTTTTTGTAGGATAATATTCATTTTTCGCCGACTTCCATCGTGTACAGAATTTGAATAGCGTTTAAGGCTTAAATATTATTTGACTTACCACAAAAGTCTTACGCACGCTTTTGTTTAACTGTACTGTACTGTACCAGCCTTTTTAATAGTCCACTGCAGGACGTAGGCCTACCCACGAAGGGTGATTGGACCATATCCACCACGCTGGCTCAGTGCGGGTTGGTGGATTCACATACGCCATCGAATTTCTTCTACGGACGCATGCAGGTTGCCTCACGATGTTTTCCTCCACCGAAAAGCCAGCGGTGTTAAATTCCGTACATAAATTCCAAAGAACTCATTGGTACGGGACCGGGATTTGAACCCACGACCTCACGATTGTAAGGCGGGTGTCATTACCACTAGACCACCACGGCTTCGGATGTTTAACACATAGATAAATTAGGTATTCAATAGGTACCTAATTTATCTATGGTTTAACAGTACAAATTTCAATTAAACAGTAGTTAAACAGTGTTGTTTGAATATTTTGTGGTATAGTGGTTAATTTTTGTATTTTCTGCAAATCTTTTCATTTCATACTATTCATATCTAGTGAAATGGAACCCTTTTTTTCTTTTTTGCACTAAAATTTGCGATTTTGGTCCAAGATAATTATTTGTTTGATTGGTTTTAGTCATGCTCAAGACGATGCGATGCGAGTCATTGTGCAATAGAAAATTGGTTTCGAAAAAAAATCGAAATTTCACAGACACCATCAAGTGATTCATGATTCGGCAAATACAGGGTTAAAAAAAAATTCAAAATAATTTATTGTCACAAGATACAAATTATACAACTTCTACATTTATACACTATTCCCCAAACTGGGTACAACAAAGCATCCGTATCTTGTTTTTATCCAGTTTATTGGTTATCCAGGCTGGTGTACTAAGGAAGAAAAAAGGGTGATTATAACCATCATTATGAACAACTTTTACTATGGGGCCAAACCGAAACTCGAGAAAAAAAATCAACCGTGTCATATCGTCTGATGTTTATTCTCGAGCTTTGGGTTGGCCTCATAGTAAAATTTGTTCAGAACGATGGTTTTAATCACCCTTTTTTGGCTTAGTAGTTACAGAACCGATGGGGTCGAAAAGTTCACGGGTGGAGACCACGTACCGGCAAGCGCAGTGTAGGTCGTTCACCCACAAGGTGGACGGATGACCTTATTAGGACCGCAGGATCGCGCTGGATGCAAGCCGCTATCAACCGGTCTTATTGGAAATCATTAGGGGAGGCCTATGTCCAGCAGTGGACGTCCTATGGCTAAAATGATGAAATGATGATGATGACGTACAGGATAAGCAGATGACCCTGTACCTACTGTACTGTGCTGTAAAAGCCTTTTTAATAGTTCACTGCAGGACGTATGCCTACCAACGAAGAGTGATTGGACCATATCCGCCAAGCTGGCCCAGTGCGGGCTGGTATATACGCCATTGAATTTCTTCTACGGACGTATGCGGGTTGCCTCACGATGTTTTCCTTCACCGAAAAGCCAGTGGTGTGAAATTCCGTACGTATTTTCCGAAGAATTCATTAATCCGGGACCGGGATTTGAACCCACGACCTCACAATTGTATGGCGGGTGTCACTACCCCTAGACCACTACAGTTGTACCTACTAGTCGTGGCTATTCTTTTCATGTTTTATCTCGTACTACCTGAGTAGCTGCCCATCCTGACTTCGCCCGGTTACGGACGTATTATAGCTATAAACCTATAAACCAGAAGAAATAATCCTAAAAGATATATCGTCGGTGGAAAGGAAAAACCCTTGAAGCGACACTAAGGTCGAAAATGAGTTATATACATATTTGTAATCAGCAAATTTTTCTGCGTCAATTAGTCTTGGATTCGTGGCGATCTGACCACTTTGGTGTCGCTTCAAGTAATGGTACTTTAATGCTCATTTTTTCCAGACGCTAAATGAAATGACAAATAATTATAGCAATTTTAGTCCATTTACCGCTTGAAGTACCAACTCTATAGATAGATTGTCACTTGATGTGTTTTTCTTTTTTTGTTTCGGATATTATAAGTTACTTAAATCGTTTTTCTTCGTCATAGGAAATAATCTTTTAAATACTACAAGTGTTTTTGCTTACCCTGTTCCGATTATGCCCAGTCGCTACATTCGTTTTTCCTTGCTTACCCTATATCTGCATTATGGAGTTGATGTGTTTTTCCTATATGATTATAATAGGATGTTATGGATTTAAGTTGTTTTGGCAATCACTATAAAAAGCAGTGGTGTCGGTGAAAGTAAACACACAAAAAATCACTTCCATATTTTTTTTAATTAACCGACATCGTCATTTATTCCTGA
This sequence comes from Hypomecis punctinalis, assembly GCA_949316475.1. Lineage (NCBI taxonomy): Eukaryota > Metazoa > Arthropoda > Insecta > Lepidoptera > Geometridae > Hypomecis > Hypomecis punctinalis. The sequence goes on from OX438820.1 coordinate 3,050,151, forward strand.
AATGTCGGTTCATTTAAATGCGCTGATTTTTTAAATGAAGATGATAGTCGGTTAAGGTAAGCATTGTTTACGACATGAGTATTTAAATTAACTATTAAAAAAAGTCTTGTCGCTACAAGCAATGAATTTCGGTCTTTTTTCTGTGAATGGCGTCACCTATATAAGGAAATGATGTGTGACGTGGCGCTTCATTCATCGGTGAACCGCCGTCGAGGCAAGTCACGTCTCTTCATTATGATTTATAATTATAATATTCAAACGATCAGTTCTGTTGATCTGCAAAGAGAGGTATAGTCAACATCGGGAACTCGTCCAAAAGCGCAATGACGTAATATGTGCGTCATTCGATCTGCAAAAGGTTTTAAATACGCCACATGGCGAGAGTATGCTCTTGTACTATTCCCGAAAATATGCCATGTATAATCTTTGCTTCTATGAAAATGGTACAAGAGACGGTTTTTGTTTCTTATGGGGAGAATCTGAAAGGAAAGAGAGGAGGTAACGAAATAAGTTCTATTATCCAGAAATACATCCAGTTGGTGGATGCACGTGGCACAGTAAAACATCTAATACTATATTCAGACTCCTGCCCTGGTTTGGCCCAAAACAGAAATAGGATTGTACTGGCCACTGTCCATAATGCACTGAAACACTGTGAGAGCCTTAAAAGTATTCAAATGAACTACTTGTTCCCCGGACACACAGAAATGTCTGTAGACTCAATGCACTCTGTCATTGAAGGGTCGGTGAAAAATACAATTGTATGGGCGCCTTCTCAATGGGTTACAGTTTGTCAGTTGGCTAGAAAAGAACCTAGGCCATACAACGTTCACTATTTAGATCACACCGATTTTCAAGGTTATGATGAGTTTTCCGATAAATAAAGTATTTATCGAAAAACGAGCAAACTTGACAGGAAAAAATGTCACCTTCAAAAAGTCAAATCTCAACGTGGTAGCTGTTAAATATTCCATGTTGTCCAATGCTCAAGAAGAAATCATACCTGTAAATGGAGCTCCAACTTCACAAATTGTAAAACAGCTATACAATACTTCTTTACCAATAACCCAGAAGAAACATGAAGATTTAACAAAACTTTGTGAAAGCTTTGCCATACCAAGACTGTTCCACAACGAATATGTTACTTTGCCTCACGTTGTTGGTGTTGATACGTTAGCAGAAACAGATATTGAGGATTAATTGACTTATTTGTATAGGTAGCATATATAATTTCGATTTGATTGATATCAGGTACAAGTAGCAACGTCTAACGTTGGAAACCTTAAATTTTGATAATATTACGTGATTTTAATGTTCCTATTCATTATTTAATTATGCTTAATTATTTTGCTTTGAAGATTTTATTATAAGTGATAAGTAGCAATATTGATTAAGTCGTATCATAAGACTGAAAAACGTAGTGATTAGAATTATTTTGATACAGAATTTATCGTTAATTTAAGTCTCATATATTGAAAGTTTGGTTTAGAAGTACAGTGTAAGTTTCCAATACAGAAGCGAATGCTTAATTGTTTTGTTTTGAATATTCTACTAGTGTTAGCAATTTTGACTAAGTCATAAGACTAGTAGGTAGTGGTGTGAAATATTTTGATACAAAATTTATAGTTATAATAATGAAAGTAAGGTTTATAAGTTCTATGTACGTTTTCAATACAGAAGCCATGAATGTCATGAAGATAGTAGGTATGAAACTACTAACTAGATTGTGTTTTTTTAAGTACAAAATGTTGTAACAGTTTAACCTTTAAAAATTGTAACCTTTAAAACAATAAAAGTCATTATTTTACCACTATATTCTTGTTTTTATTTACATCTTCGGGAAACAAACTAGATACTTCAGTTAAAAATACAACATTGAATTATTTCATACCTAGCGCTTATCATGTTTTTCCTCTATTTAACATACTATATTTTTGTTAGTTAACTGATTTTTCCACAATCATGTATGTTATACTCGATATGCTTCAGTTGTTTTTCCTCTAAGTTGTATCACACTTAACTTGTCGCTTAATGTGTTTTTCCTTGCGTTTATCAAAATACTGAGGTTGCATTTAATGTGTTTTTCCTGGCGCTGTACTTGCCATGAAATAATTAAGCGACGCATAAATGCTTTAATCCTGCTAGCATATTTTTTTAAGTTTGATATTATATAGTAAATAAAAAAATAAGAAACTGTTTTTTTCCCTGTCGCTCTAACTTAAAATTTTAATTTTCTATAAATTTTTTAAGGAAAATTATAACTTTGAAGGGCTCTTCTGTAAAGTTCCAAAATTGTCGCTTCAGGGGTTTTTCCTTTCCACCGACGATATAGTGAAAACCGAATTGCAATTTGTTGTCTAATTTGTAAAATATAAGCAAACACATGGACAGACACACTAAAATAGAGTTTTATTTATATTGTGTAGTGATCTTACCCTTGCAAAGCAAAAGAGATGGAATACAACTGGTATAATTATTATCATCACACTTAGCTAAGAAAGTGTCAGCTCAGACAGCAATCAGTTTACTAAGGTATCCTGGAAGAGATCGCCTTTAGTAACAAGCTCATCAATTCGCTATTTCTTTTATGTTTCTACTTTTAATGTGTGATATGAATCAACAAAGACCTAATCTATCTCCTTTTAGCAAATTTTTGAGTATTTACTTAGATTTACATGAATACCACCAACCCGCACTGGGCCAGCGTGGTGGATATGGCCCAATCACCCTTCGTGGGTAGGCCTACGTTCTGCAGTGGACTATTAAAAAAAGGTTGGTACAGTACGGTACACTACATGAATACAGGGTGGCAAGTAAATTTCAAGGCGATGAATGCCTAAAAGTGCTGTGACTGACTGGTTGAACATTACATAGGCACTCTCAAATAATATTGTAAACAATTACTAGTTTATATTATTGTGGGACTAACCAAAATAGTGAATTTCCTTTTCACCATAGACCGACAATGGTTTTCGTAGTCTAAAGACTTTGAACACAAAACCGACAGAACTTCTGCGCTCAAAAATTAAACCACAAAATATTTCAAATAGTTTGCAGCGCGCTATCTTTGCTTTTCAATGCGGGCAGTGAAGACTTATGTCAACGTTTGACAAAGTGATTTACTACTATCTAGAGAAGCATTTGGACGAATCTAGAGTCCTTCTGGTTTCTTCTATGATTGATGGTATTAATAATATGATATTTATGTGGTGTAGTTTAACGAATTACTGAAAATATTTCTTTTAGTAATTTTATTACTTATTACGTAAAATGAAACGCAAGAAATGGATTTTATATGCATATATTCGGATTCAATATTTCAATAGCTATCAGTTAATTAATACAACTTAACTTAAAAAAAAATACACTGACTCTTTATCGAACGCCATACTTGTACTTATTCTTAACTTAGCTATGTCCAAGCTTAAAATTTACTATAAATTACAGATTTCATTACATTAAATACTACAATTTAAAATAAAATATAAATTAACTAATAATCTCTTTCAGATTTATTAAAATTAATAAGGTACTAGGGTCTGTACGGAATAATTCCTCTAAGAATTAATACTTAATAAATTTGATCCAGTCACTATTTCACTTAGTAACTAATGCAAAATTTGAAATATCGTTAACAGTTTCGAAAATAAAAAGAATAACGTATTTATATCTTTTCAGCACTCGGTTTGAACAGAAAAAATATAGATATGCATGATATGTAATTACGTATCATTATTTTATTTAATATCAGTTTTTAATGCGTTATTCATTTTAATAACATAAATTTTTATTACATATTTTAAGAATAACGTATATTACTTAACAATTTTTGCATTAGTAAGCTAACAAATAGTGACTATCAAATTTTCCGTACAGACCCTATAAAATGCAATGTCATTTTAGGAACTGACAAAAGCTCTTGTCAAAATGACAACTGTCGTGGATATTGCGTTTCTTTTCACGCAGCAGTGAACTGAAACAGCGACTTTTCAATATTTAAATTAACATAATTAATATCTATATATTTTTTTATTTATGAATGGTAATAGAGTTTTACATACATATTTTAAAATTATACTTGAAACTGTTTGGAAAAAAATAAAAAGTTGAAGGATTCCGATGTAAATGAATCTCCTTAGGAAAATTACATAAAATAATTTTCAAAAGAATAAACTATGGATATTAAAGCTTAGTGTAATAAATTATTGCGGTAAATATTGTATCTTAACAGAAACACAAAATTTCCATAAGAAATTAAAAGTTTCCGATATACTATTAGGAAAAAATGTGGTTTAATGTTCTAAATTTTTGGTATACATATTTCATATAATGGAGTAAAACTATTTCAAAATCGAAATAAATGTACATTTCAGATTTATTAATTTGAATGAAAATTAATTTACAAAATAATAATTAAAACTTAAATATTCTTCCGAAATTCATCAAGAGGTACAAAACATTGATTTACTGGTAGAAGTCACTGGTGCCGTGAAAAGTATTAGGAAAAATAAGAAAATCAAATATATTTCTTATTCTACATAATAATAAGTCACATTATACATCCGCAGAGCACACATATACAAAATTAAATCCTTAAATATTATTTATTTACATCAAACTATATTTACTTGATAATTTAGCGAATTTACTAACATAGCCTAGGATTTAATTGATATGATTCAGGTTTTTTTACAAAGGTGTTATAAAGCAAATACAAATCAAATTACTATACAAAATATGTTTACTCTTTTAAGAGTTCGTGGCAATGCAATTTTTTTCGATACACGTTTAGGCCTTTCTTTTTTTTTCGTTGGCATCTCTTCGTTCGAAGTTTAAATTAGCAACGCAAAATTGAGTTTGAAAATGGATTCGATTTCGTACCAAGCTTGAATCCATATTTGTGTTGAGTAAAAAAAATAAACTACCCATAAAGAAAAACAATGCATGTTTTTTCCGCTTTGTCCCAAAATACGAATTGAAGCTAAGCTCGAAAAAGAATTTACAATTACAATCAAAATGAAGTTATTAACTAGATTAAAGGGAATTTATCGATTATGTTAATAATTTAATTAGAAATTTACAATATGATATGCACTTGCATCGTATTTTCTTACCCTTTTAAAAGTATAACAGCAGTTTTGTATAAGAAAATCACCGAATGTTAATGGAATGTGCAAAAACTATTGTATCTTTTAAAAGAATTTGAAAATGCGAGGTTGATTCTGCTATTCTTGCTAAAAGTAATTTGTTTTTTAATAATTAAGTCTGTACAAATATATTTTCAGCAAGAATATGCCAGAATTTTAAAATTCAGTATTTATTTATATTTGACTTCAGAATTTAGTGAAAATATTTGAAGAAATATCTGGGGCTTTTTTGGCAACGAAACTTTTTACATTATTCCATAAATCTAATTTAAAAAAAAACGGTTCAAAATCGATAAATTCCTTAAAATCTAATATTAAACAGGTCACCTTGAGAACACACTTGTAAACTAATACTCAAAATATTGCTGATTTTTCATTTCAATAACTTATGAAAATAGTAATTGAGCTGCCAAATTGCTGCTTTAATCTATACCAAAATATTTTTGCATTCCTCTGATTTATTTCCCCAAATTTAATGAAAATCTTTTGATTTTGAATGGAATAATTGAAAGTAATTTGTTGAAAAAATTATTATGTAAATAAATCAATAACGAATCATTTTTAATATTTTAGTGAACTATATACAAATTACTTACGTTTCCTCCTTCTTTTACCTAAGGATTAGGGTACACCCTGTAGATCTCAACCCGTCTTAGCTCTTAAATCGATAGCGTGATACGGGTAAGACTTAATGAGTTGATAAAATCTCATAACTGTATTGCATCTTTGTTACGGGCAATTGCTAAACATAGACAAAGAGAATTTTAAAAACTGAATTTCGTCTCTATTGCTTTTTAATTAGCTGCCAAGTGTGTCCCACAGACCGTATCAACAATATTTACACTACCAAACGACTAGAAATATACTCACTAGACCATATTGATCCCGTACTTTTCAGGCGCAAAGTAACTATTGCCAGTGTTAGAAAAGTTCGTTATTTGCGAAGCCTGCAGCATTGATAAGTGTGGGGAGTTTTGCTGGTTTTCTGGCGATTCGGGGCCTGATGAGAGGATGTTGTGGTGGGAGGGCCACGCGGCTGGTGGCGAGGGGTTGCCGAAGGAAACTTGGTTGTAGAGCTGATTGCCATTGGTTGTCAGGTTGTGGCCGTGACCGCCGTGGGATTGGTTGACGGATGCGCCGTTGAAGTACTCCATCTACGAAGAAAAAACACAGATGAATAAAAACAAATTAAATTGGGAAGTTCAATCGCAAATAAACGAGTCACCATTTCCCCATATTCACAAATCGAGACTAAAAGTAAAAAAA